>JAVJGI010000050.1:66840978-66853497 GCA_035590275.1 Ibycter americanus | reverse complement strand
GCTCGCATGATGAAAAGAGAGGGAGAAGCACCTGCTAGCTTTTGGGGCTTGGGTTTAGAGCAGTGCTTGTGCTGCATACATACACCCTTATTTGGGTGCTCGGGGACAGAAGAGTTGGAGAGGGGCTTTTATTCTGCTGCTGAAATACTCAGCCAGATCACAGCGTGGCAGTTTGCAAAGCAATCACCTCCCCCACCCCGCGCACACACACAAAACTATCATTTTTAAGCACCTTATGTGCTGAATACTCAATTGCTTTTTACCTTGCAGTGGGAACACTGTTAGGAAGGGCTAAAGGGACTAACCAACAGCAGCCTCCTTGCCCCGTTACACTGGTGACAGTGTGTGTTGTCACCTGCATGCATCATGTCTCTTGAAAGCATTTTGGGACCACAGTAATTTCAACCTGTAAGACATTTTAGTACCTCAGAGGAGACAGGCAGCGTCTAACAACAAGTGAGAAGTGAAGGACATTTTTCCAGGACATGGGAACTAACAGAGTGAGGGTAAACTACTCGTGCTGGATGGTTGTTGGCAGTTTGCTCATTTCCAAGGCATACATCCAAATGGGTGACCAAAACCAGGCTTGGACTTTCTTCTCTCTCACTTGCTATGATTTTTTTCATGGGGTTTATTACTGTATATATATGGAAGGGAGAGGGAGGTGGGTCTTGCACATTTGGCCTGAAGCAAGTAGTGGTTATGAGATCTGTATGCTTCGAACCAGGCAGCAGCCCAGGGCTGCCCATGCACAGAGAGCTAGTAATGGGACGAGGTGCAGCCCGGTGTTACATAGACGTAGCAGTGGGTCTGACAGCAGTACTGACGCGTTTGCCTGGCATTGCACCTGAGCTAATAAGCCCTGGGTTTGTTAGCTTGGGCACAGCACTGCACTGACATCAGGGGACCTGCACCGACTCCCAGCCCACCAACTGTGATGCCTCTGGGCTGTTTCCCCTGATTCCGGTGTTGGGTAAGCACAGACAACTTGAGAGCCAGGACAGCCACATCATTCAAAGTGTCCCTTCCTCACTTTTTGTATGAAGCCCCAATAGTTCCTCAGCTTTTGCTCCTGCCTACGAGAGGAAATGGCCAGGAATGGGAAAGGTAAGGAAGGGCATGGAAGCAGCTGTAAATGCCTTTGTCTCTGTGACCACTGCAGTGCCCTGCCTTCCCACTCTTCCTTTTGCCCATTTTCAGCCTTCAGACTTGCAGAGCATCTTGCACTTCAGTCTGCCTCACAGTTCCACACGGGGGCTAAGAGAAGGTTTTGGGGAAGCAACCACCACTGTTCAGATCTATAGTCAACAGAGCTCTACTTGGTTCAGCTGCTGGATTCTAGGATTGGAGTCACTGCATCCGAAAGGAGGCATGTATATCAAGTCAGATTAATTGTATCCAAAAGGATTTCCGTCGCCCCACTGACTGTAAAGGAGCCTGGCATATGACTCCACTATAGAATGAGGAGAGTGGAATCGCACTGTTGGAGTCTAGAGGTGCTTAAGTTTTCCCAGTAACCCAGGGCTCTGTGCAGGAGGTCTGCCCTGAGCCCTGGCCGCTGCATCAGGACTCCTCATGTTCCCTCCTAGATCCGTGCAGGAGCTTGGGGTCCTCCTCCTCTCCCTGAGGCACTCCAAGGGCCTCCACTAACGACCTCTGCACAAGGCCCGCCAGACCTGGCTGCTGTTAGGCTGGCAGAGCCAACACTAGCTTCTGTTTGCCCCATAATGCTGTGATTGGAGCAATGGAGAGATTTGGGGTTGATGTCAGGCCTGAAGGGCTGCGGAGTCTTTACCTTCCAGGTCGTCCTCCCAACCATCCAACGCCAGCCTGCTGGGGCAGGGGAAGAGCCGAGGGGGCTGGGCTCGTGCAGGGGAAGCTTGGGCAGGTGACTCCTGTGTCATCTACCAGGCACCCCAGCACTGGGTGTTAAGGGTCTGGGGGACACATCACATCGGCTGCTCCGTGGAGCTGGCCCTGCCTGCCCAGGTGTTGGGCAGCTGGGTACCGGGAATGCTCCAAGGGCTGAGTCCGACTTCGTAAATATTAGTTTGCAGAATCATTTGCAGTCTACTGAAATGTAAGCTGTTTCCTGCTAAAGAGCCATTTTTGTAAAAGCTGAAGGGAGTGAGGTTAGGAACGCTGACTTCATGTTGGCAGACACGATGCCTCAGTGGTCGAGTGGGAAAAAGCCCCGAGGAAGCGAGAGGTGCAATGATGAAAGGCCACGAACAGCTGCTGAAAGTGTTCGTGAACCAGGAGTAACTTTACATAAAGAACTAAAACAGAAATAAAGCCTGGTTTGATTAAATGGTTGGATTCAGGAAAGCAGGTCACCTCCTGGAAAGCAGCTTAGGTAGGTGTGAGGTGATTCAGGCTATTTCTGAAGAGAGAAAATATGCAACAGCTTGCTGGCTAAAGCACAGGTCACCCCACTCCCAAGTAAGGCCACAGTTGTCTGGTGACCCTTGTCATCACCCCTTCAGTCTCTGTGCTCTTGGGGGGTACTGGTGTCCCTCTGCCTGGTCTCTGCCTCCAAGACCAGAACACCGCACACACACACGTGCACAAATGCACACAAAAAATTCCAAACTTGCTGAAATTCATTCACCCACATGAAAGCAATTTCAAAGGTGAAATTCAAACATGGTGAACTTTTCTGCTCTTGGTCAAACCAAACCCAGACCTCCATTCTTTAAGTAGCACGATGGCCAAAATCACCGATGGAAACTTTGAGCACTTGGCATGTGAAAATAAGGACACATTCATTTTTGTGTCTAACCTCAAATAAATGCTTGGAAATAATACCTGATGATCCCCTCTGAGGACTCACGGGCACCTTGCAGGTCCCTGTAGTAGTTGGAAACCTTCAAGCCCCTGTGACCGTGTGGGTCAGCTGGCGACCACTACCCATCCTGCCCTGTAACCAGGTAGGATGGAAAAAGAAAAGCCGTTTGCTAACTCACAGTTTATCACTATGACTCGTGAGACGTGGGATCTTGCGGCCTGGGTGATTTCTTTGCAAAATGGCTGGCAGAGGGCCTGGATACACATCCTGGCTCATCTCTGCTTGCTCTGTAATTTGGCCCAAGCAGTCGAAAGCAACTGAGTGAGGATGTAGCAATAACACGGGGGAAGCTGGAGAGGTCAGAAATACCAGCAAGAAATAACTAAATTAGATTGTGCCTGGGAAAACTGAAGTTAATACATCTGGGGGAAGTAATCTGAAACACTGCTGGTCAATAGGACAGAGAAACCTGGAAAGCAGGCGCGTCACTGAGTGACCATTGCTGCAATGTGGGACAGGACAAGCCTGTGCCACTCAGAGCTCCCCGCTGAGGTACCACATCCCAGGGCCAGGGTGTGCGGGGGCTGCACAGGGCTCTGCCGCAGCTGCACCTGCGCTGTTGCAGTCGTTACTGCGCACCTCAGGCCCGGGGTGATGCAGACGGGCTGGAGGGCTTTCAAAGAGCACCGCCACAAGTGAGAGGTGGGAGGGAACCGTTGGATGAGGAAAGCCTGAAAGAATTCAGCATAAACAACTTTTCCAAATGATGACTAAAGGAGGAGGATATGATAATCCTCTGCAAGTATTCGAAGGCTATAAACACCAAGGGTGGCTCATTTGGGTTAAGATTAGACGTAATGGGATGAATTTACAGACAGGAAAAAATGTGTTTTATGCAAGGACACAGGTACAAAGTAACAGAAGGTGGTACAGTTTCCCAAAGTAGGGGTGGAAGTCCCCTTGGCATATACAAAACTGCTCCAGCTATGAAAAGAAAACAAGACCATGTGCTGTTAGAGCAGTCCAGCACAGGAGAAGTAGATGAGGTAGCTCCTCTACTTTCAGGTCTTTTTCTGTGAGGCTTGCTGTTCTGTAGGAAAAAAGAACTTATATTCATTGCCTTGCTTAAAATTCCCACCAGCAGCAAGCTGAGTACAAAAGTGGGTGACAAGACTCTTCCCACGTTGGTGAAGGACATTGCTTATCTTAACCTAGAACTTTCCCTGCTTGTACAATGAAGGAGGTGTAATGTCCTGCTTTGTGTGGGTTTTGTTGAGGATGGCCGAGAGGACACAAAAAGGGATAGTTAGCAGCAGCCACCTATCACCACCTGTGTCACTGGCGGCATGCCAGCAGTGGTGAAGTGATTTCATCACACACTGCGTTCTTCCCAGAAATGAAATTCAGATTAAGTCAGGATGATAGTGACAAAATGTTTCTCCCATCCAGTGGCAGGTGATTGTCCTCTGGGAAATGAGGCAAATAGGCTTTGCGCGTTTCCAAAAGGAGCTTCCATACTGGGGTCAATGGCATAAAAATTGTTTGCAGTCTTGTTCCTGCAGAGAGCAAGGTCTGGTTGAACCCCTTCCCATCCATGGAAGGAAAGAGATCCTTATATTGAAGCTTTTCCCAACATGGCTGGACCATTTTAGAGAGGTAGGATATACATACACGACTCAATTGAGAGGTCCATCCTACATGGCCGTTCCAGCACTGCAGGCTGCTCCGGCCAGCACAGCGAACAAAAAGAGAAAAAAAGAAAAAGAACAAAACAACACCAAAAAAGGAGTTTCAGAGAGGTTTGCTTCATCTTACACTTCATCTTTCATGAGGTGAGGTGGCTCGTGAGAGGAGCATCAGTCCCTTTACCTCCCACTTGAATTGACAGAGAAGGTGAAGTCACACCTCCTGCCTTTCAACACCTGTCTTGGATGTCTTGGGCAACCCTTGGGTGTCATTTGTGGTCCCATGACCACACAGGCAACTCAGGTGCTCAGCTTCAGGTGCCCTCAGCTGTACTGCAGCATGACTGTCTAACAAATTTAGTACAAACACGCACTGTATTGATTTTCTGAATAAAGACAATGCCTAGGCACTCTTTGATTTAATTGGAGCAAGTACATTTGTTAGGAAAAGATGTTCTGAGACAGTTAAACAAATCTAGAAATAAATTTTCCATACAACATATTAGGAGTGTTTGTTGGCCAGTGTTACCCAGTGGCCAAGCTGTAATTAATTCCTGGGATTGCAGCAAGAACCAAACCGGAGAAGGGGCACTCCTGTTCCACCACTAATTTTTCCTCACAGTAGAAGTGAGGCTCAATTTTTCACCTCGTGTTTTATTTAGACCCTTTTCAGACTCTGACTTTCACTGGCATTTTTAAGGAAAAAAAAATCAAGACTTTGATGCAATCCTATCCCCTGCTGATGGCTCTCTCCACTCCAGTCAGCATAAAGCTAAGCAGAAAAGGGGTTTTTCCCCTTCTTCTCTCTTCCTCTCCCACTCCTCTAAATCTGTGTAATCTGCAGGAGCTGGGGTATAGTGCTGCTCACGTCCTGTACTGTGGCTCATTAAAATGTCAGACTCACCACTGCACACCCGGGGCACTCATTCCTATTGACATCAACGGACAATGAAGTCGGTGGGAGTTGGGGAAGTAGAAGAAGCCCACAACTTTCTTCATGATGAGATTAGTGATCAGAGTAGCTTTAAATTTTGTTAAAAGTCCTCTCATGTCATTAAGCAGAGTTGTCAAGCTGTCCGGTCCAACACAAACACACAAACATTTCAAGAAGTTTTCCCTTCTTCTGCAACTCGGGGAAGAAACGTGTGTCTGACACTCACCCGTGCTCCGCTGCTGGGCTGTGCCAAGGCTTTCATGCTGCTGGTGATCAGCAATACATGAGGAAAATGGATTTTGCTGCTGTGTTTCCAACCTTTATAATGCATCACACAAACCATTTAACAAATACAGAGTAAAGTGAAAAATAAATCATTCTGTGAGAAGCCCGAGGTGGACTGAAAGCCGAGCACAAAGCTGTCACTCCGCTTCTCTGGGACAAAACCCTTCCATTCCTTATTTTCAGACTACAGAATTGAGTTAGCAGCTACTGCAAACTCAGTTGTTCTCTACTTAGTTGCTTCCAAACCTTATCTAACATATTTCTTAATGGGAAAACAAGGCTGCTCAGGGAAATAGTGCAGAACCTGAAAATAAGCGTTGACCAGAGCTAAAATTTCAGTTTGGGACACTAAACTATTGCTGTCTGTCACCATCTTCACATTTAAAAGGAACTTTGTACCTTCACATTTAGACAAATACATGCCTTTCCCATAGATGAGAATTTTATGTCCCCAAATATGTCTAATAACGTTCTCAGTTTAATTCTGGAAACGATTTTAATGAGGACTGTCTCTCTCCCAATAAACTGATATAATGGAAGCTCATTAAATATAATCAAAAGGTTTCTCATGTAATAAATCATTGTAATATTTTATCTTGTATGAAAGCGGAGGTGATTCTCAGCACTGCTAAACGTTCCATATGCGAACTACTCTTCCAGGATATTACTGAGGAATTATTTTTTCACTGGTTTTCCTCAAAGAAAACCAGAGTTAATGTTTCTCCTTCAGTTCTTGTCTTCTGCTGCACTAGGCATTCCTTAGGGAAGCCGAGGGGATGTGCAGTGGCCATGGCTTGTTCTGCTCAGTGCGGGCATGGCACTGGGCACCGGCTCCTCGGGGAATTTTCAAGTAAGTGCTAAAAGGGGCCGGCACCCGTGTGGCACAAGGCATTCAATTAGTATGTTAAATACTCACATGTACGCGTCAAAACAGTGCCAGCTGAGCAGGAAAGCAGCAAAACTCATGGTTTGAAGGAAGCAATCATATTTGCAAACATCTTTTTTTTTTTTTTCTTAGGTCGATTGTTGCCTTTTGAATAGTAAAGGAGAATTTGTTGTTTTGGAAGTGGAACATATATTGAAGTCCCTTATTAAATCAGCTGGCTGAACTGCAACTGCTGAAGGCAATGGTGAGAACTCGCCAGCTTCTTTTGAAAAGCATCCTCTTGTTCTGGCATGGTTTAGGCTATGCAAGTTTATTGCAGATGCTGAACTCTGCCCCAGAGGGTAGGGGCACGCACTTCGGCATACATCATTACACATTTCTGGGACACTGAAAGGCTGCCAGAACAAGCTATCTTGCTCCACCTGGAACCAAGTGAAGAGGAGATTTCTTTCTCTTTGATTCCTCAGTGTCTCGGCCAGATGAACTTGGAAACTTAACCTGCCAAATTCACACGGTTTGAGAGGGTTCAGATTAAACCTATGGGGCCATACTGTGCTTTCCAGAGCTTTCTCCTGGCATTCTTTCTTTGGCAATCCCTTCCAGCTCCATCGGCCCCAGGGCCTGACACAAAAAAGTCCTAAGGAAAACGCCTCAGTCTCAGTCTGCTTTAGCTGCCACCTGGCATGAAGCTGGCCCAGCACATACACACTAATTTCTGCTGTTTGGGCCATCTTCACTGGCACTGTCCTGGGCAGGCTGTGGAGGGCAAGCAGGTATCTATCTCACCTGGTGTCAGTTAGAAACAGGCATGGTCCCACTGCAGCCTCTGTTGCCCTGCAAACGTTTGTACCTGGGACATAAAGCACTTACACTTCAGAAAAGCCAATGCAAAAAACAAACAAAAGCCAAACACATGCATTAGGTCCCCCCCAAGTCCTGTTTTAGAGACACTGAGAGTTAAGTGGAAGGTGTAGCATCAGCATTCAAACCACCAGTCTAGAAACTGCAAAGAGCTGCTCCCCCAGCCCCGCTCCGTGTAGAGCATGGCTGGTAAGGAGGAGCAGGAGTGCAGCCTCACTGGTAGGTGCTCCGGGGGCCCACGGGAAGGGAATGAATATTCCTTTGGGCATTACATCCTGCCATTCTCCCTTCCCTGTTATTGTGGAGATGCAGCCAAAAGAAAAGCTGCTGCCAGGGCAGAAGGGGGGCCTGTGGTGACAGAAGAAGGGGCAAAGATTTTAAATAGCAAGAGAGGTGGTTTAGACTGGACATAAGGATAAATTTTTTATGATGGGGGTGGTGAGGCAGTGGAACAGGTTGCCCAGAGAAGCTGTGGATGCCCCCCTCCCTGGAAGTGTTCAAGGCCAGGTTGGGTAAGGCTTTGGGCAACCTGGTCTAGTGAAAGAGGTCCCTTTCAACCCAAACCATGTACGATTTTAAGAGCCACCTGCAGCAGAATGCCAGTGGCGGGGGAGCTGAGGGTGCTGGGCACATTGCAGGATCAGATCAGCCATAGAGACAAGACCCTGCAAGGCAGCTTTGACCAGGATTGTTTTGGTCATTGAGTACTGGGCGTTTGTACTAAATACACTCTAAAAACATATTAGATGACAAGGTCCTGGCTGCTGGGAGCTGATGAAAATGAGAAGGCATCTGGGGAAATCTGGGAGCAGCAAGAAAACAGGAGTCTGGAAACAAAGCTGCAATTTTTAAATCCCTTTCTTCTCTAGAGTTTCACAGTCTGCTAGGTTTGGCCTCAGCCGACATGAAAGATCTGGTGTGTTTCCTGTTACACGTGAAAAATGACATACACACCAGTAACATCAATATTATTATATTTTTTTAAATTGGACTTCACATGTAATTTTTACTAAAAATATGTATTTTGAGATTTATAGTTCATCTTAGCCTGACTTTCCTCATTGAGCGTGACCGGAGTTTTGGGAAGAGTGATGAGATACTGCATCTCTCAGGCAATGCCCAGAGCTGAGTCCATAGTGCCAACGTGCCACCTGCATCTTTAATGATGTCGAGCAGCTTCAAAATACTGACATCTGCTCACAAAGTTTGCAGTTTAAGTGATTTCTCAGATATGAAAGTCAACACTCTATACCTGGAATCTTGCTTGGAAAATGTTTGACATTTCTATAGCAGGCATTTGCTCAATTAGGAAAAAGTTATCCAGAGAAAATAAGGGCTTTGCCAATTCTTATGCACACTGCAAGTGAGCTCCCCTGCCGTCTCTTTTCGCTACGTTGTCATGTTTCTACATGACAGAGACACACCATGGCCATCAATCTGCTTGTGGGCTTTTCCCCTCCTGCAGGAACTCCGCTTCACTGCTCATACACTGGCATATTACGTTCTATTTTCTCTTGACAACTCACTAGCAGAAGACCAGTAAAACTGTGGCTTTTTTCATTATTTAACTAGGGATTCTTATAATTGCACAATAATGTAACAGATCTTGTAAGGGAATTTAATTTTTCACCCAAATACCAAAATCCCTGGCAGAAGTTCAGTATTTCTTACAATTTAAGCAGGCCTTTTTAACGCCCGACTGTATTTTAAAACGTCTCATCTTTTTTTTGATAGCTTCGTGTACATACTGTGAGGATTGAGCCATATAATCACATGAAGACTTGGATAGGTTCCAGCCCAGATCAGCTGCTATTACAGGAACAAATCAAACAGGGTTGTGGGTTTTTTCCCTTGACTCAAAACAAGACACAGGGCTGGAGCTGCGTTGGCTGCCAGCGAGTCAGAGGTTAACCCTGGCATGCTGAACCTGCGGTTGGGTTCCTCGTTTACCACTAGGCATATAGGCCAGAAGGGTGTGCGTGTCGCAGTCATGCACACACATACATACACAGAGAAAGCATGATGGCCATGCACGGCTATATACCAATGCCCCCCCAGACCTGCCCTGTACACCAAAATGGTTTGACGCTGAGGTGATTACAAAGCCAGGCTGGGGTCATTGCCCTGCTCACTCAGCAACTCCAGGTGTATTCAGCAACTTGCCGAATGAGGCCCTTGTGTTTAAGTAAATCACGGCAGCAGCACCGGCAACCCCAGTGCAGGTCTTGGGGGAGCTCCTGTCCCTGCCCTCCCCACTGCAGCTTCCCCAGCCCGCAGCCCTGCTTCAGCCCCCATACATCAGCACTGGGGAGCAGAGCCTGATGACACAGCATGGTCCAAACACATATTTCTGCCTTATAAAACCACAGAACAAGACATTTGGCTTCTGTTGCCAGAGGCCTGGGGTATAATTAATCCACCCTATCTTGCATTTTTAATTACAACTGCACTCAAGTATCCAAGTGTTTCACAACCCCAATACTTTTAAGATGCAGGGAAAATATTACAGCCCTGTTTTCACAGGGAGAGAGATTGCAGCATAGAGACTTTCAGTAAGTAGGGCAAACTTCAGAGAAAACCCGGAGCACGACTGAGAACAGAACCCAGATGTACCCAGGCTCATGCTTTGCTTTAAATACAGCGCTAGGATCCCTCTCATTCATGATGCCAGTATAATGGTATTTCCTCTCCTGGAATGGTGCATTCAGCTTTGGCCAGCACCTCTCTCTCTCTGAAAAGTCAGAGGGAGAGAGGGAGAAAAAGGCCAGAGAAGCACAACCAAAACAATTTTCGTTGTGCAGAGGACCTCCATACAAGGCAAGGAAGAGGCGCAGGAGCCTGCAGAGGACCGTGAGGTGCCCTGTGCCTGGGGGAGCAGTGGGCAGAGCAGCAAGCTGGCAGCACGGAGCTGGGCTTCAGCCAGCCACAGGGTACCACCACTCAGCATCAGGGAATTTGGGCTCAGCCTGGGTCTGCTTCTGTTTTCTCTGTGTCCTGGAACGAACCGCTTAACGCTTTGGGGTTTATCTACTAGGGTGGGGGGAACTTTGGCAGGGTGCTTTGAAGTGCAATTTTAACGTGTTCCAGCTACCTTGAGCTAGCTCCCCAGGTCAGCCCAAATGCAAGGCAGGTGGATGCACTTCTGAGTGGCTGCTTCCAAAGGTGCTCTCAGATCTCTTGTATACAGGCAATTTGTGTACAGTATCAAGGGCATACGTGTCATGATGAATATGCTGTGAACATGCTGTGAAGTCCCACCTTAGTGCTGTATACAGCAGTCCTGGCAAAGGTAAGCCCTTAGTCAAGAAGAGCAAAGCTCATCTTCATCAAACCTGAAGACCCTCAGATGCACCGTGGTGGTAGAAATGCAAAATATGCTTTTTTCAAGCCTTTATTGTTCCTGCATGACCTGTCTCAAGCACCCCCCACCCTTAACTATGCAATCATAAAATGGCATTTACCCAAAGGAAAAAAAATATAAATTCAAAGACTTCAAAAATAGACAAGAAAATAAGTTAATGGGGCCAAAATGGACTCTTCAGTGTGTTAGGGAAACATTGCCCAGGAAGATTTTGAAAAGTCTTCTTTCTCTAAGAGAGCTTTTAACACTGTATAATTACTTCATGGAACTCTTCCAGTTTATGCTTGCAAGCTACAGAAAAGGACATATTGTTTAACAAAAATTTTGGTTTTTAGATAACCATGTGGCTTAACATTAGAGTTGAGAAGATGCACATTTTCACTAAGGACACTTTTTGACTCCAGGCCTGTGTAAGAGCCACTAAAATGCAAGCACATTGCATGCTGTGCTGTAAGGTAGCTGAGCAAGGCTCACAGCCCAGGCTTGAAGGATGACAACTGCCTCCACAGCATGGGGAAAGACCTGAGTGGCCCTCCCCGCCTCCCAAACTGGCTGCAGGGCTGCATCCTCCAGACAGCAGTGAGTCTGTGGAGGGGCAGGTAGGATATAAGCCATGCCATGGCTGATTTATGAACAGTGTACAAGCCACCCCACTCTCCTTTCTGCCTACCTTGCTAAGTTTTGTGACCAGTGCCTTCAGCACACATGAGGAATTAAATGAAGAACCCATGGCTGACATCCCAACGGAAGCTGTGCTGCGCTCCATGCAGAGCTTCAGAAACACTATGGTGCAATGGAGGCATTGTAAAAAGGTAGCCTTCATCTAGTAGGCACAGATATAGACACCAATGAAGATACACTATGACCATCAACAAGGTGAAGCTACCCAGGATCATGCTCAGCATCCTCAGGTGGCTGCAGACACACATGCCAAACCATACGCTGCTGTGCCATCAGCATTTTTGCTCACTCAGGCATGCCTGCCTGTGCCAGTCCTACCAGACTGCTAAGCTGCTGGACCACAGAGGACAAAAATGAAGTTCTCCAAGAAGTTCGGGCCCCAAATGAGTGGCTGTTCAGGGCATTCCTCCCAAACACAGACTGGGAAATGTAATCCCTCGGTTCCCAGGTACTTTTTCTAGGCAGCCTGTGCCACTCCATTGTCACGGCACTACCAAACTATTAAGCTGCAACGAGGCTTTTACTGTCCCATACCAGCCCTCTCATGGCTCAGCACCACCATCAGTCTCACACAAGGTTTCAAAGGTTCATCTACTGTCCATGCTGTTTCTTCATTCTCTTCAGGCCAGTCCACCCTGCTTCTTGCCTCCCTGCTGCATCCAGGTTCTTCCTTCTTCTGGCTCCTCTTCCAGCCAGCCTCGCCTCATCCAGGCCCTCTTCTTCTCCCAGAGCCTCTCCTACCTCTGGGGTTCTCTCTTCCTCCAGTCTCCTCTTCACATGGTGCTCCTTCTCTTCTGCGCTCCTCAGTGCTATTTAGCTACCTAGCAGGAACAAGCCACAGCTGTACGTTACCCACGTCAGCCAACCCAGCGCCCCTGAAGCAAGCCCACAACTGTATATCATCAATGTTAATTAACCCTCTACAATTCCTCTACAGTTGCTCTACACTCCATGAAGGTCTAATGAACCTGGTGGTGAGGACAGTCCTTAGATAGGTAGGATGGGTGCCTTAGGTACAAGGTCATCAGACAGAGATGG
>JAVJGI010000050.1:66798568-66840878 GCA_035590275.1 Ibycter americanus | reverse complement strand
GCAGAGCAGCTTAGGTCTGTCAGCACCTTGCCTCTACATTTGGAGACGGGGTGGCCAGAAGAGCCCAGAGCTGCATTAGAGCACAGGGCTGCTTCAGCTCTATCAACCCAAACACCACAGCTCTCAAAGGTATCCTTCCACTGCATTCAGATTATTGCCTCTGGAGGCCCAGGTGACCTTGCCTTCCTGACACCATGTCCTTCGACTTGTACCTTTGACTCCAAGAAGTACTGTTTTCCATGTGGGCATACACAGTGGCCTTAGCAATTTGTTCTCCTTAAAGTTAGGGGCCCTCTGTGAGAAAGCATCTTTTCCCACATCTGCAGGTCTTGTACTCGCTTTGAAATCTGAGATATACTGATGGTTCTGCTCCATTGCTTTGTGCATATGTTCATGTGAATGTGGGATTTCCATGCAACCTGAGACAGAGATTTCCTTTGGTAACCACATCCATGATCTGCCTGAACCCTGCAGCTTAGGGATCCCTTGGCAGCCTCTATCACCCATTTTTAGTTTGCACAGCTCTCTCCTCTACCATTTACCCTCCTGTGCTCGCAAGGAGCCTCCTGTAAATGTTTGCCAATTATCTCTAAAAATCTCTTCTGCCACTATGTTGATGAAAAGCTTTCTAAAGATCAGCGTTTGCTGTTTATGATGTTAATTCTGTCTCTCTGTTCCCTCAGCCCTGGGCCTGCCTGGGCAGGACCAATGCTTGTCCTTTCTCTGGCACAAAGGGATGGTGGTCCAGGATGAGTGATTCTCTGTGAGACAATAATAGAAGTGGTAAACAAATAATCAGACTAATGCAGGGGAAAGTACTTACTGGAACACTGATAAGAGAGATCAAGCAGTTCCTCTAAAAAGCAAGTTATTCCAAATAACATCTTCCTGCACCCAAATCAAGCCACCAGGACCTACACTGGTTTGACTGACCACATTTGCCCTCATCAGAACCTGCTGCCCCACTAACTCTTCAACTTCCAATGCTCTTCACTTTCAGAGCCCACAAACATAAATCAATTAGAAATAAAATTTAATTTACAACATCAAAAACAGTCACATTTGGAAACAGTCTAATTCCCCGATGCTCAAAAGCACATCACATTATAATTTATCAACCATCACATTTTTAATGATGTCAGACATTTGTCATAAAATCACCATTAAATTGGTATCTAAGGGCTTCTAATAAATGTCAAAATGAACTTGCAGATGCCTATTTGAAATATATTAGGAGCCATTAAACAGCAATTAAAAGGAAGTTTCACAAATAATATTTTATGTTGGACATGTCACAGAGCCATGCAAGGAAGGGGCAGTGACATTTTGAGGAACCTCTGAAAATGCTCCCTCGTGCCATGTATTTCTGCAACGATGGACTGCATACCTCCCTGGAGAGGTTAATGGCATTATCCCCTCTCTCCCTCAACCCCTGCTGCTCTGGAGGCAGAAAGGTGGCCCAGACCCTTCCCCAGCATTGCCTTCCAGGGTGCCGGGAGGTGCTGGGGCAGGCAGGGAGAGCTGCCAGTGTGGGGAGGGGTAAATGGGCAGTGACATTTGCTGGCGTTTGGAGGGGATGAGCAGGGGAAGATCTCCAACGGGGTGCAGAAGATTTTGGGGAGGATGAGTGGAGAAGAGGATATGAACAGCCATTCTCCCTCTGTAAATCTGAGGTGAGTGGAGAAAGAGGGTTACAAAGTTGGGTGGAGGGACAACCTGAGGCTGCCTAATACTGAAGCTTGCATCTACACTAAACCCTGAAGTGTGCACAGTTTACTACTGACTTAGCTCACACCCTCACACCACTGGCACTACCACCACCACCACCCAACCACCCCTTTTTCTACAGTCCACATATTAACAAAACTCACCCTGTGTGGTTGGTGCAGTCTGGTATGAGCACATCCTGGGCTCTGTCAGGATGGCACTGAGGATCACCTTTGTCTTCTGGCTCAGAGCTCTCCAGAAGCAGCTGTGCACCGAGAGGTGCCAATGGTCCATGTCATGTCCATGGACACATGCTCCTTCATGCTCCTTCTGTTCTGGACCTGTGGTTTAAAAGGTGCATCTTAGGTACATGTTAAGTACATGTACACGTGTATATACAATTTATATAAAATATACAGCTCGTTAAAAATATGCCCAGGTATGATGCCTCTAGCTTCTCTTGCAGCACAAAGATTACTTTCATCTGCTATAGAATTATAGAATCATTTAGGTTGGAAAAGACCTTTAAGACCATTGAGTCCGACCATTAACCTAACACTGCCAAGTCCATCGCTAAACCATGTCCGTATACCTGGAAAATGACTGACAGACATGTGACCTTTGAACATTAACAAGAATTTCCTATATTCCCATGCCTTTATCAGTCCAGGCACATCTTAGAAATAGTTAAAAAGAATAACTTAATCCCAGCTTACTCCATTCCAGTGTCAGGTTCTCTTAAAAGAGCAGCTTGTTTTCTCCCTTTATTTTTTTCACGTTAGCCCTCACAAACAGGCGGGAGGGAAGGATGGGACTAGACATGACCATTAATCCTGCTGGGGTTCCGGCCAGTGTGGTGAGAATTAGGTAAGCGGAGGCTGCGGAGCCCGATGAGGACAGCACGTTCTGGTGCGGTTGGGAGAGCAAGCAACAAAACAGCGCCTTACACAAGTAGGTATCAGCAGCCAGTAATAGATCCATTGTGTCAGTACACAAATATGTTGTTACGCTCCACCTTCTTTCTTATTTGTTTCTTACAGTACTATGGCTACTTTCCTCTCCCATTTACGTAGCTGAGAATTGGTCCTGACACAGAAAAGCAAGAAAAAATCCCGCTCCCCCCACTCTCCCCGTCACTTAGGCTGTAAAGGACCTGTTTATACAACTGTGGAAGAGGGTGTGTATTTGCATATTAAATGGGATCAAGAAAATATGTAACATATGTTGCAAACAGAACTAATGTCTAAACACACATGTAAACCTGGGCTAACGGGTCCTGCCAAAATATTTTAACCATCTGTTTTTACTTAGCTGTTTTTGAACAAATTATGTTTATTATGTTAATTTATTTTACTGTCAACAACACCAAATGACAGAGTTGCCGCTAAACAACATCATTATATATCACATTCTGGCATAATACCAGCAGGTTTTTTTAATGCGACAGGAATAAATGCATATTAAAATGTCAATTTGTTTAAAATCTAGTTCAGGATGGTAAATACATCTGCACAAATTTATCATGTTCCAACAGATGCTGCTTTCTTAGAGACTAGTTAAAGATAAGGCACTTCAACAGGACTTGGAGAAAGAGGCAGGAGCGCAGAGGTCCTGCCTGGACTCGGCTCCAGCTTTGAGGTTGATCCCAAGAGGAGGGGAAGGGAGGGGGTGAAGTGGGCATCATTTCACATTTCAAGAAGTTGTGATGTGTCTCACAAGTCTATCTTCATTTGCAGCATCCAGGAAATATCCCTTAGATGAAGAAAAACTAAAACTGAGATCAACCACAAAATAATATTGATCTTCACCCCAGGTCCATGCCCTATCCCCCAGCATACGCTGTTTGTGTCTGGGCAGGAGTCTCTGCCCCCAGGTTCTGCCCCTGGGCTGATGCAGGGTAGGGACACCCAGTGCCACAGGCAGCTGCTGCTGCAAGCCCACATCCAGCACGTGAGGACGGCGAGGGATGCTCTGTGGACCCCAGCATCCTCTCAAAAATCCCCCAGCATTTGAGTTCCATGGTATCTTCTGAATCGGCTCCTTTCTCTTGCTCAAATAATTTTCTGTTTGTTGCCCAAAAGAAAATCTTTGTTTCAGCCGGATTTTTTTGCTGACACCACTAAGAAGAAATATCTCTTCTCTGAAAGGGGAGGGTCTGTCAGTGGCTCTGTTGCCCTCCTGGCTACCCCCCTTCACCATCCACAAGTGCAAAATCATTCCTCTTCTGGTTCCCAAAGTCAGTACCTGTTCTAAATCAGTCTGCTCCTTGAGTCCTGTTCTCATGTAGACAGTTGCTCACACCTTTCCTAACAAAACCAACCTTTTCTCTGAACTGGTGCTAAATCCCATCTTCTCCCACGCAGGCAGTGTAATCTTCTCCTCTGGCCGTGTTTCCCTTCCAGTACCACTCATGGGATGGTGTAGGCTGCTTTTGGTGCCTTATTCCCTTCTCAGGGCCATGCTTGCCGGGCTGACCTTCCCTCACACTGTGAGAGGACCCTGCCTCTTCCAGCTCTTGGCTTGCACACGCTTTTACACCGCAGGCAGGTCAGGGAAGTGGCCAGAAAACCCCAACCTGCCTCAATTCACCCTTTGCAGAGATGGGAAAATAGACCATGGCCCCATACAGCTAGAAGCAGAGAATTTTTCAGTGCTGCAGAAAACAACTGGAAAAATTGGAGAAGTGGGGAGTCCTCTGGGTTTTGAGCCAAAAACCAGAAAGATGACAAACTGACTTTCCCAATCAAATATTCTTCCTTTCTCTCTTGTACACTGAATCCCACACACCACCCTCGCCTCCATCTAGTGCAGACCTCAGGGGCTGCCTTGATGCTGGCCGGGCAGTATGAATGCAGCAGCTGGGACATGGTGGGACAGGCTGTGGCATTTTCCCTGGTGTTATTATGCTGTCCTCAGAGAGGAGAAGAGAGCGCAAAATGAGCCTGAAGTCCTCAGAAACACTGAAGAACCAGAATGGAACAAGATGAAAGCGGAACAAACGGAAAAGCCCAAGATGAGAAAATGAGCACAAGGAGTGCTCTCTCACCATCAGCAACCACTCGATTTCCATCAATTTGCTCCAGGAGCTGAGGGAACTCGTGACATATAAGCCAGTGACAATGTCATGTATTACAGGACGCGGTACAACATAAAGTACAATCAGTCCAGGGTCCTGCAAAGACCCGTGCGTATGTGTAACGATGCACATGAACGGTCATGCTGATTGAACACACGCACAAAACCTTGCAGAGCCCGGGAGAGGTATGGTCAAGGAGGAACTCTCCCGCCCTGAGAAATCCTAACACAGTGTAACACTGCCTCTGATATTGAATCAATTAGCTGAGAAGCAACCAGTAAGGAAATACGATATTGCTTTCTGGGGATTAAGGAGCAGGCATCTTGGGACAAGATTTTCAGACAAGAAACAGGCTCCTTTTGATTAACCTCACCCTTATGAGAAGTATAGCAAAGAAATGCTGTGCACATAAATATTTTGATACCTCGCTAACAAATATTATAAGCCATGCCACCTTTGTTTAAATGCCCTTCCCTGCCATGACAAGGGCTGTTCATGCAGGATGGTAAAGGAATCATTGTTCATAGTGTCCACTATAGCACTAGACTTTGTCAAGTGCAGCAACATGTGAGAGGCAATGCCACGCAGTGCAAAGCTTGGGGGAATTCCCCCTCCCCTCTCTAAATTCTGGTTTTATGAAGAGAAAGGTTACATGGTTTATATTTCAGGAGTTGAAGTCC
Source organism: Ibycter americanus (assembly GCA_035590275.1). Lineage (NCBI taxonomy): Eukaryota > Metazoa > Chordata > Aves > Falconiformes > Falconidae > Ibycter > Ibycter americanus. Next base: position 66,835,415 of record JAVJGI010000050.1, on the reverse strand, counting down.
TGAGAAAATAAACCTCAGTCCAAGTACTTGTCCAGCATACAACAGATATTCCATAAAATGTATGGGCTGATTTCACGCATATGGCTGCTCATTTTACAAGGGGATGATTAAGACGGTCATGGTTATGTTGGCTTTTAGTCCACAAATGCCTCAGCTGTTCTGGATTCATTTAAAATCATAATGTACCTCTGTGTGCAAAGAGCAAGCAGCCAGCACTCCTCTGCTCTCGCCGTCCTGCAAATCCAGCCCTTTGCTTTTGACGGTGTTTCCAACATGGTTCATTAGTTGCTATTGACTTATGTGGTCCATCTCTTTCTCCTCGCAGCCTGCCATCTCCCTCTACTCTGGCACCAAAGAGACCCATGGAGTGGGCAGAGCTGCCTTTGGGAAGAGATGAATTTTTATTTCAGTTTGCTAGCTTCCACCCCCCTTCCTGCTGCCTTTCTTGCTCTTTGATATCTCCCAACCAGCACTTTGCAGCCTGCCCCCTGAGGAATGCCAGCCTGCCCTGCCCCAGCCAGAGCACACCAAGCTTTCCTGCAGGCACTTTCGGAGGAGCAATTTATTGAGAAGAAATTTTACCAGTGGGAATGCAGTTCAAAAGTGCTTTTTGCCCCCTGAAACTGAAACTTCAGCACTCACACCCCAACCCAAAAGAGAAACATGTTCGGCACCATCAGGAGAATCAGCTTTTCACCCCTGGGAATGGAGAAGGCTTTTTAGTGTAGTCTGGGTGGTGCAGTATCATGCGCTGTTATTCCTGAAGTACCCCATCCCCTCCCCAGGAGTCACACAGAGAGTGATTAAAATGGCAGGCTGTGACTCAAGAAACATAACCACCTTTTCCCATTTTAATCTGATTTGGTCATCTCAGGCTTTTCATGCACACTCTATTTGATACTTCCTGCTTAAGAGGTTTTTCTTGCTGCAGCTGCCCAGCATCCCTTCCCCTCACCCTCCTCCACATCTTTCCCTGCACTTCGTTTATCTCTTCAATGTAAAAAGGAAAGGCATTTATTGCTTCATTCACATTAAGTGATTATCATGTAACAGAAATAAACTGCTTGTTCCTATATAATCATAGATCACTTTTCAGAATGCAGGCTTCAAACAGCAGAGGTAGAAGTCTGCAATGTTTTCCTCTGAAGCAATCTTCGTTTCTTTAAAAAAACCAAACAAAACAAACCCTAAAACCCCTAAGTCAGTATCTTCCCACAACTGCAGCTGATTTCCTGTGTAAACTAAAACCATGTGATATTCCATAAATGCTTCCAGCTCTAAATTACAGGAAATGAAAACCATCATGGAAAAGGAAAGCTTTGGACTAAATTCCCAGATCAGATATCATTGTAAGTCCATTTCAGTCTGATTACAATTTGGATGCTTTCTAACATACCTGTTAGTAATTAAAGGAGCCAGTAACAGCTGATAGAGCACAATATCACCCTGTTGCAGGACTGAGACATCTTCCACACCCAGGGCAGTGCCTCAGAGGTGCCACAGCTGAAATCATGAGCTGAGGCTGAGCAGGGGAAGCATTTTTATATAGCCTTTGTGAAGGTCAGGCTCTAAACTTTCAACTGTATTAAATTGCGTGTGCCATACACAGTCACGGTTTGCAATTAGCTGGCCACACACCCACATCTGCACTGTAGATGCTTTTTCACCATCAAGGGCTTAATGGCTGTGCAGCTTTTCATTGCTTAGTAACACTTTTTGCAATAAGAAAGACTTGTGCAAGGCAATAGGAGCCAGTGCTGGTACAGAGCACATATATTACAAGAGCATAGGAAAAGGGAGGAACTGCTCTCACCCCATCCCGCCTGAATTTGTAATATATGCTCGGTCCTTTGGGAGTGGTGCTGTCTACGGCTACTTAGAGCCTGAGGGCTGCTCTAATCCCATGGAAAGCTGTGGGAGAGATTTAAGCCATGTTTGCATGCTACTGTGATATTCACCACGCAGTCTGAATGTACAGCAGGTCTCCACACTTTCCCCCTAGGTTCCTTGACAGAAAGCACCCACAGCCCCTCATAGCTGTGGTGAATGCAGCGCATAGTTAACAGCCCTCCGCCTTTCAGGTGGGTTCTCTGTAGCTCTGACTTGCTTGCAAGTCAAGTGGCCACCTGAGATTTATGGACGCTTGTCCCAGTGTTCTCATCCCGTAAATGACTGCAGAAAAAGGATTTTCATTCCTGTGACCAGCTCATTCTCTTCATTTCTGCAGAGTATCTGTGTCCTTCAAGGCACTAAATCAGCCTGGCACTGCTAAGAAATAGGGACTTCAATTAAACAAATTAATAGCAATGCTCTTATACAATTTGTTAATTGATATGCTAGGAGATTTTTTAGTTTGTTCAGCCAAGATCATGATAATTTTCCTTTTGAACTGATGCAGTGAATAGTTATCAGACAAAAGAAGTTGAGGCAAAGTTGAGTTGACTCATTTTAAGGGCAGTTCTTGGGTACACTGTCATTCATTTCTTACTTCCAAATGTCACAGGAGTGGTGCATCCCTCTTACTATGGAAGGGAGTCTTGCTGGACCAATGTCTGTATGCCACAGTCACCCCCCTTTCAGATCTTCTAACCATTGCTGTCGCTTCTTCACATGTAAAACATTTGGGGCAGTCCCTAGCACCCCGGATGTTAAATTCTAGGCTGTCCTGTTCCTGGTATTATGAAAGGATTTCTATAAAACAGCGTGTCTCAGCCATCAGTATATCATTCACATTTAGGCCTGCATTGATTTCTGTCTTGTTACGAGATGAGGCAGATGCTTCAACGGGGCAGAGGGTCGTACGTCCGATGCCAAAGGAACCAAGACAACTTGCACAAATTGAGGACTTCGGCCAATACTTTTTATAAGCTGCTCTTGCTGAATGTCCCAAATGAGAGGCTTCGGTGCCAGCAAAATCATTAAAGTGAACAGCTTTGCCTTGTTCCCTACCCGGCAGACATTTCTGTTAGGGTGGGTCATTAGTTATTCCTGAGGTTGTTAGGTTATCGCATTGAATCTTAATCCATCTAATTCATCCCAGCGCACTCCCATTTGTTTCTAGTGCTTGCCTTTTAAAATACCATTAAATCATGTCAAAGGCCTTCTCTGCACCTGCCAAGAAAGCTGCATGCATTCTCCAATTTTCTTTGCCAGGTGAATTCTATTTAGTGTATTCCTGGAGAAGACAGCTCATTGCAAATCCTATTTCTCCTTCTCCCGTTCCTCCTTCCCAAGCACTCTTCCTCACAGGCACTAGGGAATTTTAACCTTAACATACCCAGCTCAGCCTGGGCTCAAGTCAATCAGTGTTGTCCTGAACAGATGTTGGCGGGGTTTCATCGCCTCAAGCCAGCCTGGGTGTCCCACTTTCTCTTGCTGAGATAAGAAGTTATCAGGGGGAAGAAAGAGGAAATTATTTGCCTTTGATAGTGTAATGCGGAAATAAAGAAATCCCAACAAAACCTGCCCTTCTTGTGCATAAAACCCTTTGGTTAAAAATTCTTAGCAGGATACTAAAAATAGAAAAACTCCACTGAGATCTGTGCACAGCTTTAAACCAAACATATAAATTAGTAAAGAAATGGCATTCTCAGTCCTAGATAGCTTGTAGTGAATTAGACCACGGCTTTTACAGAACAAAGGAACGTAAAAAACCCCTAATCTCACTTTGATGGAAAAAAGTCTCTGATCACTCCACCTGCCGCTTCTCTCTGTGCCAAGAAAAACTCGAGTATACACCAAAAATACTGAAGGAGAGTGGAGTGTTGCATTAAATTTATGTACCACTAGAGACTAGGGTTGAATGTGCTGACTGAACTTATTCTAATAACTTGGATGGGAAAAATCCATACTGCAAATCACCTTACTTAGGTTGGTTTAACAAGAACTATTTACCCAAGAAAGAAAAAAACCCTGAGTGCTGATTGCTTGCTTTCTCACCCAAGAAGCAAGAAATACACACGGCCAGAGCCTGATAATTTTTTCTAGCTGCAAAATACAACTGAAGAGGAAGGGGAATAGTTTGTTAGACCAGGTAAAGGATTTTCCACAGAAAACAAGCAGGATTTGCAGAGAGCTTGGTTTTGTGCATGCTGTTGATTAAATGTTTACAATTGGTAGAAGATTGGAAGGCACACAGGGAACCAGGACATTCCAGAGTTTTGCTAATGTTGCCTTTAGTCATCCTCATGGTGAACCTTAGGGAGCACACCGGACCTTGTATTTCTGGGTCCATGTCACTGGGCCAGACTTCCATGCTCTTTGGCTCTACTGTGCCTGTTACCTTATGGCAAATGTCTGTTTGCAGTCTTCACCTTATGGGTACACTAACACTGTGGATCTTGGTTTGGGGGAGTGGGCAAGGGGCAGGGGCTGGAGGTGGATGAAGTACACAAATGCAGGGGGTAAATGGGTTGCTGCAGCTGCAGCTGAAGGGAGCAGACCCCTAATCTCGCATGTCCATGCCTTGTCCCCACGCTTTGTCCAGTGGGACCCACGCACAAAAAGGTCTGGTCTGACCTATGTGTGGGGATGAGGAGTTAGGGAGCACCCTTGGGAGGACCTGCGGAATGTGGGGAAGTGGGAAGGGTGAAAGAGCTAAAGCTAAAGCAGGTCCCTGTGGAGGCTCAGCACCAAACGTGGGAAAACCTGCTTTAATTAAACATTCAGGACTTCAAAACCTTTCTGGGAAGGCAGTGTCCAAGGGTGGCATTTGCTGCAGCCATGGTCTGTAGCAGCTTGTTTGGTGCTGGTGCCCACACAGGGGTCTCTGCTGAAATTGCCAGGGAGGTTTCCAGTTAGCACCAACTGAGGCCAGTAATTTTGGAGCTTTAATGGGGCAGACACACCTCCCCTGGGAAGCAGCGTGAGACCACCCGCTCGCACTGCGTAAGCCACCAAAAAAACATTAAGCTTATAGTAACCATTCTCAATCACTACCAACCCATACTAGATTTGAACCATCCACCAAAAGGTGAAAGGTTAATGTGAGCTAATTTTTTTAATCATTGCTGTAACATTAGGAAGAAGCTCTGTTAACCTTTTGGGGACTGCTGACTTACTGCCTGGTGTTCATTTGACTGATCCTACGGGCTACAATCATGATAGGATAGTTTCCCAAGGGAGCAAATAAAATCCAAGAGGTACATTTTTCTTCTCAGCACTTGCCTGCTGTAACGCCGAACCCTTCATTAAAAATGTGATAAGCCATGCAATATATTTTCCTGTATATTATAGCCTTTAATCTTTAATGTTAATGACAGAAATGTTACCATTAGCAGGACCGTATTTTGCTCCACACTTTAGACATTCTTTCGTAACCATGTTTTCCTGTCCTCTTTCAGGCAGATGGTAACTATTTCAGCTTGAATTCCTTTTTATATTACCATAAAGAGAATTTGAAAAAACAAACTAAGCTATAATATAACTAAAATAGAAGAACTTATGGCAGCAAAATGTCAAACACTTTTTTTCCCAGCCATGACCACCCTTTGACTTTGCTGTTACTAGGTGTGTGCCTTGAAACTGAAGTCAGTTTTGTAAATACTGCTGACAAAGACAAATCAATCCACCTCAATCCCCAAGTCACGCTGACTTGACTTGTGCACAAACCTTAGAGGACAAATTATTGGCTGATCAATTGGAAAATTCGTCTGTTTACGAAGCATGCAAAAGCCATGTTGGAGAATAGGGCTTGGTCCAACAATTAATAATAAGGCTGGTAAAGAAGGAATTCCTGGAGTCTAATCCCAGCTACATGTTTCCCTGTGTCCTTTACACAAGTCTTTGCAGCTTCCCTTGTAGCTTTGACCTTTGTAGCTATTAAATGCAGGTAGGAGCACTGACGCTTGTGTGTCACACCAGTTTTGCAAGGAGCCATTAACTGTGTTGCATCTACTTACACGGTTAGCATCACATTTCAAATACAGTTACAGCCACCACCCAAAAACTACTATGGGGTTAACCACAACTCTTCTCAAGGTAGGAAAGCAGTCATGAAGAAATACATCAAATCTGAGATGGGGACCAGGGAGTGGGGGCACTAGGAACATATCTCTTTGATGTGCAGGCTGCCAAACGTAATGGGGTCCAGTCCGCTGCATGCGATTGCCGTGCCCGTAAGGACATGGGAGGAATGAGGAAAACTTTCAGTCCTCACTTTGATCCAGAGAGGGTTTCCTGTAAAAGCAATCTTTCAAGCACGAGGCTTGGGGGTGTGCGATACCCTCCCACCACCGCCAGCCCCTCCTGCAGGCTGCTCCTCAGTCCTTGGCTGAGGGTACCTGGGGCACCAAGGTGTGTGCTGGCCAGGAGCACCCATGGACTCCAATAGCCAGTCTGGAGGACAGCCAGGGAACAGTGACCTGCATGACAGGCAGTGGGCTTCACAGCTCATGAGCTTCCTGGAGGTGTCAGAGCAGGGACAGGTTTTAAGGAAGAAGATGGACATTTGGGTACTATGGCCTCCAGTAACTTCTGTTCCTTCGTTAAGGCTAAGGAAGGAGGTGGGGCATCACAGGCAAAGAAAGGTGATAAACTGCTGATAGCAGAGCAGAGGGGAAAGGCTCTGCTCCTGCAGTGGCCCCGCTTTCCCCTTCTTATGCGGACACTAGGCCCATGGACTGAGACATCTGCTCATCACGCTGGTCTGCAGGAGGAGGGCAAGCACAGTTCCTCCTGCTCTGAATCATCGCTTAATCCTGTTGGCACGGGCTGTGTATCTTATCCTTGAAAATCATTACATCTCAGCACTGGAACCTTTCTCCAGGCCCCTCTGCTCCCTGCAGTAGCACCCCCCCAAGCTGTGAGCCCCAGCGCGCGGGGGCCAGCGGGGCTGTGCGGGAGCCCCGAGCTGTGCGCTGCTGGGCACGCAGCCAAAGGGACCGGGCAACCTGCGGCCTGAGGGCAGCTCTGGCCACCTCAGCATGCGCCTGGTGAGCCACGGGCTCGGCGCCACCGGCAGCGCTCTGCCGGCTGGGTGCCGGTAAGCTGGTCACTGGTGAGCCGCTGGCAGCGAGCCTTTGCCCTCCTGATGGTGGGTTTGGGTGTTGGGGCAGGACAGGGCCTTCCTCGAGCCAACAGCAGAGGCAAAACTTACCCTGAAGAAACAGAAAAGTGCGTCTTTCACAAGCTGGGGCAATCCAAAACTAATGGAGGCCATCCAGCTCTTTCGCAATACTTCAAGTCTTCAGAAATGTTTCACCTTAATGCCACTAATGACATTTTACTGAGTTGGATCAGAGCACTCACATTTTACTAGTTCTTATGTTTCAAGTGTGAGCTTCACTTTTGATGGCTCTACTCATAGGCACGTGCATGTGTGCTTGGCTGTAGAGGTGTGTCCATTATACGTCTGCATGATCTTGGAGGCAATGCAACATTAGCTAGACATGGATTATTAAAAGTCTCATTTTCAGAAACTGTTTGCACATGTGCACACATACTCTGCTTAATGTATGTAATGATTCTGGGGGAGTCGGTAGACAGCTGTATTTATTTATCACTACTTATGATTAGACACTCCAAACCAGGCTGTGCCTTCCCTATTTACCAGACTTTGACACTAGGAATATGGTATTTCAAACTGAAAACCAGCTTCTCAGAGTATCAGGTTATGCTGAGAGATTTGTTCAGGAATTTTGTGATTTTTTTTTTTTTTCCAAAAAGTTATTCATTTGAAAGTGATCACAGCCACTTGTTCTGCCTTGGTCTTCCAGTGAGGGCACATGAGCCATGAGGGCGGCAAGGAAAAGGTGTCTGCCTCTGTTGGAGATTTGTCTGGTTTTTGGCATTTTTTTAAGGCAGGGACCATTACTGCAGTACTGAATTTAATGTTGGCAGTGAGTGAAAGTGAGGTCTGAATATCAAATCAAACCTTTCCTGAATTAGGCTTGGCCAAGATGGGACAGGTCTCTGGCTCTGCAATAGGGGACTTCAGAGGCCTGAGTATCATTACTTCTGAAAATATAAGCCCTATAACCTGCCAGGTTTCTGCATAGTTATATGATTTTTTCCCCCCATTTGTTTCTATGCTAAATTTGGTCCTGAACACCACACATTCTAGTGTTTAATGATCCTTTTCTGTCTCTTATCTGTAATTTTTGCTATTAATTTTAAGCCCACAAAGCTAATACTTGAAGATCAGCAGTCTCATATCCACAGTCCTTTTTTGAGGAAAACTTAAACTTTTCCAAATTCCATTTAAAACTCTAGCAGTGGCAATGTGTAAGGGCTGTAATTACTGAGGGTCCTGCAATACTGGGACAGCCCCAAGTAGCCATTCCACAGGAAGATGCTCTCATTAAAGCCTTCATGTGCCTGACCCAGTAAATCAGTATTGTTTCAATCTTCTGTTTTCATTAACAGCTCTGTATTATAGGGTTGACATCATAAATCTTAACTGCTGTTGAGGCGCTGTGTGATTGATACAGTGTCAATGCTTTTCTGTTACTCGCACTTGCAGCTATTGTCAGTGTAATCCCTGCTATCGTGTTTGGAGGCTGTTGAATATTACACCATATATTGACATCTTTTTCTGTATTTAAGCAGAATATTCCTTACAACTGTAGTGCATTAGCGTTAAAATTCAGGTGGTGGTACATATCTAGCCGAGCCGAGCAAACACTAAATCAGCAATGGGCTTAATTAGCACAAGGCAAGAAACTCTTGCCCACCAGGGAGCTGCAGCGTTCTTGCTTGAGAAGGGAGGGAGGCATACAGGCCCTCCTTATCGTCATCAGTTTCGTTAGGATTTATTTTGTTGCATAAAGTTCCCGTCTGGGGGGGTTTATCTGTAGATTTCCCTGTAAATCAGTACGCACTTTAGCATGCTCAGTAAATAGTGACAATAAATATTAATTATAGGCAGTTCTGGTTTTATCACACCATACCTGTCAAAAGCCAAAACTTTACCTCATCCTTCACTATAATATTATAAAATAATTACTCAGTTTTCTAATCCTTTACCGGACAGCTGAATATAAATAATCTCCCATTTTTGTTTCTTGGACTCTCAACAGCTTTATCTCTGCTACTAATGTCTTCTTATGTCTCCGGAGGGAATAAAGCAGAAAAAAAGAAGACAATGATTTAATCAAAGACAATTCAAATGGTAGTTTTGCTGTGCAGACATAAACAGAGTTATTGGTTCTCTCAGGATTCCTTTTTGAGAACCATAAAAAACCCTGCACTTAAGAAATAAGAGTTAATACGCACTTTGAAGAAGTGTTTTGCTATTTGAGGAAAGGATTGAAGCCTAATATGTTATTGGTTGAATCTTAAAACATTTATGATGTTGTGAAGACAAGGGTTTTATTATACATTTTATCTTTACTTCTTCATTTATTCCTTACAGTAAAATCAAATAATCAGTAATAGCCTGATATTTTGCCGCTGTAAAATGGAACCTAAACCACACATGAAAGTGGAAAATTGTTCAAGTAACATGTGAACCTTTAGTGATTGTACCTTAACTAAGTAATGGACTATAGGAGGTACCGATCAGGCATTTTATGTTACTCCAAGGTCTCTTTCTCTCATTTTAAAGTGCTACTGGCATAGACAAGTATGGAGAAGTCTTCATGCCATTAGCATTTTTGGAAAATAGCTTTTCAAAATATTTCCCACAAGTCTTCTTTTCTACTTGGGACAAAATGGTATGATCAAAGCTATCATACGAAGAAGATCAGATATTACAAATGAGGTATCTGCTTACTGTCCAGCAGCAAAAATATGAGCATTACTGAGACAATTTATTTCAGGACTACTTTCTCACTTTTTAACGGTGCTAACTGCAAATTACTAGGGAACTTCCAAGTGTAAATTTGGTCTGAATGGCTGAAGACTAACCAAATGAAAGGTGAATTTAGAGTAAAAATAGTATAAGCAGCTTACAGGCTTATAACTATAGATGAAAGATTATATTCTGCATGATTTTGCAGGCAACCCAGGCAAAAATGTTCAATGTCACTAACCACTTTATCACTTTCTATCACAAAACATGTGTGTTTTAGGATGAGAAACCTCAGCAAATAAAGATGGAAATGTTGCAAGCAGCTGGACCGCCTTATTTCTCTTTTAAACCTGTACCATTTTGCAAGCACTTTTTTAGTTTCTTTCCTAAAAAATAAATAAATGCAGACTGTGCTACTTAATAGCATTAAAAGCATCATTCTGCTCTGCTGGCTGGATCTGGATCAAACAGTGGAGATCAAAAAGAATATAAATGTACCTGATATTCCAGCATATCCAGAAATAAACTGCATGCAATAGAAGGACTAAAGAGAAGAAGAATATCTGTTGGGTATTTTTATTTCCAATGTTCCTTCACAGTTACTGGATTAACTCACCCTTCATCCCTTCTTTACTCATTCAGATCTTGACTCTTTTATCCTCTGCTGGCAAATTGAAGGTCTGCCTTGTGGTCAGAGGTCACTGAATTAATCACTTTAAACAAGAGCTTTGCTGAGGTTTCAGAATTTCTAGTGTGACCTATTTCTCCTTTCTGTTTTCCACAGCTTTCCCAGTTTTTCCCCTGTTGTTTGTAAAGGAAAAATCAGTTGAATAAGATCAAGAGTCAGAAAGTGCCAGAAAATGTACGGTCTTGTGTCCCAGCTTACAGGAAAACGAGTGGCTCGTATTCCCAAGCCAGGAGGGCTGGTGTGGTTGCTGGCTTCACTCCAGCGCAGGATCTGGCCGCAGCAGTAGCAGGAGGTAGTGATGCAGACTCTGTGGCAAAGCCCTGGATGACAAGTCTCCTCCTAATGTTGATATTGACATCCACCCTTTAGTCTCAGCAGCTACAGAGAGAAGAGGCCTACCCAGTTACACGGTTCAGCCAACTGGAAATGCAACATTCTTAACTTTATGCCCAATATAATTTTCAAATTACCATTATACAAGGGCTGGGGTTGCTGAGGATCTTGTGTTCTCCTTTGTTAGGTACCATTCATTGGTTCTGGAGGGAGCAAATCACCAAAATAAAAGAAACCCTTGGCCCTAAACATTTTGGAGACACGAACTGTGACCAGACAAGGTGAGTCAAGGGGAATTTATGCCTGCTCTGCTACAGAAATTGAGCCACGAGGACCACACTAGTACAGCGGTACTGTTTAGGGAGGGGTATAGCCTCTTCAAAATTGCCATTCTGCATATCTATACCATAAACAGTGTTCCTAATATGAAAGTGCTGTGTGCTCCTTATCTAGACACCAGGCAAAAGAAAAGTACAGATACATATCTGTTTTGGCAGCAACTATGCCACGTGGGCAAGAATACATCAACTGGAAGAAAACCATCCTATTGGGTTTTTTCTCAGGTTGATTTTCCAGCTGAAGCCGGGTCCCCAGTGCAACTGCCAAAAAGGATGTGGGCTTGGGCAGGGTAGAAGGAGGGGGTTAGCAAGGGTCCTGGGGGATGTGTGGGCAGGACTGTCCTTGGATGCCAAAATACTCCTAGTGCCTCATTTCTTGACTTGTCCTTTGGTCCAGAAGCTTCCCGTTTTGCAGCCACTTCCTCTCTTGTAACATAGAGGGGGCCACTTTTCATGTGCATTAATATACCAAGGGCATCACGGGCGCAGCAAATCCTTGGAAGAGTAAAGAAGCTCTTCCTAGCTATTTCCCTTCGGAGCTGATTCCAATGCAAATCTGCAGCTGAACAACTGTCCAGTGACTAATGCAACAATTGTACCTTGACCAGTTGCAATATTGGACTCAGGACTTTTGTATATACTCAATTTCCACTGAACCAAATAGGATTTAAAGAAAGTGCTGTAAGATTTAGTGAGATGAGGGCTGTGGTTGGGAGCCGGGGCCCAAGCATATTTTCCCTTGTTTTATGGTCTATTCAGATACAGGGAATGACTAAAAAAAAATAGCATTTCTCACTCACACGCACAGGGGAATCAATGTAGATGGGACGAAAAAGGCACTGTCTGCTCAGCCCTTGCCCCACTGTACCCTCCCACCTGCTGGCATTGCTCTCAGGCATTCTGCAAGCTTTAACAGGATTACTCTATTTTCTGTTCCTTCGATCTCCCGTACACCTTGAAAGATTGCATTTAAAATGTAAAATAAAAAGAGAACTAATTCCCATTAACTCAAAATAAGTCTCTAATTGACCTCTTAATACAGTGTATTTAACATGACACCATGCCATTTTCATATGTAAAGGAGATGATTCTTAATAATTCAGTGCTTCTATTTTCATTCTATAGAATACATCTTCCAAGGGAGTTGGGAGAAAATTGTGAATTCCTGTCATTTATCACTCCGCCACAGAAGTGAAACCGCAGCTGCCACTGAAATGAAACAGTATATTTTACGCCTGCCTTCTCATGCTTTGCTCTTGCAGTGTTGGACTCCAAAAACTTTATACTTTTCACATTAATAAACGTATTGGAAACGTGGATGTGAACATACTTTTTCTTAATCTTTCCAGTAATGGGAGGGAGAAGGTGTGGACAACCAGCATTTCCCATCGCAGGATTCAGCGCAAGACTCACAGCTATTCTGAGGAATGAAATCTACACAGAGCAGAAGTAGTTAATCTGATTTGATGTCAAGCTCGAATGCAGCATCTCCCCCTGCCACCTCCCTCTCCCCAGCCAGCCCATCCCCTCCACCCCCAGGATGACACTTCACATTTAATCTAAACCCTCTCAGATTAAGCGGGCGTGTAATTTACTCCCACAGTAAGGTCCACTGCAACTGCAGAGGTGATGTAAAGGGGAGTTTGTTTAAATGAGAACCCGAGCCTTAACGTTAAGCCTGCAGACCTGCATGAAAACCCCTCTTGTTTAGGCTGTCAGCAAAGCCTTTAATTTGCATTCAGTCTTGCATTCATCTGGGATCTGTGTGTGGTATTGACTGATGTTTTATTATTGTTTGGTAGATAAATATATTTAAATTAAGAACAACTCAGTTGCAGAAAGGGTTTTATATAGTCATCACAACATGCTTCTCCCACTGCTGTGAGCGTAGGAGGCATGGTATTTTTCTACCACTTAATGTGTAAAGTCTGACATATTTCAAGAACATTATCAAACTGTAGCTTTAGAAATCACCTTCAACATAAAAACAAAGAAACAAATCAATAGTCTTTTGACAATTTCCCTCAGCCAAACTGTTTCAATATGCTATTTTTACTTTTATTACTCCTTCCTGCCTTTGGCAGCACAGGTCTTTTCACCCAGATAGGGTATAATGGACCATGAAAGCAGGATACATCCTCCAAACCCAAACGTCAGCTGCAGTTAAGGTGAACTGCTCCACTTTAAGATGAGGTGAGTTACCTTGTGCTTCACTGGAAACCTCTGCACCAGCGCAAGAGAGAAACTAGGAAAGGAGATGGGTCTTCACCAAGATGGAGTGTGACAGCTCTTGGGCACCAGTGGCTCCTCATTCAGAACACTATGAAATAGCAGCTTTGTTAGAGAAACACAAGGGAAAGAGTCATTGCCAGATTTGCAGTATTTCCTCTTCTCACGGACCGTGTATTTTACAAAGCTGACTATGTTTGTTACAACCCACCTTCAGATGCGTGCTGGCAGGACATGCTGGAAATTGTGCATCCAGACCAGGGGATTTCTTAACCATAGGCCTCCAACATCTGCCACACACTTGTTCCATGGCTGGAACATGAACAGAGCTTTTAATTTTGCTCTTTGATTTTTGCATTCCTGTTTTTAAATGCTGTTCGTGTAATTTATGCCTTGCAAGCCCACAGAAGTTTGGTGGAAAGGAACCTCTTTATCTGAAATCTCTGAAGTGCAATGTTTCTCTTGGCTTCATTTTTCCCTCCTTCTAAACTTACGTATTATCATCTCACAAATTGGATCTATTTTTTTCCAGCAAGTTATTTGAACATGTACTTCTAGCTCCTTTTAAGAACATTACAGCTTTCAGATAATTTCACTGTTATTTTATGTGCCAGATGTGGTTTGTTTTCCACAGCTGGAGCATTAGAAAAATGTCACATAACATCCATCTATTCTTTTACAAATAGAAATTAAAATCTACAGATAAAAGATGAGTGGGTCCTGTAGGAGCCAATACTGCTTTATTTCACTTGTCTCTTTATGCTGAAGTGAGTTCAGGCTTGCGGTCACCTCCCTGCCAAAAATACAAGCTCATCTTCCCTCTCCCTGGGCTTCCCCAGCCATTCTGCTTCTCTGCACCTAATTGACTGCATTTGACTTAACGTGCCCCTGCCCTGACCAGAATTTGAAACACCAAAAGAAATCCTTCTTTATTCAAACTTCAAAGCAAGCTGAGTAAGCCTTTTGATTACTCTCCATTGACTAGCGTCACCCACATCAGCAGATACTTTTGCTATTTAGAGTTCCATTAAAAGGTAAGATGTGCCCTGAAGTTTAGCCACACTCTGTGCAACCTCTTTATTTTTTTTTTTTTTCCCTAGGAGTTATCACATAGAGGAATAGCTGGTGTCTCTAAGTTGTTATAAAGGCCCCAAATACCACCTCTGGGAGCTGTGGGATAAGCCCATGGAAGGATCCCCCTTGGCTTGGCACAGACAGATGATACGTTGCTGGATGAACTCTCCCTTCAGAGGAGGTTAAATGCAAACAAACACGTTTAGCTCAGTGGGGATCAAACAGGGCAGCCAACATGTGCATCCAGCTGAGAGCTCTGTGAGGTCTGGGTGACACTGCCTTTCTTCAAAGGAAAAGACGGAAACAAACTGATTTTATGAAATCCATGAAAGCTGCCTTTGCAAATCACAACTAGGGAAATGGAGGTATCAGCCTGGCAGAAAGCTAAATTTACCCCCAAGCTCCACGATAACATCGACTTGTCTTTCTATGAGAATTTCTTGTCTGTGTGTATCTATGTGTGCACCACTTCAGATGTTCATGAGACGGCATTTGTCAGTGTGTGTTCCCTTCGCAAAGCATCCTGTCTCACCGCAGCAGTGCACGGAGCAGAAAGGCTGCCATGGTCCATGTTTTAGTTGAGAACAAGAGTAAATAACCCAGTGCAACATGTGAAGCCAGACAGTGCATAAACTACCGACGTGCCCAATCTGCAGAAATCCACAAAGCAGCATCCTTGAAACATTCTACATATTATAACATTTTAATTAAAGGTTTTATGCATTCATGCCATAAGTACCTTATGGTCACTGACTCTGCAGTCTTCTGGACTTAAAATCTCCAAGAGGTACAAAAGGGAATCCCCCCACATGTGGGAGGAGTCTTCTTCAGATGCCAAGACTCAATATCTTTCTGGTTTATTTTTAATTTTATAGATACAGTAGATCAGGAATTCACAGGCCAAGTCATTAGGGCTTCAAAAGGTTTAAACACAAGCCACTTTGGCATTAGAAAAATATGTAAGTACATACACAGCATTTTCTGTTTTCAAGGTGCCACAAATGTTAATTTACAAATAAATCTCACTTGCCTTAGCTAGAAAAGTCCCTCTGTCAGTCTTGGCCTTTCCCCCAAAAGCCAATAGCAGGGACCTGTATTGTGACTGCTGGAGTAGCACTGGGCACAGATCATGTCTTGACTAATGGGATGTGACGCAAAAAAAAGCTTTAGAGACAATGGAACCATCTCTTAAAGTAGTGCACTGAGAGGGGGCTGGACCCCGTTACAGGAAATTATGCGTCACCGTGCCCATGCTCCCAGCAGGCAGGACCTTGTAGGCAGCTCTTTCTTCACCCCACCACAAACCCACCAGCCAGCAGTGGTCTTCCTGACTCTCACTGAAGAACTGTGTATTGAATTGGCCAAAAGAGATTTCACCACTTGGGTGCTTGCCCCTCAGAGGGCAGGCTAGCATGGGTCTGTGGGGTGGGAGCGGGAAGCCTTGTGTGCTGCTTATTTCATTATCACGAATCTGTTCATACAGGGGTGTAGAGACATGAACTGTTTCACAGCCAAGTGCTATAGGTGGTCCTTCCTTGGGGAATGTACAGCCTGGACAAATCATGGATGGAGTTGCCATGAGGGTGGGTTCTCAGCAGAAAAGGAAAGATGTGTTTTAGCCAAACAGGTCCAATATATTTTAGCTTGTTTGGGCAATATTCAAACAGTACAGCTCCAAAGTTCCTGGGCTTCTAAACTATGTTTCATCCAGGAATTTGGAGGTAGCTCATAGGGACAGAAAATCAGAGGAATCATGTCTTGAAAAGGAAAGAGAGCTGCAAGTCTCTTTATTCATCAAAGATGTTCTTGGTGGAAACGTAATGAAAGTACTAGAAGGAATGGGGGGCATAAGGAGGTGGGTATCGCACACAAGCAAGAGAGGTCTGCCAAGGAGGTTGGAAGTCCGTGGCTATACAGAACTCAAAAGTGAGTCTGGGAGCTGCAGAGATGCAGACTTAGGAAGGTGCATGACAAAGTCAGAATAGAGGAAAATTATTTCCGTGGGACCAGTTTGGGACAGATGGGATTGGCGGACTCAAGCTGAGGCAAAGAAGAGGATGAAAACCAGGTTGCACTGAGCTGGATCACCAGGTAACATGCCATAGGAAGTTATTCTGGTTGTGCATTGCTTTATACCTCCTTTACAATTCTATGGCAACACGTCATACAGGTAAATCTTAACCTTGCTGAGGCTGAGAGCTTATTTTCCTAGTTACCTCTGTTGGCTCTGCATCACTGTAACTGAAGGGTTCTGCTCGTTTCACAGCATGAGCTCAACACCAAGTACAAATTGTTAAAGAGGAACCGATGTGCAAGCACATGCCAGGAGGACCTGACAGCTCGTGGTGCAGCTCAGCCACTGGCACAAAACCAGCAATCAGCTGAGCAGCCAGCATGCAAGCCATTTCTCTGATTACATGATTTCTTACTAAATATCTCTAGAAGAAAAACATTAATGTGACTTTGACAGGACATTTCTTCCCCTGATCTCAAAGCACACTCCAGAGGTGGTGGAATCTAGTCACAGTAAGAGCCAGACATCGAGAAATTCAACAATGTCTGTGCATCCAGATCTGGATCACTGCAGATTTTTCAGGAATGCTAGTTGGGAAAAGGAGGGGATCAAAACACTGTTGCCCATAGCATCTGCCAACAAACGTGGTTCTTGTTTTTACAACCTCCCATTTGAGAAACCACATTAACACCTGGATGCTGCCTCATTGCATTGTGCAAAGTATTGCTAAGACTTAATGTCACACATTATTCAGATTCGTATCACTAACCTGCAGTCGTGCTGGTCAATAAGTTCTTTGATTTTTATGTTAACTTTCCAGTATCCCACTAATTGACTCTTGAGAGAATTACAGTTAGTGCTCACTGTAGTGGAGCACTGAAGAACTGCAACTATTGCAATCTTTTCAAATCAAGCTCACTCGAGAAAATAAAATGTTTTTCAGGAGCTGAGATAAAGCACAGGATTAAAAGAACAGACTGATGAAATTATTGTAGACAGCATCTCCATTTTAATTCTGAATGGTACTTTGCGATCAAACATACCATGCATGTGCTATACAACAAACATTTATTTTAAAGAAAAGTTCCACTGGGCAGGTAAGTACTACACTGAATTAAAGGTACCTCTCTGTTTCCTATAAAATTTAAAATGAATTACCTAGGGAAAATAATTGCCTGACTGCTGAGAAATGATACATAAAGCATGGCCATAAACACGTGGTGTACTCTGTGTACGTATTTAAATGTTCCCCAGTTACCCCTGATTACAGCTTGCCACATCAACAAAACATCTGGTTTGGTATTTTTCTTGCATTGAAACCTCTCGGCCAAGCAGGAATTTTTATCTCAAAAGCAGCTGAAACCTTTGTTTACCATCTCATAGGACATGCTGTTAGACTCTCGTGCTGAAGATCTTTTTTAATGACTTGCTTGATGGGACTGAACAGTGTATGTTCACCAGCTTTCACCTTCACTATTAATAACAGAACAGTTCCTATCTGAAATGTCTTCTATAATTGTGTAATTACACACCTCATTTATCCAATTGTTAAGCCAAGAGTCTGATTAAATATTAACAACTGCTTGGTTCTCCTAGTGTCATTAGTTGGAAAGCAACCCTGTAATCTCAGGTAACACATGATGGTAATTATCCTTCACAGTCACCCTTAGCTGAAAATCCAGCACAACCAGAGCAGATAAGGTTGCCCAGCAGAACACACATCACCTCTCTGTCCCTCCTTACTTTGGTGCTGCCGGAGCCATGTGCCGCATGTATGGACTTTCCACGATGGAAAAGCAAACAGGTACAGAGCACTGCAGAGGAGTGCACTGGCTGGTTTTGCTTCTCTAATCCCATGTTGCATGTCGAGAAATTGCAGCCCTGCTTCCAAAGTTGTAATTTTTTACTTCAAGTCAACGAAGGGGCAGTTTGGTTTTGGTTTTGCCCAGACACCCCTTCCCATAGAAAGCAAGGGAGAGAGCAGAGCAGCTCGGCTTGCGACCAGCACTGCGAGAGCTGGGAACGATGCTCTTGTGTCTGGCCTTGCGTCGGAGGGCAGCGTGCTCTGTGAACTTCGCAAATTATCAGGCAACATTAGCTGAAATACATAAACCAGGAGCAAGCTGCTTTTCTCTTGCATTCTTTATGGGAGTATCACCAGGCTCCCTCAAACAAAATGTAGCAAAAGGAGCATCAAAATGCTATAAACAACCCAAAGTGATGGCAAACAGATGGTTTGTTCAGCTCTCGGAGGAGCGCCGTGCGCTGCTGCCCACGGCCCTCACCAGCGGCCTCAGGACCTGGGGGACCCTGAGCCATGAGGGGGGGGGTGACCAGGCACCCTCTGCCTCAGGGTTGGGACCATGTGTGGATCGGAGACCCTAGCCATGGGCATGGGGGGAAGCATGGGGGTGGGCTTTGTGGAAACTGATCCTTTCCCAGCTGCTGCAGCAGCGTTAATAGAGGACTGCCTGGAGCTGCGGGGCTTTCCCCCCGTTAACATCTTATTATGATGAAAGGAGCAGTTTATACCTCCCAGAGTTATTGCTTCCAGGCTGTCTGTAAACTCAGGTGAAACCTTGCGTCTGGTTCAGGTTTTCAGGCTTTCCGTTGCAGTGGAGAGGACAGGACCATAATTTGTGTGTGAGGAGAGCGGGGCTGGAGGTGGGCTGGGACGGGGGGCTTGCCACCCGCCGAGTTGGGGCCACCAAGCCGCTGCCTGGCATCTGCTGTGCACAGCTCGCCGACTCCCCTCCCCTGCGGTGCGATGCGGCACGGCGCGGCTGGTGCTGGCACGCCGGGGTGCTGGGCACAGCCACGCACGGGGCTGCGGCAGGGGAAGGGGTCAGGGTTTTCTCTGAGACCTGTCAGAGCATCAGGGTGGGCTGCTCCACAGCAGGGGACGCAGAGGGGCTTTGCAGCTGGTGGCACTACAAAGCCCATGAGAGACCTCTCTCATCCCTAATACGCTGCAGTTCAGCTCAGGCTCCCAGTATGGCCCTGGCAGGTGATGAATTTGAAATAAGATTTGCAAGATCAGAGTCAGAAATCAATAAAATCCATCAGCTAGGATCTAGCAGCTGTCTGAAACAACAGGTTACAGCAGCTGATGAATACTTTAAGGTGGGGGAAATGAATTAAAAATAAGACCAAATATGATCAGAAAGCATGCTCTCCAGCTGCTAACCCTACAGGAGAGCAAAGCCCGAGAGAAATAACTACATTCAGGTATATTCCTTAAAACACAGGTAAAGCAACCTCTTCAAGGACGGATAATACGTTTATATGGTGGGCAGGTTACGCTGCAAGTTACCAAATAGCTCCTTGTTCACGTTTTAACTGCATGATTTTGTGATTTCTAAAACTCAATTACCAGCTGCAGTATTCGTTCTGTAATCCACTTTAACCAGCCCTCACCCACCCCCCTGCAATAATCTTTCCATGATACTTGCACCAGTTGAGTAGATAAAGGCTTCAGTGAAACACTGTCAATACTCATGACTCTCAGCCACGGCGGGGGTGGTTTTGGAAGCTGAGTGCTCGAGCTTGCCTCAGCAGCATGCACCTCGCAGGTGGGACATGCAATAGGACATGCTCTGGCCTGGGAAGCACTGGGGAAGCCCCACAGTCTCCAGCATACCAGCACATGGCAGAGGCCTCCGTCTCCATTTTCCTTTCCAGCCAAAGCCAAAAGCAGTGGGATTTAAGCCAAGAAGTGTTAAATACAGCCAAGAAAGTGCAGCAGAACACCGTGTCTGGGATGCAGGGGTGGCCGCTGAGGCAAGCCTGGGGAAATCGGAGTAACCTCCACCCTCCAGGAGCGGAGTGGGAGTTTTCCAACTTCTCCAGCACGGGCTGGGACACAGCACTGGGACCTGCTGCTGTGAAGCCAGGCTGGGTGGGGAAGCCATGGACTTCACTCTCACTGAAAGCGTCGACCCAAAGCCTGTGAGACGGAGACCCAGCAGTCTGTGAGAATTAATTTGTCATGAATTGGTAACGCCAGCCAGGTACCTCCATGGCTGCATTTCCCCCCGTGTTGCACAGGTCACCCAGGGAAGGAAACCCTGCAGTCGCCTGTGGACTGCAAGCGTGGAGCTGAAATTCCTGTGCTTACTTCCCCAAAGAGCCACAGAGCGAGTTGGGGTGGATGGGCAAATGAAGCCTTTGTGGTCAATGGATGAAAAGCATACAAAATATTGGCAAGGACATCTGTTTCCAGCTGTGCTCGATAGCTTTAGTGGGCTCCAAATGACTAGAAAGATAACTTCAGGAAAGGCGGCACTGACACGGCCACTGTTCCTGGAGAGGTTTCTGGCTCGTTACAATCTTTGTGTGTTACACTAAATAAACCACTTAAAATTACATTGTTGCTATTTAAGGGGACTATAACAATTGATCATCAGAAAACATCTAACAGGCCTCTGATGAAAAGTCAAAGAGAATATAAATAAAACTAGATTTTTACAGCACATCACTTGCTATCTTCTGTATTGTTGCAAGAAGTTTCACTGAAAAATAAAACCACCTGGAGGAAAAATTTTGTTCAGTTAAGGCTGACCTGCATACAAAGCTTTTTCTCCTGGCCTTGCACAGGCACTTTACAAACAATTGTTTTCTGAAACAGTATATCGATCTTCACCGATTACTGATACTGACACCACATGCCAGGAGCCTGCCTGTCCTCCTGGTGATGCAGAGGACCTGAGAACACGATCGCCACTCTGCAGCAAAACTGCCCATTTCCCCAGAAAGCCGTGTCTGGCCGCACAGCCGGCCAAAGCAGCACCAGTTCCAGCAACAAGGCAATTCCAGCAAATGGAGACGTATGATCCCGGGGAGCCACCTGCAAAAGCCCACACAAAAGTGCTCCCCAGAAACCTTCCAGCCTCGTAAACCTCTCACAGGCCCCTGAAGGCCATAAATCGTGCAGAGTCTCTCATAACTGTTTCAAAACACTTAATGTTTTCCTTCTGCTCTGCAGTTTGCCTGCCCACGGTGGGGATCTCTGCACCCACCTGATACCGAGCCTGGCTGAGTATTGCTCCGCAAACCAAAACCCACTATGGGACTGAGCTAAATTGTCTTAGCCGATGCCTGTCTAGGTAAGACATTGATGCCATTTCTTTATGGCTCCATTTATTCTAAAGTAAAAGGGAAAAAACAAGCAATTGAGGTAAATATCTGAGTCAGATTTTTGATTTCTAATGTGAAGCTTTAAGAAATCAGTGAAATGGGTAAATGTCATCAGCTGAGCTGAAGAACTCAAGTGAGGCACAAGCCACATAACATAACATAATGTTATCTCCATAAACATAAAAATGCTATTTAAAAAATAGCATCCCAAACAAAGAGAAAAAGCTGGTAAGGAAGATGCCTCACACTGTCACCTCAGGGAGTGTAGCAGGAGTAAGCACTGAACGAGTTACTGAAAACAAAACTGGTTGGCAAAGCAAAGCGAACTCTTACAGGTAAGGAGGTGTAGGGATGTGGACAAACCCAGTTAGACCCTGCAAAGGAAGTTAAATGGGAATGCGAATGTAAAACTGGAAGCGCCCATATCCCACCTGCAAAAGATTCTGTTGCACAGAAACTGGGAATGACCAGCCTGTCTCCGCTGCAAAACATCTATCAAACAAAGAGCATAAATATGCGAGCCAAAAATACATCATATAGAGGGAAAACCAAGCAATCTCCACAACTGTACCCACTTTAGTCTGCCCTCCATATTGAACTGCGATTTGGAAACATTTATGAAGTCAAAAGATAATGAAAGACATGAAGGTCTCTATATACCCCCCAAAGTCATCTACCCTCAACCTAATCTCATACCATTCTTCAGTGAAGACGAGCGACCCTTTGCCCAGCGGGGTGTGCTGGGTGTAAGCTCCCTGCACCTCAGTGAGGAGGTGCCATACAGAAACTGGCAATTTAACCAAGTGCTTTTACGGTGGGCAGAAGCCAACTGTGGGCTGCGCTGAGATGGCAGCCATCAGGTAAAGATGGGTACCACCGTTCTGGAAGGTTCAGCATTTCAAGTTATTTTATTTAATATTTTTATTAACCAGGTAGAAGAACCCTAAAGAAATCTGTGTATCTGGCAGTTAGTTGGTACTGTAAGGGTGATGGAAACACCGAAATATTATGTATGAGACTTAGCTGACTTTCTGGGTTGGAATATTAAAAACGGATTAAATTTGATTGCACCAACTCTACATCATGCACCTGGAGACACGTAAGTGGAAATGTAGCTTTCACATGGGGACTTGTTATTTGGCTTTGACAGCGAAAGAGGAAGGCTATTAGCTCACAATGATTACGAGCTACCAGAGCAATGAGGCAGTAAGGAAGGAGATCAAACTTTATGACCTGAGAAGTTTATTCCTTTTGCTCTGAGCCTCACCCACAATCACTCAGGCTTTCTTCTACAAGGCGCTGAAACAGCCCCATTTCCCCCCGCTGCCTGCAGCCCCCCGGGAGCTGCCGTAACCCTCCCGCCTGCAGCGGCAGAGCCCTGGGACTGTTTGCAGGGATGGCTGGTCTCTCCTCATGCACCGGCTCGGGGCACCCACAACTAATGCAGAGAACAACAGACAACAAAATAAAACCACATGAACCCTTGTACCCATCTCTGAAGCTTGGCCGAGTCTAACCCACCCTTGCAGGTGGGCAGTGAAAGCGATGGGCTGCTCTTCCCAACCTGCCACCGTCTCCAGAATCCTTTCCCCCTTTGCCACTGGCACCCGGGGCTCAGGGGTGAAGGAGAGGGCTGCGTGCTCCCCGCCGCTGCTCGTTAACCAACACGCTTTGAGTGCTGAAGTATCAAAGTGCAGCAAACTGAACTTTACATCGATCATTTTAACATGAAGCCTGTACCAGATTTCACTAGCGAAGCATTTCATATGGGATAAAAAGTATTCTGTTCCCAGCAACGAGTCGTGTTTTTCTTATTCGGACACCAATGGAGCCTGCAAACAGCTCTGACGGTGGTAATGCCATGCCTGGGAAGGCTGCAGCTCAGCAGCGATGGGAAACACTGAAATAACAGTGTAGGCTTGGTGTGCTTGTACTGCTCCCCTTCCCTGGATATATGTCTCCCCAAAGAACAAGGGATTCCACTGTATGTCCATGGGTGCACTTCAGCCAACTTTGATGCTCAGCTTTACCACCTGGTAAAAAAACACCTGGGGTTTTGTTTGTTCATTTCGAATATTTTCCTGAAGTTTCTTATACACTGAATTTTGCTGGAATTTGCTGGGATTTTGCTGGAAAGGACTGCTGCACACAGACAGGAGGGGGATACAGCTAGAAGGACAACAAAAAACACTCTTTGCCACAGCACACCTGAACACCCAACTGCTATTACATTTTTAAGTCTATTTCTCAAAGTATTCTTCAGTCTTTCTCTATTTGAAATCCCTGAAAATACTTCCAGACATGCTTGTCTTAATTATTTCTCCCAGACCTTCTATAAACCATTAATCAATAACCAATGCTACAGGTAGGAAAACTGTGTGTGGTAAAACAATCTAAAGCAAACACTGTACTTTTTAAATCTACGAGAAAGAAATCACTCTGTGGCCATCCGTGGCCAGTCATTCTTCAACCAGTATTTTCTATTTAGTATTAAGTACTGCTACTCTTTGCAAAGACTGAGATTTTTTACAGGCTATAGTAAAGAAAATAGCAATAAGGATCTTTTTCCCTGCTTTCTGCCTAAGCAGCCACCCCCCTCGCCCCACTGCAGCCGGCACCAGTGCAGCCTGTGCACTGCATACCTGTGCAGTCTTCGCATGGGGGCTGTGACCATGTGTGAAAGAGCCAACAGGAGGGGAGGAAAAGCTCCCCAGTGGATTTAACCTGAGCTGAGGAACCAAATACTCTTTCCTTTTCATCCCTTGCAGTGACTTTGGCAAATACAAAAAAAATTATATACCTTTCCAGTTATCTTTATTTGCCTTTGTTCTTACCAAATATCCAGCTCTGGAAATACTTCTGAATTTCTTCAACTCCCCTCCAGCTTTTATTGCCCTGGTTCAGTACATTCTGCAAACTGCAATTTGGTGGGTGAGTTCAGGCAAATTTATTCCAACTTGTAATTGAATACAGCAATTAACCTCTTTCTTCATAAAAGAGTAAGTAAAACTACTCCTTGGTTTTCCTCTGTCTCAGTTTAGGTTTCTTGACAGAACTTCACTCTTCATCCCATAATTACTGATGCTCGCAGGATAATAACCTGCTAGGGAGGACGTTCACTGAAGCCCAGGTAACGTTCTTCTACTGGGATTTCTTGTCTCGTTGTTCAGTTCACTGTAATCAGCACAAGGAACAGGATCTTTCTTGCTACACAAACAATTTTCTCATGAATTAATGAGAACAGATAAGATACACTGCCCCACAGCTCAAATTAATTCTCCCTTTTCACTGTATGTTCACGTACACTCGCCCAGTGCCGCAGCCGTTGGCTACTGGGCAACCACCACATGCCAGAAGGGGCCGGTGGTCACAGCTCTCACACCACGGGCATCGGTCCTGCAGAGGCTTGCAATGAGAATACTACTAACCGCCACAGAAATACCCAAAGTGTCTAAAAAGCAAGTCTTTGCAGGATCTGCTCTGATCACCTACCGGCATGGGCTGCAGTGCAGCTCTCTGGAGGCAGCTTCTCCTGGAGGCTCCTCTGCCTGGGGGCAGCACCACGGCCCCTGCCCACGCTGCGGCCCAGCGCCGGCTCAACAGCAGGGTAAACCGAGCCTGAGCAGCTACGGCACCCGGTCACAGGGAGACGCAGAGGCTGGGACAGGGCACTGCAAGGATCAGGACGCGGCACGCCTGGCTCTGCGCTTGGCTTACCTGGGAGCAGCGAGCCGAGATGCATGGCGACCTTGGCCCCTGCTGAATGAATCTCGCTCCTGAGACACATTAGCCTTTTGTGGTCTATGAAAATGTTTCCAATATATAATATTAATATTCCACTAGTTGAAATATGGAGCAGCTCAAAGTTCTCCCACCCAATTACAATTCTGGCCATTAGTACAGCAAGCTATTAAAACCAAGTTAAAGAAGGAAGGTGCTGCATTTACTATGCTGCTTTATTTCTCAGAAGCTTGGCATTTAGAAATAAATTAATCACTTCCATTTGACAGCGAACGAAGCATGGTTTGCTGTGTTGTCTGAAACCCTTGAGAAGGATTTGGATACATTTAAAGGTTTATTAGACTAGTGACAGGGTTTGCCTGTACAGAGCAAGGATGCTGCAAGGCTGTGCTGAATTGATACTGATGCGTATTAAATCTAACAGTGATATAACGAGGGGCAGGAAACTTGAAAGGTGAAAAGGTGAATGACAAGACACTTAAGGCTTCATTATAATGGCTCTTTTTTATTTTTTTTTTTTTTTTTAACTGGAGACTTCTGTCACTGTAAACTGAAAATTCAATCACTTTGCAGACTTCACAGTGATTACAGTTCTCGCATCTATTCTCCACAGCAAAGCACCACTATGGCATTATGGCAAAGAAAAGAACATTGCAAACAAATGGTGCAGAGACCTGAGCAATGATTCCAAGTGACTAACTTTGTGCCTGCACCTCTCTCCTACCTCAGGGAGAACTGCTCTTCCCAGTCCTCCAAAGCTGAAAAAGCTAATGTTTTCTTCTGGTTTGAAAGTTCTTCTTAATGGTACTGCAGTTTCACATCAGAGCAGCTGAACAGCAAGTCTACTCCATCATGAATTTTATCTGAAAGTAGTTACTCATACTCTGATAGCCTGCACGTGTTGGGGATTTTTTGTGGATTTTTTTCTCAAGGCTTCATTAACGTTGTGTTTACAGTTCACTCTCTTTTTCCTTTTTTCAGTATTTCAGCCTGGAGTTTTTAAAAACCACTGCCACAATTTAGGTACTCTAAAAATATTTTGACTAACAAACCCCTAAATTTTAAGTGAGAACAAATCCTAGTAACTTCATCAGCTAGGAAGCTTTAAAGCCCAGAACACTTCCCCATGCCCCACAGCAGCCGTATCTCCTAGAACAAAACCTTATTCAATGCCCAGTAAACAATAATGTACTTCCCCCCTCTTAAATCTAACTGGTGGATTTATCATCTTACTTTCCTTGGACACAAGTGCAGAAGGGGAATTATTTTTCACAGCTGACAGTGGGAATGTGGAGCCCAGGAGGCAGAGCGCCCCAGAGACCTGACAGTCTGCTTGAACTGTGCCTGAAAAATGCGATTCATCTGAATGCTGCAGAGAGAAGGGGGAAAAAAAAGGATGAGCCTAATTGGTTCTGACTACAGAAGTCAGATCTCAGTTTTCTCTAGAGATGCGCATTGCAGGAAACACTATTAGTGAACCTGGATCCCTTTTAGAAGGGCCAATTTAATCAAGTGCTACAATAATTTAAGAATATGACACTGTTAGGAGATTTACATGTAATACTTGACAGTAAAAAACTATCAAACGTTTGTCATTAAGTGACACCGAACGAATCATTTGGGAGAAAGAAGATCGGTATTAGCGGTAGCCAAAGGGAGCTGTTTCTCGTACAACAAAGCTTCAGAACAGACAGTTTGTTGAGCACTAATTCAAACCCAGATCCTGTCTATTACGCACAAAATGAAAACACGAGACAAAAGCTCAAAGAATAAAGCATGCCTACCATGAAGATATGGGAACGATTTATTATCTATTGATGGACAAAATGAGTTTGGCGTCAAAATACCCTCTTATGCCGTACGTGATGCTAAATGTTTCTACATGCTAACTCTTGGCTGCGGTGCAGAGCTTTTGTTGCGCAGCATCCCCAGGACAGCTGAGGCACAGCCGGGGGCTCCCTTCGTGCTTGAGGCGAGCAGGTACAGAAACTGCATCAGATTTACCCTGCGTTCCTCTGCCCACGTGTGGAGCTTTCAGATGGATCCTCTAAGGGCTTCAGGCTTCTCATTTTTTTCAATCTCTCACCTTACATAAGCACTTCATTTATCAGAAAGAAAGGGGAAAAAATCTATTCCATGTTGAAATAGACTGCCACCTGCATTGCTTCCTAATGTAAGCAAATCCCAGTGGAAAGGTTTAGCACCAGACTTTTCTGCTGGACCAATAAATCACTCTCAGAAATATCGTTTAAACCCTACATGTGGTGTTAACCAGCAGGAGTAGCATGTTTTTTAAAAGAAATTCCAACAATTCAACAATTAATCCAATTTCCTGGAAGAACTTGGGTGGCTACTGTGTATTTCAGGGTTCAGATGAGCCACAGATCAGATATATTAGCAAAAAATAATAACACTGTTACTGCATTTTAATGAAAGAAATATAACTGGAATGCACTCTACAGTGTGACACTAACACACAACTTAAAAACGTTTCAGACTTAATCCTTTTAAAATTTTGTGTGTGATCGTGCGTACATGCATGTATAAGACACTGGAAACACTGCTTTTAAAGACAGGAGACTATTACCCTGTGCAGGTATCGCAGTTGTCTCCTGGAGTGCCAGTATCCCATCCATTTATCAGCTCAGCTGTCTCACAAGGTAAAAATAAAATGGTGCTTTGAGTTTAACAGGCTGCAACTGACTTACGAAGCACGGCTGGGCTCTGCTGTACTGTACTCAGCAGAGTCTAAAAAAGTGGATTAGGAGAGCAGCACGTAAAGCAGCATAAAACCCCAAATTCTTGCCTGGAAAACTTCCTCTCCAATTACTCATTAAAGAGAGTAAGAGAACTTTCAAACAGTCTGTACCACTTGTCTATAGTTTGCTGCAAATTCTTTCAACTAACTTACACAATTTAAATGGCCTGAATTCTAGAGCCAGTTCCCTTTAAAAAATGTCTTCTTGCAAACTTTGATTAGCTCTAGAGCAACGACGGCAGATGACTTTAAATGGCACGAAGGTGGATTTATTGGCAAGAGTGTCAAATTTGCACTTAGCAAGGAATTGGCAGATAGCAGGAAACGGCTGGACAGGATTCAAACTCCAAGGACTCAGAGCTGAAAAAGCATTTATTTGAATAGCAAAGTACAGCAGTGTATTTACTTCAGTTAAAATTAATAAAAGCTTTTAACTAAAAACATGAAGAAATTGAACTTCCAGTGGAAAGCAACTGCATTGCTGCAAAGGTATGGTCACAGGGATATTTATTGCTTTCCTCCCTCACCGTGTCATTTACTGCTTCTAGCAACAGGAAGGTATATTGATCTCCTTGATCGGGTGTTATGTTCAGAAGTCAGATTAAACTTGAAGTTGCACAAAATTTCTTAGTATACAGGAAATAAAATGCTTTATTTTTGTCCTAAATCAACTGTAGAAAAAAAGTAGTATATTCACTGCATGTGAAAGGCAAAGAGCCTGAAGTCCCAGAAGCAGAGCAGTCAAAGGAGTGTAAGCGTCTTTGCACAGGAAGACAAGAGGCTTGGCCGTGGTCTACAACAACCAAACCAACAGGATTTTGTGCCAGAATAAGTTCTCACTACTGAAGGATCACCAGCTGAAACTGTAACTTTTATTTGGGTTTGGGAGGATTTTTTTTGTCCCAAGTTTTGTGCTGTCTTTACAAATGTCATAAACTCGCTTGTGACAGTACTCCAATTATCAGCTACCACACTGAAGCCTTGCTCACGCTGACAACTCCACCACCGCTGAGGGACCAGTAGGAACAGCAGCAGAAATGGTTTCCAAAAAGCCAAACACTGTCCTGCTCCCAGGCTGATGCTAAGCCCTGCTTCGGACTGGCCCAGCTGACCTCCGGGGTCCCCTGCAACCAACGTTTTCATGAAACATTCTGCAAAACAGCACTCACAACTACTCCATCCCAGGCTTTTGGCTAGTAGCAAAGATGCCAGACACAACGCTGACTTTGTTGAATCAGACATTTACAAACTGCATTCAGCCAGAACAGCTCACAGACTATGCTGAACAGGTAGGGTGGCTAGGAAGAGCAATACAAAAAGCAGAAGTAAAAAGGCAAAAAGAGGGAAAATAAAGAGGAAAGAAAGAAGAACCTCAGTCACAGCATCTCTGAATTGCTGCTTTATACCATCACATGTGCATCAGGCAGTTTTATGGAACTTCTGTCATTCTATTCTATGACTAACCAGGTGATGGGACATTCTAGTCTTTCACAACCACTAGATACAAAGACTCCAAATCACATTTAGCAGCTGCTTTTTCTTGTAGAAACAGCTCACTTTCTTTCCTACTACTTATCAGTGTTGTATCTGCAGGAAATTGAGTGAGCCCTTTTCCTATTTTGCTAAGCACAGATGCAGCATTTGATTATACTTTTATGAACTAAAGCTAAAAGATGCTTTCCTCAGAAAACCAGAAGACCACATGTCAAGTCTGGCAGCAGCTGGTCTCAGCAGCCAGCATGTGGCTCACCTAACTACAAGCGTGTAGTTGAGACACCAAAAGGACATTTACGAAGTCAGCTATCCCATTTGGAAGAGCTTGTGCCCAAGGAGGCTGAGGGTACTCCAGACTCAGGTACCTCAACTGGGAGCAGATTCTGGAACTATGTAACCACAGCAGGTGGAAGCGAGAAGTTCAGACTAAGGCTCCAGGACACTTCCACATACAAAGACCATCAAAGGCTAGTCATACTGAAGCTTGACCTTACATTCAACATGTTGTGCCAACCTTTATTATCCCTATTTCCTTCACATATTTCTTCCCCTTCCCTCCACTGAATTATGCTGTGAGTCCTCTAGAAAGTGTTTGAGTTATCTACATCCCTTGGACCATGATCTGGACTGGCACAACAATAGAAATATTTAACAAAACTCAAGTCAAAGAGAAGGTATGGACATTTTTTAATACTTACTTCTTTTGGCCACTTGAAATAACATAGGATAAGAACGAAGTACCTACCAGTAGAAGACCTATCATCCAGAAATTCCATCTACAGTGGTGTAATTGTGCAGAGAAATCCACATATGGGACAGTCTGCCTATGTGTCTCTTTCCAGTAAATTTTCTTTTCACTGATTTCATCTGTTATTCTAGATTAAAATTGGAAGTTTCTGCAAAATAACTTCAGAATAACGTTTCTGGATTTGTCAGCCGTGGAAATCATAATTCATTCCATCACTTCTAATGCTTACACGGAAAAGTCAATAAAATGCAAAAAAAATGGAAGGGAGAAAGCTTCCTTTGTACTCGACAGCACCAGACCTATCATATTTTAGAACACCACTGGTACTACTATGTCAATAAAATTGTCAAACAAAGCACAAGTAGAGCACCATGCTATTGTCATTTTTTAGGATTTCTTGAAGGTTTGTCAATAAGGTATTAGAAATTCACTCAAGTCTGAAACTAAATTATTTTTACACTCAAATTTGCAGTTTCTGCTTTGGAACTGCACAACAGCCACACAAAGTCATACGCTGAAGCCCGAAGCTTGCATGTTGCCCCACACTGTGCATGCATTTGTAAAGCCACCAAGACTATTTTGACCCCACAGACATGTCTGCCTGTACACAGAAAGGAAGTAAACCCATTTTTCCTGAAACTTGCTTGCAGGCTCAGGTCTTCTTCGGTATTCCTAACCAAGAAAAATTATGGCAATTTAATAAAACGTGGAGAAAATCCTACAATGTGACAGATCAGCTATAAAAGCACACACTGAAATGAGGACAACCTTTAAGCCATCAGAATTTTCTTCATGAGACCAGATTTTTTCTGTGTCATACTCAGCACGCAGAGATTTTCATTTTTCACAGCTATAAGGAATTTGACAAGTAAACCTACTACAGTTAATAACATTTTAATCTTTATGCATAATAATCACAAACCTACATTGTACAGGTTTGATAATAATAACTGACAGCTGAATTTGAAGTATACATTTCGTTCCAAAATAGATGCACATGTAGGTGGATGTGTTGTAGAAATATAATATACTACACGGCTGAGCCTAGATAAGCTGGTGATTCTCAAACGTCAGCATCATCTGCACAAAGTCAGGGTTGAAATCTGCTCTCTTAAATACCTGTTCATCCTTCTTATGACACTTTCTCTAAAGAGCTCAGTGAATAGCAGATAAAATAAGTATCTAATGAGGTATGACAGAAACTCTGATGGAACTAAACAGCAGACATCTAAATTCTAACAAATAAATGAAGTAAAACATTTACTGCCAGCAACTATGTCAAGTTAGCCATAGGAAACTGTAGCTCTGCAGCTGGAGAAGGGCAATACTCTGCAAGCCAGAGAAGTAATGGAACTCCTCCAGCTTTGATTATTTATGGTGTGATGATGAAGGAACAACTTTCCATGTGAGGAACAGCTTTAAAGTTGAACAGTGAAGCTGAAACAGAGATTTAATGAAAAATCAGAGGGGAAAAACCTACAGCTACAAAAACAATAACATTCGTTTTAACAATTTAAAAATATAATTTATGGGCAAAACCAGATGTTAACTTGTCCAGCTTCAAGGTAAACAGCAAACTGTATTCATAACAACCCTTCCGCTGAACAACAAACACGCAGCACTATTTAACGTTGCTGTAAATAAGGCTCACTTTATACCTCAAAATGTTATCAAAATGAACACAAATGCAAAACAAACACATTTTAAACAAGGGCCACATCTGTATTTAATGCAAAACTATTTTCAAAAATCCCAACCTTTCACAATCTACCATAATCATAATAGCCTGAAACATAAGAATGCTTTCAGGCTCAGAAAAAGAGGCTTCTAATTTTAAACATTTATGAGGACACTGAGAAGTGGCTTAGAACCATGCTTTAAAACACGTTTTCAGGGTTTAAATTGCTGAAAGCTGAGACCCCTTTACCCATTTGGCCTGGACTAGAGAAAGGGAGAGAAACATAACAATATGATGAAAAGACTGTACACGAAAATTTCCATTTGAAATAGCATGCAACCCACTCCCTCATCCCAAACGTCCTTCCTCCCATCATCACGGCACCTCCCCCTCCTTTTACAGGAAATGAAAGCGAGTGACTCTTCTTGCCTGATAACCACCACCAAACAACGCATCTACACCACTGGGCTCTGATGCACCACCATTTTTAACACATACTGCTTGAAAATATTTTTGAAAGACAACTCTGCCATCATTGGTGATGTTTCTGAACAGGAGGGACTGTCTCAGAGCTGCATTCATTTCAGCTCATACTAAACTATACCAAGGGATGGGTGATTTTTCAAGAAAGGTGATTTAATGTCCATTTTAAATAATGAGCAAGATCAAACCTTTTTAATGTTTTTTGCCCAACTCTTAAAATGCATGCTTTATGCTGGGAATGAACTTCCCTTTGATATATTATAACTATGTGAAGCAGGAATTGTTCTCACGTTTCTGTTTCAGGGAAAACACCAAGCTGTGTGATTTTGAAAGTTAAAGGATTAAGTTGGGGGGAAAAAATGCTTCTAAATGCAAACACACTCTACTAGGTTAAATACAGTCTCAGTTTGATATGAAACACTGACTTTAAAATTAGCTATTCCTTTCCAAATATGCCATACATTCCCCTCCATCTATCCCTTGCAAATAAATATGAATATATTGTAGGCATTAAAAGATGGGTGTGTCTGTCAAGAATAAGAACAAGTAGTATTTTTAAAGTAGTTCAGCATACAAAAGTAATATACGGAACAAAAGAAACAACCACAAATACGTATTTATAGCAACAGACAGTAGGAAGAAAGTTTTGAAAATCCACAGGGATTCTTCCACCTTACCAAGCACCTGTACTTTGCTATAAGCATTTTCCTTTTGTCTTTTATTTTTCTTGGCTCCAGTCTTACAGTTCAACTCCAGGGCAAAGCACCATACCACAAAAAAACTACATTCAAAACTGTTAGCTCATCAAAATTGCCTTTACTGTTTAAAAACAAAACGCATACACAAAATATTGCAACAGCCTCTGGAATCCCACTCAGAAAACACAACATTTTTAGATCCCTTTGCATGTTCTCATGACCACAATTTTTGCAAAACAGTGTGAGGCGACCCAGGACATTTTAGGAATGACTCTTTCATCATTGCAATCCTTCAATTACAGTTTGACCACATGAAGAAATGAACAGAGTAGCACTGTAGAGACAAGTCCTGGTGTATTTTTTAGTTTGCCCTCTGAGGTGCTCTGACTTCTGTTGAACAGTGATCTAGTAATTTCTTATACTGCCTCCATTATTGCTCCCAAAACAATTCAGAGGTACATAAGGCTTTAAGTAAAAGCAGTTTAAACACCAATTTCAAATGAGATTCAACGGTTTCAATGACCTTTTCATCAAAACTGAGCTCCGGAATCCCATCTCCTTACAGCTTGAACTGACTTGCCCCCTTGAAGACATGCCGAAATGGTCACTTACCATGCCTGCTCTGTAGCAGGGGGACACAGAATGCACTGTCCCTTATTCCTTCACTACAGACTGCTACAGCTTTGCATCCTGGGAAAGTAACTGTTACTGGCTTCTGACACTGAAATGTTAAAGTGCTGCACAGAATTTCACTAATACAGTAAATTTGGCAACACAAGTGAAAAAGCTTCATTACCTGTACCACAGACTTAGAAGTGAAGGAACAATTCCCCTTTAAAACCACAGACTGGGTCAACTGCAGAGGTACAAAAGCCATATACCCAGAGTGTGAAAGGCAGAGTGCTAATGGTGTTGGCAGCAGTAGTGCTGCTGTCACAGGAGGTGCAAGGAATATGCTAAAAGTTCACTGTGAAACATGCAGTCTATTGCAGAATGTCAAACTTCCCAGGAGTAACCAAGTCATTACTATTTTCAAAACAAACTTGTTTCTTTTTCATAAAGGAGTCAAGCTTTGAGGGTTCCAGCTTTATGGGCGGCAATTAACTCATCTTCAACCCAAAGAGCTACAGGCAAAAAAATACATGTAGATTTTTCACTTTAAAAATCCAAACATCCTTGCTGTTACCAGAACAGAATGTAACACCTGAAAGACCTGCCAATAACAAACTCACCAGTAATGAACATGGTTGAAGACAGTGAAATCAAGAAAACAAGGATTAAAAGCTCTTAAATTATAGTTTACAAAGCTCCAGAGTGCTGGCTGCATGTATGCGCATTCAAATGATTCAAAGAACTGCATGGAAGTATATTTACTATAAAATCTGGAAGCACGGTTGGGACTTTGAGTCTGGTTTGTCATTTCATTCAAGACTGAGATTACTTCACATAAACTGTTTCATTTCTGTGTGTATAGTATAAATTAACCTGAAAATCTTTTTCCTTGATGTGAACCATTAGTATTGAGTATTTGCTGCTGCTAAATTCCTTAAGCATGGATTTTAAGTACAATGTTTCATAATCAGCTTGCATTTACCCATCTGGAATGACAGTGGATAAATAAATTTTCCACTTTACAAAATAAAGGTTAGTGTAACTTAACAAAAAACCCAACAAACCCACGAAAAACCCCCACCGCTAAAGTGATACATCTCTTGAGTTAGTTTAGCAACACAGCAAAAAAACATAAACAATCTGGTAAGGTAGTTAATGTTTTTCATAGCATTGTAGAATTGAGCTTCAACAGTCACCATTATTAGAAAGTTCAATAATTCCTTGTTTTGATAACAAACTAAAAATTGTCCATAAAGTGGAAGGGTCTTCACAGTTATGATGACTCTGCCAATGATTAAAAAGATACTCTTTCCTTCCAAAAAACTGTTTGCATAAAATGCAGTTATAGCCCACTTTAGACCAAAATTCTATTTTTTTGCTTGGTGTATCAAAACCTACATTCTGCACCTCCTCGGCCGCTTCACCACTTCCTGACTGAGTCAGTTCACTTTTAGATAATGTATCGACATTATTTTGATGGTGAAAGTATATCTGCCTTTTCAGTTTTGGAAAAGTATAAAACTCCTCCTCATGGGCACTGCATTTTGCTAAATGTCTTCTCTCACTGCACTGTTTCCAGAAGTGGGTTGCATGTTTGATTAGTTCCCCCTTAGCTCCTCTATTTCCTTGCAAAACTCCTTCCTTTACTCTTCCCTGGATCTCTTCTCCATGAGAGCACAGTAAGTGAAACTTCATTTCACCGAAAGACTGTGCAATAAACTGGCATCGACCACATTTGATCTGTAATTTCACTTCTCCTGGGTTATGGAACAGGTCCTCAAAATTGCACTTATTTCCCCTGTTAAAAAAAGAAAATATGAACTATGTCAGTATTAGTCATGCACAGAATAGAGATCACAATTTCTGTCCTTTTAAGTTCCAAGAGATGACATTCATGAAACATTTTTTTAATTAAAACCAGATAGTGTTGCTACAGTATCTAATTTATTTGGAACAGAAAAAATAAAGAGAAATAAAGTAATAATATGACTGATTAGGAAACAACTGAAACCAAATGTTATTTGACACTGCTGAGTTTAAGAACTGCCACCAAAATTAGCCTTGGTAGAAAAAAATCTTTTAACAGCACTAATCTTTTAATAAAATGTTAATAACATTTTTTTTAAGATCCAGATTTAGTGAGGTCAATCCAAATACTTCTAGCACTGTGCTAGAAAAGTGAAAATGAGTATTACCTGTAGCATACTACTAAGAGAAATTAACTTGCTTACACTGAGTGATCTAAGGTCAATTTCAGGCAAAACCATGTCCCACCTCCCACTCCCAAGATGGAAAGAATGAAACTTCAAAGGTTTGGGTTTTTTTCCTAAAACTTTGTAACACAGTTTTAAAAAGTTTAAATACATAGTTTACAATTGGACAGCCCCTCTCATTGATATAGGACAGCCCTGCAGCGTGAAGGAAACAGATACACACTAAGCTAGCAAGTCCCCGGTTTAAGTGAAGCTAATCAAAACAAGATTTCCACAGAAACCTCCTCATCGAATCATTCAGGTTGGAAAAGACCTCTGAGATCATCAAGTCCAACCGTTAACCCAGGACTGACAAATTCATCACTAAACCATGTCCCTAAGCACCACATTCATGCATTTTTTAAATACCTCCAGGGATGGTGATTCCACCACCTCCCTGGGCAGCCTGTTCCAATGCTTGACAACCCTTCCAGCGAAGACATTTTTCCTAATATCCAATCTAACCCACCCCCCCCGGCGCAACTTCAAGGCTGTCTCCTCTTGTCTTGTTGCTTATTTTCTGGGAGAAGAGACCAACCCCCACCTGCCTACAACCTCCTTTTAGGTAGCTGTGGAGAGCAGTAAGGTCTTCCCTCCTTTTCTCCAGGCTAAACAACCCCAGTTCCCTCAGCGCTCCTCGTTAAGCCTTGTGCTCTAGACCCTTCACCAGATTCGTTGCCCGTCTCTGGACACACTCCAGCATCTCAATGTCTTTCTTGCAGTGAGGGGCCCAGAACTGAACACAGGATTCAAGGTGCAGCCTCACCAGTGCCCAGTACAGGGACATGATCACTGCCCTTGTCCTGCTGGCCACACTGTTTCTGATACAAGCCAGGATGCT
>JAVJGI010000050.1:66786692-66797893 GCA_035590275.1 Ibycter americanus | reverse complement strand
TTCTCCTTGTTGAACCTCATACAACTGACCTCAGCCCATCGGCCCGGCCTGCCCAGATCCCCCGGCAGAGCCTGCCCGCCCTCAGGCAGATCAATGCTCCTCCCCAACTTGGCCTTGTCTGCACACGTACTGAGGGTGCATTCAATCCCCTTGTCCAGATCATCGATAAAGGTATCAAACAGGACTGGCCCCAGTACTTAGCCCGGGGGAACACCACTTGTGACCAGCCGCCAGCCGGATGTAACTCTCCTTACTACCACTCTTTGGCCTTGGCCAACCAGTCAGCTTTTAACCCAGTGCACAGCACACCCGTCCAAGCCATGAGCAGCCAGTTTCTCCAGGAGAATGCTGTGGGAGACAGCGTCAAAGGCTTTGCTAAGGTCCAGGTAGACAACATCCACAGCCATTCCCTCTTCCACTAGGCAGGTCATCTTGTTGTAGAAGGAGATCAGGTTCGTCGAGCAGGACCTGCCTTTCCTAAAACCAGACTGTCCTTGGCGCTCCTTTTGTTTCTAATGTATTTGTAAAAACATTTTTTTGTTAACTTTTACAGCAGGGGCCAGCCTGAGCTCTGGGCTTTCACCTCTTTAATGTCTGCCCTGCATAACCTCGTGACATCCTTATAGTCCTCCAGAGTTGCCTGCCCCCTCTTCCAAAGGTGGCAAACTCTCCTTTTTCCCCTGAGTTCCAGCCAAAGCTCTCTGTTAACCCAGACTGGTCCTCTTCTCCGCTGGCTCATCTTTTGGCACAGGGGGACAGCCTGCTCCTGCACCTGTAAGACTAATGTTCAGCCTTCCTAGACTCCTTGGCCCTTCAGAACTATCTCCCAAGAGACTCTGTCAACCAGACTCTTAAACAGGCCAAAGTCAGCCCTCTGGAAGTCCAAGGTAGTGGTTCTGCTGATCCCCCTCCTTACTTGTCTGAGAACTGAACTCTCTATCATCTCATGATCGCTATGCCCAAGACGTCCTCTGACAACCGCATCACCCACCAGTCCCTTCCTGTTTATGAACAGCAGGTCCAGTAGGTTACCTCCCCTGGTTGGCTCACTGACCAGCTGTGTCATCTTCAGGATAGTTATCTTCCACACACTCCTGCAACCTCCTAGACTGTTTCCTATCCACTGTGTTGTACTTCCAGCAGACATCTGGTAGGCTGAAGCCCCCCATGAGAACAAGGGCTATGAGAAGGACCACATAATATTGTGTGTATTTATACACATCAGACAGATTACCCAACAAAACAGATAAACTGAATGATTCATTGTACAACAGCTAGTAAGGTGTTTCTTAGGTTCAATACCGTAAAACTTTCTAACTGATGCCCCACAGAGTAGAGGTATGCAAAGCAAAATGTGTAAAACTGAACAGTAGTGCCATAGTCAGGTGTCAGGTTAAAACCCTGAGCTTAATAAAGCACACTTCAATGAAAGTAAATGCACAGTGGAACAAACAAAAAAGCCCATATTTATACAGTGTCAAGAAACTTCACCTCAAAATCATCATGCAGAGACGAAAGAATTTTCTAACCACCTTAATATAGTAAATGTTAACTTTTCTACTTGGCTAAATGATCACAAAAGCAGCACACAAGATGGATTAGCTCACAGCACTCCAGAGAAGGAAACAGGATAATGATATTTAACAAGGTAAACAAACTGTAAGCTAATAGTGACATATGAATTGCTTTTCACTTATTGCAGTTGGTTCACTTACCTTCTGAGGAAAACCCCAAAATGAGTAGGACACAGAAGACAGTGCAGATTAACAGAAAAAGCATTAGCTGTGAGAAATCAACTGACCAAAATAGCTCCACTGGCAGTATGTTGGGTATTACTAGAATATATGCAAAATTACTTTGGATATTCAAGCGTCACAAACATTTTCTATTTGATAAATCAGCTAAAATATACTGGATGGTCTAATGGATCGACTAGATTCCTTAACAAAATATTTAAATCCTTAGGAATCTCACTTGAGGGGAAGAAAGCAACAGTCTTCACAATGGTGATGTTCATGAATTTCCACTGACAACCTGAAATCCTCTTTTCATTAGATTTATTAGTGAAAACACTCACCTCTCTGTTGCTTCTTCTGCCTCTTCTATATTTCTGTCTCTCTTCTTTAAAGCATCTTGCAGCTGTTGCTCACTAGTAGAGGGCTCTGTGCTGATAACAACCCTGTGGACTTCTCTCAGGTGGCCAAAATACACTCTTGCATGGCCAAAAACTTTAGCACAGAATTCACAGCACACAAGTTTTTTGGGTTTGCCTTCATTGTGATGAAGTTTCATATGCGTGCTCAGGCTTCCAGAATGAATATATGCTTTCCGGCAAATTCGACAGCTGTAAGGCCGTTTGTTTGTATGTGTGTTCATATGGTCCTGAAGGTGGTGTTTAAACTGGAAGATACGGTTACAAACATGACATTTATGCAACTGCTTAGTTACGGCTGAACATGCATTTCTACTTAAATCACTTGATTTAGCTGATGTAGCATCACTATGCTTGTAATTTAAATATTTATTGGGAAGTGAACTATTTAAGAAAACATCTTGGTCTAAATGGTCAGGAGACGGTGTCTCTACTATTGCTGCAGAAGTCAGTGGTGCAAAAGCCTGTACAACTACCACTGGTTTTGGTCTAATACTACGGTATTTTTTCACTGCCTCTGCTTTTTTGCCTTCAGGTGGCTGAAGATCGGTTTTCACCCTCTCTCTTCCTTCTCTAAACTTATTAATGATGCATTTCCTTCGCTTGGTCTGAAAAGCCAATAAATCATCTGGGGCTCTTCTTTTCCTGCCTCTTCTTTTAGAGGCTGCACCATTCAATTTTTTAAGACTGTCAACATCCACTTTATTGGATGCAGAGAAGGTATTTTCTTGAACGGTTTGTCTGGGGACTTGCGTAAATGACACAGCTAATCGCTTATCAGCTGCTTTAGTAGGAACATTACAGATTTTCACCAAAGCTGGTATCTTTTCACATTCTGATCTTAGTGAAGGACCAGACACATCTGTAACATTAGTATTCTGCTTAGATTTACAGAACACTGAATTTTTCATCCTTGAGTAAGGCAAAATCGGAAGTTTTCCTTTTGGTGCTGACGGAGTCATCTGTATTGTACTGCCAAAACCTGCTGGTGACAGGACAGCAACAGAATTTGCAGAATTTGTGGGTTTTTCCTTTAGTTTCTCAGACATTATGAATGACTCTCTTGTGGTTTCAGATGCTGTCTTCACAGAGCGTAGACTTAGTTTCATGGGATTAATTGTACTTGCTGGCTTGGATAAAGAGTCTTTAACTACAGATGGCCCAGAAACATTACCATTAGCAATTTCGGTTTTGTTCACTAAAGGAGATCCAGATTGCACACAATTGCTTTTCTTTACTAATGTGGCAACTGC
This sequence comes from Ibycter americanus, assembly GCA_035590275.1. Classification (NCBI taxonomy): domain Eukaryota; kingdom Metazoa; phylum Chordata; class Aves; order Falconiformes; family Falconidae; genus Ibycter; species Ibycter americanus. The sequence continues at coordinate 66,794,488 of JAVJGI010000050.1, read as the reverse complement.
AATTTCAGCTGAGTCACGGTCCACTAGCATTCCTTGCTCAGTTGAATCTGTACTAGAATGAGTTTCAGGACAGTCTTCAGTTAAAGTAGTCACGGGGGAAGTCTGTGATGAGATCAATGCTTTGGTAGGAATCTTGTTATGTGCAGCCAAACCAGAGGTTTGTGCCGGTTTTTTGTCACTCAACAATTTATTTCTTATAGATTGGTACCGAGGGATAGGCAGCTTTAGGTTTTCAGAAGGGGCCACATTTGACTGCTGGACTTGCTGCATTAGGGCAGGGGCAACATATGGCAAGGCCAACAGAGAAAAAGTCCCCTCATGACCAGCCACCTGCATGACAGCATAGTTTTGAGTTGATACCACCAATGGTTTAGACACTGCAGCTGAAATCGATGTATTTTGCTCAGGCAAAGATGACTGAAGACAAGAAACCACTCCCGATGTTAAAATTTTTGGTACCATTTTTGGAGCAATGGTCCTAAACTGACTTTTCTTCTGAAAACTTTGTATTGTATCCAAAGGGGATCTGTGTTTATCTGTAATAATAACACAACAAAGATGTAATATAATATGTATTATTTCTTTTAAAAAAATTACTGTATCAAAAATAAAACTGCTTACAAAGGATACTATTACACACAAACTTATTAAAAATATTCAGGTATTTAAACAACCACTAAATTAAGTTTAGAATTACAAAAGTTTCATGGACAAAACAAAAATGCTCCCTGAAGCAATGTGCTTGAATACAGATATGCAAAACCCCCCTCTCTTAATCTGATCTTAAATGGATGTTTCATTCTAGGTTAGAAACTACATGGCATTTCAGAACAAATACATTTATAAACCTCTTCTGCCCTGGAAAAGCTCCACTAGCATGCTGGCAATATTCAACTGGAAGAAATAACAGGGACAGGATTTAAACTCCATGATGCAGAACTTTTCTGAGCACCTGCTCTGATCATACCTCTTAACCAGAGTTACACTATCTTTTAGAGTTTCTGTAATATTTAGAATTTGTGGGTTTTATCAGATACAGACCAAAGCTTACCTGATGAAGCCTTTTAAAAATTACTGCTATAAACCATGCAAATAATGTGCAATAAAATCAAAGAGGACTTGAGAGAAGATGTACCATTGTGAAATACCCAATCACACACATTGCTTATGTGCCTTTATGCACAACAGAACTACTGTTCTGTTTTCAAAATTACAAAAATTTTCTTGAAAGGTGCCATTTATCAAGGTCGTATCACAATTCCTTCCTTTTTCTACCTGCGTTGGTAAATGTCACAAACACTTTTAAGTAAAGAAGAATGTAAGGATAATTAAGTAAAACAAATAATCTGCATTGAGCAGCAGAGATATATGCCGACCTTTCAGGCACTCCATAAAAAGAAGGATTTGATATATAGTTAATTGTACCACTACCATTTCATATATCAGCCTCATTACCCACTCCCAAGTTCAGCTGCTGACGCTTCCAGTTCTCAAAGACTGGGAGAGGCTTCCTGGGGCGGGGGGAATTCCCAACAATCTCAACCACCGGAAATTCAACTACAAAGATCCCAAGCAGAAAGGCAATTTGGGAAGGCAACAATGTAAGAAAAATTTGAGAATCACATTTGGAAAGGGTATGTAGAAGTGATTCTGGGACCCTGAAAAATTGCAGTAAGGTTAATTCCATAAGGAAGTTTCCATTCCTTACCATTTTAAAGCCTTGCATGACAGATGTAATCATACATGGTTATGGACGTAAAGAGGTAACTGAATTACTACCAACACTGGAAACTCCAGTAAATTTATCTTAATCCTGGATGTTCTTCTCAGACGTCACACACTTTGCAACATGCACTGTAAATTACAGAGCTATCGTATTTCATGACCAGAACACTCCTGGACAGATGTATGTGCATACTCACGGTATGCACATGTGCAGTAAATCCACTGCCTTCAGGACATGTTAGATTCACTGAGCGATCACATATAAACTGCACAGTTCATACGCAGTAGATCTGATGCTTCTCAAAACTTTCTGACCTGCGGCAGATTCATAGAGTAATAACTATGCAGGGCATAAACTTTTGATCCTTTTATTGTCATCTACAGTATCAAACCCCAAGTCTATTATGCACCTCCTTGATCCTCCAGTTAAGTGAAACTACTGGGCACCACCATAACTTTCCTTCTGCTCAATGTCTGTAAAGATGTCCAGAATTTCTAGATATTCTGTGCAGACTGGACTGCTGTACATACGGAAATCCTGCACAAATATAAAAAGAGATCCCTATACACAGGGATAAATCCAGGCATACAGAGTTTGTGTAACCTGGAAAAAACAGAAACATGGCAGGTTTAAAATTCTGTCTCCCTACAGCCCTTTTTATTCTCCAAAAGCTAGGAGCACGTACTATTTCTCACTAAGAGCTTCCATTTTTTACAATCTACGATCACTAAATGTATAGAAACCTTCACCTTTTCAACTGCTAGGATTGCTAATTCCGATATGAACTCAGATTATTTTTTGTTTCCTGTAGGGTATCTTCTTGTTGCTGCTTTTGAGGAAGCACTTTTAAGAGTTTCCAAGAACTACAATAAAACGATGTGAAGTATTGTAATCATTAAACAAACTAGCCCTGAATTCCCAACGCTAGTTACAGGTCAAATTGTACAGCTTAAATACAGTAGATGAGAGGACAAGTGTATTTTTATTTTAGGGGACAGAATCTGCTCTCATTTTTCCAGATTATGCTTACCATATACTGACATTAAAGACTTTTTGCAAATCAGCAGTTATACAGCTTGCCCCAATATTCAACACAAAGCAGCTTCCATTCTCTCTCATGTTTAGCTTGTAACTCTCCAATTTTATTTCAAAATCTCATGCACTGATTTGCAGAAACTTTTTAGGAAAGCCAGCAGTTCAGCAGTTACAAGGCACTCGCTCTCCAGCCAACAGTAGCAAATGATGTGAGTTCAAGAAAAGACAGGATTTTTGCTGTGGACGTGTCACCTCCACAAAAGTGCAGAAATGGCAGCCAAAGCACCACAAAAAAAAAGGTTAATTTGAGGTTAGAAGGAAACATTTGTAGAAATAATGCATGACACTAGCTTTAAAAATAAGCATATGCTTCTCAAATACATTGACTTGCCTACTGCAAAATTAGGCAGTAAAATCACTTTTCTTAAAAGCTCTCCACATATTTTCTCAGCATTCCACAAGAAAGTATCATTCTAGAAGCCATGACCTTCATGAATATCAACCACAAAATGCTCTTTGAAACAAGGTCCATTTAGATCAATATTCTTCTTATGCAGTTAACACAATACTAAGCATTCATAGAACTGTTTGAGAAGGGAATTGCATACAAACACTCTTTTTCCAACTAGTGCAATTTTATCATCAATATGTCTTCCAGGCAAGCTATGCTTGGTATCAGCCTTCAGTACAACTTTTTTTTTTTTCTTTTTTCCCCCAAGTTTACAATTAGACAGTTTAGTGCAGAAATACTCATTGCAGTGCCCTAGTAAGCAAAGGATACTCAGCTGTTTATTTCCCTCTCATCCAACCCAGCTACTGTAGATAAGCAGCTGTGTCAAAATACAAAGATGGGCTAGATGCAGACTAACTGTCTGATGATCCTTCAGACTTGGTTAAGATTTTGCCCGTGGGCTGCGAAAGCTAACTGGAAGAACTGGTGGAAGACTATTTAGCATCTTGGATCAGGAAAAACCAGCCAGTCAGTTCACAGAGTGAGGTCCTACTGACTCAACAAGAGTGTGCAAGTATCATCAGTGACCAAAACAATTTTTGCCATTTATACTTGGCAAAGTTTCAACAGTTTCCTTTGCACAGAGAAATTGCTACAGTAATTCATGTCTTTGCCACCCTGACACCGAAGGACTTGAATATGCTCTGGCTGTCTGGCTACCAGAAGGCCACCTGGAAACTTAGCATGCATCTTTCAGGGACGTTCTAATTCTATTCCACACCTTCCAAATTATTTCTGTCTCCAATTCAAAGGATTCGTTTTGACTTGCCAGTTGTGACCTGAAGAAAAGCCTTCACGCCTGTGCAAACACATGAAGTCTTGTATCTGAGAAGGGGAATTTTCAGTCAAGGGAGGCTCTGCAATAGCATTTTTAAGGATGGTCCTTGGTTTTAGACAACATTCTTTCCGCAAGTCAGTCTACAGGTCCCTCAGCAGAATGCAGTATTTTTTCTTTCTCTAATACTTTAATTCTTTCTCTAATACTTTCATTAAGAATAAAGGAAATGAATGAAAACATCAGATTTAATATCTGAATGATGTGAAACTCATTTTCAACTACTGTGTTCTCCGTCTTTCAAATAGGCATTGAGTTGGGGCAATAGGTAGATGCTTTTAAATAATTATGCACAAGGTTACATCAAATGCAATTCAATCCATTTACTCTAAAAGTCTCTGCTAAAAGATTAACGGTTACCATGCTAGTACCTGCAGGTATTAAATCACTGAGTAACTTGCAGGATGTTGTAAGCTTTCACCCCTTCTAAATTACCTCAAAATTGTATAGGACTGGACAGTAATACACCAATAAAAAAAGTCAACGATGCATCAAACTCTCTGCTATAGCCATGCTGGGAAGAGTCCTCTGGAGGAAAGAAAGTCTTCCCATAGGGCTGCTGTTCATTCGTGGTTCCCCTTCCTTCCTAAGTCATTCAAGTCTGGCCTATTTCAATCTGTTCTGCCTTCTTTTCATACCTCCTTCAGTTTGTTCCCTATGTAAAACACGTAACACTGCTGAACTCAGACCCTGTAAAAGGCATCAGATGTAATTTAATCTTCCCCACTAATCCAGTCTATTTTGAACATTAAAATAAACTACCAAAATGCCAGAAACCACTGTGCAATAGTGTTAACTTTTTAAATAATCCTTGTAGGACCATCTCACTTGTGTAGGTATGTGTTTAATTTGTATATGACTGGACAAGTGACAGAAAATAACACAAAAAAATGATTATCTTGTTTTGAAGGAAAAGGGAGAATACGGATGAAAAAGACTAATGAAATATTTTCTTAATAAAATGCATGTTTACATTGCTGAGTCTTTTGCTGACTTTGAAAGGAAGAGTATCTCTTCTGTGGGAAAGAAAAAAATCTACAGCTTTCTAACAGACAATACTACATTTATTTCTGTCAATGACAGTTAATTGTTCATTTTGCCAAATCTCTATACACACTAAAATACCTGTGGATACTGTCTTTCCAGCACAAGTTTCTTGTTTTTGCTGACCCAGCATACTTTGTTGGACACAATGTTTCTCTGCAGGATTAGCATGCAAAAAAACACCACCTGCAAAAGTGCTTCAGTCAGTTATAAATAGATCCCAGGACAAAAAACACCCCAAAGAACCCCCAAAACCAACAAAAAACCAGAAAAAGACAATATAAAACATTAATTTCCAGTTAATGCATTAAGAAAGCTACTGCTTCTTGCTCTTTGCTGTTTTTCTCTCCTCAAAAAATGTTTTCAAATCTAATACATTACACAGCAAATGCAAGGTGATAGCTTAATAATTGCGTAAAGCTGGTTAATGTGGTAAACAGATGGGATGCTTTAGCTTCAGTGTCATGGCAGACAGTCAACAGCACCAAAACAAAAAGCTCAGAAAAATGAAGGTTCAGTAGCTTTAGTGAGTCTTTTAAATACTGGGAATAAATTCTATGATGATTTACACTTTCCATAATTTCATGCAAATCAACAGCACTGCAGATATTCTAGACACCAGAATTTGGCCGCCTGTGTTCAAAACTAGTTTTTCCACATATCTATATGAAGTAAGATTGGTAATAAAGCCTACAAATCAGGAGTGCCCAACTCTATGCATTATAACAATTAATTTGCAGTTGTTTCTCTCTTTGCCTAATAATAACTACTTGGGTGGAATGTTCTGTTCTGGGTATTTGCCTCAGATAATTCTCTAAAATTAATTTCAACAGAAAATGCCAGCCATCCCCTGGTATGTCTGCATTTAAAAAAAAAAAAGAATCTAGTAACACATCTGTGCATTAGACGAAGACCTTGATATTTGACACTGCAATGTCTCTTTTGTCTGTGACAAGCTGCCCAAATCTGGCAAAGTTGTAAGCTCTTGGCACATGTTCAACAGATACTTTAAGCAGCCAGTTTTTCCAAGGATTACATTCTATTGAACATGCTCTTGCTTCAGGCTGGGCTGCATTTTTCCTGAAACTATAGCTTTAGGTCCAAACACCCAAGTTGGAACAAAGGAATGGCCTCTCCTTATCTCTTAACTGCTGGGCTGACAGTGTGGAAGAGAAACTAGGATACATACAGGGCAAGCAGGAAAAGGACAAGAGAACTAGAAATGAGACTTGGAAAGTGTTTAGGCCAAAGAGTCAGGGTGGGATATGGGAATTAAATGCAAACTTAAGATGGGTAACGAACATTACTATTGCATGTGATTTGGAAAGGAGAAGCATTTAAGCCACAGGGATAATCTCGTATCACGCATTTCTTAGCTTTTTAGTACTTGATTATTTAAAGCGTAATGTAATTATGCCTACATAGGAGTCCTTTTGTGGAATTAAAATAGCTTAGAAAATTAAACAATATAAAAAAGCATTCTAATGCAGGACTGGAAAATCACAGTACATCATTCACACAAACACTAAGATACAGAATGTACAAATATGTTTAGAAAACATGTTCTGATACACCACAGCAGGAAGGTCAAAATAGTTTGTTAAAATTCTAAAAGGGAATATTAGACCTCTTTAAAGCTATATATAATTAATTCTGATTTGAGCATCACTGTGATTTGCTAGTTGTGCACTAAGCATTTTATCATTTAGAAAGTTCTTCTTTGCTTGGAAGTCTGTGCAAATTCATTATCTTAAGGGATTAGGATTATAGTGCATTTCAAGAAATTCCATGAGCAGTAAGATGCTTCCTGGATTCCTTTAACAGTCTCCAAAAGACTTTTAGCTGAAAGGAGCATTACAACAACAAAGTTACACAATAAAAAAGGTTTTATTGACATTAACTGGACTCCATTAAAGCAGACGTTCAACCTTAAAATTCCTAGCAACATTTTTCAGTGTGGAAATTAAAACTATTTTTGCCATAAACAGTTATTTTGGAGAGATAACTCATATAGTAATCCAACATCATGGATACATGGTTCATATTCAGGGAAGTTCTTCAGTTTCCTGTCTAATTCAGTCTTCCCCCCTCCAACATCGTTATTGCACTATCAATCATATACTGATATATGCTGAAGTTTATACAGACCTACTTTTCGTAAAATTAGTACCTAACATAACTTGTGCAATAGAAAAGAAAGGGCAGAGAAAAAAATATTAATGATCTCTACTATTGGGTAACTCCAGATTCACAATTTCCAAGACTGCTTTCCTCTGTTGTTTGAAAGTACACGTAGGAGTTGCTTCATTATCATGCTATCATCTCTCTGGACTTCTGTAAAGCCTTTCACATGGCCTCCCACAACATTGTCTAAATTGGAGAGATAGGGATTTCATAGACGGACTACGCAGAATTGGTTGGATGGTTGCATCCAGAGGGTAGTGGTCAACGGCTCAGTGTCCAGACAGAGGTCAGTGACAAGCAGTGTCCCTCAGGGGTCCACATTGAGACCAGCACTGTTTAGTATCTTCATCAATGTCACCAACAGTGGGATCAAGTGCACCTTCAAGCAAGTCTGCAGACAACACCAAGCTGAACGGTGCAGTTGACATACCTGAGGGACAGGTTACCATTTAGAGGGACCT
>JAVJGI010000050.1:66745841-66786037 GCA_035590275.1 Ibycter americanus | reverse complement strand
TGGACCAGGTTGCCCAGAGAGGTGGTAGATGCCCCACCCCTGGAAACATTCAAGGTCAGGTTGGACGGGGCTTTGAGAATCCTGCTAGTTGAAGCTGTCCCTGCTCATTGCAGGGGGACTGGACTAGACTACTTCTAAAGGTCCCTTCCAACCCACACTATTCTATGACTCTGTGATTCTATTTAAAGTTTCTTTCTGCAATTAAGGCTTCTTTCTGACAATACAATCTCACCAGCATCTTGGCTCCAGTATCTCTGTCCTCAGAAAAAACTGTAACATAAAACAACACCCATGCAAAAGCAGATCTGTTAAACAAAAGTTAACACATCAAGAAATCAAGGCATCTAGATAGCATAGTATCAGCATTAGCAACAATAATAATCTAAGACATCATTTTGGATTTATCACACATTTAGATTTCACATATCTCTGTACTGCCCCAACAGAAGTGACTTTTTAAATATGCATGAAATCCTATTTCTATAGGGAATAACAAGTGGCCAACAGCTTTGAGGTAACTTTTTTGAGTTACAGTATCAAATGTATTAGCTACATGTGAGTAAATCAATATTCAAAAGCAACATCTTATGTAACGTGGGCAAATCAAGGCTTAACACAACCTCCTAAAAAAAAAGCCGTTTCTGTGCTACTGTATAAAGGAAGTAAGTCTTGGAAGTCTTACCTAACAGTCAGAATATACATATGTAAGAGATTTTTAAACACTCTTTTTCAATGAATATAAAATACATTTATTAGCACATCCAAGTGTTCTCTTAACACCTCTCATGCAGTGTTTGTCAACTTTAAAAGATTTTGGGTTTTTTTGAAGGCACAGTCTTTCAAGTTGTAAGCTACTCGTTTCATATTAAGGTTAACACAATTAATAGGTTTTAAGCAGATGAAAATATTTTCAGATCACGAAATGAAAACTGACATAAACAGAACCAGACACAAAGCATCTGTAATCATTAATAACTTTTTCCACCTTTACAGCTGAAGAGATCTCAGATTTTTCCCACTATGGCAGTAAGAGAACTTAGGAATAAGGTTTATACTGATAAATCTGTGGGCTCAAGATGGTGCCTGGCCTCTGCAACCACACAAATCACTATTAAAAGATGAAAACACTGGTCCTTTTCTCTTTGAGCACAGAACGCAGGTCTGACAGAGACGGTTACACAGATCATCAAACACTCTCCTTCAGCTTCTATATGCCTCTACTAGTTTCAGCAATCAACCATGCCAAACTTCAAGTGGGCACTATCTAGAACCCATGCTGCTCCAACAGGACTCAGTTGAGTAGAATGGAAATTATTTTGGTATCACTGCAAATCCAGTGGTTTATTTCCATAGGTTTTGCCCAATCATTCTGTTCCATAGAGGACACCATCCCTGGAGATTTGCAAAGCAAGGCCTCAGTGACTCAGCCACTTGGGGGAACTAATTGTTCAGAAAATAGCTGAAGGGAGGTGATGGAACCACTGGTCACAAACTCGTAATTCATAAACCTTCAATGGCATTGCAAATATAAATTAGGCACTTTAGAAGGTGGGGACAAACAGAAGATTCAAAAGAAAAGGTTGCATTTGGGTTTTTAAAAATTATTCTCTGGGAGAACTGCCAGCTGATACTTCTTTTAGTGAGCTTCAAGAAAGATATGGACCTAAACAGTAATTCATTCACTGTAAAGTCTACATCAATGTAAAGTCCTTTTTAAAAGGTCTATCAAGACCACATTAACCTGGACAAAATCTTGATATGCCTAATGTAAGTGGTAATTAATAGACTTATTTTTTCCTTAAGTACAGGAAACAATAATTACCAGGTCTGCTACAAAAATGAAGGCAGAATTCTTCAGAAACTATACAGCACAAATAGGTCAAGTAGAACCATTTGATGACTATATCACGAGTATTTTCTGACTAGATTCTTGCCCCCCTTTCAAACAAGCTGAGAACAGAATCTATCTTTGTTTTACTGAGAGTTCAACCCTCCTCCCTTCCCTACATGGGAGAGAAAACACGTATGTCTGACTGCAGTAAGGGAATTATGCCTCTTAGTCCCAAAACTGATTTTTTGTAAACACTGATGTGCAAAGAGAGAGCACAACAGAAGAGCAAAATTGTTTTTCTGTTTTACAGAGTATCACTTTTTTTTTGGTGAAAAGCAGAGCACTTTCTTTCTGAAGAGAGCCTGTATGCAAGAGAAAACAAAGAAATAATTCACCACTTTGGCTCAACTGAGCAAGTATATTTTAATTGAGGCATTAGAAGCATCTGTATGGTAACTTCTGTAGTACAAACCTTGGAAAGTGCTCCCTCACTGAAGATGGGCAGAGCATCAGAAGACTGTCAATCTTGGCCTGGCCTATTTTGAGTCTCCCAATATGAACTATACACAGAGTGTATCATTCCCCAAAGAAAGAAAGGGCCAGAACACAGAACACATTGGTAAATTTAGATGATAGTTGGAAAGCATTTTCTGACGGATTCTGTAAATAGCTCATTTCTCCTGAAAATGACCTAAGCGATCCAACTTTTGAATGGGGAATCTCTATCCAGGGTTTTTGTTTGCTCAAGCTGTTCCCCCTTTTCCTTCTTCATGACCCAAATTTCTTCAAAAAAGGACTCTACAGCTCTGGCTGAGATATGCAAGACTTTGTCACCTGGAGACAAGTCCACTAAGGATTAAAACAAAAATAAAGATTAGAAGATCTCCACAGTACTTCAAATTGATATGTGTATTTTTTCAAAGACAGACACAGCCCTGTGTAGCATAAGAAAACTAAAACATCTTCACAAAGACCATGATCTGGCTAGGAAGACGTTAGTTTTCAGAACATACAAAATTATCACCTGCTGCTGAATCTGAACATACCTAGGCGTTTCTAGCAGTAGGATGTAACAGAAAACAATTTAAATTACAGTATCTGAATGTTTGTTCTCCCCCTGTGCATAATTACAATTATTTGCAATGCTTATTGGTATTGCTAAGCTTGCTCATGCTAGCCACTTATTGTTAAAAGGTAGCACTGGTTCTCAAAAGAAGGTCCTGGATGTGCTGCAAGGGAACTGATTGAACACACTGCTGATAAATGATAATGTATCAGCAAACACTTCTAATGGGTGCCAGCATATGAGGGACTGAAAACAGGAATGCACTCAACAGGAATGTAGGCCATAGATGATATCCCTAACTTGCCATGTGCTGAAATATCAGTACATATTTAAAGAAATTCACGTGTATCCGGCGTGTGCTGGCAGACAAAGGAGCCCCTTGGCGCGGAGTCCAGCAGGGGGAGTCGGGCGCCCATCACCGCTGCCTCCAGCCGCCGCTGGAGCCGGGCCAGCCTTGCTAAGGCGGGGAAGGCCACACCAGGGCACCTTCTGGTCCTTCCTTTAGGTGCCAGCTCAGTTTAGATCTGTGACTCATGTCAACTACCCTACAGTAATTTTCAAATAACACAAAAGGCTAAACGATTTGTCTCATAATTCTGTAACGCTGAAGACTGCCTCTGTTGAAAAAACCCTGAAGTCATGAAATCTTTCACAGCGCTGCACGCAAACTCTAAACAACTTCATGATGAGTCACGTTGCTATTTGAAAATACTCTACCTTTGCAAACTTCACAGTCTATTAAATGTTTTGTATAAACTTGAGAAAATCTTGAAGCAAAGCAGTTGAGCCTTAACTTTCTGTTAAAAGTAATTACTTCTATTAAATTCTTTAGTATCTTTTATAGCTGCAGTACAATTTTTGTGCAAGAGTGTTGTTGTTTTATTTAATCCTTTACTGATTTTGTGTTGATCTAGTTAATGCCCCAAATAACACATCCATATTACTAAAAACATCAGTATTTATAACAGATGTTCTTCTTTTGGCAGACATCTGAAAATGAAGCACTGTTACCAACATATTTTCCCATCCCAAGCAATACCCTGAAATCTTTGTCAAACTTTCTCGCCTTCATCATTGCTCAGCTCATCACACAAACCATCTGCATAAATAAAGATGTAAGCATCTGCCGTATGGCAAATGGTCTCAGGGGCAGATGTTTTTATCCTTGCATTCATGTCACTGGCTTGGATACATTATTTGAACAGATGTACACAATCTGAAAGTGTCGTGTCCCACAGTGAAATGTCTCCAACTGCTTTCTATCAAAGTACATAAATGCTATTTGCACCTGCATTTATGTTAATGATATAAAGGCAGCAGGGGTTCCAGCAAAGTGAGAGCTGATGCTAAGGAACACATTTACATGGCTAATTGAAGTTTGTGATCTCCCAGCACCAAATGACCAGTACTAATACGGATACAAAATGTACTAAACTATACAATGAGTTTTCAAAGAACTATGATTTTTTAAAAAAATTTAGAATAAACATACTCAAGCAGCAAAACTATGATTTCAGCCTGTGATATATTTTTCCAATGTATATTTTAAAAAGATAAAAAAAGTATGAAATAAATTCCTAGATAAACTAGCACATCCTTTTATTTTGCACAATAATTGTATAAGACACACAATTATTTCATGTTAGAGTCATCTAACAAAAATGTTTTAGAAATCTGACAGTGCCAAAGGTATTTCAGTTCCCTAAGGCATGCTGGTGTTTTATATCATTATGGAGCACCATAAAAAAACCCAGCACTCGCTTAACAGCAAATATTAGCATGAGTGTGAGTGACAGAATATGATTCTTCCATGATAATTTCATAATTCCTAGTAAAAAATTGCGATCTCAGGAATTAAATATTTATCATTATTCAGAAAAGTGCATCTGTTTGAACACAGAGCAACAACTGCTCGTTATACAAATGATAATCACCTTTCTTATAAAATATTGTAAATTGATAACAATACAGATGCCCTGAAGGAGTACGTCTCAAATTACAGAACAGAAAATACAGGCTATTACATGACAAATGGCAGCAGCGAAGGGTTTATGCTGTCACTCAACTTGCACTAACCATTACTTCCATACTTCACTGAAAAATAACAAGCACTTTCAAAGTATAGAAAGACTGACAAAAATGCTATACTGAATGGAACTGATGGATAGGTTCTATTTCCAATACCATTTATTCTCAATCCTTATATTTGTAAGAAATGTACAAATGTTATAGTTGTACATAAATCATTATAAATTGCTAATAGCCTCAATATTTTCAAAGTGCCGTAACACATTTAAAGTGATGCCTGATACGAGGACAAAAAAGAGTGATAGCAAATGAATAATAAAAAAAAATAATATATACTGAGACTAGTATATTTGTAAAATACCGTGATTTCACTCTACTATAGCTCCTTGTCACAATCTGGTTATGATTTCTAACATGAACCCTCACTTCCAAAGTCTACAGCATGGACGGCTCTTAAAATTCACTCTGGGTGCAAGCTGATAATAGGATACTAACTGGAATGGATTTTTGTTTAGGAAAAAAAAAGTCTTAAAAAAAAAATCTCAAAGCAAATGATTCATCAGTTTTTATTTTGCAAACAGCTTCACAGTCTATATTCTCCTCTTATTATTCAGAAATGGTGTTAACGTAAAGATAACACATTCCACTTGACTGTAACAGTGGTCAAATTCCTATTTAAAGGAAAAATTAAACTGAGGCTTTTAAGTATCAGAGTTAAGTATTTCAGTCATAAGCTTATGGATGTAGAGCACACTGCAAGGTGGATAGCTTTACACAACAGTAAGTACTGTCTCCCTTGAAAGAATAGTCCCATTAGACCCAGAACCCATCAACTAAGATCAATTTGCATGACATCCTTCTGGAATAGCTTCCTCAGATTTATTACAGTACCATAAAAATACTCAGTCTTCACAAAACAGGTAAAGTATAAACTTACATGACAGTAAAAGCTCAAGGCTTCAAGTTAAGTAATATATAGTGCTTTCCTTAATTAACATAAGTACTAACAATGGAAACTTAACTGACAACCTGCAATGGTTCTGAAAGGTCCATTACAGCTTATGTCATATCCATCAACCATTCACTCACGTTTAAGAAGTATCATTAAAAATGACATTCAAATTAAAAATCATATTTAAACATTAGCATTGTGACACAGATCAAAAGGGAAAGGAAACTGAAGTTATGGCTACAGATTTAGAGGCTTGGGAATGCATAGTTGCAGCCCAAATGTCCTTACTAATAATGGGGGGGGGAATTCAAGACACTAACCCTACTGAAAACTAAATCAACAAAAGAATACTTTTGAAGAGAGAAAACACAGAAGAAATAAACACAAAATAGGTTAGTATAAGGATATAACTGCTGGAGAAAAGGCACTTAAAATCTAAAAATCTAAGTTTATATTTAGAAAATATTTATTTCCTTGGTAGTGCTAGTCTTGCAGTCTAACTTGCAAATAGATTTGACCCCAAGTTATATGAAGGTCAAATATGACAACGATTTTCAAATATATGAGGATTAAAATATAGTAATAAGCCCTTAACACTTCATTCTGCTGAATCAAGAAGCAAATTTATACATTTCAAGTTTCAACTATAGGTGGTAACAGTAATTAGCAATGTCCTAAAGAAAACAATTTTAGCTATTGCAATTGTTTAAAGTGATAAATGCTGCGGTATAATGGCTTTTTTTTTTTTTTTAAAACCATAATAAGGTAAATAGTAGACAAATTATACAGTGATTTATTAATGATGATGAAATTTCTTCCATGTTTTGATTCACAAGTATCTTATTTCTCAAAAAAAGTATAGAAAGTATACTATACCTGCAGAAAAAGTTAAAGGATTCTGCATTATGCCTTTTAATAGTTAGGACAATGTTCCTGGAAAGAAGAAATACAGATACTTAGAAGTTCTAATAGCTTTTCAGAAACTAACAAAAAAATATAAAATAGAACAATAGCAATAGTTTTCCAAAATTATATTTCAGAATGGATCCCAGTATGCCCATACCTCATGCAAAAACACCACCAGATTTTTAAACCAAGCCTTTCTCTGGATCACACAACTAACATAGGCTTTTTATAATTGAAAACCCCTGTTAAAGCCAGAAAAGAGGACATCATGAATTCCAATATGACAATACGTCGGGTTAAGCAATCATTTTCTTTCAAAAATGTGACTGTATGGATCCTATATAACTGACAGACAATCAGAATCTTCCATGGATGCTACAATGAAAATATCTGATCACATTTGTGAAACAAATATTACACTGCCACCTCTCCTGAATTTGACATTGGTACTTATCACAAAATCTGATGCATAATCTTTGACATAAAATGGCATTACATCAAGTGGCTACTCAGTAACTTAAGAGCTGGCCATTTCTTTCCTCTGCAGTCAGAGTGTGTTGCTCAAGCTTTGGTCAAGCACGATTCAACAGTCAAGTAAGAAAGACACAGTATAATATGACAATGACAATATAAAATTGTGTTATTATCCACTTAGATTTTGTTTATCATAAAATGGTTTAGCTTTTGGAATGGATGCATAACTACTTCATTCGGATGACCACCACTAACATGTTAGAAGTCACACAGGGTATAAAACTATTGTTCTCCTGATGCAGTTGGAGGCTTTGGGAAGGTAATAGATGAGTCCACTGACTGATTCTGATGGAATTCCAACTACTTGGATCTAGGCTTTCATACCAGTGCATATCTATAACATTTCCCATGAGCAGAGCTAGCTGTGTGGATGTGGAGTTTGTTTACTTTCCTGGCCAGCTTAACAGCCAGTAGAATCTTACACAAAGAACATTCCAGACATGCACTCAAGAGCCCCCTTCTGAGCACATGAAGCACTAAAGCATTGGTTTTGGACAAATGCAAAAATAGTTAGGGCAAATTCTGATGCAACTGCCGAACACAAAAATAAGTCTTGAACATGTTTTTTTCCTATCATGCAAATGACTCTCAAAAAGCAATGGTGAGCTTCCAAGAAGGAGATGGTTCTGCGGGCAGCAGTAAAGTATAAAAGAGACAAAACCAATCTCATTTCCAGGAAGTTGAATACCAAAGCATAAAAGAAAATTGAGTGTGGCTGCTGTGAGGAGACCTCTCCTACAGCAAACAGGTGAGGCTCTTTGGTACCTGAATCTTCTATGCTGAGCCATAGGTAATAAGACGTTCTTGTATGTCACAGCACCTCCTGGCAGAGGCTTGCCGACGTATCAGCAGATCCCAGGCTGCCTCAAAGAGCCTCTGTCCGTGGTACTTAAGCAGTCAACCTCTGATCTGTCAGACCCAGCATACAAACATATGTCGGCTCATCTACATGTAGTTTCACGTTGTGGTGACATATAGACAACTCCCTCTCAACCTACAAGAAGAGAACAGACCACATTGATGTAATTTTGGAATGGCAAAACACTTCTAGGAATCAGCATGGATTTTCAACTTGTCACCCACAGTGTAAGACATCTTTAGAATATCCAACACTTGAAAACATACTGAAGTAGTTACAGCAATGCGTATTATTGTAAAAACAACGTAAGAAATGGTGTTCAAATGAAAGCTCTCAAAATTAATATTCTGAAGTCACTTACAGATTTTAATGATCCCTCCCAGTTGTAGGGAGCATTAGATCATTTAAGAGGGTGCCTCACAGTTACTAATTCTTCTTAGAATTACAGCAAGTAAACCAGACTTCAGGATACAGATCGATAACTCTTAAGACTATCATGTGGAAATACAAGCTCTACATCTTCTTCCAAGCATTCACAAACCCTAACACTAGGGCAGAAAACTGGACCATATAAATCCAAACATTCTGTAGAGGCACTTCTGTTTTGAATTCAATCCTAAATACAGTAAAATAATGGTCTTGATCTAGAAAATACAGTACTTATTTGACAGGCTAGTATATTGATCTGCTACTGTCAACTAAAAAAATAAAGTGTAATTTGTAATTTCTCAAATTAACTTTCATCTTCTAGCCATTAATAGTTTTTTTATTGTTGTTACACCAAAGGACCTTTCACCATCCTTTATTTTTGCAGATATTTAATTAAGTAACCTTCCCTTTCGGAAAAACTGAACAGCTCAAGATTTAGAAGTCAGGGCAAGATTCTTCTTATCACCCCTTCAAATTCTTCTATCCATCGTTAATATGTATGACTGTATTAAAGCATGTTTTCTTTGAATACAAACACAGTTTACAAAGCAAACCACATAACTTTGTGTGACTGTCCCGTCTACATTTTGCACTATTTTCTAAATTATCAACAGTGATACTGTCTTTTTGACCACTGTCTATTCTTAGGACCAGTCCCACCACAACTTCACTACAAGTATAACTACTCATGTTCCTTTCTCATTTCTGACATCTTTCAGCTATGCTTTAACACATTTAGCAGATACTTAATATCTACATACATTTGATGCATGTCCTAAACATAAAGTGCAGTCTTATCAAAAAGTTCTGAAATTTTGAATCAACGCACAGTACAGAAGTTGAAGGATATAACATCTATACAGTTAACTATACCTGCTCTCAGTGGAATTTTTTTTTTCATTTGACTATAAATCTGGCTTGGCATGGCTACTTCCCATAAAAAACATGTTTCATGTTCAAAAAAGAGCCAACCTTAGAAATTATTAACTAAATTCTGTGCCTGTTTTACACTCTCATATCCAGAACAAATTTTAGGTTGGACACCACTAATAATTCAGGATGTTCCATTGTTTTTATTGAATACTGAGAAGACAAACATTCTCACAGTCTTCTTTGGTTATATTTGAGTCCAATACTGGTTCTTTCCAAATACAGAAGATGATATTGATTATTTCTATCTGACATTATCATAAATTTTTCTCCACCTAAGAGCGTTCCCAATGATACAACTTTTAAAATTCTATATAAGCTTAAAATCTGTCTTGCTCAGTTTGTAACTCTACCATAGGACAATAAATAAAATCATTCAAGGCGCAGTACTCCAGAACTCAAAACAGTTCTCTTGAAATCTGCTGCTGACTGCTCAGAGACGAAATCTATTACAAGAATTTCGAGTGAAGTAGACAGAATTAAAAAGCGAAACTTATCTTAATGCCACAAAATAATCCCTATCATGCCTATACTTCTCCTTATGTTGCCACAGAATGAAAAGATAAATGATTTTCAACTGGAAGAAGAAAAACTATCAAATAAACTGGAAAAAAACTACACTGCAAATTGGTCTTAAACAACAGAATGAACCATAGCACATACATGTAATAATTTAAAAGCAATTTTCGCAGAAAGATACCCATAGGACGTTTATATGAAATTGGTGTCCTGATAGACAGGCTGAATCTGAATATGAGGTGAACCCAATTAACCTAATTTGATGCTTGTCCATACTAAGACATTTATTTAAGATGTGACACAAAATCCTTTAGGATACTACACAATAAACGACAAACAGGCTGTAAAGGTTATGACATTAATTTTACTGTCATTCTCGTGCTTTAAGCAGACATCAAAACTAAAAATCTCATCCTCTGGGAAAGAAGAACTATCTGAAAGTAATTATAGTACTTATTATCATAACAGTATTAAACTAAACCACTATGACCCTAACTGAATTTATTTGTGGTACCTTTTGTTAAAAGAACAAGGCTTCTCAATGACAACTGCACCTTACAATGTAGTGAACATCAGTTCAGGTACTGGAAGAAAGCATTAAATCGAATCTTAGAATTTCATATTAAGCTTAATAATTAATTTTGGTTTAAAACTAAGCATGTAGAGAAGTGTTAGTCAAATATTATTATGTAATTTCATTTCAAAAGGAAAACATTCAGCTAAAAAGAAAAATTAAATAGTAAAGTTTTGAAAAGAAGTTCTTCTAACAGAAGCCCATGAAATGTCCATTTATATTTCAAAAGCAATTTTATTGACTTCATTTTTCACACCTGTTCTTTCACATACTGTGCCATCTTGTAAATGACAGTGCCATGCAAACATCTCCCAAATGTAGAAACATTTCAACTGAAACCAAGTTTCCCCAAAACCACGAATGAATTGTATCAGCATCCAGGAAAGTTAGCAAAATCCCCTGGTATTTAAAGGCAGAGTTAGACTTGAAATAAAAGATTAAAACATTGCGGCTATGCAAAAATAGAGGAAGGTAGAAGTGATAGACAAAGACTGACTAGTGTAACACACAAAAGCATTTGTTCAAGCAAGTATATTTGCCAAAAGCCTGCAGTGCTTGGCTACTTTATAAAATCAAGCACAAGGCATTAAGCCAATTTGTTTAAAAAATAAAAGAAACTCCAAACCCCCAAACCTCGATAACCAAGCAATAGCTGATTTGCATTTTTAAAAACTTGCCAAAAAATTCTGCATTTCACCATCCAAATCTTTAGTCACAAAAGTCGGATTTATTCTTACTATTTAAAACAGAAAACTTTGAGTATTTTCACACTAGGATTTCATCTTACATCAGTGGATCCTCATCCTCCTATTCTATATCCAGAGAAATGCACATAGCCACAAACAACAGCTTTCTTACATTAAAGATTACATACTGCTTATGCTTCCACACTTAGGTAATTAAGCAGGGAGAAATGTGTGACCATGGCAGAATTCTTCTGGCTGAGCCCATTAGGTGACTTCAGCACACAGCCAAAAAGAAACAGAAGCCTCACTGCAGCTGGTCACTTTCCCCAGTACAAACCCAGGAGAACCTAAAACCCAGGCTATTTTTAAATTTTTGGTCATCCTATGAGATGGACCAGTCCGAGTGCATTTCCTGAACTTCCAGCCTTACATGCACTGAATGCCACAGTGGCAATCCTGGACAAAAATTCTTCCCTTCATACTCTGTTGGGTGATGTATAGAATGGTTGGCTGGCATGCCCACACTACGCCCATCTGTCAGAGTGGAACTGTGCCTACACGACAGGTTCTATGCTACTTTCAGTAACATGTTGCTGATAATAAAAGCTTATTTATGAAACAACGTAGGGCAACTTCAAGTTTGGCTTAAAATTAAAAGCAAATGAAAAGTGATTGCTTTTCATGAGGAGATAAATCTCTTGCAATGAACTTCTGAGGTTTTTCAATTGTATGAATAAAGACTAGCACATACATTGCAAGAAATGAGGATGTTCCACACATTTTCTACCATTGCAGATAACCCAGCATACAGTCTCAGTAATTCTTGTTTTACAACTCTAAGTATCTCCAAGAGAGCAAATTCAAGGACTTGCAAAAAAATTTATAAAAGCTAAGGTTCTCAAAAGTACGCCTGGGAGAAGAGAAGGTTAAGAAGGAGCAATTCAGATTCTTCATTTTACGAAGTGTACATGTTTTAAATTGTATTTGAGCAGTTTTTACAACTGTAAATAACCCCAACTATTTTCCATTTGAGAAAACAACTCCATTCTGAAGAACTAAAGAAGAAGAGGAAGGAACAGCAGTTGCTATTATGCCTAATATTAGACAATTCATAGAATGCCAAAAAAACCCCATCTTTTTTTTCCACATTTCAAATTTGAAATGACAGATTGTCATTTTATGTTTTCCTTAGTAAATACCTTCTCAGTAGTACTGATTTGAATTCCACAAATTGGAGTCCTGTATAAGTTCCACACCTGTATTAGACATCTTTGCCATTATTCTGTATTAAAAGGTCAAAGCTTCTGATTTTAAAATACAGTCTTGGATCTTACTATTGTCAAAGTAACTGTGAAATGATGAACCAGTACAAATTGCTACATTTTATTCTGAATTCTGAGAGCAGCTGGAAACAATAGTTCTGGAAAACACAAAATACTCATTTCATTTTTATAAGACACTACATGAAATCTATGCTGTTAATAGTTCTTACAATTAAAATTCAAATTAATTCAGTAGTTTTACAAAACCCCAGAAAAAGAAACATCTAAAACTCTTACTTGGCAATGACTACTCTAAAATTTATTTCAAAATTCAAACTGTGCAATTCCTTCTATTCCTGTTCCACCTCACCTGCCATGTTATCCTGCGCCTAAACTAAGCATTAATTTATTGCCAGGATCCAGGCTGCTTAGAAGTTTTGCCAGGATTCTCAATAATGCAGTTTTATAAGACAGAATCTATGTATCTTACAATTCTGTTAACAATATGTAATGTCATTCATAGTGGAATTGCAGTACACCATTATGGTTTTCAGTTTGCAATGCCTGATTAAATTGTGAGACTTTTTGACTTTGCTGTTGTTCATAATTAATGACTGTTTTGGTCTAATAAGGACAGAATACATAATTTATCTTTCAATATCTATCTACTGCAGTACATTAGCTTTCTTTTCAGACAAACAATATCACAAATACTAAAGAGATTTCATTGCAGTTATATTAAAACTTCATAGCATTAGACAAACATCTGCAATTGTGTATACAGCTATTCCCATAACCATTCACGTTGGCAGGGACTGTGCTAGGTCATCCCATCCAACTTCCCTGCTTAAAACACAGTCAACACTGGACTTAGGCCTTCATCCAGATGGGTCTTGAAAACCTCCAACCTCAACAAATGCCTTTCAAAAATCAAATTATATTTACCACTTGACAACAAAGGATAGTCTGAAAATCACAGAAACATTGGGTCTAGGTACATAGGGCAGATTGTTCCAGCAATTCCTGCTGCAATGTTCTTACCACACTACAGATTTAGCTAAAAAGGTACTCAAAAAACCCCTTCCTTGTACATTACTTGCTTTTTTCCATCTTCCTCAACTTTGACATTTGAGGAATAAGCTATTACTGGTAGCGTAATGTCAATTTTCCAGTGAAAATGAAGTTTTAGCATTCTGTTAATTACCAATTTAGACTACAGAAATAACCAGCCAGGACTGCAATGCTGAAAGGAAAGCAAGTGTTCTGTGTTCTTAATGTGGTAGTCCTAACATATTTTAGAGATATTTGATACCTTAGAACTTACTCACACAGTCAAAATGTACTTGAATGTCTCAGGTAACGCATCCCTAAAAAAATCGATTAATGATTTAAGGATTAAGACAAGAGTATGACACATTCACTTACACAATCTGACTGACTTAAGTTTGACATGTGGCACTGAAGTCTTTGCAGAATCATAGCTGGCCCTTACATTATGTAAAGACTAAACAAAAAACTATCAATCCCTCCTAATCACTTCTTCTGTCTTGACTATGGTATTTTGGGTTATTTGGACATTAACCTGAATCCCTCAGATAAAACTTACTGTGTCATTCAGGAAGGATTTTGTGCAGGGGTTTTATTAGTTTCATGAAGT
Source organism: Ibycter americanus (assembly GCA_035590275.1). NCBI lineage: Eukaryota > Metazoa > Chordata > Aves > Falconiformes > Falconidae > Ibycter > Ibycter americanus. The sequence continues at coordinate 66,771,804 of JAVJGI010000050.1, read as the reverse complement.
CTGGGCATGTTGTTAACATTGGACTTAGAAGAAAGCTAGCCAACACAAACAAAAAGCAAGAAGATAAAAAGAAAAAAGTGCTCCAAACTTCACAAGGTGAATTGCCTTTGCAATTCTGACTCAAATAATGGAATTATTTCTGACTTCACAGCTGCAAATTTGGGTGTAATACTAAATTTTGCCATGGTGCTAAATAAGTAAAGTGAGCATCATCTTCAGTTGTTTCTATAAGAATTTGTCTTTTAAAGTCTGCTAGACAGCTTTCAGTCAGAAAACTACATTCTGACATCTGTAATGTTTGTGCAGCAATATCCCTCATACAAAAACCACACTGCATTTTAAAAAAAGTAACTTCAATGTGTCTTATTCACAGACTCAAGCAAAACAAGCATTCAAGAACTGAAAAATAAATGACTAAATAAATAAATAAATAAAAGGAACTTACTATTACATGGCATAGAGGACAAAGTGGGACGGCAAACCTACGACTGCCTGATCAAGCAATACATGAGCTAGGCCAATATGGTATGTATTTCCAGGATGTTAAAATTTAAATCACCTATCAACTAATGACTTTTAAGAGAACATCCCCCACAAAAGGGTTCACCTGTAACACATACATTTCTAAGGCAGAAGTTACAAAAACAAAGACGAGAAAAAGGGTATTAGTGCCAAAAAAACCCTAACACCACCCAAAGCATACTAGATTCTAAGGCCTAATTTCTCTTAGCCAAAAAAGCTCTTAATACAAATCATACACTGAAATATTTAGTTTCTTACATTGAAGGAAGACGACCTATTTTCTTCAGCTGAACTCAAAAATAACCTGTAAATTCTGCAGAATAAGAACTCCTCACTTGAGAATGTGTAACTGTTGTGAGGCACAGCTGGTCCTTGCACATTACCCTGTACTGAAAAATGTACCAGATAACTAATCAGATGGTGTACTAAGAAATTTTACAACTGGTTTGGGGCTACACTGATTCTGCCCCCAAACTCTGCCTCTAACATTGCTAACCTAGACTGTGTTTCAGGGCTAAGGACCTTTGTTTCTGGACAACTGAGTGCCCAGTACACTTTAAGAACACATATACTTGTAAAACCAGAGACGTAAATAGTTGGATTTTCTTAATGATGCTGAACATTAAAAACATTGCCCAACTATGAATTATATCTTATGTTTCCCAAACCTGATCCTATGCACCACAAAGGTGAGAGAAAGGAATATGTACTTAACAGGTCACACTTTAAAAAACCATAAAAATCTAATGACTGCCATAAGCAACTGAAATCCTATATGACTTCCATCTTTACTGCCTTCGAAGCATACAATGAACTGTTCTACACTGAAAGAATCATCAGATATTAAATTTACAAATTAGAACATAATCTCACTGAAAGACCCTCCTAAAACAAGAGTTCCAGACTTAGTGCAAAAATGAAAAGGTCACATTTTATATAAATTCCGCCACAGTAAGTACCTTACATGTTAAAGAACACTGCATAAATTTTATACTTGTCAATAAAAAGAATTCCGATACACAGTCAAAATTAGCTTGCAAAATTAAGGGCAGTTCAACTTCCACAGCCAAAGTGGACTACAGCTGTAGAACCCTTGTGGTAACTGCAGCAAGAGAAGCAATCGCCCAGCTGTGTGCTGAGCACATGCAGAGGAGGCATCCTCCTCCCTCCCTGCTACTGCTGTGCCCAAACTATTTCATACAAACCCCAGCAGAGAAGTTCAGCTGTTCACCCACATTCTTTACTCAGTCACATCCCTCTCATTTTCTGGGAAAGGACTGTCAATGCTTCAATGGATTCTCCTGCGCTGAATGCCCCAGTTCCCTGGTTGGGAGCTCCTAGAGATTTGACCCAATTGACAAAGTAACTGCTGGGCCAAACTGACTGGTATATCGTCTATTTTAAGAGGGATCAGAACGTAACTGAGTATATTTTCTAGACAATCTGATATAAACACATTTCTTAATACCAATTGTAAAATTTAGAGACACAGAAATAGTCCATAGACTTATCTAGATTTGGTGACATTGATTGATTAGCATCCAGAAACAACATAAAATAGTGGCTGTTGTTCAAACTGTTATGCCATTCACCATGCAGTATACAGGACAACATTTGCAAGACAAAGTGTACATCCATATTCTATGATTTACTTAAATGATACCTTTTTTGCAGGATTTATTACTGTCTGTCAGCACAAAAACCTTCACACAGATAAACATACAAAAAAGAATAAATCAAAGTCTAACTTGTCCTAGTTTGCACTGCCTTCACTCACTTATCTTGTGTTGTTTTCATTGTGCAAATAGTCCTTGCCAAGATAATTTTCATTTTTGTACCCAGCACCCTGTTTGTTGTTTGAAAAATGTTTAACGCACAGAGCTTCAAAGACTATCGGACACACTTAATGAAGTGTCCTCAAAACATGTTCATGGAGAAAAAATGTGAAATAAACATGTCAGAATTATTCCTGGCCACTGTCCAGCAACCAGCTGTGGTGTGCAGACTATGCTAACCCTGGGAACATTCTCCTTCCTCTACAGGCCTCCAGCTTTGCCTTCTGTTCCTCAGGATATTTGTATTCCTAATTCATTCAGTTAAATCTCAAACTAAGCAAGACCAAACTGAATTAGTACTTCAAGAGAAAAACAATTAAGCATGACCAAGCTTTTAAAGTAACTAGGTTTTTGTGGTTTGACACACAGTACCTTCTCATTAATTTCCCATAAAAAACATGCTGTGGGACACCTATGCTGCTTAAGTCATGTCAAGTCTTCAAATTCTAACACTGAAGTTAGAATTCACTTGAGGTAATTAAACAACCGAATCTCTACTCTTTTTTAACAGTGGCACAAATTCCTACATGATGGCCAGATTCAAACTTTGGTAGTCATATTCACTGTCTCTAAATTTCAGTAGAATTTTAACTATTTGAGACAACTCTCTCTGTGCATGCTTGAGCAGTAAGAAAGGCCAAGCTCACCTGGAGTTGGAACTAGCACGGGGTGGGAAAGGTGACAAGACTTCTGCAAGTATACTGGCAACAAAAAAAAGGCTAAGGAAAATGTGGGCCTAATGCTTAATGGAGAAGGGGACCAGGTGACAGAAGTCATGGAAAAGGCTGAGGTACTAACATAATGTTACCAACAGTAAATGAGATGCGGTTCAGTAAGAGAATACAACTGGACATGTACATATCCATAGGATCAGAAGGATGTATCCAAGAGTGCTGAGGGAGCTGGTCAGTGCAAGGATGCACTCTAGCATCTTTTAAAAGTCCTGGCGTTAAGGGAGATTCCCATGGACTGGAAAATGGCACATAGCACACCCATCTTCAAGCAAGGCAAGAAAGAAGAACCAGGGAACTACAGGCCAGTCAGCCTAATCTCAGTCCACAGAAAGGTTATGGAGCAAAGCCTCCTTGAAGCCATTTTCAGCTGAGGGACAGGGAGGAGGTTGGGAATAGCCAGCACAGATTTATCCAGGGTAAATCACACCCAACTAACCTAACTACTTTCTGTGAAGAGATGATTAGTCCTGTGGATAAAGTGAGGGCAGTGGGCGTTGTTCATCTTGACTTTATGAAGGTCTTTGACACAGTCTCCCATAGTATCCTCATAGCCAGATTGCTGAGACGTGTACTGGAAAGTGGATGATAAGGTGCATGGGAAACCAGCTGGACTGTCAGACTAAAAGGGGGTGGCAATCAGTGGTTTAAAGTTCAACTGGCAACCAGTTACCAGTGGTATTGCCTCTGGGATCAATCCTGGGGCAACACTGTTTAACATCTTTATTAATGACCTGGATAATGCAATAGAGTGCACACCTAGCATGTGTGCAACTGATATGAAATTGGGAGCTGGAGGGCAGGGCCTCTGTTCAGAGGGAAACCAGACAGGTTGGAGGAAAGAGCTATCAGAAATGGGTGAAACCCAGTGTGGGTGAAGGCAAATGCAAGCGCTGTCCCATGGAGTAATCACATGCAGCAGTTCAAGGTCTGACTTGCCCATTTGGATCAGCATTAATTATGCAATCCTTTAAATCTTCACTGACAGCATACTACTATCTGCCTTTTCAAGGTGCTTATATTATACTTTCTAAATTTGGGCACATTAGTTCCCCTTCCCCTCTAGCCTCCTAGAATTTCTCCACTGTTCCATGATCTGTTAAAACTCAAAATTAATAATTCATATAGCTTCTAAGCTTTTTTTTTTTTTAGTATCTGTAGGTGTCAGTGCAGCAGATTTAAAAACATTTAACATTAATAGTTGCTGGTACAGCGATAATATGTTCTTTCCATCACTAATGATGGAGGAGGTGAGATGTAAAAGCATAATCCAGTCTCCTTCTGAATACAGAACATAATATTTATTGAATATTTATGCCTTTTCCTGCACATCAGAAAGTTATCATCCTTGCCCGTTATTGGACTTCTATCGTTACTAAGCTTTTGTATCCGTCAAGAACACCCTCTATATTTAAAGAACTCTATTGTACTCTACTGCCCACAGATTTTTATTAATATCTTTACCTCCTTAACCAACTGTCTCCAAGCCACATAGTGCTTGCCATCAACAGCTCTCCATTCCTTGAACTGTACTGCTATTTCACTCCCCTTCTTACCTTGTTTTAACCAAACAAATCATGTTTCTTAAGAGAAGAATTGCTCTGGGAGTATCTAAATGAGCAAGCAATTCTCAAGTTAGATTCTTATGCTCAAGTATTTCTTGTTTTTAAAGTTTGCTCTTCTTCTAAAGATTAAAGTAGGAGATATGTGCATGCAGAATTTGTTCTTGGCTCCTAACATGCAAAGTTAAGTCATAAAGTTATGTTCCTAACACACCTGCACTATTTATTCTACATGCATCAGAAAGAAAACCTGTACAGAATTAACCAGAATAACATGGCTTTTACTCATTAGAAAATTGTCTCTCATATATGTATGTATGTATATATATATGCACACACACACGTATGAACAAGTATTTTAGAAGCTTCATAAACTGATTAGTGGCCACTTGATTTATCAGCACAAACTCCCTGTACATGCAGTGGGCTGAATTCTCATAACCTTCCTTGACCCAATACAAAATGAGTTTTAAGGGAATACTTTCTAGGATCTGAATTACAACTATAAAAATCCTCCAATATATTTTGTCAGTTAAAACACTTGCACAATAGCACTCTACTTGTCTTCTGAATTGTGAGAACTGTTAAAGTAGGCAACAGAATGTTTAATATACAAGACCACAGAAAAGTCTGTAAGATTTTGTTGTGACATTTTAGTTTTCACAGAGGCTCCCCAGTAAAATGCTCATTAAAAATGTTTTAACATACAAGTTATTTGGGTCCACTAACATTTTCATTACAAAGCTGTGATTTGTTTTTGTTTTCTTTCTTTCTCTCAAAAAACTAGCATTAAATAGCAGAAATATACAAGTCTGGACAAAGAACAAGATATCCTGTAAGTCTGAGATAAGAGTTTTAATATGGAAAGAACATTAGTGAATGCATTTCTGTAAAAATAAAACCCAATGTTTTCCTTGCAGTAAAGTAGAAACTCCTGCATATTACTTCTATCACATTCACTTTCTCGCTGTAAAGTCTATCTGCCTTTCACTAATAGTGAAATAACTTAAGATCCGTGCTGTAAACTACATGTGTACTGGGTGCACGCCAACAACCTGCATCATCATCTGCATCAAACATTCATTCATTCATCCAGCCCAAGTACCTTTTTTTTTAGAGCACTGGAAGGGAGCAGGAGAGAGAAAAATTAACAGTGGTAACTGCCAAAGACATTTCCTACCTTTCTTCTACAGATATTTCTGTTCTGTGTGAATTCACTTACTGCATGCAGGCCTCATGATCCATAGCATGTAAATGTCAATGACCATGCTACAAACTTGAAATGAATTAACCTTAAAATAGAAAGATGCAATGGCAATGACAAAGAGTTCCATTCAAATCCACAATCCTTTAATTAACCTGTATTTCCATTCATGACAGTTATTTTTAAAGATAAATAACTCATTTTTTCGATATTTAGGCTACATGCATATATAATTTGTAAAAAACTGTCCACTGCAATAGCTAAAATACCCACTGTATTTAAAGATTATGAAAATCCACAGACTGGAAACCAAATTAATTTTATAAGATGGAGGAATGAGCTTTAAGTTTCTGAAATGCAGAGTTTTGGATAGGATTTGTAAAAGAAGCCTCCAATAAGTAACAAATTTAGACTATATATATACATTTAGCTGATCACACAGAAAACATAAAACTACTTTTAGATCAGATGACAAGAACAGAATTCTTTCTACACAGGAGAAACACATGCGTAATAAAAATGCAGAGTAGTCCTGTTTCCTAATCTCTTTCAAATTGTAAAATATCTTTTAAAGTTCTCTATTTTCATGACTGTCCATCTAAAATCATACAATTAAAAAGCCTTAAACATATAGACAGAACTTCAAAAAATTCAGGGGTGGGGTGGGGCGTACTTCATCTCTAATGTTAAAAATAAGATGCTTCATTGTCTCTTGGCACAGAAAAAAATCCCAGCATATCTATCACTTTACTTAATCCACTTTTCCTCATTTGCTAAATAGTAGTATCTAAATGTGGTGAACTGGGCAGTAAAACTGAACATTAGCTAAGCCTGTCAGGCATCTTTTGTTCCTGTATTTATCTACAGGGCACAGAAAATGTTTTAACTAGTCAGTAACAGCTACAAAAAAGCTACTTACTGAACTTACATGCTCTCTGTAAATGGTCAGAAATAACAGACACCTGGAATCTTGCTTGTTACACTACTGTAAACATCAATAAATTGGAAAGAGCAACGGTGTTTACAGGGTTTTTTCTCCCTTCAAAAATCACTGCCTATTTTATTTAGTAAAAATCCTGTGAGTACATATAAGCTGGAAGCATGCTTTGTAAACTCTGAAAAGAGACACTTTCAAAAATACATGTATCATCCACAAACAAAAAAAAAAGGAACTGTTAAGTATTAGGTGTAAGCGGGAAAATTATCACCCCAGTACCCCAATCTTTTTGTTCCTCCTTCCAGAACAAAACAATGCCACCTGAAATTCATTACCAAATAGGAACACATGCAGTGATTTCAATTATTTCAGATAAACAACAAATCATTTTTTTCTCAATGGGTATGATTCAGAAACCAAAAGAGTTTGTGCACATCACCAGGTCCAAGACAAGTCTACCAAGTAACTCATTATAGTGGTAGATCTAATCTAATCTGAAATGACTATTTTCAGTGCCAAGTCTTTAATGCACAGTTGCTTTTGACAGCTGAACTTTAAGCTGCAGAAATCATGCCCATTTCAGTTTTTAAACGAAAGATGGCAGTTTTACTCAGGATACCTGTTTTTTCTCCTTACAAGCAGTGCTCAAACCAAGAAATTCTGACTGGGTAGCGTAACAGAAGAATGATTTTTGTCTCAAGTAGCAACTACACAGTCTGACAAACTGTTCTATTCCTCTTCTCTTCCTCATGCACGTTTTTGACAAACTAAGAAATTTGTTTCTATTAACATTTCAAGAACATTTTCGAGCTTTTATGCCAAATACTTTCATTTTCAGGCAAGAACAGCCAAGAGGGCATTTAATTCTTCCAACATTTGGGTTGTAAAAAACTTATTTCCCACCAAGAACAGGAAACAGTAGCTGCATTGTCTAATTTTTCAACATTCCACCCTACTGTATGTTGCCACTATTTTATAGGAAGGCTTACATGTTTTCAGAGGGAAAATACAGTGATGATTTAACACAGTCTTCCAAAGTGACAGGGGGAAGCTAAAGAAAGAACTGGTCAGGAATGTGAAAGTCAGTGGCAGCCCTGCCTGTAGTAGATGGTGAATCTTAAGATGCTGAGAAAAGTAATCAAGACTAATAGCAAAACTGCAGTCCTGGACTTGAGGAAACATTTCTGTTTATTCAGAAAGCTAGCTGCTGTGACCCCTTTAAAGGGCCGCTTTGAAACATAAGGGAGCTCTGGAAAACTGGTTGATATTCAGGGTCAACTTCTTCAAAGTACAAGAATGGTCCAGCATTTTGTCATGCAGCAGGTGTTGAAGAAGCCAACACAGATTAACACAGTACTCTTAACTGAGCTCCAAGACAAAAGAAGCATACACAAGGTAGGAAAAGCAGCAGCTAACAGGAAGAATACAGAAACATTGCCTGGAGGCATGTACATAGAATCAGCAAACCAAAGATCATTTGGAATTGCAACTAGCAAGGGATGTGAAAGGCCAAGAAAGGTTTCCATAGATACACAAGAGCAAGCTGAGAGAAGCGAACGCTTCCGCCTATTCTGCACTTAGAAGGCTGTGCTCATGTTTGGGTTCCCCACAGACATACTTAAAGAGTTCAGTTGTAGGAAGAGAAAGCTAAGGTGGGAATCTCACTGCTGTCTTCACCTGCCTAAAACAGGAGAGCGTATGGAATATGACGGCAGACTGTCCTTCAGGCTGCAAAAGAGGAGGACAGGAGGCTACAGACAAGTTGCCAAGTGGGAAATCAAGATATTAGAAAAAAAATTCACAGTGAAAGTGGTCAAACACTGGAAAAGAGTGTCCAGAGGCTGTGTAGTATCCATCCATGGAGGTGATCAAGACTCAACTAAACAAGACCTTGGACAACCTCACCTAACTATGAAGGTAACCCTGTACTAAGCTGGGTATTTGAGCAGATGACCTCCAGCAGTCCTTTCCAAAATAAATTTTTCGACGATTCCGTAACATGTACCCACAAGAGCATTTTACTTTTGGTGCATCCTTTTTCAACTTACTGATTTTGCTTTCCAACATCTATGTCTTTTAAATAATGAACCTTTCAAAATAAATGATGATTTAAATTAACTTTGATATTACTGATTTCTAAAACCTCTTACTGTCTACCATGGTATCCTCACACCCTGTACCCCTTCATCTCTGGGATTTCTGCTCTGTGTTTCACCCCTCTTTCTCCCTAAAGCATCAATATAGAACTCTAGGAATGAAAATATGTAAATAAATAAAAGAATAAGTAATAGCAAAAATATATGCATCAAGTCAGTAAGCATTAATAAATACACAGGAAGACAGATGAAATTAAAATGCAGTACATACATAGTCACTTTACAAAGGACTGCCGTAATTTAAAGATATTATGCATGCTTAATACTTACCTAAGAATTAAGACTATTGCCAATTCCAATAAAAACCATTAGTGTTAATATATTTACATATAAAGATATATGTCTGTAATGCGTATGTAAATAAAAAGAACCAAAGATGAAATGTAGTCCACCAAAAAGCTGACGTGGAATAAAAATTATTTTGAAGTCATAAACTCTCATCTAAGTAGTCCACCAAATCCAGTATCTAGAAGATCCTAAAAGACAGCTGCACAAAGAGCATGTGTTCTGAGATTCCCCCATCAGTGTATACACAACATGGGGGATACAAGAAATCCAAGAAACCTCAGAGAGTCAATCATTCTTTTTGCACACCAGTGGTAAACAACATAATTCTATCGGAGTGCTAATCAACATTTTAGCAGTACTTAATACTTGTTCAAGTCATGCAAGCAAGCCAGGGACATAAAAATTGCCCTTAAAAATCTAGTCAAGAGGTGCTCTGTGACTAAACTTCAGTTTGTAACGTTGAAAGTGAGAAACCACTGCATTTAAAAACAAAGTGTCTGCAGTTCTGTGAAATGTGCTATTACACCTGATGTGTGTTAAATTTGTTTACATGTTACTTTTTATAGCCAGTTTCAAACTGAGGCACCTAATCTTTCCTTAGATAAGTGAAATGAATTAATTACTATCAAATCCTAGACATATTTATGCGTTTTGTCATAACAGTAATTTACATGTCTTCTCAAAGAGAGAACTTGTAGAACTCTGAATATAAAAATACAGTTGACTACATTGTCTGAAAGCTTAAAAGCTCACCTAATTCAAATTATTCCTTAATTCTATAGTAGCTTGTTAAAACCAAACTTCTTTCTCTGCACTACATACACTTCAGATTAGGTCCAGTTCTTCCCTGCATCACAGTTACATGCATCACCTTGCCTTCCATACATTGGAGAGATCTAAATATGAAAGAGTTTTAAGTTAAACCACCAGAATATCAACATGCATGCACACACAAGATCAACAGCACCAGTTTACATCCTGTAACATGCCTTCTACACAAAAAGCAGGAGGTAATTTGCACAGGATTCTGAAACCACGTACTTTTCATAGAAGAAAATTCATTGCTCATTGCTACTCAGGGTATTTTCCACTGCAAAGGTGAAATTTATAATGGAGAGTCAGGTCAGTTACATTCTAAGCACTCTACAAAGTAAATTTGAAACAGGTTACCTTTAATTACGATATAACCTGTAATTCCTCACTGTCTTCATCTGAGCAGGAGCAAAATTAAACAGGAAAAGAGAAAGGAAAGATGACCTATACATCCTATTAGATGGAAAACAGGCTTCAATACAGTTGTACTCACTTTCAATTAACTGAATGCATCAGTATTTTCATAATATAAAGTCAAAAGTAAGTTGTTTTGAAAAAAGCTTTACCTAAAGCACTACCCCGCTGCACATCATTGCACAGGAAGTCTAGAACACTTGCAATGTGTTTAATGCATACCCAAGTGGATGTGCTTAGGCAAGCCCTCTTCATATGAACTTTCCTACAAAATCCCAGGTACTTGGAGACCACGTGCAGGCCATGATAAAATGACAAAGGAACAGTTCAATTTCAGGAAATCAGCAGCTACCTTCTTCTGTCTGTTAAGCTATACTCACTTGGTGCTTCATGATGGTTTCTTTTTTTTTCCACATGACTATTGTATAAATACTTTATACCAGCACCAGATTTCTATGTGTTGAGTAACATCCCAGTAAGAACCTCGGGGTTCAACAACAAAAAAATAGGCATACCTGACGGCCATTTTCCCAATTATATGACAGAGTGTGAAATTAAGAACTGGGCAGCATACTGACCACATTCCAATTATAAGTAAGCCATCAAATTCGAGAAGACTTCCTGATAAAAATTAAACAGACATTTTCATTACAATGTATTTTTCCTATCCTTCACCAGCATAGCAGCACAGTTAACAACATGCACACCAACTGCTCTAACTTCTATTTATAAAGTAACGCACAGGCATTGGTATTGCAAAAGAATTACACTAAGAAAAGGGCTCAAACTGCTAACGTTTATTACCTACACAACATGTTCTTCCAAGTATAATCCCACTGAGCTTAAACACAGTTATACATTCACAAGACTTCAGTCAGTAAATTACTGGGAAGATTTCAGAGTATCTCAGTTGCAAGCACGATACCTCAGCTAAACAAAATAGAATTACTTGCAGCCTGAGAATTTCACAAAGCAACCAATTAAATGCACAAGGTAATAAGACTAGGATTACGATCAAAAAAAAAATTATCTGTAACAGGATAATAAACTAATGAGATTGCTCTTGAATGAAGTATCAAAATACAGGCTACTTCTTGAACCAATGGTGCACAGAACCTCCAGCTACTTTCGCTGACATTGTCAGTAACAAAAAAACCCACCCACCAATGTCAATGTATCAGCACATTACCACTCCTCACACCCTAAAAAAAACCCTGCCACCACCATCTCGCATCTTTCTTGGCACTGTGAGAAAACAGCATAAAGGTCATGGAAAGCAAACTTCACTCGCGTTCTTACAGGTGGCTCCTCCAGATTAAAGCTGAAGAGCAGCTGAGTGGTGGCACGTAGGACCTTTCAGTGCCTTTGCAGAACAGAACGCTTCAGTTCCCACACCTCTGAAGCCAAAATTTTCAGCAGTATGCAGTCACTTCTATTTAAAAACAAAATAATACCTTGTGTTTACTGCTTTTATACCACAAACTGAAAATCAGAAGAAATACAGCATAATTGAACTACGTGGGAAAGACAGAATTGAGTAATATCCTCTCGTTTTTTTGTAAGATATGCAGCTACTGCAAAGAATGCAAAAGAAAAAAAAAAACAAATGTGGAGGCTCAACTAAGTAGTTCTACATTCAAGCAAGCTTAAAACGATTTGCCAATTATATGGTCAAAAGTAAGAAGCTACAGTCAAAATCTGCCTTTTTTATATCATAACTTATTTTCCAAATGTATTAAGAAAAAATAATCTTTAATGTGAACTTGCAGTCATTCAATCAAGATTCAGCAAATTCTAAACCCACACACTTGATTTGTCATCTATTTGGCTGCTAAATCTGACTCTGAAAGAGCAATGTGTTACCTTCTTATTATTTTTTAAAAGATTTCTCTTGGGATTGCACAGCAAAGGAATGAGTATGTAGCCTATCTTACACAGGAAGGAGAGATTTTTATCCTTAAAAACAGGAGGTTCGCCCACATGATCACCTGGGACAAACTTGGCCAGTGCAAGCAGGCTAGAAGGTTATAGGAGCCTGGGAATGTTTAACATCAAGAAAGTAATTACAGCCCAGCAAGATCAGAAGGAATTACACAGGAAATGTGAACAGTAACCCTTTCATGCCAAAAAAATCATGAAAAAGCAAGCTCTTGGCTGCCAAACTATGAGGCTGTACAAACCAATTGCAAAATGCAGGAATGGAAAAAACACTATATATTACTAGGCCATAAATTCCCAACGATGTGATAAAGCTATACTTCCAAGAAAAGAACAAAACCTCTGGTCTTTCTTCTTGCCATGTATTTGCAGTATAATTAAAGCCCAGAAGAAACACAAAAACATTTCAAACACCACGTAAGAATGGTCAGTTGTCTCTTCTGAATTTTTTCTTTTAGTTTTGTGCTGACCAAACAGTCTCCTCCCTAGAAGGTGGTCAAACATCTTGTTCTTATTTAGTCATGGGAAACTTCATTCCAAAATAAATAGTGCATTATCCAGGCAAGAATGCTAACTCTCTCAGTTATCTATTCCATAAAAATGAATCTCCCAAATTCTGAAATAAACCCCATAGTTCAACAGAACGGACTCAAGCTACCCTATGTATTCATTGGTGAAACAATTCCTGTTCTCTAGGGACACAAGGGAATTTGAGTGATTTAACTGTAGTTCAATCTGGTTAAAAGCCTTCAAGTACCATTTTGGAAAGTGAACAGTGATCATATGTGCATGCTCTTCACACAGACCTGGGAACCATTTTAATGAAGCAAGAGACTTCTAGACTTTTTTTAAGCTCCCCACTAAGGAATATTGTAGTCCTTCATATCTACCAACAGATAATGCTGTGAAGCATTAGCATGTAAACCTGATCAGACAAGATGTGAGCAACAAAGCAACCAAACACTACTGGTTTTATTAATTTGTTGATTACAAATATGAATATATTCTCACTATCATAAACAAAAATAATAAGCTCTCCTAAAATCTGTATTAGAGTATACCTGATCTACCCAAAAATGAGACAGAAAAATACTTTTGTGATTAAAAAACTCAATAAATTATCTTATTTATTTAAACAACACACTTCTTTAGTTATCCTCAAAATTACAAATCAGAACAGCATCATCACACACTGTATTTGCAGTGCACCTCCATACCAGCACTTTAGCTTCTCTTCTTCCACCTTGTCACTCAGGTATTCCCCTCTATCTTCCTTTACTATTAAAGTCTTCCTTTTCTCATCTGTTCTGTTGGATTCTATTTTGTTTCCTTTTCCTTATCTTCACATCTAAGGCAGGCCTTTGCCATCACTAACAGCATACACACAACCAACTCCTGCATGACTGAAGTCTACCTAGCTACCTGCTCAGTGGAATCGCTGAATAAATACAATCAAGGGGGGGGGGGAAGAAAATACAATACAAAAGCAGCTCCTGAAAATTTCAAGCATGGGTACGCAAACAGGGCAGATATGGTGCAGTAAAGAAGTAACAATCAAGAAGGCCAAAAAGTCATTGCTGACATTATGCCTGCACAAGTAACTGTAACTCCCATTCTTCAGGAGATAAAAATGAAATATGAAACAATTATATTTTCTATTATTTTACTGAGATGGAGGCTGAAAAGAGACAAGCACCGTGACCTCATTCTGGAGGCAAAGGGAAAGTTCCATCTTCTCCTGCACTAAACTTAATCTCACTTCTAAGGGTGGGAGATTTGCAAAAACAAACTGAACTAACTCTCCCAGTCAATACACGTTCTTCTGAGATTAACGTCACTTCTAAATTTGTCTGTCTCCACAGCAGATTAAATATTCAGCAGTACAATATCCATACAAGATGTTAGCCAAAAAAACTGCAACAGTAGATGAGCCACTATATTTTCGATGGCTATAAACTCAACACAAATCTTTCTGCAGCACGTAACATTTGTTGATCAGACAGAAAAGTATTTCTATATTGTTGCAAGATATTCTGTCTTCAAATGACTTGTACATGTAAAGCAAAAATACTCTCAGTGATACCGTTGCTGCTTCTTCAGTGAGCTATGACAGTTCCAACGTGTATAAAACCATATCCTTTCTTTCAGTGAGATGAACTGACCATTCTGAAGTCTGTTAGAAGCCAGGAGCTAACTACAAGGACTCTTACCATGCAAATGAATTGATGGCAACAGCACTGGGAAGTGTTTCCCTTACCTGCCAAGTGTAGGCAACATGTCAGAAGCTGAGCATTCCTTTCATTACATAAATGTGTAACTGATTCATCTGCTGGACCCTGAAGCAGCAGCGGCTTATGATAGCGCTATGAACGCTAATGTAAGATTCCTTTGCAAATCAACAACATTTTCCACCTGTCCACATCTGCTCTTTACAGAGTATCTTTAGAATTTATATCTGAAAACTAGTAATATATCACTACTAGTAATGTTTTTTAATGGAGAGATTAGTACCATTCATCTTATTTCCAGGAAGAAATACAATTAACTTTAAAAACCTGAATGTAAAGAACGTCATATTCTCGGTCTGTGAACCCACTTTATAATGAAAAAGTGAATTACAAAGATACTAGTTTTGAAAATTATTAAGTTTCTAAATAAAATTATTTGTAATACAACTAGATTTCAACAGAAAATTAAAACTTCCTCTTTTGGAGCATATACAGTCAGTCAACTTTTGTGTTAATATTCCCACCCAGTCTCTTCCTAACTGCAAGTATATACGCTAAACATTTTCTCCTTCCCAATATAAAGCAGGTTTCTAAGTATAATTGCCAAAGACTGAATTATCAGGTAACTATACCATTCACAGATGAGTACTGGAGAGACAGACTACTAAAGAAAACCTAAAACTCTTCTTTGTAAATATCCTCCAAGAAAGCATGCATGGTTATTCTGTGCCAACCAGTGCTAACCTACACAATTTTTTTAAGTTCATCTATTAACTTTTAACTATTAATAAACACTTCGGAAATGGTCTTTCTAGTGTTTCATGTATGAAATGTTATAAAGTGACAATTCAAGTAAACCATTGTCATTATTGAACAGCACACACTTTAAGATATAATTCCACTTAGACAAAAAAAGGCTTACACTGTCCAAGATTATTATTTCTCCCATCACTGAAGTCTCCCAGTGTTAAATAAGACTTGGGATACTCAGCCTGTCCTACTTCCCTGATAAGACAGGGCAGCTGCAATAGCATATAGGTGTAGTCCACAATTGAAATGATGATGATTCTATTTTTTACTTTTTGTTTTCTAGGGGGAAGATGCTTTGCAAATTATTAGATATTGCCATCAAGACATCATTCTGTTTCCTTGGCTTGCATTTTTTATGGTCCAATTAAAGCCCATTACTTTACAACTTCTGTAATCAACACTTGATAGTTCTTGACTTTTTTGGGTTTTTTTCTGAAATGAACAGCTTTCCTGATACAGGAAGAGACATATGCAGAACAAACCAGTTCTATAGTCACAAGTTTCCATCAACTTATTCAGCAGTATTCTTACTCTAAGTAATCTTCCTGCTTCTCAAAAGTTGATCAGCTAAATCTTTCAAAGATATCTGCATTTCTGTAAGTGCAGTTTCATTTTAAAAACAAAAAAAAATAATTTGCTCTAATGAAAACATGAAAATAAGCTTTTGTGTCTCAAAATTGAAAAAAAATATTCACATTCCAGTGAATATCAATATTATATACCAAGTGTCTGAAGATTTTTAGATGCAAAAACACCTTCAAAAGGTTTCAAAACTTACAGTGAATTAGATCAATTACACCTTAATAATATCTCAAATCAGCTCTCCTTGCAATATGCAGCTACCTTCACAGCATGCTAGTACATAAATGCAGGTTTAAAACTTTCATGAAAACATGGAAAAAAATACCTAAAACTGGTATGATCCTTGCAGATCTTGATATAGCCTAAATGGAATCTACAGTTTCACGCTTCTTTTAAAGTGAAATCTTACCATGTGAAAGAAACCTTACAAATACTTACGATAAAATTACCTAGAATAAATTCTTTAAATACTGAGTCCATAATTTATCAGTTTTTCTAACATCTGTTGTGTGGCCACAAAGCCTTTCAGACACCACAGTAAACAAAGGAATTTAACAGCCAGGTGAAAAATACCTGGAAGAAATTAAGTACAAGACAGACATAAATGATACTAATCAAACACACCAATGTCAGCATCTCACCTTAAGAAAAAGAACATGCCCTAAACTGGTCAGAAGTGCAAAATCCCACACTGGACTGGACTTACTCACTGTCTGAATAACTCTCACAGCAGCTGTTGATTAAACCTGGCTTCCTTTACATTTAGGAAATCAAAAAGGCTTCACTCAATCCTCTTGGAGCAGCTCTGACCACAATTATTTCCAGGCTTGTCACTTTCAAGCCACTGAAATGAGCTACCTAACAAAGAAACTCAACATGCTACAGCTAACAGGCAAGCTAGTTTGTCCTGTTTTACTTCAGCAGTGCATTTACATTGTTCCATAACCAAAAATATGGGAAGATTTGTTCTCAAATCTGAACAGCGTACTCCAGTCATGACTTTGTAAGCCCTGAGAACAGAGCACATACATTACATATCTTACAAATGCGATGCTTTTGACAACACATACCAGCATAGTTATTTTTTTTAAAAGTCAGACTTTTCCCATGATATTCAGATTAAGTGCACAATAAGATACATTTATTCTATTTCAAATCCTGTCTCTCCAGAAAATGGTAAGAGCTACTACAATCACCACTAGAATGGACAGACCTAAAGCAGGAGGCAACACGGTTTTCTGAAACACTAACACGAGATTAAGGAACATCATCTCAAGGAAAAGCAGAACATTTATTACTATCCTCCCCTCCAGATTATTGCATAAGTAACACTTTTTCATCACAGGAAAAAAAAAAACAACCAACCAAAACAAAGTATTAAGTACATCATTATACATGTAAGACAACAGATAAATTGGCACAACTTTCACATATAGCAACCTGCAATCAAAATTACTACAAATTAAATCACATTTATGTTTTTATAATCTAAAAACTATACTGTGCAATATATACTCTTGAAGTGCAGGTAGATGATGAGTGAAAAAAAAAAAAAAAGATGTGAGAAAGATAAACAAGTAATCATTCTATTAACTAAAAAATTACACAAGGTGTTTTCAGAAATGGCCCCTTTATCAAGGCAAAGATAAAATACTTCCAGCCTTATAACAAGAAAAGGAGCCACTAACTTTTGAAGCATTCTGCTCATTACAAAAGTGAAAAAAAATAAACCAAAGCAACAAACTTCTCCAGGACTGCACATACATCTGGCACCCACCTGCTTATGCAAAGACTGGCAACATGTAGTGGTGGCTTTTAAATGCATATTTCTCAAATACCAACAATCCCCAAACAGCAAAGCTTACTTTTTAGCTGTTCCAACCCTAAATAATGTTTAAATGTTGACCATTATTTTAGGCTTATCATCCCTAACAAGAGTACTTCTCAGTTACTGAAGTTCTTCTGCCTTGACAGGGGAATTCCATTTTTAAGAATCATACAGAAAAAATGCTTCAGTATAAATCGTGACCATTCTAAGCCAGGAAAATGTCCCACAGGTCACTAAGCTACCATCTTTCAGGCAAGTTCTCCATAATTAAGGTATCAATTATAATTTCACAGGCATATTTTATTTTATAAATAAACTCTGCTTCCACAATTTGAGCTGTGGGAAAGAATGTCTGCGTCAATGCACCAACCCTTGTAGCATGACAAGTTTTGAATTGAATGCAACTCTAGATGTTATAATATGGATTCTAGCAGGGGAAAATAGGAGGAAGATTTCCCCCTCACCTGCCAAATTCCCATAAGCCTTCTGAATTTTTTTTATTCCTGCCATAGCACCTCCCTGACATCTGCTCTTTGCTGCTCTAGAGCCAAATACAACAAATTTAAGTCAATCTGTTGCTAAACACACCAAAAGTGAAAACTGCAGCCTCCATTAAATGGAGTAAAAAGGGCATTTCAGTGGGAACGAGCAAAAGCTGATTCTGTAGCCTTTTCCTGCTGAACACTGTTTTTCATGCTTTTATCACAGTTTTGTATTTGAGTTTGATAGAGACTGAAAGCAAACATAGTTTCTAGGACTTGAACCATGCCAAGAGCAAAGACTGGCAGAGCATCAACCATGCTCCTTTAACTAAGATACCCCCACTGCTATTTTTTATGACTTCTTACATACTTGCTGGAAGTTGGCTGGATGACACAGAAGGCCACTGTTAGCTCATCTCACTCTCCCTAAATACTCCATCACTTTAGGTACAGAACAAACTTGTGTACTAACTTGGATTAATTTACTGCAGGAACACTTACTTAATGCATGAGCCCAGGCAACAGAAAAATCAAAAGCTGAACAGAACAGTGGCAAGTCACAAAAACAACTGCCCTATATAATTTCTTTCCAAGTTGATGAGGGCCCTGATGTTACTCCCCAAAACTTCTTCCTCAATGTCTCTACTTACAAGAAAAACCAAGTAAATCAGTAGATACTGCCAAGAGAACTAAACGTACTACCTAGTGCGTATTTCAGGGAGATATAACCTAACACATGGACTGAGAGTCAACAAATTAGCAAGACACTAACCATTTCTCCTGCAAACAAACTATGGACAAACTTTATTCCTTTACTCCCACCATCAAGACATAATTTTTAATAAAGCTCATCTAAAACCTATTGGAAAAAATAATCTTATCATTGACAAAAAGATGAGGCATTATACTCTTTCAGGAAAAAAGGTAACTTAAGCCTATGTAAATATTCTTGCACTCTAAATTATCCAATTTCTATTAGAATTTTCCCCAATTAAAATTAGCCCTAGACAGCAGAACTCAGTCTTATCAATTTATTAAGAAATATATCCTTTCTCAAGTTCTCTTTCTCAGTTTGCCACCCTAATTTCACAGAATGCCCCCTTACTCTTACAGCATGAACCAACAGAACAAAAGCTCTTGAATTACTTTTCTCAAACCATTCATCATTCTGTGTACTTGTGTAACACTTCATCATATTCATTGCCTTTCAAAGGCTAAACAATCTAATATTTATTTTCCAATTTCTCTTTATACAAGCAAATTTCCATCCCTGCAGATCACTCTTTTAGCTTTTTTTCTTAATCTCCTCTCCTCTACACCACCCTTTTTAGAGGAGGCATGCTGTACCACATACACTGTGACAGCATGCTATATGACAGCAAGATATTGATTTTTACTATAGCATTTTATTCCCCATGCTATTCTCCATCACACTTTGTTTACTCTGATTGCAAGTACAATACAAACACAGGTATCAGAAGTTAACAGAGCTCTCAGAAATAAGATTCTGAGACACACAGCCCCCTACTCTGAATATGTGACACTATGAACATGTGAAGACTTATCATTTTGGGCCAGGTAGTCTTTGCTTTTTTGTCCTTCCACATAATTTTCTCCTTGTATCTCAGCCACTACAGTCTGCAAATCTTTGTCATATGCCCATCAAGATACCTTCCCAGAAAAAAAATCACTGGTTTACAAGAGAACATAAACACAGACGAAGCAAGTGTAACTGCCCTAAACTGCAGATCATGTGGACTTTTCACCTCTAGGCCTTCTATGAGTCACCAAGTATGCTTCAGTACAAGAACAAATTTGTAATGTAATACAGCAGACCTGCCCTTTGAAAAATCAAGACTTTAGTAGAAAATGCAACACGTGTATATATGGAAGACAACAACATTCTGCATTCCACTAACCCTACCAGAAGTACAGAAAACACATAATATCCCTGAATTAACTTATTAAAATACCATAAAATATGATAGATACCATATTGACCCTTAAGGGGTACATATGCAGTCAAAACTAGGCAAAGTTTTCAAGAAAAAGGCGCATTTTGAGATCTGAAATCACAACTGCCTGTTGTTATTTTTATCTGAAAGCTAAAAAAACAAGAGAATCAAAAGTCTAAGATTTTTTTTCTCGATCACAAACAGTATTGTAAAGTTTGTTCAATATTACCATTTAAGGAAAAACATAATAGAGTGATTGACCCAACTCTCTGTTCTTAAACACTTTGCTAAAAGAACAAACTATTTGTGAAAATAACAAAAAACAGCTGAAGGCATCTGGGTGGTCTCAGTTTCAGTCCTGTAATACAAAACAATCCCTTCTTTCTAAATCCAATGCTAATTTGCTTTCATTCTTCAGTAGAGCCTAAAAATGTGTTGATGACAAAAGCAATAAAACCCACAGAACATGCATATTAATAATTTAGGATATTTTACTAGTAGACTGATAACTTCAAAGTGCTTGATTCATCATGCACAAAGTATGCTTATATACAGAACAGAACTATGCAGGTTTTTATAGAATGATCCTTTTTGATTCCCTAACAGTATTTTGGGGGTTCATATATTTTTACCTTTAGGACAGTGCGTACAATTAGTGGTGACTGATGTTGGACTGAATGCCTACATTTAAACTTTACTGCCTTGCTTCCTAAAACCATGGATCTACCTTATTTCTTCGCCACCTGTTCTGTTTTGACTGAGTTGAGCAAAACCAAGAACTGTCAAAAGCTCATGTCTTGGTGTCTGTAGCACTACATCACTGAAATAGCAGCCTGATAGAAATCTGAGATTACAAGCACTCACAGAAATTGACAGACTGTAACCTCACTTAGGGAGGCTAACCAGTCAAGGACAGCCAAAAACCCCACTAAAATTAAGATTTTTATCATTACTATTTAAAATCAATGAAATGCCGAAGACTGAAGTGTGCTCAAAACTAGACAAGTAACAGGAACATCCCTATTTTCTATGGTTCATCCAAAAGAACCACAAACATATATATAAGAAGTGAAGTGGTGAAGAAGCATGGATACAACAGAAATTACATCAGTCTAAGCTGTGATTTGTCACCATGCGTCACTTTCAGAACATAGTCCCTAGGGAAAGGTCCCTAGAAGAGAAGAAAGAATCCCTTGTAATTGTCCCTTACAACAGATGAATAAAGTGGTTTCTCTCCCCCACAACCCCTATACGTATCAAACAAACTTTCTCAGCTGCTTTTCCATCTCTTTTGCACCTGATTCTCCCAGGAAATAGCCAAGCAAGCCACAAGCATACGCAGCCTCCCTGCCTCCTCAGTGACTTGCTGTGACAGAGGCATTTCAGCAGGGCTGGGATAGTCCAGGTCTGAAGCTTATCTCAGCACAAGACCTCTTCTTGGCATTAACCATGATACTTTTCCTAAACCAACAATCTTAGGCTTAGACTTCCTGAAAAATAATAAAGGGCTAAGCCACAGAATGAAACAAGAGGACACATATACAGAAATTCATATCCTATAGCAGCCTCTAAAAGTCCAACTTTAAAAATATATATATGTTCACTACGCAGTACCGCATAATTTTACCCTTTACATGATCCCATGAAAAAACGCCTCATCACTCTGCAAAAAAATAAACCACAAATAAAGTGACCACAATGCATGACAACTCTGAAAGATGCATTGAGCTACGTATTATATTCCTCCCTTTCTATGTGTGCAGTGGAAAGTATACTGACAGCTCCATACTAAACCGGTTCTGGTATCAGGACACCGGCCAGCCTCCCTTCAGGCAAGACTTCCAGCACCGTATGCCTTTCAAAAAGATGCAAGAAAGAACCAATGATAAAAAGAATAGTTCACTGTTTAGGTGAGGAAATAGTTCTTTCCTAAAATGGTAACCGACTGAAGTGACAAACTAAAGATAGTCTCTCCTTAATTTATACACTTTCGCATCCTTATTTAAAACACAGTACAGTTCTACCACAGTTAGGTTTATGGTGTTTTGATTACATTTTTTATATTAATTAGGAAGAATTATCAGATTAAGATGTATTGCTCCACAAACCATGATAACATTTCCTACGTTTAATTACGCTATAAATACCCATGAAATCAGGCCTTTAAAAAAAAAAAAGCCTGAATACTACTTACACTAGATTTAATCAGCTTATTAAGGACAAACCATTACCTGCAAATATAGTACTACAATAAGTCAAAGACACACTTAATTAGCAAATATCACACGAAGAATAGGATGGTTTCTACCCAGTTGTTCCGTGTGTTTTCATGAAAGGTGACAAAACCAACAGTAACACAGAACAAACACAATACAAAGAAGACAGCATTCTCCAAATGCCATTTTAAACTGACGTTTGACAAAGAACCTTTGTTATACCAGCAAGAGAAAGCATAAAAAATTATCACATTTTTTTATTTACAAAATTTAAAAAATATCATTAAAGATCCATGCCATACATACTATTTTTAATCATTACATTGTGAAGAAGTTTGTATTTCATCCAACTTTGATAACAACCACATGCAAATACACTCCATGAGAAAGTGCTCAACTATTCTTCAAGCATCACTGTTCTCTTATTTGCCACTGTTAGTCTTGTAAAAATGTATGCTCCTGTTTTCAATTTTGTTTAAAAAAAATCTTTTTAAGTAAAAACATGTTGTGGATCTCTGCAAATGAATTATAATGATAACATGAAGCATTAAGTCTAAGCAAATAAGGACAATATCTTAACTTGACTGCTGATGAGGATGTACATCGAAACATCTCTTACTGCTGCTGAACCACTAATATCTTTTATGGAAATCTTGAAAACGATTTGTTTCATTGGAGTACACCCTCAATGATGTTAAAGAACTTCAAACAAACAAACAAAGCAACCAACAAACAGCAAATCAAATGTAAGAAGGGAAGTACATAGATGGTAACCGAATCTTTTTCTTCTTTGATCACATTTAACCAGAACACTGAAAACAAGATTCTGAAACACTTCACGGTAATTTCTCAGTCCAGTTTTACAAAAGAAAAAGCATACAAACATTAAAGAAAGGACACACTGAAAAATTTCAATTAAAGGATGCAAAATTAAAATGTAACAGCTACCTAAGGCTGTCTGCATCTACTCATGTAACCTGTGTCAAAAATGTAGCAGCTTACCACAACTGAAAGCAAGTCAGCTACCTCTATCCATCTCTGCAAGGAGCCCTAGCTTATCATAAGTAATTTCTTTGTGTTCAGACAGACATAGAATCAAAAATTAAAATATTCTGCAAGGATATTAACTATATTCTTTCAACATACGCACCTTATACATCCAGCTGCTGCTATGGCCAATAAAATATTTCATCCATCTTAATTCCTATTTCAAGGAAAACAAAATACAGAAAGTTCCCATATCTCGGGAAATATATTTAGCAAAGGACAGAAAATTGTAATAAACAAAAAAGAGGCTTACATTTTAGAAAGTAGTAAATAAACAATAAACCTACTAAAACACGTTTAGCCTCAGTACAATGGCACATCCTCTGAGGCTTACCATACATTAACAGTACTTCAGATTAGAAATTGCAGTAATAAATATTTGAATAAATATTGCTAAAATAACTGATAAAATCCACACATTCTTGATTTTACCATGTACTTTTAAACCTCTTGAAGTTTCTATAATTGCAACTGCAGTAATAGTTCTCAGACTTCAGATCATAGCTGTACTTTCATCATTTGACCATTTCACTTTGACCTGACAACATCCACCTCTTTAGGTGCAAATAAATACATGAAACCATCATCAGTTTCATACAGACATTTAAAACATTAAAGCACTTCCACAAATCACATATTACCTCCGCACATAAAAGACCTCAAAACGCCCCAAGTCACAGATGAGGAACACTCCTTCCATCTAATGCAGCATAATCATTGAATCTGTGTATCAAAAACATACATGTATGACAATCACTATATATATCTAAAGTTTATGTAAGAAAATCAGAAATACCTCATCATATGCTGTCACTGTCATTACCAGTCCTGACATTGTCACAAATGAGATCAGAGAATCATACAAAGGAAACCAGTATCTCCTTCATGAATGCTTTGATAAACATTTTAATTACAAAATTTCAGTTACCCCACAATCTATTAATTTAACAGCCTGCCCAAAAGTTAAAAACTTTTGAACCATACCACAGTGCTAGTCTTCTGATCCTCCAGTTATCATTACCCAAGAATATTTTTAAATTAAACACTAAGAACATTATATCGTATCATCACAAAAAATATTTTAAACATACACCATAACCGTCACAAGCTTTTTTCTTCCTTTTCCTTTCTCATTTTTGATGAACTTGAAGTCTGAAAAAATCCAATTATTCTAGCTACTGAAGCAGAAAAAAATATACACTCAACCCTGAAATACATATTTTGCTTTGCATAAAAAGAACTTCAAAAAAGAAATTAACTTAACTAGTACTAAAAATAACTAGCTACAATAAGCTTAAGGGGGGCAAAAAAAGCAGCTCAGTATTTTGGTTGCTGCATGGCCCTGTGAGAAAACAAGAAACTGTGCACAGAAACTACTGTGATCCAAGGGAGCTGTGCATTTACCTTACGTTATCCTCCTCTTTCCTTTTTATTATGGAACAATAATATGAAAGACCATTTTCAATGGCATATTACAGGTTCAAATAAATCAGCACACGCAAATTCAAGACTATAATTTCTAAACTAAGCCAGTTAAACTACACAGCATTTAAGGGCCAGACTGTGGACTGAGACTACAACACACACATTAAAAAGCTTCAATGAGATATAGTTAATGTGGAAAAAAACAAAGAAACTTGAGCACAAGGCAGTGCAAATTGCAGAGCGAAAGACTGCCAATGAAAGGTAAGATGTATCACATCAATTTTAATTCAGGCATGGAACTAGGCAAGTCATTTAACAGAGCATGACTTTCGGACAAAATAAATTTAAACAAGCCGATCCCTCACATTGTTTCAAATCCGCCACACTGCAGACTTCACCGGTTTTTCCAAAACTCTCTTAAGCTGCTTTCAGGCACTTCCCTCCGCATTTTGCCAATGCCAGCAGCATCAGAACACTCAGACCTTGGGATATGCTGTTTCATTACTACCAATATAAGAAACTCTAGCGGGTTCATACACTGGCCGGCCCCCGCACCAGCTGTGCACAAACACTGCAGCCATTCCTGCAGCCATTCCTGCAGCCGCAGCACGAATGAAACCCCTTGGGCTCCCCGGTTCCTTCCCAAACCCAAGGAGCCCAGGAGGGCGGCACGTAGTCTTTGTACCGTTACGGAAGCAGCACCAAGGTTTACGAAACCCCGCTGAGGTCTAAGGGCCAGGAGCTCGGCGCAGACGGGGGTGTCGCCCCAGCCAACCGCTCCCGCGGCTCAGCGCCACAGGCCCGGAGGGCACCGGCCGCCGCCCCTCACCTTACGGCCACGTGTAGGGGGGGGGGGGGAAAGTGTAGTGACTGTAGAAGTAACTTTCACGACCTGCAGACGCCAGCGACACGCAGCCCTTCCGCAGATCTTTATTGCGCAGCACGTCGGCGGCCTGCCCTGACTCCCGCCCGCCCCCCACAGCAGCGCCC
>JAVJGI010000050.1:66662157-66745109 GCA_035590275.1 Ibycter americanus | reverse complement strand
CGGGGGTGCTGGGGGCGGCGGGCTGCGGCCGGGCCTCAGCCCCGGAGCCCCTGCGGCACCGCGCTGCAGGGCTGGCTCTCCAGGCACCACCGTGCTTGAAGTGAGGCCTTCCCTTCCCGACCAACCCTTGGTGCGGGCTCCCAGCCAGCCCCAAACCACACGGTCATCATGCCGCACGACAGAGGCGGTGGGATTGGGGATTTAGGGGAAGCAGATTAGAAGGATGAGCCTTTGGAAAGTACTGCAGTGCTTCTGGGAAATGGACATAGGGGACCTGCAGGCACTGGGTCAGAGGGGAGAACATCCAGCTGAACGTGAGCCAGCAGTGTGCCCAGGCGGCCATGAAGGCCAACAGCATCCTGGCCTGTATCTGAAACAGCATGGCCAGCAGGACTAGGGAAGCAATTGTCCTCCTGCACTGGGCACTGCTGAGGCAGCACCTCAAATCCTGTGTTCAGGTTAGGGCCCCTCACTGCAAGAGGGTCGTAGAGGTGCTGGAGCGTGTCCAGAGATGGGCAACAAAGCTGGTGAAGGGTCTGGAGCACACGTCTTACGAGGAGCAGCTGGGGGACCTGGCGTTGTTTGGTCTGGAGAAAAGGAGGGGAGACCTTGTCAACAACTACCTGAAAGGAGGTTGTAGTGAGGTGGATGTCAAGTCTCTTCTCCCAAGTAACAAGTGATAGGACAAGAAGAAATGGCCTCAAGTTGTGCTAGGGGAGGTTTAGATAGGATATTATGGGACAGATCATCTTGAGCGCAATTATACAACACATATAGGACAATCAGGTGATCAGGCCCAGCCAACATGGGTTTATGAAAGGCAGGTCCTGCTTGACTAATCTGATCTCCTATGACAAGGTGATCTGCTTAGTGGATGAGGGAAAGGCTGTGGATGTTGTCTACCTGGACTTCAGTAAAGCCTTTGACACCATCTCCCACAGCATTGTCCTGGGGAAACCGGCTTGGATGGGCATGTGCTTCGCTAGGTAAAAAACTGGCTGGATGGCCAAGCCCAAAGAGTGGTGGTAAATGGAATTAAATCCAGTTGGTGACTGGTCACAAGTGGTGTTCCCCAGGGCTCAGTATTGGGGCCAGTTCTGTTTATTATCTTTATCGATGATCTGGATGAGGGAATTGAATGCACCCTCAGTAAATTCGTAGATGACACCAAGCTGGGGGGGAGTGTTGATCTGCTTGAGGGCAGGAGGCTCTGCAGAGGGATCTGGACAGGCTGGACCGATGGGCCGAGGCCAATTGTATGAGGTTCGTGTACGTTGAAAGGAGAACAGCTGGGTCCTGCACTTGGGTCACAGCAATCCCAGGCAATGAACGCTGCAGGCTTGGGGAAGGGTGGCTGGAAATCTGCCTGGTGGAAAAGGACCTGGGGGTGTTGGCCAACAGCTGTCTGGCTGTGAGCTGGCAGTGTGCCCAGGGAAGTGGCTGTTTCTGGGTTTTTTTCCCCAAGTAACGAGTGATAAGACAAGAGGAAATGGCCTCAAGTTGCTCTAGAACAGGTTTAGATTGGATATTAGGAAAAATTTCTTCACTGAAAGGGTGTTCAAGCAACAGGCTGCCCAGGGAAGTGGTTGAGTCACCATACCTGGAGGTATTTGAAAGATGTATAGATGTGGTGCTTAGGGAAATGGTTTAGTGGTGGACTTGGCAGTGTTAGGTTAACAGTTGGACTCAATGATCTTAAGGGTCTTTTCTGATCTAAATGATTCTGTGAAAGAGAAAAATCAAAGTGTGACAGAAATAGGATAATACAGGATTTAAGGGAAGGCTGAAGGGAGAAGCAAGTTGGGCAGGAGGGAGGTGAGAAGGTTCAGGAAATGAAAGGAAGTGTAGAATACGTAGGTGAGAAAAGAGAAGGGAAATACGACATTCAGGAGGAAAAAAAAGGAACTTTATTTTCCTTCTTCTAGCCATCTGTTCTTCAACAAAGATGATCCTTGTGGGGAAGAAAAGGACTTTGGCCTGCACGGCTTCAAAGATTATTGGGCACTGGGGCCACCTCCTTTTCCGGTATCCTGCCATGTGGGACTGTCTCCATCTTCACAAGCTCCTCTCTCGCATGTGCTCTGCCAGGATGCCCCCATCTCCTGTAAGGCTGCACTCAGCACAGCTGTTCTGTTGTGCTGTAGGCCTTTGCTGGAAAAAGAGGGTGACAGGGACACCCCATCCACTGCTGGAACAAAGAATCTGTGAAATAGCACAGCTCATTAGCACAGCTCCTGAGCAGTGGAAGCAAGCGAAAGAGGGGAAATGGGGTTAGGCTAAGCTTTTAATTCTGATGGGTGTTGCTATCATGTGCTTAGAATCATGATGCTGCTGTGGTATTAAGGCCAAAAGCACCAAAAGTGGCAAAAAGAAATAGGGTCTGTGTGTGGGAAGATACAAAGAATATGTAATGCCTTCCAAATATCCACATTTCTCTACATGTACCCAAGGCTGAAATTTGAACAGTGTAGGTTTACACAGTATGCTAACAATTAGAAATATATTTAAAATATATGTGCAGTTTTCTGAAAATCTGTTTCTGCAGCTCACTGCAAAGTGACAGCTAAGGAAGCAGATACCCTGAACACTTTTTCCAGTGTAGCCAGACAATAAAAAAACTTAAAAGTTCAGACTGTTTTTGAACTCAAATTTCATGAAAATGTAAGTGAATTAGAATTAGTTATTTTTAACATAAACACAATTTTATGAATACAGTAACTTCACCTTGGCAAACGAAATGTGCAGTGATAGATCAGGCAGACTGGCACAAAGTGATTTCAGAACCAAGGTACATTTATGACGTGATACTGTCCTTCAGTCATGTGTTCCACTTGGAGTCTCTGTATCTGAAATAACTGTTCCTGTGCTTCAGAATACTTAATTTAAAAGTCATTTACGATTTCAAGAGGAACTGAAGTTTAATCATACTTATTCTTCACCTTTTTGTGTCTACTAAAGCTAAAGTGTTTTGCAGTTACAGAACCTATAAAATACAATTAATTTGAAGGTGAATCCTCCAAATGGTCTTAAATAATTATAATTCCTTTTGAAGTCATACAAGTCTTAACTGTTGCTTAAGCAAAACCATTACTGTATTCAGTATGTGCTGCCTTTCTGAACACCAAATGAGATCTAATTAGTATACAATGGTTCTTGATGTATTACATGCCACTTGGAGAGACACAAAATATTCATTCTGATATGCAAATATGTTTGTGCCTTTACCAGCTGTTAGTTTTCATTTAAAAATATAATAAAATACTACAATGGATTTATCTGTTGCTGGTGAAAAAGAAAAGAGATCTATCTGATGACAATATAAACTTCCATTATAGACTGTTTTCAGTATTCACAGAAAAGATCAGTTATTTCTCATAGTGAGTATATTAATTTTGTTCAAACCTCACTTCATCATAAACTATAGAAACTTTGTAGCAGCAGTAATTAATGTCAATCTGGAATATAAATTTTTAAAACAATACTGGGAAAAATAATTCATTGTTTGACTTGTTGAAGGTAATATTTTGTGTGGAGTAGCGCCTTAACATCCTAGGTTATGATATTCTGAAGTACTGTTTTCTTGAATATTTTACGGAAAAGTATATTGGTGATCTCAATTTTATTTTACAGGCTTTTGTGAATTAGTTTTTCTTAAAAGCAAAGTAATAGAATGCGTTTATACTTAGAATTGGAAGTAAACAGAACTTAGTAACCAATGAACAATTAATACAATAGAAAAAACTGAAAGCTATGATACCTGATAAAGATATTACTTTCTCTTTTTTGCAACCTACAATGGACAAAGAGATACTGTTTTAAAGATTGCACTGGTAATGATTTAGAATAAATATTATGTAGAGAACATTCTTCCTCCATCATCTGTAAACTATAAGACTGGTAGCGGACTATCACATAGAATAAACTGAAGACCGTACCTACCTGATTAGGAATTTTATGATGTACAGTACTAATGTGCACTACTTAGAATTAGCATTAGTAGTTTAGGGTAATACACTGGCTACAAAAAATTCATAGTATTAAAGTGCACATTAATTTTTTCATATTTAGCAATGTAGTATATCCTCAGAATTAAATCAATAGAGGTGTTTGCACAGTAATGCTTTTGCCATATATCAGTGCAAGTGGAAATGCCAATACATTGTAATAAAGGGGGGAACCACTGTCTTCTGTAGTGCTTTGAACTGAAGCCTTTATGGGGAGAGCAGCTTGAACAGACAACTGTAATACTTGCCTCCCTCCCATAATCCTTGAAGTTTTAGAACATTAATCGTTAGTCTGCTATTCTCACTTGCACATTAGTGTACATGGAGGAATTTTACATCACATTTAGAGAAAACCCACTCAAATGCAGTAAAGTATTACTGCATAGTACTAGTTTGGTTTAGACCAGGCAGAGAATGGTTTAGGTTAGTTTTGGTTCAGGTAGTTAAGTTTGGAGTACTACAGCAGCCTTTGAGAATATTATGCTTTTTTAAAAGTGATTAAGGTATTTAAGTTCACTGGACTAGAGCACACTCAAATAGTTCGGGGAACTTGGACAACACCAAACATGAGCTTTGAAAAACCTCTAAAGTACCAGACTTCTGCTTCCCCCAGACTAGGCCTCCTGCTGGCTATTTGTACCTGTTAAATATATAAGACGGTTAGGCTTTAATGTCTGCACCTCAGGTCCCTGGCTTCAAAACAACAGTGATAATTCTGACTTAAATATTGTGATGATACATTAATAAATATGAGGTAAACTCTTTGAAGTTGAAAAATATAATGAGGTTTAAGTAGATTCCTTTTTGTCATCATTAACCTGTCAAATCTTTAAATGCTGAAACACTGCTTTTTTTTGGGAGGGGGGGGAGGGGGAAAGAGAAATGCCAATTAAGATAATAAAGAAGCCAAGATCCGGATCAACTAAGTAGAACAAGCAAGTAAAATAAATATGGGTGAAAAAAATCCAAGGAACAGAGCAGATCTGAGAAGATACAGCTCAGAATAATGAGAAGAAAATTGGAAACAAATGCTGCCAGCAATTGGAAGGGCAGTTAGTATGTTACTAAGAAACACCTTTGCATAAAATTCAGAGTGGATGGGTGTTAAGACAATGTGTCAGAGAAGTCTGGGCAGCAATTTAACTCGTAAAGTCTCAAATGGATCACTGGTGCCCTATAAGTTCCTATTTCTTGTCTGTGAGAGCCCACAAGAGCTACCTCAAATGGATGGATCCCAGGTCTTTATAGAGTTCAAGCACCGCCAGTGTTAGGGGATGGCCAAATGGAGGTTTTCAGATAACAATTTTGATCTTATCTTAAAACAGCCTGCACAAGGAGACTGAAACTGGGCAGAGATCCATAAGTGGAGTAGATGATAGACTTCGGTCTGCTGAAGCAGGAGAAGATGGACTTGCAGGAGTAGCTAGAAGGAGTAAGGATCAAATTTATGGACAACAAGCAGACTGGTGTTGCACACAGCAACACATCCCATTTCAAATCCTGGAATGGATCCAAGATGCTTAATTTTCATGTTTCCCCTTACAATAAAATATATTTGCAGACTAAAAGTCAAAACCACACAACTTCATTTGCACAGAAGATGAGAATCCATTACGGTTAGCGGTCATCCAGCAGTCAAAACAACAGAGGTCTGTGTGGTGGATCACCCACCTAGCCATAAAGAGAAAGCAAGTACACGGTAATTGCTCACTTAGTCAACCTTTGTTCTGTTTTAAGAACAAGGGTGGACACATAACTAAGAACTGTATCATCATGCGTAAGTGCACAAAAGCCAAAATGATGCTGGTTGGCACTTCCTAACTTCTCAGGATGTGATTTCTCAACATCCTAATATTCTTTCAACATAGCTGTTGTGTTGTGATATGTAGAAGGCCAGAATTTATATCCATTATTATTGCTTCATAAAAGAGAGTAGGAACATATTTTTAAGTATTTATTATCCTTCTTTTGAGATGACACTTTCAAAAGCTTCTAAGAAATCATAAAGTAAGAAAAATCTCTTTGAACTGATTTCGTACCAGCTTAGGTTGACTGATTTTTCAAAGACAGCGATAGATTTCAGCAACATGAAAGACTTGACTGTTGATGCCAAATAAAAATTATTTAAGAAAAAAAAAACCAAGCTGCTTGTTTTAAAGTTTTCATTTTATGCCCAACAAGTTGATCTCTGTCCTTCAAGGTAATAAAATACTGTGACAAGCCAAGAACACATAGTTCTTGTCTCTTTTTTTGTTTTTCTTAATGAGAAGCCAAGGAAACCCGCATGACTGAGAGGAAACTTGCAGGCTTGCAAGCAGGAAGAAGCAAATTCACTTCTCTCAGCATCATGAAATATTTTTTACTGCTGTGGACTAAAAAGCCTCTACAAAGAGCTATAGCAATGAAGCAAGAATATAAGCAAGAAAAAAGGAACTTTTTGGAAATGGAAAGATAAGAAAAACAAGTATATAAATAAAAATATTTTAAAAATGGGAGGATAGAAAAAAATGAAATGACACTTAAAAACATGGTAAAAATAAGCTTTCATGGACAGATTTAAAGCGAGGGAAAGGAAACTGAAAATAAGTGCAAGATTAAATGGGAAGGACAGAAATGAACGGGTCAGAAGTAGTGAAGAGACTGTTTCATATTCATTTTGGAAGAAATTTCCATAAAGTTTGGACAACTTAAAAGTGACAAAAGGTTTATAAAAATAGCTGTTCCTAAAAAGCAGTTAAGGAAACATCTGAAAAATGCGCAGAGTTGTAAGTCCGTCAGCCAGCCCAGCTGTCACACATCCTAGGATATAAAAGGTATTTGCTACAAAACTTCCTGTAGCACTCTCAATGAAGCCTGAAAAGATGGACAAGTGCTAAAAGACTGAAAAAAATCATATATGGCCTTTTTTTCCAAAGAAAGTGTAGAATACTTTTTGTAACTGCAATCCAGGAAATAATACTTTACCGCTATGTATCTTATTCTAAAAAAAGCTGTATAGCAACAGAGGATGCTGTGCTTCAGAGACTGAAGGATTAAATTATTTTTGCTTACAATTTTGAGCTCATTTTGAGTTCATTTTGAGTTATGTTGATGAACAAGAGATTCTTCATGAAAATAAACTTTTCAATGTAGGTTGCAGCTCACAGAGAGACCTTTCAAGGCAGTGACTAGAGCAGGAACCCTGCACAGATAGCCCTCCTTTTAACACCTGATGATCTGTGGCAAGGATACACTGCTAGCTTTCTAGCTGCTTTGTCACACATTCTCATAAAAATCTTCATTTGTGTGTGGTTTTGCAATATGTCTGTGCTGTAATACAAGGAAATGCCTCTCTGTGTTTCAGTTTCATAGTGCAGAAGACTTGATCATTGGGTCTTCACCTCTTGCAGATGGTTGGCCCAGGGTACACTCTGCACAGGACGTACTGGGAGTGCAAACTGGCATACATAGCACTGTCTAGCAGAGCTGCGGGGTCGAGGATGCGTGAATTGCTCTTGAATTACAAGATAGAACAATGGTTTTAATAAAAATTGCAATGTCCTGCGTTGCGTCTGGACTTGTTTTACATCATCCTATAGGTCTCTGCAAAATGTGTGGTAATGGGACATGTGGGAGAGTGGACTGCAAAGAATTTTCTTCATTTTAACCTCAAGATATTTAAAATAGTTCTTTAACACCTCTTACTCAGTATTTCCGTTCTTTCATTTTAAAGAAATAATTTGAATACTTTATTTGTATGATACCCAGTGAGCAAGAAAACTGTATTCTCCTTTTCTGGTTAGGCACTGAGGCGAGGAAGCCTTAATGTTATTGCAAGGTTTCTCAGAGTACCCTAGCCAATCTGTTCTGCCCAGACTGTTAAATAAGATGGAGGCTCCTCTTACAGGCAAACCAGTTAGGAAAAGGATCCTGGTATGGAAAAGCTGAGTGTCACTAAGCTATTGGCAGTCTGCTCTGGAAAGTTGGGGTTTTTTTGCTTCTTGTCTGCTCTATATAATATATATTTAAAGTTGTGTTTGTTGTTGTTTTCTTTTACCATTACTGGCAATGTGTAATTTTTACATCCCTTGTCTTCAGTGTACTTCACTACACAAGAGAGTTATAAATACATCTAAATTTATTTGGTCGACTTCTGTGTTTATACAGTTCCCACTGAAGTGAGGTCACTGAACTAGAGAACTGACTCTCTGACTGGTTCTCAAACCCCTGTAGCATCATGCTGTCATTCTTGGCACGTGAAGCATGACCTCTTGTCCCACAGTGGCCAGGCATATTACCAAGAGGTTTTATCATACTTACTGACTCCACATTTAATTAGTAATATTTTTTTCACAGCAGTGCATCTACATGGCAGTTTTATTTTTTGTTTCCATTAATAACTCTATGGCCTACAGACAGAAGTAAGAAATCAAAGGTCCTCCTAAATGCTTGCATTTTTGATAAAATATAACATGGAATAAACCCCTGAAAATTATATTCAGATTTTATGTACTCCTATTCCCCAACTGAATTAAAAAATCATGGGAACCAGCTTCGGTCAAATGTGCTGAAACCTCATCACATTGACACATCACCAGCTAAGTTTAGAGTAAACTTCTGGATGCAATCAAGTGACCCATGGCCTTGGCAAAGACCTAACTTTAAGTCTCATGGGGAAATAATTTCTGGCTCTTAATTTAAGACAAGGTCAAAGGAATTGAGCCCTGCAAGTCCTACAGTTAAAACCCAGAAATCCCATTTTGATTTGAATAGTGAGCTCCTCTGTTACTAGCAGGTATGTGTGTAAGAGTTAGTGAGGCATGGATCTCCTGCTATTTTGCCCTTAATGCGGAAAAATCAATCACCCTTTTTAAATGGCAGACTTCAGATAAAACATGCAGTGCCTCAGTGGTTGTGAAAAGGCTCTCTTTTCCCAAGACTTTGATAGGAAGAGGAAGTTAAACAGAATTTTAACCTTTTTTGTGAGTACTTTTGAAGTGACTGAGGACCTGATTTTCATTTGTATCAAGGCTTCTGCATTAAGCTTAAAGAACCTTAAATGGGCATAAGCTGTAATTACGATATAGTCCCCTGTCTCTCCTAGCTTAAGGTATGTAATGACCCTGAATCTTTAATGTCTATAGATGCAGCTCCAGGGGAGAACCTCTGATGTCCAGAGATTCAGCTCTAGGGAATAGTGACAGCCTGGCAACAGCCCAGAAATACGATTAAACAAAAGTCTGTCCTCTGAAACCCCCAGAAAATCAGTATGTTTAAAAGCATTCAAAATGTATTATTATTCTTTATGCTGGCTTTTTTCAGGATTCATATCATACATATCTATGAAACCAACTATTACAGTTTTTAATCAATGGTGAAGAAGCCTAATTTTGTAGTTTATTTTCTGAGTAGTTCACATGGTTGACACATTTACTGTTATTTTATTTTTCATATGTATTATTTTTACGTAGGTATATTGAAAAAAGGTATTAGTCAATAAGGTCCACCAAGAAAAAGCTAGAGCTGTACTTTGAATGAGCAAAGCCAGTTTACATGTTTTACTCATCAATACAGTGAGTGCCTTATTTCAGAGGGGGTGTGTGAAAAAAATTTAATGCTCACATAGTACATTGTGATCCGCAAAGCTATGCAAACACAAAACCTGATTTTAGCTTTAAAAACATAAACAGTACGTTCTTAAAAGGATAGCATAAGGCAAGAAAAGAACTTGCTCCAATAGTCTTATTAAAATTCCTGAAACCTCTGTCCCATTCAGGACCATCCTAATGCTCCCCCTTTTGCAAGGGGTGCCAGTACTACAGCTAGCATGCTCTGAGCTTGCTGGCTCACGAGCCAGCCACTGCCACCTAAATCACATCACAATTTATGCCCAGTAATCCCCCACAACGGCACTATTCTAGCTCACGGTTCTCTCCTACCTGCTTATTGCTGCAAAACCAGTAAGAATGTAATTTTCTTTGAGACTCTGCCTCTTTCAGATGTAGGCAAAGTTTCTTGGTGGATTCCTGTGTTCCTATCAGGGCACTGACGGGCAGAGAAAAAACAGATTAAAAGCACTGCTGCAAATAGTTCATTTCCTTAGGTAGCCAGGTTAAGAAAAGAAGCTTGTAAGGCCAGTCCCGCTCTTGGCCACGAGCAGTCTAGCAGTGAGAGGAAGGAAAAGACCAGTAATATTGAGCTGTGATTCTTCAGTGCAAATCCTGTGCCAAGACATCTGTGTCCTGAATAGAAAGAAGTGGAACCATTTTGGTAATTCGTCTCCTGGGTTAAGGGCAAAACATGTCACAAGAAGGATGCAGGATATCCTAGGGAATTCCTACCAGTTATAGTCCACATAGTAACGAGAACACGAAGGGAGATTTAATATACTGACTGAATTACTTAGCAGATATAAGAGAGAAGAAGGGAGATGCCTGGTCTCAGGAACCTCATGATATCTCTGGTACAGAGGACAGCAACGGAGTAAAGACAGACTCTGCATAATTGCAATAGATGCACCCAAGGTGCGAGGAGGATTCATTTGGTTTGAAAGCTAACTGGCATTGTTTCCATGCCAAAGGCTTGTTGAGACATGAAGTCTCCCGTGGCTGCTTCCCGCCTTCCAGAGCAGCAGGGCCTGTTGGGGAAAAAAGTGAGGAGGGCACTTTTGTTTGGCACAAGCAGTCTAGCTAGAATTTTCCAGCTTGTGGAGTAAAGCTAAAGAAAGGTGATAGCTTAATAATGGCAAGTATACTATGTATAATATATATTATAATATTTATAGTACATATTATATTATTATATTCTAAAAATGATATCATGTTAATATATACAATATAGGTTAAAAAAAATTAAAAGGTAGCCCTAGAGTTGAAAATTATCGGAAGTGAGAGAGTGTTCCAAAGAAGTACTGAAATATGCTTTTCTTGCGATACTCTTCCCAACGTATCTCCTAGGAGACAGGACACTGGAATAGATGAAACCTTCATCAGAAAAGTTTTATTAGTCCATTCATTCATACTTGAGTTACTGAGATTTAAAGCTGAATGTTCCATACTGCAGTCAAAGCTCTCCTTGATAACAATGGTACCATATACCCTGCTGTTTATTTCCTTTAAAAAAGAAACAACTGTCTTTTAATTCATGAGCATGCATATTATATAATTTAAGTTACGTGAAACTGAGAGTTCAGAGCATCATACCTAGAGACAAAATGTAATGGGTGTAAGTTGCGCATCCAGAAGACAGGCTGAGTGTGAGGGAGTCAATGTTTGGTTTACACCTGGAAGGAACAAGGAGAAGGTGTAAGTTTTTGTATCACCAAGTTTTTCTCAAATGTGACACGTTAAGGCATCACTAATTAATTGATATTGACACTCAGTACAAGATTTTCAAGCCTTTAAGATATAACTGTAGTCCTAGCTAGATGAAACGGGTGAGTCTGAGAAGAAAACAAAGCTTCTAAAGTATTTGAATGTCTGTTTAATATTTTTATGAATCATATGCTTTAGACTTGAAAATGTAGTCAGAATTATGCTGAAATAAAAAAACCCCAAGGAACAGGAGGTAAAAGCTGAAGTTTAGTAACTGTCACTAATGATTCTAGATCTGATGCTTTCATGCATAGTGTACTAAGCCAAATGAAGGTGCATAATGAAAAATGTCACTGAATTGAGAATTTTAATTTTTCAGGAGATGCTGTGGAGTTGGTAGTTGTCTTTCGTTATATATTTAGCTAGAAACACATACCAAAGCATGTTCTATGTTGTGTATAAATAACTACATCTTTCACCCATGCAGAGAGATCATGTCTCTGAATTT
Organism: Ibycter americanus; assembly: GCA_035590275.1. Classification (NCBI taxonomy): domain Eukaryota; kingdom Metazoa; phylum Chordata; class Aves; order Falconiformes; family Falconidae; genus Ibycter; species Ibycter americanus. Next base: position 66,733,305 of record JAVJGI010000050.1, on the reverse strand, counting down.
GCACTGGTAAAGTTCACGATGCCAGAATATACACAATATAAAACCAGAATATGGGAGAAGGGCTGTTCTGATTTTTAACATGAAAGCTTTTCTCTCTACAGAAGAGAGAATGAAACAAAGTTTTTGTAGGGGTACTCTTAATTGGAACAGTCTGAAGAATAAAGTGTACAAAATTGGAAGTCCTTTTTTACTAAACAATAGAAGGGAAAGATGCAAAGAGTGGGTATGCCATGAGAGACATCAGTGGGAAATCCCTGGATATGTCTACCCGGGGTTGTTCCATTGGATAAGTTTATTCATTCATTGAAAGTGCAGTAATTAGAGTGTGTTAAACAGAAGTGCACCCATACCACCTTTTTTCTCCACAATGTGCTTTTCTTGTTAATCATACAGTCTCTACAGCTCTATGTCTATATGAAGAAGTCCTTCAGTATTCCTTGAAGCTATCCCATAGAGGTTTTTCTAATGGCGAATTCTAGGATGCCTACCAGAAACTACAGGAATGTGGAGACTAGACTTAAAACTAACAATTCCCATGATTCTTCTGCTGGCATCTAATGATTTTGCCAGTGCTGCTTTTGACCTGCTGACAGGCAGCGTGGGGATGCTGCCGAGTGCCACGAGCATGTCTGTCCGAGCATACGGGCATTGGCAGGCGCGCAGGCAGACGTGTTTGGCAGTGTAGTTTCATAGGGCTTCTGAGGACATGGGAATATACTTAATGGAGAAGGAGCAGGAAGATGAAGACTGAAGAACTATTTTTCTGGAATCACTGTACATGATATGAGACATGCATGTGAACTCGGCCAGCTAGCAGGGCTCCTGGGTTAGATGGTGAAGCAAAACTCAGATAACTGGGCCTCCTAGCAGAAAGGCAAAGGCCACTTCCTAGAAATCGGTGTCCTAGAAGTCACCTTAGAGTTGCAGCACCAGAGCAGCAGTGTTTAAGTTGTCCACAATGCAGAAGAAATCAGTTACTCTTGCTCTTTGGGAAGCTGGCCACCCACACTTACTGCCTGCTAGTAGTTAACCAGGTTGGGGCTGGCAGATTAGCTTCTGGGCTTGTTGCCATGGAAGATTGAGATGTTTCTTTGAGCAGTGCTGCTCTACCAGGTGTATACGCAGGAGGAACTGGCATCTCTTCAGAAAGCAGAGGGGACATATTTGTGTCCACTGATTTTTGGGAGCACCTTTTCTGCTTCATTTGCTCTGACAGTGCCTTCTAGATGTTCGTATTCAGTGACTCCCAGATAGAAATAAACGTACCACTTCTGAAGGACAGGACTGAGCCCAGGACCTCTGCAGCAGTCCACACACATGCATGGTAGGGCATTAATGATTACTACCTGGCACCTATCGCTAACTTTGCCTCAGACAGCAGTGGAGGTTAAAAAAAGGAAAAGGAGTTCCCATCAAACTGGCACAGATGACACTTACAAACATTAAAATGCTGCCAATCCTTCCAAGAGATAAAAAGGAGCAGAAAACCTGCTCGATGATATTCTAGGTGAGCAAGGTAACCTAAGAAAAGGCAGAAACTTCTCCGATGAGGCTTTTGAAAAGAACCATAAGGATGGCATGTAACTATACAGGCTGGCAGAAGTAGTGGCAACAGAAGCTTCTCCCTAGACTCTCTAGTAGGCTGGACACTAGAGAACTTCATTGTAATCCTTCTTTCTCTCCACATCTACTCTTGGTTTTACATCCTTATTCAGCTGTAAATAAGAACCTTTACTTTAGTTTCACTTCTTCCACTTAAATGAATTAAAAAAATATTTAGACAAATCCTGATCCCAATCCCACATATGTAAAACGAGATTAACTCGGTTGACTTTAATGGCATCGGTTGGGATGTACTTTACTGAAATTCATCAACAATTAGATCATTTGGCTTAAGTCAAATGTATAAATAACAAAGGTATCTCCAATGCTTTCTCTGTGTAAGGTGATTTCATTTGGCTGTTCTTGGAGTAAGTCTTTGCCCTGAGTTCAAAAAGACCTGGATTTCACCCAGAGGTGTTCAGTCACCATAAATCTGGCTTAAATGATAGCACAATGAGCTCTGCCAGCTTTTAGTGAACCATGTGAGCATCCCTTCCATTGCAAGTTTGGGACTTTGAGTGCACCTGTCCAGGACTCTGCTAAGGTTGAAAGGGAACACATTTAACCAGTGATAGGAAAACAAGAGAAAAGAAAAATTTTGCAATTCAAGAAGAACAAAATGGAAAAACATTGCTTAGAAAAAACTCCACACACATCCTTGCTTAAATACCCTTTGTCTGTGGGTCAGGGCTAACTTGTACTGTACTCTTTGATGTGGGATTTTATTTTCATACCACTGCAGACACAGACTTTTTCAAAGCAACAACTGTACTATTTACTGCACGCCACAGCCATTTTTTAGAAAGAATTGCCACAAAATGTAATTTTAAAAGAACTTTCATGTGAGACCCACAAACTTCTAAATCTCCTTACCAAATAGTACATATTTCTATGAAAAATTAAGCTGTATTTCTTTTTGCTCAATTAATAATACCAAGTTACTACATAACTCTTTATCTCAGTAGACATCAGTGCTGCATCCTTTTCCTCTGTTATGGGAGGGAGCAAGATGTTGCTTCATTTCTGCACTACCTTGTGTTTATGTATTATACCTACCATGCAAAATAAATGCAACCTACTATCAGGTATTTGAGCAGCTTTCTATGTAGCTTGCAACTGGCTTGCCCAGACAGCTTCATACAAAGCAATGCATGGGAGAATCAGGGCCCCACACTCAACTGAAGACATACCTGGGCTGAGGGCCATACCCCTATATGATATAAGTCAACATCATTCTCTTCTTAACGGAGCCAGTTTTCTGTAGATAAGGATGTGGCCATAGGGGTCTTCAAACTAGTAAAGCTGAGAAATTGCAGATGGAAACCAGAACGGGAAAAAGAGTTTGATGTCCAACATTTCATTTGATTATACTGAAAATTAATTGTCTCCTTTCATTAAATGTGATTCTAAAATGTAGAATACAGCTGATATAAAGTAATAATTTTAGTGTCCCTTTTTTCCTGCTCACGAGCATCCTTCTGTCCTGAATCCTGGGCTAGAAATCTGTCTTTCCATAGAAAGTTTTGCATAAGACATGCTTACCCAGTCTTGTAGCAAATTTGCCTTAGTCTCTGCACATGAACAAAATATACTTTTCTTAGTCTTTGTTTTGGCCATAAAGAAAAAAAGAAATTATGCATTTAGACAGACAACATACATTTTGACCCTCATCTAACTGGAATCCCTGCTCATTCAATAAACTCGTACATGTGCATACAGCTTCTAGTGGGTAAATTTATACCAATGCCATATTGAGCAGCGCTGCATTACTCGGATGAATAGCTGTGCCAGTTTACAGCAGTTGAAAGGACAGCCTTTGAGGTCAAGCGTTTTCAGTGTCTGCTTGTCTGGGATGCCCAGAGCTATAGTTTTTCTAATATCCTATTCATGTTGAAGTATGGGCAGGCACTGGGTGTAAGAAAGTCCCCTAATTTTTTTCTTCAGCACTGTTGTATTCAAACTAGTGACAAAACACAGAGGACTGGAACTGAGTCAGATACCCCCGCCTTTAGCCAATTCAAGCTGTAGTGTAGATAGGCCTTGCAAAGGGTAGAAAGGAGCCCAGCATCTTGTCTTCTCTCATCTCATTTTGTACAGCTGTCCTCACCACCTTTTTTTTTTTTTCTTCAGATAAATACAAGCAAATATATGTGCATATTATCCACAATGTTATTTTATATAACTCAAGATTTGCCTGCTATTTATATACTATATATAAGCACAAGGATAATTTTCAAGCGGAAAATTGAAGATGACAACTGAAAAGCTACTTCTAGGAGAAATACATATATTCAAAGATGTGTACACGCTATCCGTTGAGGAGCAAAGCTCTAAGCACTGTATGTCATTTTCTCCCAGACCCCTTTCCTAATGTACTCCTTCCTCTGCCTTTACTGATGCACTATAAGAAAACAGTGCTCTAGGGTAGACCTCAGAGCCACTGTTTCTACCAACCTCTTCCTTCCTTATTCTTAGTAGCAGAAGCTACTGCAAGGTTACTTCGCAATCAAGAAAAGAAGTTTATACAATGCCCCAACTCTGCAACTTTCAACTGTTCCTCATTTTTCCAGATTAGTGCCTTAATTAAGTCCAAATGTTTTTCATTTTCTCCCTTATGGTCCCTACTCTGAAACCTGATGCTGGCCATGGACACTGTCCTCTTGTGACCTTTTCTCTTCCTGTTCCTGCTGCTGACTGGCTTTTAAATTGTGAGCAATTGTAAAAGGGTGATGGTTGCACACTTTCTCAGTCTCCACACACACCTGGGGGGCTGTTCGCTGTGTTACTGAAGTCAGAACCAGTCAGGAGTCTAGTTTGCTTTTCTCCCCTGCCGATGAGACAGAAGTGAGGCAGAAGCGAACAGATTTTTAGCTGGTGGATAAAGCAGTTCATACCATCCACCTGAGTCATTCTCAGTACAAACTCTTAATACAGTGCAGCAGTAATTTATCACATCGCATAAAATGTATAAACCAGCCGTCTTAAGACCGGCCATTGATTTCAAGGCAATTATTTTTAGGGAGCTCTCTTGCAAGTTGGGCCTGCAATTTCACACAAATTATTTTAGCGTATCACATGGGTACCTATGTGGTAGCAGGAAGAGAGCTTAAAATGTTCAACCCAGAGGAAAGATTTCAGTAAAACAGAATGGCAGAAATTTTAACTGACTCATTTCAAAGTTAACTTGTAATGATGAAGTGCAAATTTTGCCAATACAGTAAGTCAGCAGAGCCGGACTGAAGACAGCAGAGAAAAATTAAGTCAGCTAAGAAACTGGTCCAAGAACTTTAGGAAAGAAAAACTAAGGGGGGAGGAAAAAAAAAAAAAAGTCTTGGTGCTTTTCTTGTGGTGTGAGTAGCCCCAGTTACTGGAACTACACTAATGTAAAATTGGTTTATGTAGCAGAAAAATCAAATCATATGTCAATTGGAATCGCATGACTGATGGTAAACATAAAAATTAAGCATGAAAACCGTGGTCAGTGGAGAAACTGTTACAATGTGAAGAAGATGGCAGTAGTATCTTGAAGAGCATGTGCATGACATTACAAATAAATGATTTTTTTATATCTGCAGGAAATAAAAGAGAGACCTTGTAACACATATTTGATCTTAATACAGACAAACAGCATTTCTTGCCTCTCAAATAAAACTGTGTATCACTAACCTGATTTCTGTATTTGAGGTGTAACAGGATTTGTAGAAATCATGCAGATGTGTCCATGGCAATTGAAAGTACGAGAAGATGAATGATGTACAGGAAAGGCAATTGTTTATTTTTTTCCATGTGGGGTTTGTTGATTGTTCACCTCGGGGAGACAGATGTGCAGACAGTATGCACTGAGTGGAATGAGTACCCCTTCCTTTTTTGACACCCTTAAAATTATTAGAATTAAATCTATACTTTGCTAAGTGAAATGTTTCAATTTAATCGAAATGTGCTGTCATGACCATACTTACATTAAGAGTTTAAGAGCCCTACTTTGCCCTCAGCTAATCTCTCACATATGAGGTTTTCATAGTTAAATTGTCTCCTGTGTAAGTAATCAAGTACATATGAACTCTGCTGCTAGGGAAATTGAGCACAAGTCAAAATCTCTAAGAATGAATTGCTACGAAGAGTGGGTTTAAGGAAAAGAGGAGGAGCTGGCGTCAGTCATCAGGTTCTCCTGATTCTCTTTCTTACCTTGCAACTTAGTCCAGTGAAAATCTGAAAAATTAATAAAATCTGCCTCTGTACCATGAATTTACATTCAGGTGCTCCTGCCACCACCCTTCATTCTTCTAACAATTTTCCCCTTTATATTTTGAAGGGCAAACACCCATCATCTTAAAATTTTGGATATGCTTACCATTAATCTAGTCTCAAAATACTCTGGTTATTTTCAAGTACTTGTTCAATATAATCTCTCTAGGAACTATAGCATAGATAGGGATAGAAATAGTGATCCAGTTCATCCCTCCTAATTTTATTTACCACAGTTAGAATAGGTTTGACCATGTGAAAGGAGTTACATAGTCTTGACTGATGCTAAGAATTAGTGTCCCTCAAAACAGTCTATGGAGCTAGGTTCTGTGCAGGCAACACAGGGAAAATATTGCTGATCCATGGAATAAGATGCAAGACCAAAAGGACAGCATCACTGTGTAAGAGTTTCCAGGTGGCAGAAAACTGTGCCCAGCAGGAATGAAAAGGGCAATAACAGAACTTCCTATTCAGAGTTGTTTTGGGTTTTTTGGTAGGATCACTGGGAAATGTTGTGAAAAATGCAGGGATTATAAATCTGAAAGCAAGTGGGACAGTTCCAAATTTTAAGGGCAGAGGTATACTAACCAAAGCAGGACCATCATGAATTTTAACACTAAGAATCTACAGAAAGGAAGTGATAAACAAGCAGGGTTTAGGCCTCTCTGTAATGAACTCCCCCCAAAGTGAACATGTGAACTAAATGCAAAATTGAGTGATAAACGGAGCACAGCTCCATAAAATTGAATATATGGCTAGACAGATAGTCAAGAGATTATGTACCCCACAACTTTTCCCACTAATAGGAAAAACTATTTCTAGGTGAAATTTGACAGTTGTCTGTCTCACCTGTTCCTCAAAACCTCCAGTGACAGGAATTCTGTGATTTCCCTACTCACAATCAATCTAATCTAGCTCTCTCCTACTTTACCACTAGTAAGTTTTATCTAATGTTGAAATTAATAATTTTGCTAAAATGTCAGCTTGTGGTTTTGCAGAAAAGAATTACTTATTTTTTTATGGGACCTTTTATATATTTGAGAATACTTGTGTGTATCTTCTTTTCCCTCTGTTTTCTCTCTGTGTTGTTGAAGCTGTGCATGCATAGTTCTCTCAGGCTTTCCTCCCGGGTCGTGTTTCCTACCACTATTCATTCATGCTGGTCTCCATTGGCTTGTTCTCAATTAGTTTCCATGCTTTTTGAAGGGCATTGGTTAAAACTGGATATGATGCTCCAGCTGATGCCCTAGTAATGCTCAGTAGAGCAGTTGAAAACCTTTCTGTGCCTTCTGACTTACACTCTGGCTTACACAGTCCAGTATTGAGTCTGCCTTTTCGAAACAGCATGACTGTGTTGAGTCCTGCTCAGCTCATGACCCACTACCACTCCAGACTTCTTTTTGAAGAGCTGACAGGTAGCCAGGTGCCCCCACAACCCATATTTGTCCAAGTGATCATTCTTGCACAGGTATAGCTCTTTAAACTTCCAGGTCATTTGTTCAATAAATTTCTTCAAGATAATTTTGAATTCTAATCCCTTTGTGCTGTCCATCTGCAGTCGCTCCAGCTCCATGTCATATGCAAACTTATTAAATACATTGCATTATTCAGGTCCCCAGGAAAGACATCAAAGAGAAAACGATCCAGAACAGACTCCTGTGAAAGCCCTCCAGAAACATACCTGTGCTGTAACGCAGAACTGCTGATAGATCTTTTTTCTGTATATTTTCTAACCAAGGTTTTGTGCCATTCACAGATGGAGTTTATCAAGCAGGTACAACTGATCTGAAAGCACCTAACCTTGTCTAAGAATTCCTTAACTTACTCTCTGTTCTAAAGCCCTGCAATCGTTAGTCAGCGGTGTTAGACAACTGGTTAAAGCTGATCATTTTAATGAAAACTGATACGAAATTATCTACTTCAGCCTTCTTGGCTTTATAGCTTTCCTTCATTTTTAAGTAGAAACAAGCACTTTCCTTGGATTCTCTCTCATTACTGCTGAACTTGTTGGCCTCATGTCTCTTGCATCTAATTTTGGATCAGAAAAAACAGAATCAGAAAAGAAAAAGCACAGATTTTTGGCCCCAGATGATCAGACGACTTTTTTTCAGTGCCCTCAGTAATCTGACTTCATTTTATTGTATTTCCTTTGGTCACATGTTATGAATGATCATGGCTTAACCAGTTTGGTCTCTTTTTTACACACTGCCTGTAGATTCTCTAATGTGGAATAATGTATACTGCTGTCCCTAGAAATGTTTCTTTGAGGAATTTATGTCTGTCTAATGCTTATGTTCACTTAACTACTAGCTATCTGGTAGTTTATTGAAGCCTCCACACTTCTGGTCCCTCACCCTTTTTTGCTCTTCTTCATTTCCTTTCCAAGGATCATACACCCTGTTGACTCCAAGGTTACTCTTACACATGTTATCTTTCACTTTTGCACTCTCACGTAATTCTTTACCGCTTAGCATCAAATCTGGCAAAGTCCGCTTTCTGAATCCTTTCTCCACATTTTTAAAAAATATTGCCAGTAATTCCAAGGAACTCGCTGGACACTGGTGTTCTGTTGCATTCTTTCACCAATGAATACCTGGATTGTTAAAACCCCTCATTAATATAAAATCCTGTCCTTTGACTGATTCTGCTTTTTGGACACAAAAAGCCTCAGCTCTTTCTTGTTTGATATTTTGCAATCCCCGCAATCAAAGCCCTCATATCCTTTTCCCCTTTTACCTTCTCACAGATCGTAACTTCCTCCACATTCTCGATCTCCCAGCACACATACGTATCCTTGAATACAAAGCAGTGTATCTCATTCCATCCATTCTTGCCTGTCCTTCCTGAGCAAGCCAATGCTTTGTTTATTAATATTCTAGTCATGCCACCACCTCAGCACAATTTGTGAGTATACTGGTAAAAGCAGTACCCATTAATGGGTTAAAAAATTCTTAGTGCCATTAAGAAGATGCATTTGTTGGAAAGTCCAAGGACTTAAAAAACTGAAAAAGAATTAGGGGAAGTCTTCTGGGGAAAAAGGAAACTCTCAGAAGCACAGGACAAGGCAGAGAGAGTGCAGCATGACAACAGTTCACACCACTCACCTTGAGGCAGGAGCTAAAATGGGACTAAGTGCTCTGAGAGGTCTGAGAAACCATGAGTGGCTGTGCTTATTGGACACTGCAGCAGGAAAAGACAGAAGCATTCAGTTATATAGAGAGAACCAAAAAAATTAAATAAGTATGTTAAAAAAGGAATATTTTCCACTACCTACAGGGAGAGAAATCTTTGGAGACGTGGCTTGTGCCAAATATTTTCCTACGCTTGATGCATCAGCAGGATTCTGGCAGGTGTCCTTAGGAAAACAGAGCACATGTTTGTGCACATTCTGCACCTCCTCTGGGAGACACTGTTTCTGCAGACGGCTGTTTGGGTTGTGTTTGGCACCCACAGTATTTCACAGGAAAACACAGAAAAAAAGCAATGGTGGTGGTGAGGGTACTAAAGTAGTAGGTGATATTTTTACCTGGGGAAAACAGTAGAATAGCATGACCAGGAGCCTGAGCATCCGGAGCCAGAGCTTTACCTAAGTACCAACAGTAAATACTGTTTAGCAGAAATCACACATCTGAGAGGAACATTAGGCAGGATGCAGATAGGCCACTACAAAGCCACCTGCGACACGTTTGCTTCAGTAAGCAGGAAGGGTTAAGGCTGCGTTCCCCAGCTGCCCCTGGCAGGCAGAGGAAGCACTGGCTGCTGGAGCCATCCGACCCCAAACCCACCGGGTGCTCCTGGCCAGAGGTGTCCTGTGACTGCAGCCACAGTGACTCACAGGGTGCAGCCCGTGGTGGCTTATCAGGAGCTGTGGCAGCTTGCAGAGCAGCTGGGTATCATTAGGCAGTGGCTTTGGCTGGAGCACTGTTTTACCCCAGCATATGCAAAGCCAGAGAGCAGCAACTTACACTTAATGATTACAAATAGAAATGGTGTCACTGCACTCGCATAGAGAAGAGGCTTCAGCCTGAAATTGTGGGTGAAAAATAACAATGTTCTGTAGAAAGCTGAGGCTATGTTGGCTGACCATAAGCCATTATCTTTAAGAACCCAGTAAACTTCCTATGAGGATTTGAAACTTATTTTTACAGCTACAAATATCTGATTTGAAATCAAATGCAAAGCTGGGAGAGATTTATAGCTGCAAATACATTTTCTATACCACAAAAATGCAGAGAGCAAAAACCAGAAGTAAATTTCTCCTAGATCAGTCTGATAAAACAAAACAGCGCAGCCTTGGGCAAAGTGATCGTCTGAAGCTCAAGTACATATTTGGCAGACCACTGCTATACTTTTTTTACACACTTGAGTAATCACAACTAATCTTTGTTTGTGGCAAGGTACTTGGCTAGGTGGACCTCTGGTCTGGCAATAGTTCCTCTGAACTACTCGTGAGAACAGGGTGTGCAGAAAGTAGTGAAATCCATGAGCAATGATGTAACTGGTACAGCTTATTTCCTTGCCCTGCTAGGATGGAGTTCTTGTTGTTTGGAAGTATTTTGTTTAAAGGCACCAAGTAGTGATTCCAAAGGCACCACAAAAAATGTGCTTAAAAGGATACATGAGAGTCAACCAAGGGACTGAAAAATCTAAGAGAAGGGCCAGGGATGTTCTATATTGGCCTTAAATAAACAGTGCCATTGTGGGAAGTTAAATATGGTAGCACCAGCCAAAAATACTATTCAAGCAAAAGAGCCTGTGTCGGTAGCAAAAGAAATATCACCCTCCTCTCCTCCCCTGGCATGAAGCAGGCATAGGTTTGTTTATGTTGGCTATATAAACTTTGTTGCTCCAAGAGAATTATTCTCAATTCCTGAAATAGCCTCATTTGAAGATATTAGAATAAAAAAGATGATCTTGTGTAGCAACTTTGTTTCAATGCAGCTGAATTTTCTCCGTTACCAGGTGTTACGCTTAAGCTGACATCGGGATTTGGATGTGTGACTGACGCAGTAGGACTGAATCAGTCGTATTTTTCAAGAGAGTCTTGTACAGGCAGCGACCCCAGGAGAGTGAGAAATTTGAGTCCCAGAACACAGTATAAGCAAAACAAAAAGGTTTACAACCAACTTGAGAATATGAGACCTGTGGAGCGTGATTTGTCCCTCAACTGAGTAAACACAGTAGCTGCATTTTACAGCTCTGAATTCAAAAGGTCATTCCTGCCTGAAAAAGTACCAGCATGTGCTTAATGTCCATTGAAAACCACTGTAACCTGAGCCTTAGCCAGTCCAATGGGCAGGTCACAGAGGAAAAGTGTCTTCAAAACACACCGAGATTTACATGTGGAAAGACAACGCTCATGTGTCTAGAGAACCACAAAGAGCAGAAGAGGTACGAAGACTTTGCCTAATGCAACTGCATCTGAACAATGACCGGGAGTCTGCTTCTTACATAAAGCAAAATTGCATAAACCACAATTTCTTCTCTTTGGGAACGAACAGAGTGGTTGAGCTACCAAGTTAGCCATTTTCTGCAAGGAGACCATTACATTTAATCCGGCAGGGAGGTCCCCATTCAGGTCTCTTCCGAATGCTGCCTTCAGCGTAATGTTTAATGGTTCAAGCTGCCCTCATACCTTTATGAATATAATATGAAAGGCCTGGAAAAAGAACTATTTGCCACTAAGATTCATTACCATCAGATAATGATATTTGTGTGGTGTATGGTACTAAAGAAAATTACTCTACTGGGGCATAGCTCAGTGCTGGTAGGAATCATGAAAGGCAGTCTTAATTTCTGGAACTGCTGTGAAAGACTAAAGAAATATTATTTTAGTATCATGATAAACAATATATACATTTAAATTTTATTCCATAAAAGGCCACATACTAACATTCAATCATTAAGACCTTTTGTTTTGGTTTTTTTCCCCCCAAGGATTTTATTCAGGTCACACCTTGGAAATGAACAATGAGAGTATAAAATCTGAACTTTTACTTTAAGTTACTCAAGAGCTGAGTAGACTGGGCGCATGCAGAGGAAAATGCAAAGGATCTTCTTTTCTCCACTTAATCATGCTGGTTACATTTTTCTATTGTTCTGACTTAGAGATATGCAGGAAGAAAACTGTATTTATAGCATAAAGTAAATTTCACTTGCCATCCTTTATGCTTTCAAATGGAAGATGTTGTGAAAATGCCACAGGCTGAGATTTTTATTCATGTAAATATGTATCATTACGTTTCAAGTGTTTTTCATGCCAGGAGAGTATAAAGAATTGAATTTGACATTTAATTTCTAATCACCTCCTTTATCATCAGTTGTAGTGCAGTAGTAAATCCTGCTTCACCTCTCCCTTGGACTCTTTTCATTCTGGTCACTGCGTTTCCATGGCTGTTGTTTTCATACCTCAACCTCCTTTTCTAGGCTCTAATGTGTGCTTCAGGATCTGTCATCAGAATTCCACTGTCTTGCAAAGCCCACAAGAACCTAACATTTAGAAATATTATATTAAAGAAGGGAAGGAGGTTTATAATTGAATTCTTCTCAATGTATTTAGTATATTTGGTGATGTATATCCTTTTAGAATGTCATCTTCTGGCATGAATCACATGAGAAAATGGTTAGTAACTAATAAAATAAGTTGGTGAGATCTTCTCTGGAACACTGTGTACAGCAATAACCCCCTGGGCCAAAGATGACCTGGGAACAAGGGCAGCAAAGAGGTACTGTGATGATAGGGAATGGAAAGCCTACTTTGCATAAGGAGGCCAGAAGAGCTTGACTTAGCTAGCAAAACAAAAGCTAATATGGAATGTCATTGCTCTATAAATACTCCAGGAGGTTAAACATAAAGGAATGGAAAGGTCTTTTGAAGATAAAGTACAGTGTTGGCACAAGAACAAATGGGCATAAACTGCCCATGAATGCATTTAAACTGGAAACTGAAAGACGTTATCTAGCCAGTTGAGCAATCAACGCTAGAGACAGCAGACTTCCCAGTGCAAGTATAGGGGGAAAAGGGGGGCTGTAAGATGGAGTGCGAACAGCTGATGACAGGCATTGTGTGATGTGGCCTGAGGCTAGCGGGGGACTAGACACAGGGGGTCCCTTCCAGCTCTCTGTTCCTTTGTTTTAATTTTCCTCAAAGGTATTTGGAGATTCTGCATGGTGATGTCTCACAGCTGGTAAAGGATATGGCTCAGAGAAGAAAAAGAAATAAGCAACATGTCTTAGCTCACCAGATGTATGTTATTACTTTATTCCCAATTCACAGGAAATGAACAATCATTTAGTACTGACAGGTACATACTGGAACTTACTATCTTTCTCTTAAACCTTAAAATAATGTACTACAGAAGTTTAGCATTAACCTTAAAGTAGACTTCACATTTTTGCCAAGGTTACTGTGATATCTTGTGAAACCTTTTGGGGAAAACAGAAGAAGGAGGCAGCAGGCAGAAACTATGTAAATTGCTGCCAGCGTGGCTGAAATGTTAGCAAGGTTAAAAAAAAAAAAAAATCCAAAGCTCTTCTGCTCATAGAGTTACCTTAGTGAAAGGTCTCTTGGGAGCTGCAGAAGGTTAGGTATGTCTGACTTTAATTGGGGTGTAACCCAAATTACCTTCTTAATAGACGATTAGACTTAACACAAAAGTAATGGTAAAAGCAGCAAGTGTCTCACTGAATCAAAGGACTACAGTTTGTTAACTGCATAAAATGGAGTGGGTTATAGCTATATAAGGGTAGGTCATTGCAGGTCTAAGACAAGGTCAATGTGTTTTGTGTTTTTTACCAGGATGATTCAGTTTGGCTTTTTACATAACTTCTTAGTGTTCACCTCTGAAGAGGTGAAGGTTGGGTATGGTAGCAGTTAAAGAAAAAGTCAGGCCAATACTTTCTAATGTTGCTAGAGAGTTCAGCATGGCTTTCTTTAAAAACAGGGAAGGCTGGACTCTCAGAAGCAGGCAAGTATCCAGCTCCATCAGCAGCCAGTTTGTCTAAAGGAGGAATCTGAATGGCACCTGAAACCCAGCAGGCTGCTGCTCAGAGTGCCACCGTGCCACTTGCTCCTTTTCTGCTGAGTAAGTACATGCCAGAAGTGACACTGGGAAGTCTTGGTTTCCCCGCCCAGCTCTTGAACTGGCAAGTCAGGATGGTTTCTAAATAGCAAGTAGAAACACAAAGATTCAGGTGGAAAAGGTCTTCTGGAGATCACCTTGCCCAGCGTTGTCTTCAAAGCAGAGTTAACTTGCCCAGTTGAGTTTTGAGTATCTCTAAGGACAGCGTTATCACCATGTCTCTGGGCAACCTGGTCATTGTTCAACTGTTCTCACTGGGGGTTTTTTCTCCCCTATTTCCAATTGGAATTTCTCATTCTGATGTTTGTCTTTCCTCTTATCTTTCTGTTGTGCAGTTTCAGGAAGAGTCAATCCCATCTTCTCTACAACCACTCCTTACGTAATGAAGACAACAGTAAGATTTCTCCTTATCCTTCACTTCCCCAGGCTCAGCAAAGTCAGTTCTCTCAACCCCACTGTATGTGCCTTGTGCTCCAGCCCCTTGAGCATCTTTCTGGCCTTCTGGACTCTCTACCATTTATCAATGTTTCTCTTGTACCAGGGGACCCAAACCAGACACATTATTTCATACAAGGACTCATGAGTGTGAAGGACAGGAAAATAGTCACTTCCTTTGACCTGCTGGCTTTAATCTTCCTAATACAGCTCAGTATGCAGATGGACCTTTGTTGCCACAGGGCACACTATTGATATGCTCAACATGTTCACCAGGACTGCCAGATCCTTTCCTGATGAGCCACCACCAAGCTACCTGACTCCAACCTGTTCTTCTGCATGAGGTTAATTCAGCCCGGGTACAGTACTTAGTATTTCCCATTGTTGGACTTCAAGACTTTCCTCACAGCCCATTTCTCCATCTTGTAAAGGTCCTCCTGAATGATAAGTCTGCCCTCCAGGATATTGGCCACTCTCCTCAAGTTGGTATCATCTGCAAATCTGCTGAGAGTACATTATAGATTATTGTCCAAGTGACTGGGAAGACATTAAAGTATCAGCTCCACTGTCAAATCCAGAAAACTACTCAACTGGTCACCATTTAGACTGTGAACCATTAGCTGCTACCCTCTGAGCATGATGATTCAGCCAGTTTACCACACATCTTCAAGTCCAGCCATCCAGTCCATATGTCCCCAGTTCAGCTATAAGGACGCTATGGGAAATAATCTGAAGTCTTGCTAAAATCAAGGTAAATGCCATCCATTAACTTCCCTCACATAGAGAGCCAGCTATCTCATCACAGAAGGCAATCAGATTGGTTCGGCACAATTGGCCTTTAAACAATAAAATTTCTTGTTAATTCTGAATTTCATGTGTAAGTTTTGCGATTACCGCATTTTCCAACACCCTCCCTCCAACACTGGTCTCACTTCCAGTATATCACTAACATGATCAGTTTTCATTCTTGGGGCAGGATCAGCTACCAAGACTTTCAGATCTCTTTTACCAAGACTCAGAAGCTGTCCTGACAATCATTCAGATCTTACTTGGCTCATGAATCCACATAAACACCTTTAAAAAAAGGCTAAGCTGAGGCCTCGGCCCTTCCTTTATTAATTCGTTTTAGGTGAACCAGACTTAAAAGATACAGGTAGGAAAGCTAACTTCACTTTTCACTTTCCATCTTTGTATTTTTCCCCTGTGAGTACTTACATTTGTTTCACTAGAACCTATAAAGTCTATTTTCCTCTTTTTATGTTGTGCTAGGAAGGATATAAATGGACTAGCACCCTTTTTTAAGCTTATGCACATTCTCATTTTCTTTTCAGGATTTTTTAATGGATATTCACGTGGCTTTGACCAAACTGAAGTCTTGCAAGTAACTGTAAGGCTGAACTACCTGCAGGTAATTTTTAGTACCCTCAGAGGAATGCAGTTAACTTCAACTCATCTCCAGTCCGAGTTGGTGCTTTTTGAAGTAGGTCTTCATGGGGTGAACAGGAAGACTATGAGGGTTTTATTATAGTTGGCTTCCTTTACTGCATTAGCGTTTATATTTTCCCAGTAGAAATCCCCAAATTGAAAATATAGAGGTGTCAGCTAGCACCACTTTAGTTAAAGTTGTGTCAACATTTCCTATAAACGTTGTTTTTCTAGGGTTTATAACTAGACCGTAAAAATGTGCTCAGCACAGAAACTTGGCATAGAAGAGTTCAGCCCAGGAGAGAATTTTCACAATTAAAAAATAAAAAGTCCATTCAGCTGTTTTTAACTAATATCCATGTAATTAAATGGAAATTAGTTGATTTAAAGATGCATTTTTCTTCATCATAATTCAAAGCAAATTCATCAAGGGATTATTCCATTAATGTTTTCTTGTTGTACTTGGTAATTTTGAAAAAGTCAAAAGCACTGAGCTATTGCACACTAGGAAATAGTGACTACATCTGCAAATGCTAGTTTGTATAAAGCTCTTTGCTACACATAAGGAAATATTTTTAATAGGCGGGGCTAATAGTGCATAATATGAAGTTAGCCCAGTATTTCCTATTATAAAACCACATTTTGAGACTTTGTCAAACTTAACCATTTGGGCTGATATTTTATATTCCAGGTGTATGCCTAAGGCTGGATTTTTGGAAAAAAAATTGTCAAAACAGTTTAGCGGATTCTGGGAACAGGAATTGAGAAAACATTTTGTTTTGTTCATATTACAAAAAATGCTAACGTACTGCTTTTCAAAAAGGTCTAATTTCTCGGGGGTTTATAGAAGTGACTCAAAAGGCAGGAGTGGAGGCAAAGTGGTCTTTTCACTTGCGAAATGCCTGTTGCTGTTTTTGTAGAAGTCTCTCATTTAGGTCCAGTTAGAAACTTTTGAAATAACACCTACTTTGCCCATGCTAAGTAGAGATATTTTTATTTTAGGAATACCTCCATACATCCCATCTTCAAGGTGCATGCGCAGATTTCTCAGGGCTGATGGAGAGCATCAGGGAAGATACTGGTTGTCCACACAGAGTCATCTCACATGTTCTGTCTCCTCGCAGCTCCTGCCTGGGACCAAGTTAATGTGTGCACCATCTTCACCCCGGGCTGAATGTACTCCATACAAAGTGAAAGAAAGTGGATTTCTCCAGTAATGGTTGCTCCAGCTGAAAGTCAGGGATGGGAGCTCTCAGAAACATCATTGACAGCATTGAGGTAGTATAAACAAGGAATTTTTCAGAGCAAAGAGGAAAGGAGGCAAAAACTTGACTAAAGGAAAAACACAAATAGATGGTGGGACCAAGAAGTAGAAACTGATTAGGAATAGGAATTCACTGACCAAAGATGGAAGGACATGACAGTGCTGGGGTCTGGACTGCTCGATTAAGAAGACTGCAGCTGAGCGCCCGGATCTGGGACAGTGGTGGATGTTGTGAGAGAACTGGGCAAGAAACAAATAGACTTTCTTGAGAAGTCCTTTGTTCTCTCTGATGTTTCCCTCATGCAATATCACTGTCATGTTCCCCAAGACTTCCCTTTCAGATGTCAAAGCCTGTCCCCTGCCCTGACTCAGTGGTGAAACTGTGAAGAAAGCCATGCTGATCCATGGTCCCACATTTGACTTGTGCCCTACCCATCTTATGAACCCTGCTCCATATATAGCATCCAAGGGCATGATGTTGAGAATAGAGACAACCATACCCCAAATGAGTTTGCTTCACCCCAAACCTGGATGCACCCTGTTTAATATGTAGCACTTAGCAGGCAAGGTTTCCCTTGCTTTCCCTGAGATGGGAGCCGATCCTGCTGCCTGAAAAACGTCCCTTCCATTCTCTCTAACTGCTGCAGAGGTCTCTTGAAAGAATTGTCCCTAAAGAAATCTCTCAGCTCTTATGCCAGGTTGAGGGTTGGAGCAGTTCAGATCCAGCTGGCATCCTTGAGATGCAGCTTGTACCTTCAGCGCTCCAGCAACACCAGAGGTTTAGACACACATCTGAATTGCAGAGAATGAATTGTGGACTTTGAGTAAGGAGCCAAACGCCGCTCCAGACTCTAGCGAGTGCTGAATGGTGACTAGCAGAGCCTATGTTGGTAATTCCAAGAATCCATCACCTGGACAGTTTTCTCCTTCTCTGTTGTAATAATCTGAACATGCAAAAACTACATTATGGTGTACTGTTAGTGTCACGTTTTTACATACACAATTGATGTGACTGAAGTAAAGATGATGAGCCACCACACACAGCTGTGAAGAGGAGAGCGTGGTCTTCTAAGTGGAAACATCAGACTAGTCCTCACAGGGCAGCCTCCTCTAAAGTTCAAGGAGATGCTATAGGTAGTCCTAGAGTCCTTGTTCCAGATGAAGCACCAAAACTTGGTGTCCTAAAAGCCTTTTTTCTGAGCAAATAGCAGAATAATGGCAGAGTGAAAGATCTAAGAGAAACCCGCTTTGGTATTGAGCTCTCCAAGCTGGATATACTGTATATCCCGACTAAATATAGTCAGACTGTTTGAACTGCTGTGTTTTAGTAAGCAAGCAGTATATCACAGCAACACCTGAGGGTGCTGCTTTGATCACAGCCTGTCAGCATTTCTGCTGTGAACTTTGTTTATTAGAGGTTGGCTGCAAAAAATGTCTCTATGCTGATATTTCAATGCAAAGCCTGTGCCAGTCACCAGTTAAGAAAATCAGGAGGATAGAAGCTCACATAATAGTGTCATACTCCTATGTGGGATTTTCTTTTTAAATCTGAGGCTTTTTTCCTCCTCTGAAAACTAAAGTTTCTATATCATCTCCAAAGTGCATTAATCCTTCCTGCATACTGAAGAACAAAATCAAACATCTGAATTATTGAGAGGTGCTTGAATGGCTGAAAAACTTCTCATCAAATTTTCATCCATTCATTTTGTACTGTTTTCAGGACACGAACGAAGCATTCCTCATTCTGTCTTCTGCTGGACTCCGAGGTGGTTAAACCACATCTAACTGGCATAAAAGATGGGGTGGGGGAGAGAAGAGAAAGGAAGTGTCACATCCTCCGCTGTGAATAGCTAGCACGCTCACAGCTATGCTGAGCTGAATGCTTAAATCCTTCATCTGCCGGCTTTGGAGCAGGGGCCTGGGATCAGGTCCCTCTGCTGCATACCATGATCAGTGGGTCTCGCTGGCTCCGTCTCTCCCAGGCTCCCCTGCCGAAGCCGCTCTGCTTTGTATGTGCTGATTAAATATTCAGAGGATGGGAGTGAAAAGGGCTCTGCGGCTTGGGGTGGGGGTGCTCATCCAGGAGGCCGGCTCCTAGTCCCCGTGCCAATGAATATTTAATTGCTTTGTACAAAGTGGAAGAGTTTCAAAAGGAATCCCTGAAATCTGTAGCTTGGCAGCTCGGGTATTTAAACGAGGAGAGTCTTGGGTCAGAGCCCCTTTTCAGTGTTATGCAGGAGAAGGGATTTAGAAGTAAAACCCTGAGAAGTGCTTTGGCCACTGTGGCCTTCTGGACACAGCTTCAGGGTCGGTGTGTGAGAGCTGGCTTAGGTGCTCAACTCAGCAGAAGGAGTGATGTCCTTCCACCCCGAATTAGCCCTGCAGCGTCCCTCGCAGGGGCTGGCGCGGGCAGTGCCATGCGTGCCTCGCTGTCCTCTGAGCGCTGCCATCCCCTCCAGGCGACGTGCAAAGAAAGCAAGGCACACGTATTGCACAGGCTGGGGCGGGGAGCTAAAACTTCACCATTGCAATACTGCTACGCCTGCCTCCCTCTGTGACTTTTGCCTTGGGCTGTCACTTAGCAGTGTAGTTTTTTCACCTGCCTGAGAAGCATTTAGCTATTTGCTTTGACAGCAGTGAGGTTGCATGCTTGCTGCAGGTGAGGCACTGCCTGCTGAGAAGACAAGTCCGAGTGGGTCCTCTTGGATCAGGATGGAAACATAGTGTTGGTCAGCTTGTATTGCTGTATTGGTGGTCTGTACTTGTCCTTAGGAAAAGAAGAGACCTCAGGGATCCCAGCATCTTTCATTGCTGCAGTATTAGTGGAAAAGTGATGGAGTCTAATTGTAGAGGTTTGGCCTCCTGGTCTGTGATCACAGCAACCTTCCCTGTATATTTTTATAACTGCATAGGAAAAGGTAACCGTTATTATAGACTGGATCAATTTGTATCTACACCTGTATCTATATAACCTGTAGATACAAGCATACGTACAATTAACATATACATACAAGTGTATACATACCTCTGTATCAATAAAACTTTGGTGTTTGCACGGTTTGGAAGTGATCGTGCCTGGATATTAACAAAGCTGTCCTCCCCAGCCCCCTGCCAAACATTGCCGTAGCTTATCATACCACTTCAGCAATCAAACAACAAGTTCATTACAGATGAAACCCCAGCCTGGATTCAGAGAAATGCTTACAGATGTGCTTAACTTGCCATGAGTGAAATTCCACCCCTACTTAGTAACATGCTTCATTTCGGCAAGACCCAGCTGCTGAACCAGGACTCCCATCCCTGGACGTGCCAGGCCTTCTCTGAAGCAGCCTGGGCACATCAGTATTACTTGCAGGTTACTGGGTTTTTTGTGGGATCTTTATGAAAAGCAGACTAGATATTCTGTGTCAGATTTTTGTGCTGTGGGAGACAGAAGCAGCAAGGACTGAATAAAGGACCTCAGCGGGGCTCCCTCCGTCCTGCCGCCGGAGCCCCGGCACCCCGCGCTGCCCTGCCCTGCCTGCAGCACCAGCCCTTCGGCCGGGCTCCCTCCATAGCCCAGAGCTACAGGTGGGCCCCTGCTGTGCCCGGGGGGCTGCACTTGCCGCCTGTGCCCCAGCCGAAGGGCCTGGCCTCGGTGCCTTCCCGCGGGGCTGCTGCTCCCCACCCAGAAGCGCGACGCTCATGGACCATCCTCATCTGCCCCCACCACTCCGCTGCCGGGTCACAGTCGCAGCGTGAGAAACCGCCCCGGCTCTGGAGCGGGATCAGAGCCCGCACTCCGGCAAAGGTGACCAGATGTCGCGGTTTCGCCGGCGGCGCTGGCCCTGGGAGGGGGATCGTCAGGCGGCCGCGCTGCCCCGCGCTGCCGGAGCCCCTGTGCAGATGGCCAACTTGGAAATCCCGCCCCAGCGCTGTCGCGTGGGAGATGCCGATCGGCCAAATCTGCTGCCGTCAGCAGAAGACAAAACCCCTCGCAGGCCACGCAGCTGGCGGTGCAAGGGAGCGGGCGCAGGAGCGGCCCCGCGGAGGCCCCTCAGGAACAATGGCAATCCTTTCGGGAGCCGGCGACGGAAGGCTGGACAAAGGCGCACGCTGCTCCCAAACTCCAGCTGCTGCCTCAGCACAAAACAGGGGGGTGCAAATTTGGTTTCTTTCATCTAAATCCTCTTAGGCGGTGCAAGTGCGGCGAGCGGGCGTGCACCCTCGCGTGTCACGCTCCCTCCCTCTGGCATCCGTGCGCGCAGCCTTGAGGGCCAGGCAATGATTTATTGCGGGTTTATTTGACTTTATAGGAATGAGGCGCTTTCTGTGGTGGGAGCAGAGTGGGGAAACAGGCAGTGGAGGGGCACGGAGAGTATCGACCTGAGAAATCGTGCCTGCCCTGCGCTGTTTTGCCTGGAAGAGGCTGAACTTTTCATGTTCTGAAAAGCCAGATGAGCAGCACAAGTCATTAGTCACCCAGGTATTTACAGTGTTTTTCCTATTTCCTTTCTCCCATGGCCTCTGTGGTCAGCAGTATAAAATTCCTAGGCACTCCCACCTAAACACAAGTTTCCTGTTTATGCTCTCAGTGGCTTTTATGTTTAGCCGTTAAAGCCCGTTGTCTAAAGTACCATAAAACAATATGAACAGAGATTGCAGGTGAGCAAGGAGGGGGAAAAAAGCAAAGCCACGAGCAGGCTGCACGGAGGTTGGTCTGGACTGGGAAGCAGGGCCGGGGGGAACAAAGGAACAAAGATCGCCGCCAGCCAGCCCGCTGCCCCAGAGCCGCTGGGCACACTGGCACCGCCGCCTCTCTGCCGCGGCGGCCTCGGCCGAAGGGCTGGGGTGGCTCAGCTTCGTCATCGCAGATCAGCTGAAAGCACCTTGTATTCAAAATTGAAAGTGTCAATGGGTAGTGTAAGTTAATCAGGGTTTGTGGTATTAAATAATGTAGGGTTATGACACTTCTTTTAAGGATTTTCATTACAGTAACCACTCATGCTGCTCCTGTTTGGTGTCTGTCAGCATCTACACCATGTAAGTTCCCTTTTTAATGTTGGTAACATCTGCTTCATCCTGAAACCTGGGGTAGAAGTTGTCAGCAATGCTGAGATTCTGTGGAGCTGCAGGAAGGGAGAAGCTCCAGCTGATCATCAAAGTTATCCTTGGAGCCACTGCAAATTCCTGCTCTGCCGCAGACTTTCGTACGCCTTGGTCACACCATGCGAACACGTTCTAGTCATGCTGACGTCAAGAACATCCAATTTAAGACATTTTGTTGTGATCACGTGAGGTCAAAATTGCTGAAGACACAAAACTTGGTGGCAGCCACGCTACAGATTTAGGTAGCTCTTCCAAGATCCTTTAGGTACCATTGTATCTATAGCTATATAACAAGGGGATATCATACATCGATCAACTCATTTCTGTCTCCCCCTCAAATATGCCAGCTCTTCACTATAACATTCTCACTGGCTTTTATTATCATAGAAATAAAAATGAATAATCACAAAAATACAAAATAAACCTTAATCTACAAAAAAATTCATAGTTAAAACTAACGTGGTTTCTGTGACAAACTTTTATTCACAACAGTGTGATGTAAGGGCCTTTGTCAATATTGTCTTTGAATTTTTTGGTTGATTTGGTTTAGCCAGACACTTACAGCTATTTAAACATAGTTTTGTGTATTTAATTATATCATACATGATGTCATTTTTTACTACAGACGCCCTTGACATTGAATTTATTTCAGCCAGTAATTAGTAAAGAATAATTAAGCTTTCACTACTATAACTGCTTTTCGTGATCCTTGTATCCTGTAGAGCAAGATACAGCAGCAGCAGCAAAGTTTATGTTTCAAATAGTAAGATTTATTTGCTTTCAAGTTATACATCAGTAATTTTACAGAGTTTCTGTACACAAAGGAAGGACTGGGACAAAACAACATGCTAAAGAACACATGTATTCCCTTACAGAGATTAACAGGACTGAAGAATAGATCCACTGTGTTGAAAATCACAACATACACAGACTATTTTATGTGTAAATGGAATATATAAAAATACTTGTTATCAATATATTACACAGATATTAATATATATATTGTCAAGGAGACTAAAAGGCTTCTAAAATGTGTAAAAGGGCTTCCTATGCAATATATGTAGCATCTTTTAGGTGGCTCTGTACTGATAACTGTCATGAGTGATATATCATTTCACAAACATTTTTTTCAACGCGGTTATTCAACATAGATGGTCTTATTCCCAAATATAATTAGATTTTCCATGTATGATGCACAGTGGAGCACTGGCCACTGTTCTTCTGTTCATGTTGAAGGTTTGATTTTTTATTATTCTAAACCTAAAATCCAGGCCCCTCAGCAGGCGCCACGTGGGAATGACGTGCTACCTGAAGCATGGTGTGGCCTGAATGTGCGCTTGTACATGGAGTGCACCAGGTGGGCTCCCAGAACATATTTTCAAGTGTGTGTTTTGTCTGAAAGACGTTGGGTTCATCTCTTCCAGATCCGCTTCTCAAGTCAAAAGGAAGCACAGGGACAAGTGGGAGACTGGCTTTGGGAGCTGGCTCCTGGTCCAAACTAAAACGCTGATGTAAATGCACCAGTGTTCAATTCGGACCTTACTGTCGTGTTCCTTTGGATCCTTGACTCAAGTGCACAAGCTTCACAAGAGCATGTTTCCAAATGTCATCTTTTGATAACCTCTTTGTAGCCCTGATTAAATGAGCTCCTTCCCTGTCCTCCCCACAGCAGCTTACATACACTTCTCCTGGTCCCCAGCTGACATCACTCCCTCCCACTGCAGAGGGCAAAAAAAATCGGTTTGAAAGCACCTCTCTTTGGCCTGACCGTCAGTGGGAAAAGAGCCAAGCAGACCAAGCAAATCTGTAGATGTGACAAAGCATTATAATAAAAGAGAGATGATTTTTTAAAAAGAGAGAGAGAGAGAGATGGGAAATCTTTGAAAAATCAACAAAAAGGAAATACTTTAATGTAGTCTTGATTCAACAAATCGCTTTGGTTTCATGTTCAACATCCCAGCGAAGCCATCAGCACCTGGACTCTGTGTAGGCAGAAGGTAGACAGGGAAATGACTCATTGGTGCAGGAATACAGAGGGGAAGCCACGGAGCATCGGCTGTGGGAACCTTTGAAGGGAAAAGAAAGCATCTCAGCTCACAGATGGTTATAAATCTTCATGTTTGTTGCCATGTGCACATTTGACTAACAGCACCATTCTAAGAGCAGCTAAGAAAGTATGAAGGGGAAAAAACTACTTTAAGAAAACAAATCTGAAATCTATATTTAATTCTACAAGCAATAAAGCTTTTGCCTGTGCCAAGACAAAAGCAGACCTGGCAGAGTGTGATCTTTGCCTTGCTGCTAGTCCTCAAATGAAAGCAAACAGAAGTTTCCAGCAGAGTGCATTTTGTTTCCTCTACAAGTTACAGGGCTGCTATGTAGTGAGTGAGGACCCGTCTTGTGGCTGCCTTCCACTGTTCCCAGTCATGATACATGACTACGTCCTTCACGTCTCAGTCTCTTAGGAAGTATGACCTTCCCTTTCTCCTGTCACAGAAATTCTAGTGCCAATAAAAATATAAACCAGGCATAACAAATTTGTTGTTTCTTTGTCAGGTCACTCAACAGCTGCGCTCCTGAAAGCTGGAGGGCTCTCGGCAGCCCCGAGGGAGCCGGGTGGTCTCCAGGCTGGAAGTGCAGAGGGGTGAGTTGGGGCCGAGGAAGAAAGACTGCGTGGGCTTACTTATTGAGTGCTTGCACAAGTGGCAATGATGGGGATCCCGTTCCCTGTGGTGGTGTTGCTGCTGCCTTTGGTGGCTCTCGCAGGCAGGGCTGTGCTCACCAAGCTGTGGCTGAGGAGCAGAATTACCTTGGGTGACTTGAGGCTGCCCCAGCAGCATCCCACCTAGGTGATGGCGTCATTACTGTGGCCATGCTCCCCACCTGTGCCACCCACATTTCTAGGAGCATCTCCTATCAGTCACTGTGCTGTGAGGGGCTGCTCTGCTCTGTGCAGCAGGCCAGGTAGAGGGAGGGCAGCATCTTCTCTCTATCCCATATTCCCTGTCAGACTAGAGGCCACCCCGGGTGAGAGGTTTGTGTGGGTAAGCACGAGGGAGTTGAGGGACAACTCTTAACAAGCACCCCAGTTAATGCTGCAGTCAAGACAACCCCTGTACCCACAGAGGGGAAGCGTTTCCCCCATGCCCAAGCACCTTTATAAAGAGAGCATTCATCTGCTTCCTCCCTGTGCTGCATGATAATCCGCAGCAACTCAAGAGATTTCCTCTCCTCTCACTCACCACAGACAGCTTTAAAAGAAAAACATTGTTTTCTGTTCCACTGACATTCAAAAATGGGATACCAACATGGGTCTGGACACAAATATGATCTTCCCTGGAGATGCTTGGGCTGGGCCCGTTTTTAACTGCAAAAAGTAAAATGAGTAAATATGTGTTCCCCACATCATGTAGACACGCTACTCTTTCCCCCCTGAATTTCACACATCTCTTATTAAAGAGGAAAACAGAAGTGCTACTATTGGCTATGATTACGGCTATTATTTTTGCATTTTGACTCGACCGATATCACGGGTGGTCCAGCTCATGCACGAAGCTTGACTTCTTCCACCCCTGAGTGGACCTCCTGTAAGGAGACATAAAGCCAGGTGGATGCAGATATGGATCCCAGGCCAAGTTTGTCTCAAGTTTGATGAGAGTCACAAGCCTTTCAGCAGACACGGACAAATTTCTACTTCCAGGTGGGAGTCAGACAAAACTCTGGCTTTCTCTGTTTTTCTGAAAATCCCCAAACAAAGCACAGCTCAGCAGTTTGAGAGAAGTTTGGCTCCGTCCTTATAAATTTAATAGGGAACAAATCCGTGCAAACCAAAACTGCACAAAATAGCTTCAAGAACCCCTGAAGCTAGGACTGCTGAGATTAATTTACTGTCCCAGATTACTTCCCTAGCATAAGCACACAGTGATTTCTGCCGGCCGACTCCCATGAAGTCAATAGGAGTTTTGTAACACGTTCCATTGCTACAGTCACTTTCCATTTTCCATGGGTGGCTTCTCTGTTGGCAGATAAGCTGCATCCCAGGCCTGAGCCAGCTGATCCAGCTCCGTGCAGCTCAGCCGAGCCGGGGCTCTTAGCTCAGCCCCGGCCCCACACACCTCTGTGCGGCCACGGAGCAGAAGCTGGAGCTGGCTGCTTCGGTCGGCTGTGAAGTTGGGAGAAACTTTCAGAGGATTGAGAGGGGGGAAGGGAGGGTGACAGAAAGCAGTAACAGGGCTGGGAACAAATAGTTATAAGCCTTTGAAAAACAGATGTGAGATTGTGTGTGTTGAGAATTCACTCTTCACTCAATTCATTATTAATCAGCTGCCTTTTTTTTCACTGGAAGGAGAAGATCTCTGAGGTACAAATTCTTCTCGGTGCTTGCAAGCCCCAAGGCACGGGGGAGGTATTGCAGAGCTGTACCTCCCTGTGGGCACTGGCCAGCCTCATCCTGCCTGGTGGAGGATGCTGCCTGCTCTCATGCCCACAGGTAGATGTTGCACCACCCCTGCACCCACTGCTGGGTGCTGGCAGGGCGCAGCCACAGACTCCACCTCTGCCTGGTCCTTGCCTGCAGCTCACCCTTCCAGGCAGGGTTCAGCCACTGATACTGCCAGTACAGCTCGGTGTACAGCCTCAGCCAACTTCCTCTACTTCTACCGGGGCTCACCCAGATCGGCAGGCCTGGGATTTTGGCTGTCTTGCATATGTTGCCTAATTTACACAAATGCAGCAACCTCATGTCCGAGCTATCACTTGCAAAATTGATACAACAGGGATGAACCTTGCTCACATGAGCAATTTCTACTCAGACTCTTTCTGGTAAAGAGGAGAGAGAGAAAATGAAATGCAAAAACATCTGTTGCCCAAGTTCATGCTGGTGCTAAACAGCTCTAATGTATACAGTCCTGCCTCTATAGAGGATGCCACATACACTGCATATATACGTTTATATACACAGAGCCACATGTTGCATGCCAAGTTATCTGCAGGATGGTGTCTTGGAGCTCTATCAAGTCAAGGAAGAATGCAACTACATAGATTTTGGGGGAAGTTCACAGAAGAGGTTTTATTGTTAGCTAATCTAAAGGAAAGAGTGTTAAATACTTGGAGTCTATGCTGTGAAGGTAAAAAAGAAAAAAAAAGCACAGGAAAAAAAAGGAGCTCAACCTGTCAAAAATGTATAAGTCCATTTAATTAGCAGTCTTCTTGTTTCCAAGCAATGAAACTAGTGTTCATGGAGCTCTGCACCTCCTAGCCTCAAGTCCCCTTGATTTCAGAGAGTGTGTGTGGCAAGGGAGCTGTCTGTAGCAGCACAGCATGGGCTGTCACAAGCAGCCTTGCCCCAGTCCCCCAGCAGTAACAGTAGAGCATTTTCTTCCCTCTGGACTTTTGTATCACACAAGATTTCCCAAAGGTGCATAACTGCCTTAAAAGATATCACCCCCCTGCTAGCCTGTTTTCAAATGAGGCGGACACACGGAGTTGCCTGGGCCAGGACATCTTCTCGTGTGCTGTGTTTCACTGAGCCTACAGAAGCCCTGAATTGTTCCCCGCTGAATTCAGAGCTGAAATGCCGTGTCTGCACAGAGGTCCATTTCGGGGCCTGATCTGGCACTTTCTGTCTCTCAGTGATGGACAGCTGCTGACACTGGCTCCTTCTCAAATGCATATGTGTAGCAAGAGAGAAAGTCCACTCCAGTGCAAAACAGAAAGAACAAAGTGCCCTTAGCAGTGACCTGCAGATAGCTTTGGCTCCTCCAGGTGCCACTGAAAGCAGATCTCTCCTTCCAGCACTATGCAGCTTTGTCCCCTCAGGGCTGTCACTCTGAAGCTGGGGGTGGTGGGGCAGAGACAGAGGAAGGGTTGGGACATGCCCTACAGTCAGGTACCCATGGGTAGGCATGAGCCTCATGAGGGCTTTCTCTTGTCAGTGCTACAGACTTCACTCCACAAAGTTGCAAGAAACTTCAGTAAAAATTTTGAAGTTACCTGTGAGGAGCACAGTCCTGACAAAAAATACCCAAGAGAAGACAGGGAAGGTGGCTTGGGTCTAGTGATTTCACCAGCAGGTCCTGGGAGCATGTTCCACCAAGTGCTGTTGAGTCACATTGCTCTTCTGCTTTCTGCGTGGGGATGCAGGGACACCAAATCCTAAGAACAAGGGTGAGCCAAAAATGTCCCCAAATCACAACAGCAAACGTCATCCTAACGAAACGGCTCCAAACTGAATGGTCACGCAACAGAAAGCTGTAAATCTTGAGTAACCTCACATGGCTGAAGGTGCATGACTGATGTCAGATTTTTTGAACAGAAAGACTTAAATCACCTCAAGCTGAAAACTGCATTAAGGATCAGAGAAGTGCTAGAATCCTGATTCTCTTCTCCTAAGCCGGTCTGTCCTTGATATATGGCTCCCAAAGTATTGAGAGCAAGAGGTTGCACAAGTAACAATCAGCTCAAGGTATGTGGGAAGAGAGGAAAAAGAACCTCAGACACAGATCCTGCTGGAGATTTGGCAGTGCCTCATATCAAGCAGAGTGAAAATTTCAGACATCAGCAGTTTTGTCTAAACCCACTGTTTTGCATGTGGGTTTTACAAACCCAAGCTTGTACAACAGATGTCACAAAACATCCTCAGACATGTCTAGGAGACAATTCACAGGCAGCTCCCTACACATTTTATGGATTTAATCCATAATTCAAGAGTTTGATCTCAAGCATGTAAATGTTTGAACTAAGTGCTTGATTTGGACCTGGCTCCCCATCCTGTCCTATTTCTGCTTGGGTTTGT
This sequence comes from Ibycter americanus, assembly GCA_035590275.1. Classification (NCBI taxonomy): domain Eukaryota; kingdom Metazoa; phylum Chordata; class Aves; order Falconiformes; family Falconidae; genus Ibycter; species Ibycter americanus. The sequence continues at coordinate 66,704,372 of JAVJGI010000050.1, read as the reverse complement.
TGGGAATACAAACCTTCAGACTGTGGATGTGTCATCTATTTTGTTTCTGCTGACTTTGGCATGTGAACATATCCTGCTTGTAAAGACGACAAGGCCGGCCCCCGCTGTGGCCAGCTGGATGTATCTCATGAGGGACTACCTCCTGATGGAGTAAATTGTTTTTTTTTTCTCGAACAGAAGCCAGGAGACTTCTACAATAAATGGCCCGAAATATTGGAATGCCTGAAATCTCAAAGAAAACAGGTTGTCAGAGCACTACACATTGGATCTGGGGACGGTGGCCGCTGAGTTAGCCCTCCCTAATTATGGAGGACCCAGAACATTGTACTGCAGGTTCACACTGACTGTTCTTGGTAAATCTGAGGAAACCCACAAAAAGTAAATAAAATAAACTGTCTGCTATTTTGTATGCATGGATCTGCTGCAAGGTGCTGGATCTGCATAGATGTCTTGCAGAACAAAGTGCGTGCTGGGAACTGGAGAACGGTTGCTTTGGGTATGGTAGATGATACCTACGTCTGAGCAGTCCTGCACAAAGCCTGTGTGCCCAGAGATAGCAATGGCCATACTGAATACATTTATTAGTGCTATTTCCAAATGCACAGTTATTGTTTTATCTTAACAAAACCCACTGTTGTGCATTCCACATTTGGGTGTTTGATACCTCTGCCCATAAGGACTGTGTCTCTACATTTCAGGGCAAACACAGCCCCGCTCTGAATGAGGTTTTGGGGAGGCAGTAGTGGAGTCATTTCACATGATAAGGGGGGACAGGCCACTTCAGCTAAAGACGTGGGGAGAAATGGGAAAAGGCTGACACACTGGCACAGTTAGGCACTGCCGATTCTCAAAAGACTTGTATTCACAGAGGAAAAGTGCATGATCATCTCAGGGGGGTGCCCACGTGCTGTAATGCAGCTGGAAAGTATTGCCCAAAACCCCATGGAGGTATGTGGGGCAGGAGCAGCTACCTACCCGTGCATCCCTGACCATGTCACAGTTCTAGTTAGGCCTGACCTGTATAAATTTATGAGTCACTGAAAGTGGAGAAAGCTGTTTGCCTTAGTGTGGGTTCCGGGAGTCTAGAGCTAGTATACCTACTGCAGCACAGACCTATACCGTAACTCACTGTTCCTTAATGTCCCCAAGTTGAAAGCAGTATAGCCACCCATCAGATCAACAGAGCAGTCAATGTTTTCATATGTTCTTCTCTTTTAATTTTTTTGTGCTGGATACAAAACGTACTTGGCCCCCAAGGGTAACGGCTTGGAGAAGAGGCAGATGCTTAAGCCCTGTGCACATCAGCCCCATCATCACCCTGTTGCATGGTGGCTACATTACCAATTAGAGGAGCTCAAGGAAGGTCTGAGAGAGTACAAAAGATCCAGATGAAATTTTACTTACCACATACTTGAATAATTATTTCTACAGCAACATGATTCATTCTTCATTCTTTGTAAATTCCTCCATGATGTACTCCTAGGAGTCCACTATCTGTTCCAAAAGCTGTTGTATCCTCTTTTTAATGAGTTTCAGATGCATCCTTGTAATTTGGACCAGCTTATTCAAGTTTGGGCTGCTGCAACCCAACTCTTAGAAATATGTTCTACATTCATTTGGAAAGAAAATGACACTGAAATCAAAAACACAAAAAGAACTGGGCCCGGTAGTCCAGTGCTGTGTTTGGAATAAGATACTATTCAACCTAAAAGAAGCCAAATGGAACCTGAAGTGTTTTTGTTTGATGTTAAGTGATAGGGTACCTACTGGGGTCACATATGTATCAGTGTTTGCCCATACACTGAATTAGTCCTGCCACTTTCTAATCTCCTAAATCCCACCTCCTCTTTGGCCCCTCGTTCCCTCTCCCTGGAGTAGAGGGGGTCAGTCCTACGGACTGGGATCCTGGAAGCCAGCTATATCTGAGAACAAACAAGCCTTTCTCATCTGCCATTTTGCCTCTAAATTCCTCTTCTGCATTGAAGACCCGCTGTGAATACAGACATATGTTTTTAAAGAGACACAGTTTTGTCTTGCTGATCGCAATGTAATTAGAAAGCTATTTGGCACATACAGGAACTTCTGTACTAATTTGGCACTATCCCATCCTGCTACTGGCAGCATTGGTTTTGCTCCCCATTGGCGATTCTCCTAGATGTCTTACAGCTCCTGGAAACATCAGCCATGCCTATTCAGGGAATAAGTCTGGCAGGATGCTGACACCTTGTGCAGTGCATCCAGCAGCAATGTGGCTGTGTGATGTTGGCTCGTTATCAGACTCCAACACTGTATCTTCTGATGGGGTATGGCATTATAGAGGCAGGTGCATGGTTTGCATTATGAAAGCCAGCATGACATTTCCCATTGACTCGGCTTCAGTTATGGAGTTTTATCTGAGTTATGCTTCAAATGGGGTCCTATGTCAATTCCTCATTAGCTTTTTACTGAAGAACTTAAAAAAGAAAGCAAACATTTACCCCTTGGTCCCCACTTGCTTTAATAGGAAAGGATGCATCCAGCTCCTGAGTTATGATGTTTCATATTTCAGAGGTGTCAGATATCCTTGTTGATGATCCATGGGGACATGGGTCTCCCTAATCTAAGACAGCGTCTCCAGCATTCTCCTGTCACACCAGTAATGAAAAAAAAATTGTATTGCTGGTTCCTATGTGGCAATTCTGGAAGAGAAGAGCTCACAACCTTTACACAAGACTGTTTTTATCATGATAACTTGACCAACGACTACTTTCTTTCCACTATTTGGATATTTTAGCTGTCCCACTAAATCAGAAACTCCATGTCCTCCAAGTGGACACACATTCAAAATGTGAAATAATCCAGCATGGTGAAGTCTTCACCTGTTGTCCTGCAGGACTGAGCCCTCCTTCTGGGGACTATTGATCTTCATTCTCAGCAGTCCTTTGAAATCCAGCCTCCCTTGTTGTTTGCTGGGTTATTTGAGCTTCTTTCAGAGCCTTTTCACTGCCACTTTCAGGGAATTTTAGAGTAGGGAGATGTAGAGCTACGTTCTCTTTCCTAGCACTTCCCTCCATCTTCTCAGTATCTCCTTGGTGTGAGCAGTTATTTGTACCTCCTCATGCGTGTTGAAACACTCTTCACAACTTGCATCAGCTCCAGGAGTTATTCTTAGTATTGCTGACACCAACCACATATGACCTATCAAAAGGAAACACATGCAGATTTAATTAGGTTTTTTCTTTTTGTTTTTTTTTGAAACTTCAGGAATCAGATTTTCAGGTTTGTTTTTACAGGTATGAAAGCGAACATTTCACTTCCTTCTTTTAATTAAAACTTTGATTTTCATGCAGTATTACCACCACTGGGAAAGGCCACAACAAACACTGGGATGAGGTTCACAATAAAAGAGGAGGGTGGCACAGCAAAGTCTACCTCCTAGTGCCCCCACAGCCTGAACTGAACCCAAGCCCCTATGCCAGGTCAGGCATGTGCTGCCTCCAAGGGAAAACATTTTTGCTCTTAACATCATTTGCAAACACTGTAACTAGCGCAGGTGCAAACATTACTTGTATGAAAGTCTGGGGCTTTTCTAACCCTGCAGAAGCAGAATCAGAACCAATTTTCATTAGTGACTTCTACAAGTTTGCTCTACCCTACTTATTCACGGTTCTCTATCTGCTTTAAAAGTGTCGCCTTGTAAATGCAAGCATCCCCTTTTCCTTGTTTTCTGGGACAGGCAGAATCTTCTGTGCTCATGAAAATGTGGGAGGTATTAGGTCCTTCCCGCAGATTTGACTGCTTTTTCCAGAACCTAAGCTTTCATTTAAAAAGCTAATGAAGTGTTTAGCCCTTCTGGTTGCAAAGATAACCGTGCTTCAGTTTGCATTTTGCAGACGTTATCTTGTTGCGTCAAAGACAGAGAAACTGCAACTAAACCACGGAGTTATGAGCTTCCTCTATTTATCTTAAAAGGGAGCTAACTGTAAAACACTGCGTCAGGGAAGTCGGTGCACCACAGACCTGGAGACAGAGAAAAACTTTGCTGAAGAGAGGCCTTCTGGGAGGCTGATCCAGCCTGGATGGGGATTCCTGTGTGGGTTCTGCTCTCTCCTGCCTCCTCTCCACTCCTTATTGCTCACTGGCATCACTCTCCTCCAGTTCCATCCCTCAGCCCTTCCTTGCATGGTTCCTCCGTGTCCTGACTGACACCGTTTCACTTTTCCGCGCAGGTTTATGGACCCAGACGGCGAGCACCACAATAATAAGTACGAGAGGCAAGATAGGCCATGATCCTGGTTGGAAAATGAGAGAGGGGGAAACTTTGGCAGAAGCAATTGGAAATATTTTGAAACAGAGCAGCAGGGCCAATGCTAATGAGAAGTCGGAGTGCTCAGACACCCCTTATGCCAACCCAAACCTTTCCAGGCTCCCAACTTTTGGTGCATTGCCAGAGGGACTGGCCAGCTCCAAGATGCAAGTGACCAACTTCATCATCCTCGGTCCATCTACTCACTTGGGAAACATGATTTATTCAAATATTCTTTATCGAGTTCATCTTTATATTCAGTGTCTAATGTCACGTGCAGTAACGCGGCTGGTGAGCCACCCCTCTGTGTGCATGTGTGGCTGCACGTGCAGCCACATTTGCCCACCAGGGTAGCTATGTTCTTACTCTCTTCTTAATGCATCCCCCCACTTCAGCATCTCAGGCACATTTTTTTTCTGCTGCTGCGTAGTGTCTTCACTGAGCTGTTCACAATAATGCTCAGTTCCTTCCCCCAGAGATTACAGTTAATTCAGAAGCCATCAGTATGTCAGAGTAGTTTAAATTATTTCTTTCAAATGCATTACCTTTTAGTTCAAGTTCATCTGCCATCATGTTAGGACAACCACTGGTGGTATTAGAGTTGTCTGGTGTTTCAAACAATCCTTTGCAGCTTTTCCTTTCTGATCAAGCTTTTATCAGCAGCATATTTTGACATTTCATTGTCATTTAATTCTTAGCATTATTAGGAAATGCAGTACTTAGCAAATCCACTGAAACTATGATCACAGTCTTAAGACATAGGAAATAATTCTCAAAATCTCTAAAAAAGCTAACGGGTGTGTTCCTTATCTGAAAGTCCATATTTGTCTTCTGTCTGTTGTAAACAGATCCCCATAGGAACTGAAAGAAATCAGTGTAATGTATGTACAACATAGTCACCTGCACATGGATAGATAAAAAATAGTCCTTACAGACATCCTTAGGGCACTTCACTCTCAATATTTTTCAACCTCAGGCTTCAGACATTTATTCCCACTGCCAGCTTGTCTCTTCAGCAGTTGTTAATCCAGGACAAGATTTTACCTCACCTTCTTGTTACTGGACTTCTTTCCATAGTCTCATGGGCAGAATCCTATTGAAAGCTTTTCAACACTCTAAATAAATTATATCCATCATCTTGCCTTAATGTACTATTTTTTTAACTCAGAGAAATCTAGGAGTTTAAGAAAAGCATAATTTACTTCTATGTATGTCACGCTGATATGTCCTTATGAAATTATAAAGATTCTTGTGCTTTATTACTCTAATGATTTTCGCAATTTTCTGCACACTGAAGTATTTGATTCAAAAATTATCCTTGGCTCCTCTTTTAAATGTGGGCTCTGTAATGAGTGCTTCTACTTGTATTTGTGTGAGGGAAAATTCTCTAGGCTTTTTAATCACAAACTACCTTCAGATATTACAGTAACTTGGTCAGCTCTTGGAATTGACTGCAGCAGAGAAAGCCGCATAACTTGAAATGAAAGCTTTCAACAATTTTTTTTAAAAGATCATTTACAGATAACTATCTTACTATGAATATCCTCCACAGTTTTAACAACTCTTGTTGTAATCATTCACTGGGTGTTATGCGCAAGCTGCTGTGGCAAAGTCGTATTCGTGAATGGCTTTATTGGGAATATTATTGCAAACTGAGGAAAACAAAAGCTCTGTGGGAACTTTAAGTCTACCAGCTAGACTGCTGTACTTAGCTATGAAGACTATTATTAACCCAGTTACAGAAACAGTTACCTGAATAATGAATGACCTATTACTGCATGTTGTAGGCTGTGAGGTTTAAAAAGAAAAGCTGAAAGCGTGCCCTCAGAGCAGTGGAGGAAAAGTACAGAAAAAGGAAGTCTGGCATTTTCTTTTGTCAAGTATTTAATTTGTCTTTTAGGTTAGTTTCAGAAAGGTATTGATCAACGTCTGAGGATAGTGATCTTCTTCCCAAAGACTATAATGAAATCCAGTCCATGAGAAACTGCACATTTGAGAGGCTGGAATATAAATTAGCCCTCAGACACAAAACTCCCGATTTTTTTATTCCCTGCAGAAATGGACCCTCTTCCTTACTTTTATCCCACACAACACAAGGCAATTTTTTATCAGACTCCCAGGAATGCCACAGTCAAGCAGTGCCAAGGCATTGCTGGGCGGTCCTGATGCCCTCCCGGGGTGTGAGTTCCCACTGCCTAGCAGGATGCCTGGCTGGCTCTGGGTAGAGCAAATGGTACAGGGGACCCAGAGTTATCCTGATCCCTAGCCTCAGGTATTCCCTCCAATCCACGTCCGGTCACTTCTGATTGCACTTGCCCCAGAGAGATCACCCTGACCATCCCGGTTCTCTTGATGGAGCTGCCCAAAGGCTGTATTTATCACTTAGTCCCATAGACTCCTCCGTGCGCAGTTTACAAAAGAGGAGCAAGGTAGTTTGCATCGTTTCCCACCACACATAAATAAGCTCTGGCTGGAAGGTGATGGACCCTGGTGTGTCCTGCCACCACAAGACATGGTTATTCGTGTGTTTTGTGCGGAGTGAGAGTGCTGACTCGGTGGCGAGGGCACCATGCCCCAGCCATTGCCTGGGAGCAGAGAGGTCGCAGGAGAGGAGACAGACCCGTACCGGCTCCGGTCATGGGCTGACCTACAGGAGGGATGTGAAGGAGTTCTCCTACCTTGTGGCCTGTAACTTTCTCCAGGGCTCCTCCGCTGATGAAACAGTTCTGCTTTGTGCAAAAATTTTAAATCACCATGGAGGCAGTGTGAGGAGGACCCACTTGCCCTCTGGTCAGACACTTTCCTGAGGCCTCAGTCCTTTGATCTTTCCGTGCAAGAAGCTGAGCGTCCCCTTGAGTACTTTATGGCCATGTCTTTGGGCATTTCTGTGAGGTCTGGTCCTTTCAGAAGGAGAAAGGATTTAGAGCTGGGTCTCTTATGTCCCAGACAGACCAAGGTGAGGTAGAAGATGAAGGAAGGTGAAACGACACCTTCCCTTCTGGCTCCTTCCTTCCTTCTCCCTACCTTCTTGCAAAAAATAAAAAAAAAAATTAAAAAAAATAAAGAAACAAAGTGAAACTATTTGAGTGCCTCAAGATGAACTCACAAATAGTTTCAGGACATTCAAAACCACATTTCCATGTACATTTACTCTTCCTACAAAGATTTCACCAGTTTCTCCCTCACTCCAGGTGTTATTTTCTGACTGGTTACGGTGCGTTTGGAGCCCAGCAATGAGTTCATTGTTTGCAACGTTCAGCCTTGGATTTATTGGGAACAACTTTCCTCCTCTGTTGCGCTGCCCATGAATTATCTTGAGATATTTCAAGCTCCTTGCAATCTCATTTGCACCCTGCCTGACTTTTACATCTTCCCATCTCTTCAGTCACGTCATTAATGCACATTTTAATTGTCCATTTTTCTAGAACAGTGTTTAGATTTAACCCAACAGTTAAATTTTTGCCTGAGTGAAAATTAACCACCTTCTCCCATTTGTTGTTTTTTATTAGGCTGAATCACACACACCAGTTTTGCACTGATAAAACTGCCAGCTAGGAAGAAACTTTTCCTAATCCAAAGAGGTATTATACTGTAATTTATCCCTCTCCTATCCACATGGTAATAAGCTGTCCTGTTTACTTCCCAATGAATTTACTGAATCCCTTGAAGTCAGCCTGTTGCCAACACACTGACAAAAATCTTTTCTTTTTCTTCATTTTTTATTATTATTATTGGTTCTGGGGCTACTTTTGCTGCAAACACACCCTACAGTCCCTTCATATTTACTGTTTTTTTTCATATGAGACTGTTCATATTTCTTCTTGTGGATACACAGAGGGATTTCCATTTTCTAAAGGATACCTGGATGGCTCCAACAACCTGTTCAGTCTTTCTGCTCAGCCATCTGGCAGAAGGAGCTGCAGGGACCCAGCCCTAGACTGTGCGTTCATTCTCTGCCAGATATAGTGCCTGCTCTTCTCACAGTGGGAATCACCCTGCCATGTCCCAGGGCCAACTTAAGCTTTGCATTTAAACTCTCATAGCTCATTCATGTGACGAGGCTGAGATAAACATTCACCAAACAGAATGTGCTAGAGAGCAACTCTAGATCAGATGAAATGTGCCATAGAGAGCAGAGAAGCTGCATTGCACATCACTGGGAAGACCTCATTGCTTTGAAATGTCTGGTTTTAATACACATTTTTATAGGCTTCATTTGCCAGGGTTTTTTTCTCCCATCTTGACTCATCTTGCCACCCAGAAAAGAATTCAAAGCTTGTACAGTGACACAAAAGTAATTTGAAGTAAGACTAGATTAATTTCTATATTGCAGTCATTCCAAGAAACAGCATAGCTAATATTATGCCTGAGGGTAAAACATATTTGGACTGCTTTCATATTTTAATGAAAAGTATATTCCACTGAGTATTAACACTAAACAACATTACCTGGAGATACGTTAATAATAGTTTTGTAGCTTACTGGAAGATTAAGATTTGACAATTCCCACAGAAGCACAGCATTCTATGTAAATTCCTCTTAAACCTTGACAACAGTACTACAGAACTGATAATTTATTTATTTTAAAAATGTCAGCAGGGTATGACCACTGAGATGAAACATCTCATTTTCAAGAACATCTTCAGGGATGATGGCAAATTACAGACACTCACAGTGATGCACTTGGCATTAAAGAATACAGCGTATGATCAAATATGACTACTAGAGGACTTGGATATTTTATAAACAGAACAATAAATTGACTTAAAAGGTAGATGATGTTCTAGTTCAATGGCTCTGAATAACTACAGAGTTTTATTTGTTTTTTATTCCAGAAAATTTAAACTCTGTCATCTTCACAGCTCTCAGTCTGTGTTAGTTATCAAACAGGGCTTGGTATTGCACTAGACAAAGAAATAATAACCTAATAAACAGCAAAACAGTTTTATGCAACTGGATTTTTTTCATTTCTCCCTCCCAAGGAAACTGTCATGGAATTTCCTGCTGCTACTTTATATAAGACACTGCTGTGGGGTTTATGCTTTCTTTCTTATATAAAGTACTTCTTTTCAACATTTTATCATTATTCTTCTTCTTTGAGGTTTTCTTTCACATTAAGAAATCTCTGACTTTTCACTATGTTACAAAAATGATCCTGTGATCAAAACATACCAATAACACACATGAAGTTTTGTTTGCTGAAATCAAAACACAGAGGCTTTAATAAAAAAAAAATTCATTTTCCATCAGAACAGCAATGGTCTGGGAATTACCCTATCAGTAAACATACATCCAAAGATTCCAGAAGATATGGAAACATTTTAAGGGCTCAGTGTAAGATTTTCCTGGTGAAAAATGGCATGCTGTACTCTTTTATTCCTTTTGGCAATACTGGCTTTGTAAAAAGATGCCTTTTTCCAGAAAAATAGACACAGAGAAAGCAGTGCTCAGTGCTGCACGGCGCCCAGATATAGACACTATCACATGTTTTAAAGGCTTTAGGGTCAGACCCTCACCTGGTATAGGTCGGCATGGCCCCACTGACTTCAGTGCCAGTTCATATCAGTTGGGACGTCAGCTTTCGTGACTTTAAGTCTCTGTACTGCACAGTGACTTACAGGTTGGAAATACTTTTAGTTTTATTGAGTACATGAATGTTTCCAAAGTACCTGATGTTGAAACACAAGTGTGTTGTTTGCAGAACGATGTTTCCCCATTTGGCCACTATGGTGACTACTGACAGAAAGACCACTGCAGGGCTGCACGGACATAGTAGTTGTGCTTTCCCAACTCACTCACTTGAGAGTATCTGAGCCTCGTGCTCAGTGCCTGGGCATTGCCTGCCTTGGTTCCTGCATATGCATTTTCCCCTTGCTCGCTCGGGTGTAGCTTTTCCGTGGGTGTGTAGGACCCGGGCACACCACCTGGGACCGACAGTGCAGGACCAGGGTGCACGGACCGGCACCTACAGCAACCCTGTCTGTAGCACCAGGATGACCCAACAGCACATGTAAGACCTGGTAAAGCTCTGCTTACCCCAAGTGACACAACCAGCAATTCTGCAGAAGCTCCTGAGTGCTCAAGTGTCGCTCCTTCAAAGGGAAACTATTTTTCATTTCTAAGCTAACAAGGGCTGCATTGAGGGCACGGCAGGTGCTGACTGCAGAGCGCCTGAGCCCAGCGCAGCACCGGGCGCCTGCCATCGCCGCAGCAGAGCCTGCCTCCTGCCTTGCTCATTTACCATACACTGCTAGACTCCCAGACAGACCAAAACCCCAGAATTAAAGTCATCCCAGTCCTCAGCTGTGGCATAAATGACTCAAACGCTGGAATAAAAATCCAGGAAAGGATCAGATCCATCACCCTGCTGGGATGTTTTGTGCTGCTTTACTGGGGGAAAACTTTCTTCAGTCTCCCCAGGGCTCCCTTCAGTAGGGGGGTTATTTAATAAAAGCCGCTGCTTTACCATCTCCCCTCCCAGTCCCAAAACAGGGGTGGTAATTAAGAAAAAAAAGGTCTTGATAATGTATTTATAATCCCTCCAGTGTCCTGCCCCTGCCACAGGCCTCGAGACATTCAAAGCAGCAGTAAGACAATCTCAAGATTACTTTTGTATACACCAAGAATGGCACCAGTCCATTATTTTCCTTCTCATCCTGAGCTACTCTGAATGCACCTTGGCCATTGCTGAGTTTGGCCTGCAGCCTGTGAAGTGCTGGTCTGGCATAAACTCCTGCTGTTTTCTCTGTCAGGAAGCTTGAGGTTAAAAGCCTGGTTCATGGCTATTTTGTGCCTCATGCCCACCCCATGGCTAGGTGAACTTCACGTTCTCTTCCTGCTTCTCACTTTCTGTCATGTCCAAACAGAGCACCAGTGGCTGTGAAAATACTCTGCCAGGGTTTCTGTCTTCATTTCAAAGCGAAGGACTGACTGGGATAGTGCGTATGCAGCTGGGAGCACAGCAGGACCACAGCAAGGGCTGATTCCTCCAGCAGGCACCTGCAGCAATTGCCTCATTCTCCACCTATCGCTCATGATCCTCCAGCCTGCAGCTTGCAACTGCAACAGAGAAATATGGGTACTCAGCAGGGCTGAAACACACACCACCGTCTGCTGCAGCTGCATCCCACATCCTCCAGCAGGCTGGAGTCCTGAACATGCAGCTGAAGGAAATACTTTCAGGACAAGCATGTCAAAAATTGGATCAGAAATCTATATCCCAAACAGGGTAAAATGTGAGAAGACAGATTTCCACTCCCGACTAGACTGGAGGGAGAGCTGTAAGCAAGAGAATAAATCTGTACAAAGATTGGAAAGAGGACTGGTATGCAAAAAGAGAGGAACAGAGCTAATCTTAGTACTGCCAAAGGAAAACTGAGATTGATGTCACAAGGCTTGAGGCAAAAAAGCGAAAGTTATTCAGCAGCATAAAACGCAAGGAAAATAGGAGTGTGGCACTATGGATCCGGACTTTGCCTCAGTTTCCCACAAGGCTGGTGAGCTGAATCGTGAGAGGAAAAGACAGACGGTGGGAACAAAAGCTGGAAATCATGGTGGAAACAAAACTCAAGGAGTTCAATGTACTTTTTTCAGAGAAACTGGATGATCTCATCCCTGTGTTCTGAAAAAAACTGGCAGGAAAAATGGCAAGACGGGTGCTTCAGAAGGAAAACAAAGTGCTCAGATCAAGTCTAGACTCATTAGTCTGTCTCAGTGGTATTCAGGGTTTAAAACAGATTCTGAAGAAAATCGTAATTAAAGACATGAATGTGAAGGGAAAATGTGATAAAACACAACAGGAGTGATTTTAAGGTAGCTTCTGCCAGATTGCTTTTGATAAGATGTTAGATTTATTTAATAAAGAAAATGTTCCAGACCAACTCTCTGGCCTTTAGTAGAATATTTTGCTATAGGTCACATGGAAATCCTTTCTTTAAACTGGAAAAGCTGGGGTCAATTGGGAAAGTGAAAGGTGAGTAAGAAGCTGGCTTAGAGATAGGAGTGTGGAAGGAAAGGAGGCAATGAGTAATCCTGCAAGAAGTATGTGGCTGGAGGGAGGTTACTAGGCAAGACTCCAAAGTCTTAATATTTTGATAATGACCTTGTCAAAACCATTAGAACTGTGCTAATAAATTAGCTGGTGACCTAATGTTGAGGAACATCACGGATACAGAGGAATAGCAGAATACCATACAAAAAAGGAGTAAATGGCCCTCAGGGCTAGAGTAAAGAAAAGGGATGAAATTCTGTAGTACCAAAAATAAGCTCATGCACTTGGGAACAAAAGGTCTTCATACAGACCCAGTGCTAGCTTCAAACTTAGGAATTTGCTCAGTCATGCAGCCTAACACAAGAATTATCTAATTCTCATTGATTGGAGTGTGAAGGAGTCTCCAAAACACCCTTAAATTATGGAACATAAAGCAGATAGGCATCAAATATCAGTCCTTTTCCTGGGCAAAATTCACACTGCATGGGCAAAGCAAGAAGAGGTAACACTTGACACTGCTCCATGGTGAATGAATGCCCCGCCAGCAGCACCTTCATAAAAACCTCTTGTGAATCACAGCCTCAAAGACAGGACTGGTATGGCCACTGGAGCTCCCTGTACTGGCAGGTACCAGGCTGCTGGCTACGGACTACCCAAATAGAACAACCTGTCACCACTCACCGGCTGGGTACCAGGCACTGTGGGGTCACGGGAGACTTGAGGGTGTCCAGACTGCAAGGACTGTCTTACCACAAGTTTCTCGACAGTCATGCTCAGGAACAGGGGGTTTGGACCAGATTCAGTAACAACAGATGGTCAGCCTCAAGGGACAGGTTTTGGAGCAGAGCACTCCCAAATCCCTCAATAAGAAATAGCAGTAGCTATTTTTTCCCCCAGTGTGGACATGGTAACCTTCATTGCTTGGCACTTTTTTTTGGTCAGTTTTTGCCATGAAGGGCAATGGACACAGATGACTTTTTGCAGAGCAGTTTCTCTTGAGGCCCTGCAAAGCCTCAAGGGGAAGCGCTAGCCAAAACGCAAGCAGAAGCAGACTCTGAATTTGTTCCATTGCCGTATTGCTCTGCCACCGCAGAGGCAAGCAATTGAATCCAGATCTAAGCATACATGTTTGCAAAATAACAAATGCATTTCCCAGAGCTAGAGGTACTTTGCATAAACTGAATGGAGCAGTTTGGATTAACTCGGCTATAGATTCAGCAATAGAGCCAGGATCTGGGTCTTCACACACAGAAGGCTAGAGGAAAAGGAGCCTTCTTTCAGCCTGCTGAATAGCTACTGAATAGTATTTACAATAATCTTTACAGAGCATCTGTAATGATTAAATCTGATACTATAAGCAGTGGATAAAGATCTCTGAAGGACTGAAAAGGTAAATATTCTAAATATCAAGTTCTAGCAAGGTATGCAGAGGGCTGGTTCTGTATGTGAATAAACTATTAAAGTATTAGTAAAAAGCTAGAAAATAACCTACCCAAAAATCTCTCATGTCAGAAAAATAAATTTAGTGGCTATTTTTCAACTTTGAAGGAAAGGGTGTCATAGCTCTATCCAATTTCCACACATTAAGACCTCAAAATCGCAGTGAAATATGACTTCTCAGGCATTACTGCTGCAATACCAGGACTTGTCTATAAAAAATGCACAGGAAAAAGTTTATCTGAAGAACAGGAATTCTGATGACATGGTATCAGCAAGGAGCTTGGTAAAGACCCCAAACACATCTATAATACATGGGCTGAAATCATGATTTAAATGTATTGTTCAATTACAGCTTCAGGCTCTTGGAGTTCACTGCTGCCAAGAAATATATATGACATTAAATTATGGAATATTTTGTTAAATATTTTAATGCATTTGAGTACTTGTAACATTTTATTTAAGCATATTATTCTGAGAACAGAAAACATTGCTCTTTCCTAATTAAAGGTGTGAGTCAGCAAGACCAATAAAATGCTTACTCCAGTATTGGAGGAAACTCTGAAAAGGGAGAGAAATCCTATTAGAAAGTCTGCTGTTCTCCTGGCAATGCCTGCCTGAGTGACATCTCAATGTATTTTTGCTGAGTTAAGCCTTACAAGGCCCATCCACTTATGGCACAAGATTTCATTTCACCATTAATTTATTTGATTTGTCAAGAGATTAATAGGCGTGTGAGATGTTCGTTAAAATTTCAGAGCACATTGTGAAGCTCTGTCAGCTGGAGGAGGGCTATTACTAGAGGGAGCATAGACGCAGTTTGAAGGGTGGAGGGCCACAAAAATTGAGGTAGGACTGGCCACCTTTTGTGGGAAGGGCCATGCAGACAGTGGACAGTGCCTTCCTGCTGTTCTGGCCAATGGACCCTGGAGCAAAACTCATCAAAAAAAGAACCAGATAAGAGAAGACATCTTAATTTCCAAAGAATATTCTGGCAGGGTTTGAGGTGTTTTACTTCTCGTGATCACACATGCAAGACATACTTGACCATGTAGCTCTGGAGAAGTATGAGTAACAGACCAACAGTTTGATCCCTCAGTTACAAGGCTGGACTCACATCTGAAAAGCTCAGCAGCTGGAGGCTTGGCCAACTACATCCAGGCTAGGCAGGCACGCTCCATGGTGCACTCCTGATCTATCATCCAGAGCACTGAAATCCAGTTTTCTTTTACCTTTGCCTTTCTTTGGAAACAACAGCAGAGAAAGAATGCATCCAAATCTCACTCTTGTATGGTTTTAGGGTTTCTACAGGCTGTGTAGCTAGACGTGAGAGGTAAGAAGTGCCCTTGATCCTGTAATTTAGATGGAGCTCTGTGGAGCAGTAAAGCCAACGCACAGGACTACAAAAAGAGTTTCACCTTCACCTTAGCTCTTTTAATTGCTGGATGGGTCAATCATTAAAGTGGTTTGGATGGGATTTTGGAGTGTTAATTATTTGTGAGCATCCAACTTTCTCCATTGCATTCCAGGACCATTAAAGAGGCTGTCTCTGATCTAAACTTTGCTAAATAGGAATCCAGTATTTAAACCAGGATCCCCTCTCAGCTGCAAATTTTCAATAAAATTTACAAATGGCAACATTACTGTCATTAGTAATGAAGTAGATACAATTATTGCTAAGTGAGCAGTTGATACATATTAATAGCATCTCATTCAAACATGCAGGAAAATCGCATTAGTTCCAGAACGTATCCTGCAGGGAACAATCTCTCATTGCCACAAGACCAGATTCCCATGTTGTTCAAACCCATACAGCTAGAGGAATAATTATGCTAACTTCTGATAGGTTTGAGAGAAACACATTTTCAACAACCTTCCCCAAACCAAGGCTCTGATCCGTTGTGATGGAGGAGTAAATGCACAGTGCACTGTGGCCCCTGCAATGCTTTGTACCCCTCTGCGGTGCAAAACTCTACAGCCTCCCTGATACTTTCCTTCACCTCTCACTCTAAGTTAGTCAACTGGGTACACTTCAAAGCAGGAGACAATGACCAGAACCCCTTCAGGCAATGACAGCATCTGAAACCAGATTTTTCTTTTCTGGAAAGTCCTCCAACCACTAAAACTGCAGGTAAAACCAGATGCCATGGGGCAACAGGGCCACCTGGTTCTCAAGCCCTGCCCAGCTGGGTCCTGAGCCTCAGAAGGCGGCTCTCACCTCCAGGCCATGCCTGGGCAGAGACTAGTGACATGAAGCTCTGAGCCAGCTCTAACTCTTAGAAAGCAGTGACACCTCTGCTATTTTCTTCTGCCTAGCTCTAGGTAGCTCCCTCCAAAGCAGCTAGGGTTTTCTGAGGACCTAACCATCCCACACACTCTCTAGCCTGCAAGCAGGCTTGATCTAACTCTTGCTTCTGCATCTAATTCTTACTCCCAACCACCTTATTTTAAAGTATTGCCTGAAAATGGCTTTTTTGGATGGCACCATAATGCACAACTGAGTCCCATACCCTTTTGGATCTACAGGTGTTTCATCTGCCTTGTAAGAACTGAACTCAGCTCCTCTACCTAATTTCAATGACTATTTGAACTAAAGCTATGTTCTTTAGTTGCAGGTACAGGCATTTTTTAATGCAGTAAGTGTCTGGTTTGTGTTCAAGATAATCAGCTTTTGTGGATGAGCATGTATCTCTTCCCCAGGCTTCAGGTAACGCTCTCTTGACCATGAGGGTCATATACAGAGATAGTGATACTCTTCACTGTAGCCATCCTTCCAGACTTTCTGGAGTCCAGCAGTGTTGCTACTGTACAGATCTCCTGAAAACAGCAGTCTGCTGAAGTCTGCTGTATCTTCAAATATTTTATGAAATAATTATAGAAGCTGTGGCTGCAATTAAAGCTGGTAGAAGAGTCTGGTAGGATTTGAAAAGCACAGTTTGCTGAGAGTCATGAGAGTCACTTGAAGCAAACCTCTCTGAAGTGGGTAGAGTCCTTGCCCTGGATGAACATATGTTTGCCTTGTCCCTGTAGGCGTGGAGCACATTCCCCACCGACGCACAGTTTCGTTGTTCTAAAGAGGGATTTTCTGAACATCAGCAGCTTGTCCAAATGCTAATCCTGAAATTATTGAAGCAATTCTCTAAAGACTATTATTTTTCCAATGCATGTTAGAGTGTTATCCTGAACGCCGTTTTTCTTTGCATTTATCCACAAAACCTGCAAGAGATTTTCCTATTTAGGGCGCGAATCTGCACCTTTGAATTTAGTAGGAATGTTTTTACTGAAATGATATAAATTAATTTTTTTTTTACATGGTACATAAAACAGGACATTTACAACAGACATGACTTCTAAACATCATGTATTTTTTAAGGGGAGTGGCATAGCAGTGTTGCCAGAATAGAAATATTCCCTGCTGCCTTTCCATTTCTCTCTCATGCACATACATTTATAGTGAATGTCAAGAAAA
Source organism: Ibycter americanus (assembly GCA_035590275.1). Lineage (NCBI taxonomy): Eukaryota > Metazoa > Chordata > Aves > Falconiformes > Falconidae > Ibycter > Ibycter americanus. Next base: position 66,687,191 of record JAVJGI010000050.1, on the reverse strand, counting down.
TTACAGCACCATAACTAAGAGTTTAGTAATTGCCCAGAACTATAAAAATGTTGGATTGAAAACAGACAGGAAGAGCTTCTGAGCTGCCAAGCCCTGACCATGATTGCCACAGTGGAGGAAGATGGACATGGAGCTTGCAGTAAGAGACCGGAATGCCTTTAGTGAACTCTCACTCACTGTGAGTGAAAATATCCCAGATAACATATATCCCCAAAGCCATTTGGGCTGAGCCATAGATCTCCTCCTGCTAGTACCAGAGCTGGATTTCTGCACATTGACAGTGTCAGTGTTCATGCTGCCAGCCATCACGCTTAACTCTCTCCCTTCTAGGTAACTGTTAGTATGATTCCGTATTTTCTATGTGAAGAAGATCACTTTTATCTCACAGTTAAAGCCCCCAGTGTAATGTTTTCAGAGGACTGGCAATCCAGGATTTACCTGGAATGTGTGATTGCAGGCAGAAGAGCCGGGGGTGAAAGCAGTGGAATAAGCAGGCAGATCCAGACATCAAGGTCTTCACTGTAATCATGACAGTACTGCAGCCTTGATGCCATCGCTCCCACCACGTCCCACATCGTCACTTTGCACCATGTCTTGCTTTCATTACCTCTCTGTTTCCACCTTCAAACATCAACATTGCATGGCTGTGTGGTGATTTTAAACTGTCCTTGTAATTCCTCTGTTTTCCATCAGGGGAATGCCAACACATTTCTCCGTAATGTATTTTCTTAAGAATTTCATTTAAGACCAACCTATCTGTATGGCAGACATCACATTTGGGCTTTTCAGAATCAGCATCAGCAGAATGTGTCAGGATACAGCAGGGGCTATCTTGGGATACCTGCATTGCTTTTTCCATATATATGAGGAAGGTGTGGATTCAAGACTGTGATTTGCAAGCAGAGCTCTGCAGTTTTCAGAGTTTCAGTTTCACATGCAGAGTAATGACTCCCTTAATCCAGAAGGTTTTCCCATAGTCTTCCAAATGCTGATGATTATTTGGAAATAACAGCAGCAGTGGGAATTTTGTATGGGAAAATGTGAAGACAGGTGAATTTATTTACTGCTTGAGCAATACATCTGTTAGCATGGTTGTTTTCCCACAGAACCCACCAGGAGGACACTGCTCTACACCCCTGTGCTCAAACAATTTGTACTCTATTCTAAAAGTGAATGTGCAGAATGCAAAGTGGCCCATAATGATTCATAATTTCCTGGGAATAAGCAATCCAAGACTGTTAATCAGAATGGGCAAGCAAATACCTTAAGCACAGCAGTTTTTCTAGTAGCCACCTGAGGTTAAATACTTTGCTTGAACCTCATCCAGACAACCCTGTCACGACGATGAAACCATCATGGTAAATGATAGATGATACCATGTGAATCCAAGGACATAGCTGAGCTCTACACGCTTTGTTCCTGGAAATGGGTCAAAGATGTTTCTGTCCTTTATTGATCTTGTCATTATCCCAACACAAAACTGGGGAATAACCAACACAACGAATTTCTCAGAAGAAATTATCTGAGTGAGAAGCTTTCGTGCTCCTTCTTAACTGAGAGGGTCAAATGTCTCTGCAGATTTTCCTTTGAATTTACTGATTTTTTTCTTCTGAGTTTTTTACAGGTGGAAACGTTTCCTGGAAAAACCAAATCTCCTTAAGAGAAGTAACTGCACTGTTGCAGCAGCTGAAACCTTGGAGCCATCCACAAACACTTTCACAGGCTGAAGGAGTAGCCAGGCAATAGGCGTTTTCAAATTGCTGCTATCTACCTTAAATCACCCAGCCTTCAGAGCAGCCCTGTGTACTCCCAGCCTCCATTTTTTGGCCTGAGGTGCAGGTTTCTTGGGCCTCCTGGAGTAATTCCAAATCCCAACCGAGACGACGGTGCCAAGGCCTTAAGTGCTGCAGCCCTGCTTCTATCACTGTGCGGAGCCGGGGAAGAAAAGCGATCTGGGTCCTGCCAAGCAGACCACAAACAACTCGCTGAGCCCATTGTTGGTCTGTTTCCCTCAAAATAGGGGTTCTCTTCTTTTCCTGACCATGTTTTGTACCCGTATGCGATGCTGATTTGTTCCCAAATGTGAAAAGAGACCCAGGGGGGCTCTGAAACTGTTGGGGCCGGAGGCTTGTCAAGCAAAAGAAAAATCTCACGCTTTCTTTCCCAGCCTCGCCGGAGCCGGCAGCCATCTCCGGCGGCAGGTGAATCGCCACCCTCCCAAGAGCAGACCCCACATCCACAGCATTTTGGGTTAGGCTGGTCCCAGGATTCTGGCTTATTGGTGACCCCAATGACAGCAGGGGGAAAGGCTCCCTTCGGCTGCACATCCCTCCTGAGCCCTTCCCTCACCACACTTTGCCCCTCGCCTCGCAATGCGCCGGTGGCACTGCCAGGCTGGAGGTAGCCAAAGAGAAGGAAGGCATTAGGGGCAGTAAATAAGTGCATGTTAAAAGTTAACGCCATCGGTTGAAAACCTCAGAGATGCAACATTATCAGTCTTTGGAAGTTATTATGCAGAAGCAAACTGCCGCGTGCATAAATATTTTATAGACCTTAAACTATTGAACAGTTATTGGAGCTGGGATTTAATCTCTTTCAGCCTGACTTGACAAAATAACAAAAAACGGGATCATAGCGAGAAAACAGACTGCAAGCCGGTATGATGAAACCTTGGAGTCTATCCAGAGAGCCCATTCTCCTCCCGTACTGGTAATTGTTGTAATTCACTGACTTTAATGAAGTTACTTTTTATTCACACCCAAAATAAGTAGGAAAAGAATAGAGTGCAAAGCTCTTCATTAACTTTCGAAAGATTTGCAGGATTCGAACCTAATCACCTGCCATGCTAAGGGCATCTTCTGCATGGTAAATATTCCTAGTGCCCTTTGACTGCAGATACAGACTCTGAGAGTTTTTTCTTTTCATTATAAAACCAAAGGGATGGGCTTGATATACGAGGGCCTCAACACAGGCCCTAAAGTACTTCCTGCAAATACATAGGAAAATTCCCAGTGTTTTCCTGAAGGAGTGATTTATACTGTGACTGTAACACTGTCCATCACCGTAACGGCTGGGTAAATTTTAAGACAAGTTGGGAAACACCCCAGTGTGGCTTTCCACCTGATATGATTGAGCTTCTCCCATTTGTACAGAAAATCCCATGCATTTTCTCAGCTGCAGAAACCAAGGATGAACCCCCTAAACTGTAAACTGGGTTTTGCAAACCCTTTCCTTTTCGGCTGTTTCCCACATACTGCAGAAAGGGCTCTGCTGACGGACTCCGGACAATTAAAATTTGCTGCCTGCCTCCGGAGCAGCTGCTAAAGCGCTTCCACCTCCCATGTGCGGCCCACGCCAGCTGCCCGTGGCAGCAGGGTCCTGCCGGGGGGCTCGGCGGCAGCGGGAGCCGGGCCCCGGTGCTCTACGGGTACGTGGCAGGTGGAAGGTGGAGCTGCCCCGAATGGAAACACAGCATCGACCGCTTTCCAGTGAGCAGGCAGAGCTTGCCATGCCTGCAGAGTGTCCCTGGAAAAGTCTCTTTCTTCTGAGGAGGCGAAGAGCAAGCCTGGCGAGCCCCTCTCCCGCTGTCCGGAGCCTCTGACTCTCCTCTGCCGTGACCAAACCCTCCGCGTGCTCACAGCACAGAAGGAAGCTGCGGCACAGAAAGTGGGCTGCCCTTAAGCACAGCCTGACAAATGTCTTCTTTTGTTCTATTTTTTCCCTTTTTGATGTTTTTTTTTCCCAGATCTGTGTGTGTGTGTAAGGCGGGAAGGTCTGCTTTCCTGGGGTCACTCTATAAACGAGTTGCCAAGCTCTGCCCCTGTGGCAGAAAGGCAAACTCCTCTGTTAATCTACTAGGAAAGGGTCTCACTCAGGTTAAAGGGAGGCTGATTTCTACCTCCTGTTTTCACTGAACATGTTCACAGATTTTCTAATGCAATACACTGGAGCAGGTTTTGCAGTAAAGTTCAAAATTCTTTAGGAAAAGTGTCCCTTTCTGTTACTTTTAAGACATATCAACCTTGGTTGTGCTCAGGAGACATGCCCAAGGAGCGCTTGTACCAGCACTGATTGGAGAAATATTGGGCAGGATTAGACAGTGTCTGCATGATAGCAGCATAGCTTAGACCCCATTACATTAAATTAGACTCCCCATTAAATTAAATTAGACTCCTCTCTACTTCTTGGGCTCACCTGACAAGAAGAAAATTAATTGCTGTGATTTACATGCTGCTTTGGCTTGTACCATCTTTCAGCCTCTCGACATGTAAGACATGTACCCATTTAAGTCCATGTAAAATAAAGTAAATGAAGGTGGATTGAAGGAAACACAAAAAGGATGCAGCTTTCACTGACTTGTACGTGAATTTGTCCTCCTAGTCCTGGTCCTGGCAAAGGAGGGGAGCCTTAGAGGGCACAGCAGGATGAAGGCCCTTCTCCATCCCCCCCCCCACCATGACATGACACCTCCCACCCTCTCTAGCAGACCTAGACTCATTGCCGCTTCTGGGTTTCTTTGGTTTCCCCAAGGGATGTGGAACAGTTTTCATATTCACCACCTCCCTTCATCCTTCCTTACTCCTACCCCTGTGACAAGCATGGAATAATGTTTCTTTTATTACCACTGAAGAAAAAGTTCTAACATTTCATTCACTCATTGGCAATTTTTGGTGCTTGTTTCCCTCCTGTGTATCTGTGAAGTTGGGTAAAGAAGGAGAGACTACTTCATTTTGACTTTCTGCCTACTTCATGTCCGTCTCCTGTTCTTATGCAATAGCATAGCATATTATTAAGAAATATTTTCTGCATTGAAGCGACTGTTTCCAGAAGCAGCTGGTACAGAAACATTCTGTTAAACTTAGGCTGTGTTTTATTTTTAAAGTTACTTCTCTACAATGTAAATTCTGACTCTGGAAATTTCCTTCCAATGTTTAATCAACCCTTGGGAAATGCACTTGCAGCAGCTGTTCTTTTGAAGCTGGCACACCAGATCAAGCTCTGTGTTAGATAAAGTGTGTTTCTCATATCTCCATTCAGAATAGTCAACATTTAAAGGCTGAGTTAGATATCTTCCAGCTTCAGCAGCGCTAACAAGAGTCCACTCAGTCTGTGCCTTCAGCTGCATGCTTTCAGACTTTCAGGACTTTCTGGAGCTTTAGGGGTTCAATACTGCATCACACACTAATTGTGAATTTGCCTTGGCCCTATTATCTTGCCCGGATATTGCCTTTTGTCTGGCTTTTCCTCCCATCCTTTCCTCCTCTGCTTTCTTCCTTGTTCACAGACACCTGCTTGATAATGTCCACATACTTGTGGGGGCATCATATTTCCTCTATGTCCACCTTGTTCATATTCAGGAACGGTTCTACATGATGCTGAAGTTCTCAAAACCTCACCTTGGGCTGCAAGAAATCCTACACTGCTGAAATTTAACTTTATCTGAGAATCCTGCTGAATTAAGATTGATGTCAATCACGCAGGAGGGAGCTCAGTCCTCTTCAGAACAAGTCCCTGACTATGTAGGGCATTGCTGGGAGAGGTGCTGCAGTTCTCCTCCAGGGAGCTGAAGGTACCAGTTGCATCACAGGATCCTTTCTATTACAAATCTTCTAAATCACTGATTTTTCCTAAGAAAATATGAATAAAATATGAAAGATACATCCATATGCTTGTACAAGTTAGAAAATACTGTGCCTCCTTGTGTTGTGCTACCCTCTTTCATTGTAATATGAGTCTGGTTTTATACAGCACAGCATAAGGCTGAATTACTTTTTTCTACAAGCTTAAACTCACCTAAAAGTGGCATTTGGTGATATTGATTTCTTACTGTTATATATACTGTCATGTCAGTATCAGAACAGCTCAGTGTGTCTTTATCAGTATGGGCCAACACTTTCTGTCCTAAACACAGCAATATGAATAAAGACAGTTTCACTTTTAGAGGTGCAGGGAGCAAAATGCCTCTCCTGGGAGTCACCCAGGGTGGAGATGTCCAACAGTACAAGGACTCAGGAAGTTCTAAGACTCTCCAGACTGCCAGCTGAGGGTCTCTTTCAAGACAGTTGGATGTAAGTAGACTACAGATGCCAGCAAATGTTAACTGTTGTTTTACACCTAAGTTCTGTTTGGCTGGTGAGCTGCAAGGTGACCTGCCGATAACTGCTGTCTTGCTCACGTATGGTCCTGTAGATAACTAACGGCCCCAGCCCCTGCATGCACAAAGCAGAACACACAGCCCTGCTGTGCTACATCTACGGAGGAAGATAACAGCAATGGCTGGTGAGAGCATGTCAGAGGCAAGAGAGGATGCCACAGGGATGATAAAAGTGCGGGACATGACAGCCAAAGGCAAAAGCCCTTTAGTGTATGGCAGGAGCTAGGAGGAGACCCCCGGCTGTCCTGCACAGCGGGGTCTGATCCCTGCACTCTCCTCCTTCTCAGCTCTGGACTCAGCTCAGCCTGGGTTATGCAGTGTGGCACTCGCACAGCTTGGGGTTTGTTAAAAGAGGAAAGCCTTCCTGATCCTTTCCAAGGCCATGAAGCTCTACTGACTTACAATGTTGTCAGCAGGATTTGATTACTTATAATTCCCAAACCAAGAAGAATTTGTCTAGACCCTACCAAATGTTTTGAATAACTTACATCTGCTCTTGTTGTGAGATAAAAGATCTAGTGAAAAAAGCAAAATAAAGACGCAGCCCAAAATACGTTACAGCCTGGCTAAAATGTCCAATGAAGATTTTTAGATTTGACCAGCCATGTTCTTAGCAGTTACAGTAATAATGTGACTCAGGCCAAGGGGTCGGTAGGAAGGAGGAGAGCAGAGCAGAAGATGAAACAATGAGCAGTCGTGCACAGGTGGACAGTACAAATGATGAGAACTCCTCTGAGAGTGCAAGAGAGAAAAATGGATGACCTTGGAATTAAAACATAAATTGGAGCCCTAATATTTGGGAAATAAAGACTCCTATGATTATTAGATGTCAAATATGAAACAGTTTGTCCCATATCTTAAACAATATACAAGTCAGATGAGTGGAGCCCTTTAGTTCAGCCTTTGTGTACTGCCATGCTAGGGCTCAGCAACTTCGAAAGTACCTAAGAAGTCTTCCTTCAGGATTTTTTTTACCTTAAAGAGTCTTCAAAATATAGTCCAGTACATTTTTCAGTCAGTGCTTTGATATCAGAGTGTTGTACACAGTTTAAGAAACTGAACAGGAAAAAAGAAATTTAGTAATATGTACTAATTCTATGCCATTTAGGAGCTTGGCAACATGCAATTGAATATATGTATTTCAAGACTGCTAGCTTAGGCAAAGTAAAACCAAGGGTGTAGCTCACGAAGACCCTCTAAAAAGCTTCATTCTCACTACAGCGTGTTTCAAATGGTCTATAGTACTCAGTAATCTACTTTCTGGTTTCCTTCCAGGCCTCTTCATTGCTATCTCCACTTGCTGCAGAAATTGAGTACTTGTGTACGTGGGAGGCATGGTGTAGCACGGATTTATCATGGAAAAACAGAGCACTCCTTATTGGACGCACACTGCTAATACCTCTGAAAGGCTACAGGGCCTGTTGGAAGGGACGTAAATCATCCACTGGTATTTATTTCAGCTCAAAGTTATGCATGCGAAAGAGCCATAAAAAGGATGGCTCGATGAATCTTTCCTACCCTGAACTTTCACTGCCCCTCCTAGGTGACCTGCCCTGGTGCAGGCACATGGCACACAACGTCTCCCATCCCTGTTCTCCTTCCTTCTCCTCTTCTCCCAGGGAAAGAATCATGAGGGGAAACTCTCAGCCGCAAACCCTTGGGCTCTATCCTTCGAGATGTGCGAGCCTCCAGCAGGGGCCCAGCAGCCCAGCTGCGCCCAGTTGGAGCCGCCCTGTTCCTCGGCTCAGACGCCTGAAGCAGGGACACCCCCCAGTGCCAGGGTCCCTCTGGCAGCCCCCCCCCAGCAGGCCCCCTGAGCAGCAGCACTGCTGCTGCTTCAGGACATTCAGCTGAACCTCGGGGGCTGTCCGTTCTCACCTCACCGCTGCCTGGAACAGTTGTTACATCTCAGCCCAGATGCTTCATTTCAGAGGCGAATGGCATGGTTCCTTTATGCATTTGCTTTCTCAGTTTGTCAGGCACTTAAGTGCCTTTCATCTTGAAGTATCCTAAATGATAATATGCACTTGTATAGCTCAAGCTCTTCTAATGAATGAGGTTCTTCATAAACACTCAGTAATTAGACCTCACAACAGCCTGACTTGCTGGGAACAACTCTTTGTGGTGGTGCAGAGGGATGAGCTGAGGCTGCATGGAGACAGGCAGGGTTCAGGCTACCAGCTAGACATGCAATAGCCAAGTAGCATAAAAACCACAGTCTTTTCCCCAGAAATTACTTTCCACATGAATGAGAAGAGCGAAAATGAAAGGTTTCTGCTTCTTCAGTGCCTGCCCACTCCCTCTAGCAAGAGCTCGTGGTGGCCCGGCCCAGCCCAGCCCTGCCCCTTGCCCCAGCACCGGTGGTGGGACAGGGACCCTGGTGTTGCTGCCAGGTCCTGCAAGACAAAGACACTGGACTTGGTCATCACAGCCTCCTAGGAAATTCATGTCCATTTTGGCTGGAGAGGGACAAGAGACTTCTAGGCAAGCCATCGGCTTCAGACATGCATTCTTGATGGAGAAGAAAAAAGGAAATGTAGATATGGTCAAGTGGGCATTTCCCCTCAGAAAACATTCCAGACAAAGGGGGGGAAAAAAGCCCTAAGCAGGTCTGCCCACAGACTTCTCTTGCTCTGGCTCTTTTTCTACCTTTCTCAGCACTGCTGTCATCTGTCCCTGGCAGCTCTACTGTGGGAATTTATCTCTGATTTTTTTGTAGCACTTTCAGCACTATGACAATCAGGAATTGTATGTATCACAATTGTAGCTTTCAGCTAATGGAAAGGACCTATTCTGCAAGGTCTTTCATTGTGTCTTCCAAAGATATAATGAAAACTACTTGCTTGAGTCAAAGGAATTGGCACAGCTCAGATGCATGCAGCTGCCACTTTTCCTCTAGCGGCACCTTACACAACTTCCAGACACTGAACTACCTTTTGCTTGTGATCTTCCTATCCCCTTGCTTCTGCCACTTGCTTTTTACTAACCCATAGGATTCAGGTCTCCTGCTGAAATACACAAAGAACTGGCAGTAATGTTGTTGCCCTCCTCCTGTGGTGACCATGGAGAAATAAACTTACCTATTTCTCATTTTTCAAAGCCCTGAAGTTACCCACCCCAGCAGTACAGCAGGACTGTGTTTTGCCTTGATGATATAGCAGCAAAACCAAGACACCAGCAAGGCATTGCAGGAAGCCTGTTCCCATGCTTTTCCCAACTCTGTGGTGTCTTTGCTGGTGCTGCCGAGGTGTCTTTTTGGTGGCCTGCTCCCATCCGTCCTCCTGCCCTATGGGGGTGGTCCCCCCTTGCCATTTGGGAGCTGTTGCTTTTAATTGAGCTTGCTATTTTGTTTTCCTGCCAGCTCCCCCCCTTCATCTCCTTCCCTCTGTGCTGAGGGTTTTCCTGCCCTCTCAGCCCTGTCCCTGTCTCTGTTCAGCTCAGCAAGCCCTGGGCCTGCCTTGGTCCCCAGCAGTAAGGGACACCAGCCCAGCCCTGTCCCCCTACCCCCGGCACACACTCACCAACAAAGTTGCACTAAAGCTTTTCTTTGCCTCCTTTCCCTACCGCCCTACCCGCCCCCACCCCTCCCTCTCTCTTGAGGTGGGATCTGTCTTTCCTTATACCAGATAGTGTGAGCAGAGAGAAACCAGACTCAAGGCAAAATTCCCATTAACTTCAGTGGGGGCAGGATTTCACCTCAAGTGTTTCATGTTCTGGGCACTGGACAACAACATGAAAGGACTCCACACTTGTAAAACCTGAGCTGCTGCAGCCATTCAAGCCAAGCCAACGCAGATGCAGTTCCTGGTGCCCCCTCCAAGCCCCTCTCTGTGGCCATGCATGCTCCTTCCAAGACCTGTGAAGGTCGTTAATCTCTCCTCTTAGCTGTTTATTGTCGCCATGTTGGCAGCTATTGCTGAGCATGTAGATACCTCTGCACAGCCTGAACTGGGCTCTGGCTTTTACTGCTACCGCCCAGCAGTACCTCGAGCCTTGTTGTCTTTCAAGTGTGCTCCCCTTCAGCCCAGCCTTCCACATCCTGTTTGTGTTATTGCTACTGATGAGGCTTTACAAGCCCCTTTGGCTGCTTGAGTCCTCCTGGCTGGTGCCCTGCTGCTCCTCTGGCTTCCTGGGGCACTCATTTCCCCAACAATCCTGCATCAAATCAGTTATCAGTTGCTGTGTCTTCCTTGTTCTCCTGTGTGTTTGCCAGCTGCCTTCTGCTGGTCTGTCTTCAGTTTTATCTCCATGGCTGCCCTGAGTACCAGCTATGCCCCATGTCTCACTGCTGATCACGCTGTTGACTTTTGCCTGATTGTTGGTCTTCCATGCGGCCACTGGCCGATAGTGCCTTTACCCTCAGCTCCCTTTGTTGTTGCGAGCTGCTGATCTACCCCAGCACCATCGTGCATGTGGCTGCCGACAGCCAGTCTGCCAGCTGACCCTGGGGTCTGAATTTTTCTACTCATCGGTCTCTTGCTGTGCTGGTGTTTAGTCCCTGGGAGAGTTGCTGCAAGAGCACAGCGTTTCCAAGTAGACATTTCTTCTTGTCTGTGTAGTTTTTGCTCCTGGCTCTTTACTGTCATTCCTGCCTTCCACTTGTTTTGCAGGTACCCAGGGGAAGAGGGCTTGTGCTCAGATTCCCATGGTACTGAATCATTTGAATTTTGCTGTAGTGCACTACAACCTACTATCTGAGAAAACGTACCTTGCGCTTCATGATCTCAGTTCTTGCTTGAATACCCTCCACACCGCCCATTTTTTAGAAAGAGAAGCAACAATTTAATATAGTCATGTAGTTCCTGTCTTTAAAATGGAACAAGTCAGTTCTGACTCTGGTTTAGGGCTGGTATTTTCCTGGCCTGATCACTCAGTGCTTGCACTGTTTGGTGTACATCAGCTGAGCATCCCAGTCTGGCTGGCAGAGATACTCACCGGCTTGCCCGCATGTCCATCTCCTAATGATGGTCTGCTAGGACTACTGCTCTGCCTATTGCCCTGATCACAGATGGTCTCTTCCCAAGCAGCACAGGGGCAGTTTCTTTAGCACTATCCCTTTACAAGTGGCCATGAGCTGCCTTACTCTCTATAGCACCCAGAGTTCATCAGTGCTTTGTTAGTTGCTTAGACATTCCCAGCACAGTGTCATCATGTGTTAAATACTATTTATTTTCCTCAGAGAAATGCAGTTGGAATGTTGTTGTAAGGGCAGTACCTTATTTTCCACTGTAGTACCAAAAAAAATATTCATGTAGTTGCTTGCTGCAATTACATGTGCCATCAGGACCTCCCTGGGATACTAGGGATGCTCAAAAACTCAAAGCTGAACTATTGAACCCAAAGAAAACAGAGGAGAGAAATTCTCTCGGTCTTGCTCTTGTGTTGAATATGCTGGGATTTTGCTAGCAAATGGCCAGGGCTGCTGGATTTTATTCTGCCTTATTCACAGTTGTCCTCCTGAGGCAGCAGGCTGGAGCTCTGGTTGTTCCATAGGGACTGGGGTTGGTGGTTCACTGACGAGGCCCCCAGGGTCTCCCCATGTGTGTTCCCAGGCTTTCCAGAGCAAGGAAAGACAGCTGCCTTCTCTGCACAAATGGCCAGATTTCTTCTTTTGGTTGAGGCTTGTCAGTCAATGTTCTTCAGAAATTAACAGACATCAGATGTAGAGGATTAGCATTGGGGTAATTTTGCCCTAATATTCTCCTTCTGACCTTTGTGCTGAGGTTGCAGAGTGCAGCCACACATTCCTGCCTGCTTCCTCTGGCACGCGGCTCCATCTGCAATACCCGGCGATGCCTGGGAGCCGCTGGTGTGGGTAGGTTCGTGCTGCAGCACCTCTCCACCTGGCCTGATGCCCGGGGCATTTCTGCCAAGCTTTGCTTGCCAGGAGCTGCGTCCGGCATTGGTAGGTGGCTGAATGGCTCATCTGTCTCAGAAACCCAGGACCCGTTACTGTGCCGCAAGTGGTGCACACTATTCCATACACTATTAGGGAGCATTTCCTCAGCCATTAGTAATTCTTTTCAATACTGACTTTTAACTGCTTTCGGCTGGTGCAGATGCTTTGGTTACCTGACGGTTTTCTCCCAACCACGGGCAGACCCACTCTGTGCTGGGATCAGAGGATGAATGATGGCTGGTTTTGCAGGCCTGTCTGTCCTTTATCACAGTCCTGCAAAAATAAATGGTCTGCAGCTTGGCAGTCATGAGTGCACCCTGTGGAGTGGGGCAGGGGAGACTATTTCTCATTTCAGCCACATCTCAGGCTCTCAGAGGCTGTGGTCCCCCAGGGACTTCCTCCTAGGAGGATCGTTTTGATACCACCCAGAGATTCCCCCAGCCTCTCTCCTCCAGCAGAAGCAGTGGGTGATCCTGGTGACGACAGCCCTGGCTTTAGATGTCTCAACAGCCGCCTGTGTCTCTTTACTGGCCACAGAATGGGTTTGTGGTGTGACCCAGCTCTTGGTGGCTTTTCTCCACCTAATCCTGTTGCTCCACAGTGCTTTGTTCACCCAGTTGCACCCACAACCAGAACCGATGTTTTTTCTGACAGTGCAGGAGAGGACAGACGGCTTTCTCTGGTATCCCATATCTGTTTTGCCCCAGGACAGCTTAGTGGCCCTGGCTATTCTGAGGCATTTATCTGTGGTTTAGAATCACCGATCACTCCTGCAAGCTGGAAGCACGTCTCACAAATGACCCTGTCATCAACTGGGGAATCTTTAATGTCTCCAGATTCATAGAGGATGCCAGATTTCTCATCTGCATAGTATAAATCTCTATTTTCCTCTTGGGCAGTCTCATCTGCCTGGAATAAGCTGTTCGTCTGGCATTGTTATCCACTGATTCTGTGGTTTGGGCTTTGTTCTTTGCTGAACTCTCACTCCTTGTCATTTTGTGTCTTTTGAGAGCAAAAGCAAGAGAAAGAAAGTAAATAACAAAGCTTTACCTTCAATTTCTTCTTTTCATGACCATGGCCTTGGCTCTGTACAAGCATTCAGGTTTTGCTCCCACTTGCCCACTACTCAAAGTATCTTTTACCTGGAAATCCAGCACTGATACATCCCAACTCTCTACCTGCTTCATCTGTTCTTGGAGTCTGTTTATTAATCCCACAACCTACTAACAGCATGTATCGAGCGTAGAGGCCAAAGATGGGAAAATAAAGGCGATGATATATAAAGATGTTGCACCTGTGGCAAACTCTGAGCCATGTGCACACAGATTGACCTTTTACTGCCTTCTCCACAATACTCTGCCTTGCAGGCTGTTTTCCTCCCCCAGCTTCCAAGCAGGTTCATATATCCAGAGCCTCACTCAAGACCTCCTACTAGCATGACCTCCGACCTTGAAATCACTCATTTTATTAAAACATTCCTCCAAGGTAGTCTGGGTTTATTTTGCAAATGGGGAACCAAAAATTCCAGAAGTTCATCTCTTTTCTTGGGGTGGGGGGGGTGGGGGGGTGGGGAAGAAGGTGGTTTATCTGAATAAAAGCAAGTGATAAGAAAGAGGCGAAGAATATTTTATTCCTATATAATGATATAAGAACAGAGAAGAGAAAGCTTTAGATGGTCTGATGCAATGGCAGATTACAAAGTCAGACATTTCTGATTTCTGCTTCATCCCACACTATGAGCTATGTCATCGTATCATTGTTTTAACATAAAACAAGGATAACAATGCTTCCTTATTTGTGTGGGGTGGGTGTGTTAGGAAGGGAATTCTGGGACATCATGAAATTTGGACTTTGTAAATATAAAGCATTTTATAGAGTAAAAGTTACTTCCACTAGGCTCTTCTGTTTGTTCCATCTTGGCAATACAGGTGGTTGCAAGTCCCACTCTGAATGTATCACGTCTCGTATTAGGGCAGAATCTGGCTGGTATCTTGAACTAGTAGAGTTCTGTCTGTCTTCTGCCACAAGGAGAGACCACAACTTCTTAGAAGCATATTTTCAAAACATAAATAATTAAGGAAGGAAGAAACTGTGGCCTTTAAGGGAGTTTTAAAGTTTCAGTGAAGGAGAAGGCTGGATACCAAGATTCTTTAGTTTTAATTATGCATTTTTCTAAGTAGCAAGAAAAAAGTACAAAATTAAAATAAAAGCCATCAGTAACGTAAAGAAAGAAATGAGCTTGAAACTGAAGGATTTGTGTCAACACCTGGACCTGGGGCTTGAAAACTAGGTGGCTGAGGTCATTCCATTTTATAAACCCAGCTTACGAACAGTATACACAGCATATGAACAAGTGCAAAGCCTAGAGTCACATAAACAGTGTATTTCATTCCTGGACATTGAAATAACAAAAAGGGCAGAGTCAAAGGGCTCCTCTCAGCATATGCACTTTAAATATATGTGGAGGGCCCATGTGACACTGAAATAATAACACTGGGAATATGGAAAATGAGACTAAGCAATATTTACATTACTTTTTTTTTTTTTTTACTGGGGTGAAGGGTTAAATTTGGTTAACGATAGGCTGATTTGGTCAAGAATATGGGCTCCATCACCTTTCCAAAGCTCTCTGAACAAATAAAATTAAAAAAATGTTTTCTTAGGATCAAATTCTCATTGTAATCTGAAGCCATTTCTCCCAGAAAACACATGTTTACTTGTTAAAACAAGTAAGAACACACTTGCTTCACAGTGCAAACTGAAATAAAAATATTAAATGGACGGTTCTTTCAAATCTTTGGCATTCTTCTCTCCCACGCACCTTCCCGTCCCAGCCAGGTCAGAGCTACCTGCTAGTGCACAGGGATTAACTGTGACAGCTGTGTATTTCACCTCCGACCATATTAGCAAGAAGCCTGCTCTAGTCTCAATATGACAATGGAGAGCTTTATCTGCAGCCATATGTTGGCCTCCGGGTTTTTGGTTAAAATTAGCAATCATGTTTAAGGGCAGCTCTACAAGCAGAAAGTTCTTCACCATCTAGAAAAATCAGGCTTGTGTCTCTCAAAACCAGGGATGCTTCTGAGACAGGAGTCTGAACACACCAGCAGAATGCTCTGCAACAGCTGAAAAGACAAGCAGCCTGTAGGAGTTATTAGGAGAGAAACAGCCAACTGACCAGAAACCAGTGTGCCACTGCACGAGTCCTTGGTGCTCCTGCTTCTTAAATGCTGCATGCGGGTCCGGTTATCTCATTTCAGACCATACACAGTGGAACTGCAAAGAATAAAGGGTGTATGATGAGGATCAGAGGTCTGGAAAAGCATTTGTACAGGGAACCTGCAGTGGCTAGGATTTTCAATTTCAGAAATGAGGTGACTCCTGTTTTATAAGATTGTAATGGAAATCTATAAAATTATGACTGGTTGATTGTTAACTTTGAAAATAATAATGGGAAGCTCTTTTCCCTTCTCTGACCCGTGTTTTTTTTTTGTTGCATAAAATACTTCATAAACCAGCGCGGTCTTTCTGTCAGGTTGGACCATGGTTCAGATAGCAGTCCTTTGACAAACATCTCTCAGAAATCATGGACCAGAACGCAAGACATCATACATAGGTGATGGATGAAAGTGTGTTACCAAATTGTGATAGCTTTCGATCCTGGTAGAGGCACTCAACTGTTAGCCGACATGATTTTCAAGGTGTTAATGTGTGTCTGCAGATGTTACGGAGAAAGCCAATCTCTGCAAGATAAATTAATCTAGTTTAAATACATCACACCTAAATAGGGCCAAAGACCAAGCAGAAGGATTGAATGAGTTGGGGAACTGTTACGGAAAGAGAAAACCTTTCACATATTGAGGACTGGCAGCAATCAAAAGCTGTTCTCAGCTGATGGCTGTGCTCACTTGATGGCACTTGCAAATTGCAGCCAGTGTAGCCCAGATGGCTTTCCTTTGGGTGTCTGGATAAAACCAAGGATTTATTAGGCCACAAAAGCAACAAGGCTTTATCCTGATGACGTTGGTTCTTTGGGCTGGACCTAATGCACTGCTTGTGGGACAGGGGGAAAAAGCTGGGCCCCCACTGCAGCTGCTTGGTTGATGGCCAGAAAAATCTGTCCCTCAGTACACTAGTTTCGGCTCAGTTTTAGAGGACCACTAAGTCCAGCAAGGGGAAAGCCTTAGACAGAAAAAAGAGATACAGTTCAGTTCATTTTCTCCAAAATGTCAGACTCTTTCCTGAACTCATACATTCAAATAAAAAATTTCCAAGAAAGCTGATGAGATTTTTTAATACAATTTGTCACTTGAGACCTATATTTTCATTTTTTGCATTTTGCCAGTCATTTCAAGGATTTCAGCACTGAGAAAAACATCTTGTCTCCATAACCACAAACAAATAACATCACGACAAAGGAGATACCTCTTCCAACTTCAGACTCAGTCTAACAATTTATCAGAGCAAATCTTTTATAAGATTTCCGAGTGATTTCTCTTTGCTGCCATGAAATTATTTTCTTATTTAGATTCACTGGTTCATTTCTGCTGATGTTGCATTTCAGACACTATCTGCTAGGTGGATGCTTATGCTGTCTTTTTCCATCAGGAATGGAAGCTGGTGACAATAGGCACTTTAGCTATTTGTGCTTTTTTTTAAAGTACCACTACAGAAAGAACTGCCCTGCTTTTCCAATGTAAGGGTGAACACACTTGTTTAATGTGTGCCTCTAGTATGCTCACAAAATATATACACCTTCCCTGGCCAGAAAAAAATCTAATGAAACAAGGTCTTATCCTGCATTCAGGAGGAAAGTTGTATATCATTGTAACTCTCTTGAGTTCTGGGAGTGTGCAATGTACAGTTTTGGCTCAACAGTAAAAAATTTGAATCACATTTTTTGATTGTCTATTTTTCTCCCCAAATCTTTGTTATGACAGCTTGCACCTTTTCATATTAAGATTTATTTCCTTCCCATTTCTTAATGTTCCCCAGAGACAGCAAAACAGCTTGACTATCAGTTAATATAAATTTTAAAATTGAGTCCAAATATTTAATTGAATTGGTTGCGTCAGTGACTTAATCACCTAATTGCTGGGATTCTATTTCTGTGATACAGATTGTCAGTGAGTTTGGAAGATCAGTTACATTGCTGGAGACTGGAAATAATCTCCTTCCAAATGGCATAAGTAGTTGAACAATACAGGCAAAATATGCCCTGAATGTACATCCAATGCAAACTTTGGCTTAAACAAGTCAGAACACCGTGTCTGTTTTTCTTTAAATTGATTTTTATAGAATACTAGGTGTCTGTTTGAGTTATACTTTAAGACGATGGTATTAATTATGCTATGCTTTTGCATGTATATGCTCAAAACCACATTCATGATTTTTTTTTCCTAAGCATAGCCTTACAATACTTGGATTAAAGATACAGTAGCAAACGGCTCATTTTTAAACACGTGCAATCAATATTATGATCTTCCACCATCTGCAGTGCAGAAACAGAGAGAACCTGAAGGGTCGAGGCTTTCCGAAAGGAAATATCATAAGATGAAAGTGAATTAATCTTTGGGAACTACATCTCATTTGTCCTAAAGATGGATTCTAGATAAAATTTCATCAGCCTTTCTATTTTTATTTAAATAAAACATGTTTTTTAATGGTTAATAACAGTATCGCTCAGAATCTATATATTATTATATGCTATATGCTCCGAATGTTTTTCTTAATTGCCGGTTGGTGAGTGTATATCAAACCTGACAAACTCGGCTAGTGCTCACTCAGTTCCTGGGTTTAGCTGGGGATGAAAAGAGAGTCAAAACATGTTCTTGAAACCGGAGGAAAAAACCTGAGGCATGGCACGGAGCAAGAGCAGGGAGTAGATGTGCTTCATGAAAAGGTGCTTTGCCTGCTCTTCTGATAGTATTGACTTTTTAACACACAATGTCTTTGGAAATGGTAATTTTGTGGCAAATCCAAGGATGTAAACTTACCCCAGTTACGTTCCAGTGCTAGTTGGAGAAGAAAGCCTTGCGATAATGCCAGGAGGTGTCTTGGAAACTTTGGGTGGGGCTTTGGGTAGGTAGCCGGGGCGGAGGAGGAGGCTCTTGGCTGCGTGGCGGAGGCACTGCTTCCCTGTCGGGCTGCGGCTGAGGGAGGACACCTGGCCTCCGGGACTGTAACATTATAAATTCCCAACAAGCCCAAGGGGAGGGCATGGCAAATTCAGTCTCTGAAGGTGAAACCCGATGACTTTAACAGCTCCGCTCTTTATGGGACCTTTTCCTATGTGACTGATAGGAAATCAAAGGCCAGCCGTGGCCATGGGCCCCCGGCGGAGGGCAGCCCGCGCCCTGCGTGGCCTCAGCCTGCAGGGAGCGGTGGCTGAAGAGATGCCCGGTCCTCGTGCCGCACGAGGTGCGAGGGGAGAGAGGAGTCAGGCCCTGGCAGGGGCCGAGAGAGGCAACGCTGACACTCTGGGAAATGAAGGTACAGGTGTAAGTGAAATGGGCATTGTTCCTCACCATCACAGCGGGTCTGGGGTTTGGTTATCAACCATGAAGAGCCACCCGGGAGCTCGGCTGAGCCCTGCTCGCTGCAGGAGCAGCGGAGGCAGTGGGAACGCTGCCTGGAGAAGTGCGATGCACAACTTTTCTGAACCTTCACCTTTTGAATTAAACTCACTGCAGTGTGCAAAACTTCATGAAATGTTTTAGACTTTGACACACATGGATTTTATGGTGACCTTAAAAGGGTGAGGCTGGAGCAATGTGTCGGGCAGGTGGACACTTTGCGGGCTTCTCTACATAGATCCACTCTGTCGCTAAGATCCTAAACAATTATAACTTGGACGTGCCCAAACAGATGTTGCATTGTTCTCACTTTTTGTAAGACAAATTCATTGCCAGACTGAGACCTTGTGTGCCAAGTTTCAGACTGGAGTGCATTTTATGGCTGAGTTATAAACCCCTGGAAGAAGAGTTTTGTAATCTAAATGCTGACACAGCCAGAGCTATAACAGAGTGAATGGTATTGCAATGATATCTTATTTACCTCTAGCAAGGAACATATAAGGAAAACCAAATAACGTATTCCTGCTGCTACAGATCATTTAATTGGTAAAACTTGTCTCTGATTTTATTTGGTAGGTTAAAACAACAAAGTTCATGCATCAGTTAAGGAAGAGTAGCAATAGTCTATATATTCCTATGCATTACAAGATTTACATATTTGCATATGATAGATTACTCCCACTTAAGCAAAAGTGCAGCAGCTTATTGCAAATGACTACAGCCATCACAAAAAGAACATGTAGGTGACTGCTGTATGTGGTTGAGTACCCAAATATCAGCTGGTGCTGCTTTTTTTCCAGTTACGAATAAATTACTGCAGAAACCCCAGAATTACTCTGCCATAGCAAGACATCTGCTTAATTGAACAGGAAAGCATTGCATTGAGCTAGCAAGTTAAAAACAGGAGGACAGTCATTCATAAGTAATCTGAAGAAAGCGGTCTGGAAATTCCAGCCACTGACTGCCAGTCTCTGCCACTAACTACACATACAGCGCATCTGTTAGGGAGGTACACAGTGCAGAATTTGCTTGATCAAATTATCACTAGGTTGGTCCTGTACAAGAACCAGCACCTATGCTTTGTCATTCCTGTTCTGTGACCTCTCTGATGTCCATTACTGGGTCTGGAAACCTGGGTTTGGCAAGCTGCACTATAAAATAAACCTACTAATTCTGAGAAGTGGTTTTTCAGGCACCACTGTCACTTCTGGATAAAATACGTTCAGCCTTTTGAGGCAGACAAATAAGTCTACCCATGCAATGTGTAATGTTTTCTTCTGTCCTTTATAAAACTGAAATGACTGAAATAATATTTCAGGAAAAGATTTTGCTATCCTTGCTCCAGTGTGCCTTGGCAGCCCCCACGCAGTGAATAGTTTCTCCAACTTCAGTGGAATGCCTCTTGGATGGAAGATAGGGCTCACAGTGAATTTAGCTGGCCTGCTGCTGCTGCAGGAATTCAGGGGCACGCTCTTACACATTATACAGGAAAAATTACACGAATGTCCAATGACAAGTGTATATTGTCGATATTGTATCCAAGAAAAACCATTGTATACCTTAAAGAATGTGTCTTTTTGGCACTTGCTAAAATAAGAACAGTCAAGAATTTGTGGTCTGGGCTCTTTTTAAGTCTTTACATGATGAGACAGAGCAACAGTTTCTGAGCATTTTTGCAGCACTTCCCCCTGTCGGTCCCCTTCCCTGCTCCCCTCGCTGACAATTCTGTACAGCTCGCTGAGCGTCCGCTTGAGCTCAACCATTACTGGTAAAACTTTCACTTTTCTGCCTAAGCATAGGACTCAAACTGATTTTCGTTTCTGTAACTTGTTTATTTCTCCACCTACAAAGCAGATGTAGTCTTTGCCCTGTAATTTAATGTCCGCCTCTTTTTCCGCCAAGGTTGGTTTGGTATTTCCTTTACAAACCTCAATTGTTGGCATTAAAACCCTGGCCATTTCAACTCTACTAAACTAAAACTTGGCAAACAAATTGTCAGCTAGCATTTAAATTGTTGTACTGAAATTTCTTTCTTTTTATCAGTTATCTATGACCAGTCTTTACCCCTGCAATACCCACTACGCTTCTAGGTCCCCTGAAGGTGAATCACTGGAAGCGACTGGCTTGAAAACACTTAAACCAGAGACTGCAGAGTCTGAGCTCAGTACCAAAATGCAGTTAGCTTACTGTCTGTCTATCTGCCTGCCTGCAGGCAGACTTTCTTTTGCTTCTCTGTATCAGGTAAGAGTCTTTCGGCTGAACTATAAGGTAGAGTCCTTACCAAGGTCAGAAGGGCAGAGAAGCAAAAAGGCATGTAGTAAATCTCTCCTGATGCAAGGTCTGGGCTTGGTCATCACAGTCCTCTGGCAAGGTATTCCTTGTTAGAAAAGGAGACATACCACTGAGGAGCTTCTACTTGCAGTAGTTTACAGGAGGCTGCACCAACTAACCATGCCTAAAATTAGTGGGAGCATGGTGGGGGAAGCCCAGAGGAAGCACCACAAGAAGCAAAGCCCAGGAGAGTGCTCACCCTAACCCAGAGCAATAGCTTGCAGCTAGAGGGAGGAACAAGAGAAAAGGGCCATGTTGTAGCACTGGGTGAGCTAGGAAGCAGGAAAAGCCCTTTATTGCTGCCTGTGCGGAGCAGTGCAACAAGTCGCTGGGCTCGGCAGTGCCAGCCCCATGCCACTCCTGCCCTGCCCACTGCGAGTGCCAGGGCTGGGGCACCATTTTACTGGCAACCTCTTTAAACCCTCTAGCCAAGCCCTCATCGCTGCTAGTCAAGTCCTCCCAGAAGGATCATGTTTCTTATTTGGAGGATGTTTCTCTCATGTTTGGAGAAAGCGAGGCAGCGGGAGCTCCGCTGGGCAGGCTTAGCATCCCCCTGTTTGAGGTGACACCTGAATCTGGTATTTTAGCAAACTTCCCCCCGCAACTGTACTTGGCTTTGCTGCTAGTCATCAAGGGCTAGCAGCACAGTCTCAGCAGCGTTTCCATCCCTGGCTTATTTATTTTGAAGCAACAGTGATATCATGAGAAAGACTAACTAATACAGAAATATAGTTTAATGGGATGTGCATCAGTCTCAAGAAGTATACACAGTGTTAATATGATTCTCTTCCCTCATATTTATCCCTCCTGCAAAATAACAGCAAAAACTGGCCATATGGTTCAGTGGCACTGCAGGGGATGTGACTGGGACACGGCTTTTCCAGGTGAACACCCATCAGCATCCAGTTCAGGGGGAACAGTATTTTGCAAATACATGAACTCGGCTTTAGGTGATTGCTGGGCAGATCTAAATGCGTAAGTGAAGCAGAATAGGCTGCTCTTTCACTGCTGGAGTAAAAATTATGAGTCATGGAAGTAGACCCACTTTAACCAGCACAGAGCCTACCCCAAAGCACTCAGCTCACAGTACAGCCCAAGGCTCAGTGGTGATCACCAGCTTTCCTAAGAGCCTGCAGCCATCTGGAGGGTTTCCAAAAGGCTTGAGGGAGTGTTGAGGAATTAACAGGGACCCCCTTCTCAATGTATGCAAGATGTAGTCACACTTAACTTCTCAAATCAGGAAATTGAAAAATTATTGACAAAAATCATCTGATTTGAGATTTTGAAATTAAGTTACATATAAAAAATGCTTCATTTCAATGCAAGTGTGTTTAGCTTTATTACTCATGACCACTGAATCCGTAGCACTGGTTGCTAAAGGGTCACAGCCATTAAACTGCTTTACCAATTGTATGGTAAGGACCATCTGGTTAAACCTTCATCCAATATGAACACTGAAAACTCTAAAATGTCTCTGTAAACAGAAAAAAATATTTTTAGCTTTATCTTCAGCCCATTTTGATAGCAACTATCCTGTGAAATAATAGCCATAATACATGGCTATTGTGAAATATTTTTCTAATTTCAACCCCATCATTGCATTTTGTTCGGGATGCAACTGTTTCCTTCCACTGCAGAAGCCATCAGAAGATTTTTCTTCATCTTTCATGTACCTTCATGCAAAAGTAACTTTGGTATTAGGAAGAACTTTGCCTAAAAAGCATCTTATATAAATATTTATTAGCAGGTTTTGTCTCTTTCTTTGAAGCTCTGGGGACTATTGCTCCTTGGCTGAAGACACTAGAGTGAGTGGGCCATTAATCAGACAGAAATCATAATTCCTACATTCCTGTAGAATGAATTCAAGGGAAAAGGCAATTTGCCTTCCAACCCTGTCCTGCTGTAGCAAGTAGTACTGACACAGCATCTCAAAGATGCAATTTGTTGCTTAATGTAAGGTGTACCCAAGTCCAATGCTGTTGAAAGACAGTCCTGACCTTCCCTGACCACCAGCTGACATCCCACTATGAGTGAAGTCTCAAAGTGTGGGCTGACACCCAACCAGCCCTCCTCCTGTGCGGGTACATTGGACTGGCATCCCAGCAGCACGGGGAACTCCCTTAATATGGAGTAATCCTCTGCCAGCCAGCCCTGTTGCCATGGCCAAGTGCAGCATATTTGCCCTGAGCCAGCTGGTAGTTAAAATCTGATTCTAGAAAAGAAGGGAAGAAAAAAAAAAAGAAGAAAAAAAAAAAAGCCAGGAAAAAGTGCTTCTTTGTCTGAGAACCATGGGTAGAATAGTGTGGAGCTGCTCAAAGAGGCATAGTTAAGGATGATAATATTTAGTTCTCTTCCCCAGAAAGCTATGCAAAGGCAAGAGCAAGGCCCATCCTATCACACCACCACCTGGCCCCCCATCACCTCATGAAGGTGGTAGCTGGATTCACTTTGGACAACCAGGGAGGACAGGGGAAAGACTTCCTGACTGTGATCTGGTCACAAGATTCCTGGGAAATGTAGCAGAGACTACCTGACTCCTGGCAAATCGCACACACAGGTAATTGCAGTTTTTAAAGGAAGGCCTCTTCTAAAACTGCCCATTTTGGAGGGGAAGGAGATATTCAGAGGACTGTGGTTTAAATTCTGGGTAGCAACTTCATTTTTGGTCTGCTAGCAACGATTCCAGGTCTGCTAGCAATGAAAGGCCACTTGGGTTTATGGTGCACCTCAAGTCGTCCCTGATTGACATGGGAAAAACTGTTCAAAGCCTCGTATGCCAGGACGGATGGCATTATTTTTCTGAACCCAGTTGCAGGGTATTCTCTTAGGATAGGTGGCATAGCATCTGACTCATCTGCTAGTAGGGAGTGCTGCTAAGTGACCGCAAGTTAAATAAACTCAAATTCCTCAGTCATGACTGAGGGATAATGAGGAAAGTTCCCTCCTGCTCTGCAAGTAGTTTCTGCAGGTGTTGGACATCTGGAACTCCCTCAGCTCACAAGATCTATTAACCACAGAGAAGAGAAGAGATTCAGTAGATTATTATGGTTTTGGATGATACAAGACATCAGAGACTCTCCTGACGAACAAACACACTACGTGCTAGCTACAATTGTTGTTCCCACGTTAAATGGCTTTTCTCTAGCAGTTACCACAAAGTCTTTAGTTTTCATGAAAGGTACGTAAGCTGAACAAGTTACCTGGTCAGGACAGTCCACATAAAACACCCAAATAAATTCTCAGGCATGTGAGTCATTTATTTTATCATATGTCAGGAAAACAGAATATATGTATAAGGCCACTAAATTCTGTAAAGATAACTTGTGCTGAAATTCAACAAAGCATGTTATTTTTAGTAGTTGCAGATCATAAGTGGACATTTTACAGAGAAACCTACAAAAGTTAGTTGTACTTTCTGGTAGTAATTACCTCCCACAAATATGACTCACTTCTGCAGTTTAAATGCGATGGTTTAGTGTCCCAAAATCAACAGTTTTATAAATAAATCTCTGAATCACAGACTGAATGCCTGAAGTGTTTAAATATTTCTTACTGGCCTGGGAAGTAGTTTGCATTTAAGGCTTTTACTTCATAACAAATTCCCAGTGAGCAGTACTGATACTAAAAGGGAGCAAATGCCGACAAAATCGGAAGGCTGCGGTGGGCTCTGTAGCAGAACAGCACAAACTAAGCTTTCCCAGTCTTCCGTACTTCTGCGGGCACGAAGTGGGATTGCCAAGTGACCCGGACACGATCGATTTTCCCGTTTCACAGCATCCTCCTCCGTGGAAAGCGCCCCTGGAGCGGGGCGGCCCTGGGCACGGCTTGGCAGGCGGCCTGGCTGGGGGTCATGTCAGAGGAAGAGGCCGCTCCTCAGAAGGCCAGTGCACCGCAGGGCTAGAGACGAGAGTAATTTCGCCTTCAGATCGTCGGATTTTATATTGTGAAAATTATAGTGTTAATTTTTTTTTGAAGGGCACGAGGTGCCGGAGGTTTTTGCCCTGCTGGGGCGCAGGTGGCCGCCCCCGGCCCGCAGCCTGGCGCTCACAGCGGCGCTCCGGCGGGGTGCGGGCGC
>JAVJGI010000050.1:66641820-66660785 GCA_035590275.1 Ibycter americanus | reverse complement strand
GGCCTCCCTCCGCAGCAGGGAGCACATGGGCGGCAAAGGGAGGGGAAGAGAGAAAGAGAAGCAAGCAAGCAAGCAAAGGAAGGAAGGGAGAGAGAAAGAGAGGAAGAGAGAAAGAAAGAGAGAGAGAACGAAAGAACGAAAGAACGAACAAATGAACGAAAGAAAGAAAGAAAGAAAGAAAGAAAGAAAGAAAGAAAGAAAGAAAAAGAAAAGAAAATAGAAGAAAAGAAAATAAAAGAAAATAAAAATAGAAAGAAAGAAAGAAAAGGAAAAAATAAAAATAGAAAGAAAGAAAGAAAGAAAGAAAGAAAAGGAAAAAAAAGAATAGAAAGAAAGAAAAAAGAATAGAAAATAGAAGAAAAGAAAGAAAAGAAGGAAAGAAAAGAAAAGAAGGAAAGAAACAGAAAGGAAGGAAGGAAGGAAGAAAGGAAGGAAGGAAGAAAGAAAGAAAAAGAAAGAAAGGAAGGAAGAAAGGGAGAAAGAAAGAAAGAAAGAAAGAAAGAAAGAAAGAGAAAGAAAGAAAGAAAGAAAGGATAATTTTACCTGTAGAGCTTTACCCAAAGGAAAATAAGCTCTCCCAGAAAAAGCATGACTTTTTGTTATGTCCTTGTGGGCATTCGTCTAATTTCACTGCACTTAAACTCAGATTATCCCCAGACAGAAAGGGGGGAGAAAAAAACCACCAACCCAGACCAATCACTCCCCTAGCTGATAGTGCTATACCAGTGTGGCTTTCTTGACTAGAGGTGACCTAAATAACACTAATCTGATCAGATATAAAAGCATAAATATTTATACATGTACACATATTAAAAAGTCCTGATTTACACACTGTTATATTTTCAAAAAACACCCAGAAGACAAGAAATGCAGATAGGCAGTTGAAACCTATAAACCTTCTATCTTTAATTGCAAACTGACAGTTAAAATCACTACTGAATCTGGGATTGCTAGTGAGAAGTTACATATCGTAAGTGACATGCGGTCCTTTTTATTTATATTTAATTAGAGAAAAAAATTAAAGAGAAAAAGGAAAAGGCAAGAGAACAGAAAGCTAAAGAAGTAGGAGCTGAATAAAAGAAAGAGGGAAAGGAGCAGGGACATTGTGGATGTCATCCTCTAGCAATAAATAAAGATTTCTAAAAAGTTCAAGCACAGACTCTGCAGCCTTATCTTGGTTTCTGAGTCTCGGTGTGATCTACAAAACAGCCCGCTTATGACTAAATGCATTCACCTTTTGGCTGACTCATCCTCAGACATTTGCGTTTCTCCTTTATTTATATTTCAGGTCCTGTAAAATCTCTACCGCTTCATCAAACCCACCTTTGTGGGACACGCGGATCACTGCTGTTTCTGCTGCATGACCACTCAGAGACCTGCTGTACTGGCCCCTTAAAGCAGCACATCCTCCACCTGTGAATTTTTAAAATATTTTATTGGGAACAGGACAGGGAAATTATATTCTCTCAGCTTACCTTCAGCAATTGGAAAGTCTGATAACTTTGTCAGGCTCGGTTATATCCATTTACATTTATTTTATCTAGAAATACATGTTCCTCTGATATTATGCAGGCAAAGATTAGAACAAAGCACATCATTACATGTATTGTGAAGATCCATTTTTGATGACTGTGCACAATATCATTTAATCAATTGCATAAATAGCCTACAGTGATTCCCTGTGAGCTGCAGACTCTGTGTGCTGCCAGCTACTGCAACACTGGCTTTCCACAAGTGACCAGCCCTGGTGCAGTGGGCAGGTACATGCTGTCTAAGATTGTCTGAGTTCATAGGATCACAGAATCATAGAATCATTTAGGTCAGAAAAGACCTTTGAGATCATAAGGTCCAATCATTAATCCAGGACTGTCATGCCCATCACTACATCATGTCGCTAAGCACCGCATCTATGCGTGTGTGCTTTTTTTTCAATTGATGTAACTCAAAAAAGAGCAAGGCCTCCTGAGTCTCCTGCTTAGAGTTTTACGTTATTATTTTACATAAAATACCAGTGCCTTGAGGAAAATGAATAGATAATAATGAGGATAAGGTGGCATCAACAATACAGCATATTTTTTTCAGAAAGAGTCAGAAAGGGACAGTGAAGTAATAGAAACGAGCTGAAACTTGAAAAAAGTGTGAGATCAAGAGCTTCAACTAACAACAAGAACGAAACAGAAACAACAGAGGAGGGAGATGAGCACGAACACGCTGGCTGATCACAGGATTACCGCAGCCTGCCAGTCAGCGCGGTCCTGAGAAACTGCAAACGTGATCATAGCATAGAAAACATGATCACAGGATACAAAAAACTGTTGGTAGAGCATAGGAAGAATTCAGACCCTTGTCCCAGGCATTGGTGACACCTCTTCTGACATCTTTCGAGTCACTGGGTCGCTCGCATTCAGAAAAGACAGTCAAATTGGGATAGGTGCAGGGGAAGGCTACAAGGTTAAGCAGTTTATTTGATGAGTAAACTACCTTATGAGACTAAAAGAAGCTGCTAAATAAAGCCAGAGGGGAGATATGATTGCTGCCTTTAAATCTCTCTTGTTGATGTTACTGATGCTAAAGGTAAAAAAAAGGGCACAATCTAGAAAAACAATAGCAATGAAACACATTTGCAGAACTAAATGGGTTTGAAAACCCACGGTGGCTTTTCTGAACAATGCCTGAGAGCTGTGCAGGCACACCAGCACACCAGCCTTCCCAGAGCCAAGTCACAGATCTCAGACTGGGCGCAGACAAGCCCAGTTAGCTGGTTCCAGTGACAGAGCACAGGGCAGAAAGAGCTGGCGGAGTACTGGTATCTGCTGTGCCCGAGCTGCCAACCTACCCCTGCCTATTCCTACCCCTCAGTCAGCCTCACAAAGAGTCTGAAGCCACAGGGGTGCTGTAATTGCCTACCAATGCTGCCCATTTACTGCTGAGTCCCTCTCCCAGATGGAAGCAAGTTTCTCCTAAATAGCCTAGGGAAAGACTCATTCATCCTCTCTTGCATCACAAGTCTACAAGGTGGAGGTAAAGGGTGCCTAAAATATGAGCACCCCAAGGCTTAGCCCTTCAAGGAACAGAGCTCAGGTACAGCTTCCCCTGCTGCTCTGGCAGAGTGCAGCTGCTCTGCCATCTCCTCCCAGAACAAGCGAGCTGCTAAAGGTTACGTGCCTCGGTCGGGGACAGCGAGTTCCAGCACAGGTTGTGCCCTAGGCATAACCGCAGCACAGCACCCTCCGTCCTCACCCGCTCTCACCTCCCTGCAGCGAGGCCAGGCATAACTGGGTTCCTATTTTTGCTCTTGCTGCAGAATGCCTGAAAAGGAAGAAATTTTTCTTCACAGTGAAAAGAGGTTTGAAAGAGAAGAAATGCTCCCCGAGTCGACTGAGCTCGGTGACTCTTGTGGTATGCTCCCTATACGTGTTCAGACACTTAATGTAGATGCTCCAAGTCTTTCCCCTGGTATATCTGCCTCTCCAATGCTCTGTGCACACACTGGTCTTCTGCTCAGGATCACAACTGTGAAATGCTTCACGTGGCGAGTGTGCTGTCCCAGCTCTGGCTGCAGTGACAGGGGACAGCTATGCAACCGATGGAGGCAGGAGGCTGGCACATCACCCTGAGAATGCAATCTGAAGCAGTGAAGAAAATGGAGCCTGATTAATGCATCCGCAGCGCAAAAAATGGGCAGCGATTGTCCTTTGTTTCCCCATTTGTGACTTTGCAATGTGGATTGATTACAGCCGTCTGAACTCAGCAGATTTCCTCCCTGCGAACAGTGGGAAACATTGATGCTCTATTTACAAAGAATTTCTGGGAAGCCTGTTGCACATACGTATCAACAACTACTTGCTTGGATGGTTTTTATTTAATAGGGTTTTGAAAAGCATATGGAGAAAATTTCTGCTGTGGTGCATTTAACTTAGAAATCTGCCGTGCCTGGAGGAATAAGCTCTTAGGAGTCACAATGCTTTTGTATCTGGGTAAAATGTGCTGGTGTAGGGATGTGTGTTTGGGGTCTCATCTTACTGTAACCTCTGGGGCCTGTGGCTGGATTGTACCTTGCTGGAGAGTTCAGCCTCTATGTAGGCAAGGCTCTGTGTACAATTTGCTTTTGCTAAAAGTTTTTGCTTAAGGCCTTGAGTTTTATAACATTTTTAATGACGTTTGCTCTTTGGAACAATATCTACAATATATTCATTTTCCTTTTACTCCAAGCTCCAGCAATCACCCTAAAATGGCATTACATAACATAGCACATCTGGCCTGGAAAAGGACAGTTCAAATGTTCTATATTTGGGTTGCGATCATTATTTTAATGTAGGTCTAGTGAGGGGATTTGAAGATAGATAATGTCTCTAAAATTTGTAAAATTCTACCGTGTCCTTTTATGGTATTTGTTTTCACTGACCTTTATTTCCAGATGACAGGAGAAGCCCTTCAGACCTGACACACAGGAGCAATACAGAGTACAAGCAAGGTGTGTCTAGAGTCTACAGGGACCCAATATATCCTGCTCTCATGGTTAAACAAGTGGGAATTGCAGCCCTTGGACCCCACAGCATTGGGTTACACTTGAATTTCTGATTATTCACTCCCTTACAAATAGTTTCTGAATTTCCTAGTGTGTAGTAGCAAGCCTGAACACACAAAAGGCAGGTCACTGCTATTCAGACATTTTTTATTTCAAAATAAGCCAGTATCTGATGCAATTAACTTTAAATAGTACATCCTCAAATCATTGTTTTAAAAGCTTCCTTAAAAATTGTTAAGGGACTTTTCTGTTTCCCTATTGAAATTTACAGTGGTCTTTTCAGCAAGGAAGAAACTATTCAGGGTCCAAAATCTAAAAAGTCTTTACACAGACAGTTAACCAAAATAAAGTTAAATATACATGTTAAGTCTCTGCAGGAATTGGACTCAGCTAAGCATAAAAGAGAAGTTATAAAATCTGACTATGCTGTCCAAAGCAGAGAGCAAATAAAAAAATTGAGACCATTTAGTAACTTATCTCAATGTAATCAAGTTGCACGCACATAAAGCACTCATTTCTCAGCCAGCACCGTGACTTTTCAGGTAGGAGGCAAACCTTCAGGATAATTCCAAACGGGTCTCACCAGTTATTTAAAAATGCACATCCATTATTTGTAGCTGAAGTATTTCTCTTGTTTCACTTTCAATGAAACTCAGGTTTGAAATTTTTATAGGCTTAAAAAGCATCATTCAGCCTGGTTAAAGAGCTTCCCTTTGCAACGCAGACTGAAAAATACAGTGCACTCATGATACAGCAGGTAAATATGAAGGGCAAATGCATACATGCTGTGTGTAAGGCAACAGATCTCACATCGGGAAACAAGAGGGGGAACTGAAAGAGAAAAGACTGGGAAGTAGGCAGAAGAGGAAAGGAGACAAGAATAAGCGCTAGCAACCTGAGTCAACATTAACAAGAAAAGACTCCCTGAAGGGAAGAGGTCCCTTTCTCATGACTTCTCTGTTTATTGATTCAAATGGAAGAAGATAGATACCACATTGCGGACCTGTTTTCTAATTAGCAAACAAACTGAAAACTAGAATTAAACCATCTGATTTAAAGAATGCATGAAAAGCTGCCTTACTGTTTTGACTGTGCCCTGTTTAGTCTGCTTTAAACTTTTTAGAAGCTCTATATCAGAGGTTATGGAACAGATGGAAAAAAGCAATGCCAGCATATTTTTTCCCCTTAAGCGAAATGATAGGACATGCAGTCGGTAGATACCATATAAGCAGTAGACAAAACCCTGATTTAGCTTCTAAAACTTGTAAACACCATACACAATGAGCTTTTTAATTACTGAAAATCAGTATTATATCTTTAGTCTGGAAAAAAAAAAACCCCAAACAAAATTTCCTAGATGATTTTAGGATGCAGTAATGTGTTAAACTTACACATTAAAAAAGTCCCAGTTCACATTGTTTATTCTTCTGTATCTTACAGAGGAAGGATGCTTTCAGCATGCTGTAAATAATGTCATTAACCTTAACATAGTCTTCAACGTGGTCTTGAAGCTCTACAAAGTCCCTGGTCATGCTCGCAGCTTGCAGCGATCACGACTAAGATGCATACATATTCCCACTGGATTTTCTAGGTCCCACGAAGCCACAGAACGTGTGTGTTTGCACTGATCCCACACTTAAGCTCACTTCAGGAAAAGCTGCTCAGGCTTGCTGTAAGCCTGCAGTTAAACGGAAGAAGATGCATAACCCCTATGGCCTGACCCCCACCAGCCCCTCAGGGAGTCCGGGCAGTGATGGCGTTAGCCCATCAGCCAGGCCGCTCGGCGTTCGGTGCACGGTACACCCGGCTCTAAGAGCCGCTCCCAAACCAGGAGCAATGTGTCTTGTTTAAAACCTGTTGGTTTGTGAACTTATCTCCAAATACTCCTACAGGAAAACAGCGAAGTGTCAAACCCTAGTATCTTAAATTATTGACATACCAAATACCCTGCAAAGGAAAACAAACACATTTGCTCTCTTATCGTGAAAACAAAAGATTGGCGCTGCTTCTGTAAACAATAGTAAGGCTGGTTTTTTACCAGTAGTAATGCAGTTTCTACACCTTTTAATTTCTTAGAAGATTTTTATAGATGACAGAAAAAAACAGGGGGAAGATGCACGGGCAATGAAGAGCAGAAGGGATTTTTGCTTTGGTAGAGCACTGAGGAAGCTTCAGAACAAAAGCCTCTGACTATGGCACATCAATAATATCCTATTTGGTAGCAATGGGCTGGATATTAAACCCAGACTTAATGGAGAATGGTGCTAAGACATAGTGCTATATACAGATAATGTTGATTGATCTCCACTGATCGAGATCCCAGAATTATGTCATCCGTGCACATTGTTGATATTTTTATTAATACGGTTGAAAATGTCAGTATCCAAAGAGCATTTGGTAGTGCCTTCCAGAAAAACACCTAGGAAGAAGTCAGTGAGTCAGAGGGTCATGTTTTTGGTTTTACAGTGACGCTAAAGATAAAATTAATTTATAAGAGAGAGAATAAAGTCTACACTTCAAAGGTTTGTCTATATCAGGGAATTTTACTGGTAAAACAGGAAAGAAAAATAACTTTATACATTCCACCAGCTAAGTGCCACTAAAGTTAAAATTGTTGGGAGGTTAAATATGTACATATTTCTGCTGCCTTTCAGCATTTTTACTGGTGGATCAATCAAGTGTTCCTCAGTGAGCTAATTCTGTCCCTGCTTTGGAGCATGCTCAGAGTAGATGGAATTTTTTTTTTTTTTGCACGTCCATGTGCTAAATTTGAACAAATTTCTACCGCTTATGTATCAGCTGAGATTTTCCACAGAAAGCAGAAAAGACATCTCAACAAGGGGTTATTTATTTGCCAAATTTTAAGTAAGGAGTTTAGAGATTCTCTATATGGTCAGAAGAATGTATTTTTGCTTAATTGCTTTATAGATACTGATGAACAATTTGCTCAACTTCTCACTCTTTCTCTACTGCATCCCTCTCAAAAAAGTCAGATTGCAGGAGATACCCAGAAAAGGAAACTCTTGCCTAATCAGTTAAAATTTAAACCAACCAACAGCTGAAATTATAGGCAACTGAAACCTGCTTCTTATAATGGAAATGTCAGACATCCTTAATTACAGGTCACCACCAGTTCTGCCTACAACAGAGTAATTTTATTTTCATCCATAGAAATGAATGGAGTTTAGGGGGAAAAGAAATTCCACCTATTAAATCCAAAATCCAGGCTGCTCCTTTACTACTGCTCTGCTTTGGGCCAGCCAAGCAGCTACAAAATTCCCACCCCACTTGTTTGCTGTGGTTACACAGTCCTGTGTTATTTCCACTATCTCACACACAGAGCCAGAAGAACTTGGAAGATGAAAAGACTTCTGCTTTCAAATATTTTCCTTTTAAAAGCAGAAAGCTAAGTGTAATTCTATTAATGCATTATTATTTCGGAGGGACTGCTGAAGTCAGGAAATTCCAAGTCAATGCTATATTATATTCATTGTGCAGATGTATCACTTTCTGTTCCTCTTTTCCTTGTTAAATATAACCTGTTGTGGCGTATTTTTTATTACGGAATGTGCAGTGGGACTATTTCTGCAGCAAAGCTGGAATCACCACCCAGGGGAGATCAGTTACATCTGAAAGTGGACGGACAAAAACAAAGTGTAAAAAATGGCTGAAAGCAAGGCAGTGTGTGCCAGGTGAAGATCATACTCCATTGGACTTTCACTTCGATAGATTCAAGACACTGCTCACTTTCAGAGAATTTTCTGGGAAGTCTTCCTTGTGTCCCACTACAGGTAGCTTTGTTATTTTTTTGTAACACTGTGTATGTATCAAAAATTCATATTCAGAATTCTGGGGATGATTACTATTTCAGATACATGGAAATTCTCTTGTTCTTTATCTGTGCTTCACTATTTTGGAGCACTTCATTCTAAACCACTTAGGAATATGAAGTAAGGATATTTAAAATGAGAGAGAAAACAAAACAAAACACCCCCTCTCCCCCCCAAAAAAACCAATCCAAAACCAAAACCCAGAAATCCCCCAAACCAAAACAAATCCCCCTCCAAAACTCAAAAAACCAAACCTGAACAAAATGCAACCCCAGAGTTCTCCAGGTATTGTCACTGACTTAAAGCCCAACCTCTTCTTCCCAGACACAGGTCAGTCATCATCCTGCTTCAAGGCTCTTCCTAAATGAGGACCCTTAATTACCAGCTGATGCTTTAGGAGCTCTTCTAACCTCATCCTTGTTTGTTCAGGCACAGATGGGTGCTGTCCCCAGGCTGCTCAGAGGGGTGGCAGACGGGAGCCCCCAGGAGCGCGGGAGCACAGGTGGGCAGGGGCTGACATAGACCCCTCCGTGCCCTGATCCGCTCTTGAGGCTGTTGGCTGCCAAATGCAAATCAGAAGGGTTTTCAGAAACCTCTGGTTTATGGCTTCTCTAACCAAGCAGAAATTAAACACTAAAAGGCAGTTGCTGTGCTTGCCATTTCAAGGCTGTTTTTAGCCAGCAGTTTGCTGAAAAAGTTCTTTTGCTGGACTTTCTCTCCAAAGCACACTTCTACTTCTGTTGTTGCTTCTCTCCACCTTCTCATGAGCAGCTTTGCAGGCTGTATGCCAGTGACACCCACTTCCACCTATCCCTCCCTCCACCCGCACAGCCGACTCCAGACAATATTGCCTAACGTTACATTTTGGGTGATGGATTTCAGCTGTGTCACTGAAAGGACCATAACCGCTTTTTACTTTTTACTGCCCTTAGATGAATGAAGGGCAACTACAGGCTGATTACTCTCAACAAGTTGCATTGAAGCACTCTCATGATGTAAATTGTTACAAAATACTAAATACACTAAAAAAATAATCAGATGCCATGTACATCAATTTAAGCAAGGAGAAATGGACACTAAGCACCAGCAGCTGTGTGCACAAAAGATAAAACACTGATGCTGGCAAATTTTATAGTAATGCCCACTATAGACAGCTCTGTAGGAACTTGCTACTGATTAACTGGTCACGCCAAAATCCCTCTGCAATAGGAGTCCTGCAGATGAAATCAACAGGAGTAAAGCTGGGTATGCCCTGCAATTGCAATTCTCGGGTCCCATGGGTCATGGGTCTCTCCTTGTATTTTTCTTGGATATTCAAAAGAAGAGGCTATGAGAGCACTGCAGCCCTCCTGTTTCCTTCAATAACTTCCTCAGATCCTCAGCTGCAATTAGGACTCCCAAGGGAGAATTTGTATTCACTTAATGCTGACTTGACTCAGCAGAATGTGGTGAGGCACCGGCCAAAAACCTCCTTGTGTTCATTTCAAAGAGCGCTGCTTTCCGGGGACAGCCTCCTCTGTCTCTTCTTTAAGTGCCTTTTGCAGATTCCCACTCTGAGAACAGTTGGATAAGCAGCGCTGTCAGGTGAGGAGGGAACATGCTCCGAGTGACGGATGTGCTGCCAGCAAGCAGACAACTTGTCAGATGGACTCTGTTTAGGAAACACGTGGTTAGAGCTTGACAGAGCGGCACCGAAAATTTAATAGTGGAAAATGATAACGAGAAGATTACCTTTAGACTTGTGGAATGTGATCTAATTCCTAATGGGAGAGGCACAGAGACAACCCTGACGCTCTTCAATGTGTATCTTAACCCCCAAGATGTCTTAACATATATCATAATCAACACATCTTCATCTTTGTGTGTTTTACTATTATAATTATATTTAAGTGTCGTAATTATTATTATTAAATCACTGCTCCTTATTATTTTCTGCATGACACTAAGCCAGTAATTTCTTAAACTCTTTGACTCTCTTTAGACAAGAAGGTTATACTCAGCATCCAACGGAGAAGTTTAGCTTTCATCTGACACTGCTTTGCAACCTGCTTCAACATGTTCCGAGTAAATATGGCAACCTGAAATATTCTAATACTGGAATAATGTTTTCCTTATAAAAGGATCCCAGATGATCAGATAACAGAAGACAGGTCTCTTACACTGAAATGAATAGTAACTTAAAAATTGGAGATTACAAGTCCCTAAAATCAAATGGCATGTTCTAATGGGAAAGATAGAATAATGACTGCTATATCATCATCCTGAAACTTAAATTCTTAGGCTCCAGATAAATGCCCTGATACTAATTAATCCTTATGTTTTCTTTTTGAGATCATATCTGGAGGTAGGAAGGGCTCTGCACAGTCTGGTGATGGATTGCAGTCCAAGGAGCACTGGATCATCCTGAGGAAGCATGAGTGTTCCCATGTCTTCAGGAAGTGATGAATCCCTCCAATGAAACAGCATGCTTACCTTTCATAAACTCTCTAGGAAAATGCAGGAAAAGCCATATGGCATCTCCTAAAATTAGATATCACTTAACATAGTACCTAATTGCAAGGCCACAGAGCCTACATCTGTTGGAACTGGGCGTAGCATGAAATGTCAAGTGCAGATTTAGATCCAAGTAGGACTGCAAAAGGGAAATGAAGTGGTTTTGACATTCTTTTAGCTGAGGAATAAAGAGCTTCCTGATGAGTTTGTTGAGATTCTGATGGGGAAAAGCAAAAGGTTTGGAGAAATCTGAACCTTTTCCCAGCAGGAAAGTGGAATAAAAAGTACTTGGAGCTTTTCTGTTACCTGCTCCCCCGTGCTGCTCTCCCGCAGAGATGCATACCCCTAGCTGGCAGTTATCATTATAGTAGATGCTGTTGGAACAAGAAAGTCCAAATGAATCCTCAAACACTCTTCTTGGTTAAGGAATTTCCCATGTTGTGATTTTTCAAAGTTTCTCAAAGCATTTGGAAAGTGAACTCTGACAAATGAAACGTGTCTGACATGATGTATGACTTTCCATATATTGCGTGTCATATAAGTCAAAATCAAATGTAAGCATCTGCCTAGAACTGTCTTCCATGGAAATTCCAAGATTGTCTTCAGGATGGGGTTTGCATAACCTGCACGATTAGGATTTGGGAACTATTTTAAACATGGAGGAAAGATATATTAATACATTGCCGAACTACACATCTTCTTAAGGTGCAGGAAGAGATGGGGTAATGTAGCTCTATGACTGAAAAGGGAAGCATTAATATTTCCATTCTGTAATGTTGCCATCCATGCTGGTTATAGCTGAGAGCATATATCAACAGCATTGATCATATAACTAGAAAAGGTAACCTCTTCAGCCACTTCAAATAAATGGGAGAAAGACTGAGTCTGCAGCTGCTGGTCCAGCATAGTACGTTTAATTTGAACTACCGCTGTTTTCACTTTGCTAATACACAGGGATTTGAATAGCAGCCTTGGCTGTGGTGGTAGTAATCTCTTGGGGAGGGATGGGGCAGGCAGATGTGGGTATAACCAAGGGATCATGAATCTAGGCCAAGCCCATGACTTTGTGACCTTCCTAATCTTCAAAAACAGCTTTATGCATGTGTGTGTGTATACAAACAGATGCGATGTAGTAACAGATATACACCATAAATGTTATCTAAAATTGTTATGCATATTTTTTAATATTCTGAAAGGTAAGAAAAGCTAGTGAAGAAAGGCATCCTGAGCTCTCGTGCAGTAAGACATGAGAGACAGCATCGAGTAGCAAGCAAAGAAAAGAACACACAGGTGAATTTACCTTAAATATTTCCATTTCAGTTTAACCATGGGTTTTGCTCTGGTACATTTGATGATCCCTGGCTGGCTGGATACTCTGTCTAGTATTTTTTTCTATGCATGAAGAATGGCCTGTTTGCTAAGTCTGGCATTTCAGTCTAGGTAGACACAGCAATGGACATGTCTGTTTGTTTGCTTTCTTTTCTTCAGTCTTGCCCAAGTCAACAGAAAGGGTTATCCATCACTGTATCACTGGAAAAACAGGCTGGGAAAACAGCACCAAACCCATTTGCTTAGGATTTGTATCAGTATGCATCAGTTTGAGGAAAATGGAGACCCAAGCAATGCATATGTCCTTAAAATGCAGTTTCAGAGGCTGTAAAACTAATGTAGTGCATTACTATTCAAGAGAAAATGTGATTTAGTCTGACTCAGATTAAGACTAGTTTGTAGTTAAAATGTCTTGAAAGAGACTCTGAAAAATAGTTGTGCATAAGCTACCTTTCTTAGGGGAAATTAACAGTAGTTGCAAACATAATTTTTCAGACCTTCTGGAATAAACATTTAAGCAAGCAACAATGTTAAGATAAAAACATCTCAGAGCTTATAAATACTATTCAGGAGCAGAGCAGTCTTTATGAAGCAATCACCAACTAAAGATAAAGTGGTCTAAGATGAAGCATGCAAGTAAGTATAGTCCTTGATTCATGGTGAAGAATGCTATTGTAGTGAGGAGCTTTTCCATTTTGCAGATTAAACTTACACCTAAAATTAGCAATGAATCCCATGAAGTTCTTGATGTTATTAAGAATAAATGGCATGGCACCAAAGCACTACTATTAATAACAATTAAGCAAATTTCTTCTGTCCTCTTCTTCAAGGTGCAACAATGATGAATCCAAACACAAGCACACCTGCAGGAACAAACTTGGAGGTTTTGGATTATACATCTTAGCAGAGTAAGATTTTCACAGTTATCCTCTCCATGCTAAGCCTACCCAAATGTTTTATAAACATTTGGCTGGATTACAAATAAATGAAAAAAAGCCATTTTTTTCATGCCATAACAAATGCTTTTGTTGTTTTTGGTGTTGTGTGATATATGGTACATTATGCAAGAACCACAGAGCTGGTAACGGCCTTATTAGGATATCTAAAGGTACTTGGCAAAAAAGACACCAGTTGCAGGTGAGGCAACAGATTTTAGGACTTTTCATCCTACAAAACTGGGAGTAAAAATTAGAGCAGAGAGATGAAGTCATCTCCGTAAACCCCAACAACCTTATGACAGGAAAACATATGTCACTGACTGGACTGATGTCAAGAGTAAGAGATGGGGTGGGATTCATCTCACTTAACTTTAGATGCCTGTGAGGTATACCAGGCTCTACTGACTAGATCTCCGCTAACTACAAAGGCCATCTGGAGGGACTAGCCCAGAAGTAAAACTCTACATAAGGCAGCTAAGTCCCATGCATGGTCACCTAGTATGTGTACTAAACATGAATTAGTCATTGCTTGCAAGAAATCAACTGCTTCAATGAATGCCTACTGACAGCTACTGAAATACGTAATGAATCTTTTAAATAGAAATGAAATCATCTAAACCACATCAAATTTTAGTTTTATTACTTTGGATAGCTTTTGTATTTGCAAAACGGTGGACAGACAAAATCCTGCAGGCATCTAAATCCAAAAAAAGCTCTCCATTACTGCTTTCAGCTTCTAGCTAATCCTAGTTACTCAGGATTTTTCAGTTAAATTCTCCATGCATGTGAAAATCTGCTTCTGGTCATTCCTACAACTGTCTAGCTCTTCACTCTACCTAACCACCCGCAGATCTTCAAGCTCATCTTTTCTCTACCTTGCTGCTCTGCAGAAATTGATTTGGGTTATTCAGAACACGCCCTGCACGCATGAAATGTTGGGTATAATCCATCTTTAATATGAAATGCCAGTAGTCACTGAGTTCCTCCAGGATATTAAAAACCAAGGTTTGATTCTATCCTCAAAGAAATCTGAATCATCATCATTCACCAATGATGCCAATTCACCTTCCTAAGGACAACAATTCAGGTGGTCTTCATCTGTACTGATGAATGCTTTTTGTTTCTATAAAATACATAAAATAGTCATTGAACTAGAGAAAGATTATAACCTAACAGCTAGAACATTTATCTAAGTGGTGAGAGGAGCAGAGAGTATTTCAAAGTGCTTCTCTCAAGATGACACAGGAGTTCTTGTCCTTCTTCCAGTACTTGCACAGTCAGCACCAATAAGAGAAAACGAGAGTTCTTCAGAATATCTAAAGCCCAGTGATTTAGGGTACTGCCCGCCATGGACATCTCTGTTCAAATGTCCCCAGTAAGAAGAGGGAACCTAAAACAGAATTTTCAAATCATTTGGTTCATGGAAACCCCTGGCCCACCTCGTCTGCTTGTAACGCTTGCTCTAATCCAAGCTTTTAATACTTGGGTAAAAAAGACATTTTCTATTTGATTCCACATAAAATCTTTTTAGGCTTTTATTTCCACAAGGGAAAAAAGAAAGCTTTATTGTTTGGATGGATCCAAACTAGGCTTGCCTTGTTTTACCTTGCAACCAAAAATTCCTGATATGCATAGCCTTACATGAGAATCATAGTCCCTTTCCAAATCTTTATCAACACATGATCATTCTTGCACTGAACTGCTGTTCCCTCCTCCAGTAAACTAAACTCAGATTTAATTACACTAGATTTTACACAGCTCTGTAGTGCCAACAGATTTGGTCTGTGCGTCTGAGTTTCAAACGTACTATTGCCCATTTTAATGCCATATGTTTGTATCACAGACCCTTACCTTGCCAAATAGGAGAATCAGACCAATTATGCTGAGTACACCAAAGCTTCTGTTCACGTCTCAGAAGATAACCATTACAGTGTCTGTGTTTCTCCTTATGGCATCAGCTGATGACTTGTTGAGGTTTCTTAAGCAAAATTAGATTTTTAACTGTATTTTTTGGTTTGTTTTGGTAGACTCTCATACTCCTTTTTCTGGCTTGCTTTATGTTAATTTTGTATATCCAGAAGACACAATGCAAGCTCCAAAACTATAGCAGCTTCAAAACAACAGCTTTCCTTTATGTATTAACAAACATTTCCTGCAGAAGTATTATGCACTTTGCAGTGAGAAAAAAACAAGACGAACGAGAAATAACAAATTAATAACATCTAACATTAGAATGTGTTCCAGCAATTAAAACCTTCAAATATAAATGAGAATATGCAACGAAATAATTAAGAAATCAATTTTAAGTTGGACTTTAAAGAGCTGAGTGAGCCAGCTGTACAGATATCATAACAAAGAGAATAGCTCCAAATGAGATCCAAATGAGCAATCGCACAAAACTGTGACAGCAAACAGCAAGAGGGCTGAGGAGTAGAACTAAATCAGAAACAGAATGTAAGTTACAGAAGGAAACAAACATGAACCATATGGGAAAATATTCACAATACATTAATTAGATAATATAATGCATAAAAACACTTACGAAGAGTCATCATAAACAAAGATGAATGGAAAACGTGCTACTAATAAAACTGGGTAATCTAACTGCACTACAAGTGTGATTTGATCAGTCAGAAGTTCAGGTGTAATTTAAAACAAAAATTAGTATTTTGATACTGTATTTTGCTACTGTATCTAATAGTAGAAAATAAATTATTGAAGTAGACATTCTCAACTGAAGCTCCAGGTACTTTGAAAACAAACAAAAAAATCACAACTGTTCACAACCCAATGCTTGCACCTTAATTTGCATTCCAATTCCATTTTGAACACACAAGATTTGCCTTTTGGATGAAGAATATGGAATGACCTTTTCAAATATTTTCCTTCCCTAAAATAATTTTTTGCATGTGTGAAGGCTCTGAAACAGAGATCACATCTAAAGTTAAAATTAGCATAAGAGTTGATTTGTAGGTCCTCGTTATGTTTTCGTACATGTACTTT
Source organism: Ibycter americanus (assembly GCA_035590275.1). Lineage (NCBI taxonomy): Eukaryota > Metazoa > Chordata > Aves > Falconiformes > Falconidae > Ibycter > Ibycter americanus. Next base: position 66,644,664 of record JAVJGI010000050.1, on the reverse strand, counting down.
ATACAGCATAACACTCTGACACAGGCATCAGCACATTAACTGCTTTCAAGAGAAAAACAATATGCAACAAGCAGGGCAAAAGGAGAGCAAGAAAAACAAAATGGTTTAGAAGGCCTTTGTGATCTCCAGAAACAACTTTTCTTAATAAGGAAGATTTTTGAAAAGTCAATTGCATACATGCAAATCATTATAGCTGTATATAGCTATGTACACATTGATGCTTTATGGCAGTTTACATCCTTATACTTAAATCTTTCAAGCAGGTACAGCCTTCTCAAGTCAGGAAAGACATGACAATTTATTAGGAATCATAGCTTCAAGCTTTAAATGAACAAACAAATAGACGGTAAAGTACAAAACCAGAAAAAAAATTATAAGCTGAGGAAAGTGAAAAAAGGGTAATTTCTTCTGATAAATATTTACAAACTCCACTCTAAGTGAATGTGCAAATTTCAAGTGGCTTTAGCATCTTTTGAGACTGTACAACATCCCAGGGTACACCTTCAAAACTTATTAGATTCATTTGGAAGCAAAAATAGAAATTGAAAGACCATCTGGAAGGGCACTAAAACCGTATGTTGATATCTCTAAAATCCACATTTTATTCAAGATTAGTTCCTCAGCTAGCTGCAGTCAGGCTGTGTGTTTCTGGGTCATTGTTCTCCTAGTAAATCTTTCAACTACAATTTCTACAGAGAAGAAGAGGTGTATTTAAAAAAAAATAAAATCATAAATTGAAAAGTAAATTTTAGGAACTGACATTCCAAGAAAATACACAGAAGTGAAAATAAAGTTTCATTAATGGAAATCAGAAGAAAAAAACCCCAAGAATCTCCACAAACCAGAAATTAAAGAAGAAATAATTCACTGACTCATTTTCCACTGTAATTCTAAATTCATTCAACTAAATGAACACCATTAAATCTAGAATACCCAAGACAGGAGGTGAAACTTCATTTCATAAACATGAATAAGGAGTAGGCATACGAACAGACGACCAATTGCTTTTATTTAATAATACATACTCAAGAGATCATAAACCATAACACAACATACATGACTATTTTTAAAACGGCAAAAACCATCTGTAATAATCACTAGCTGGTTTCCAAGCATCCACACTCTAGTTTGACTATTGAAGTATTTTAATTCCTGTCTCCAGACAATGGAAATAAATTTCAAAACAGGTGAAGTACAGCAGCTATGCAATCTGACATTTCAACTACATCACGCCTAAATAGGTTGCCTAAATTCCCACACAAATTATGTCACTGGAGACAAACTAATTGTTATGGATGACCACTGTCTTAGAATTCCTCCTTTAAAGAAACATATTCTTAAGCTTGCCACATTTAGGAAGATGCAGAAAATATACTGCTTTGCTGAGCTTTTGCAAATTAGTACATTAATTAATTCCTGCATCCTTGACTGAAAAGTCAGATTGAAAGCTATGCACCATAAAGAAAAACAGGATTTTTCATTCTTGCAGCACAAACCAGTTTAAATTCATATACAATGTGCTCATGTATTGCAGAACACTACAAAGATAGCAGGAATTTTAACTAGTGGGTTTGCATCCAGGATTAGACTGTGTTGGGTCAAAACACTTTGACAGTGGCTGCATCCTTAATTGTGATGCTTTTTAGCACCGTAAATAATGGGAACTTTGTATACAAAGATATGAAGTGCCCAGTTGCTTGGATTAAATATATCAAAGTTTAAAAACCCCAAACCCCCAAGAGCAACCCACCCACATATCTATTTACAAGTTGTGAATGAGACGCTTTCCACAATGAATAGTGATTGGGATAATCAATAATTTCATGCAAAACACTATCCTCTGCTTTTTTAGTTTCTAGACCTCCTTGGCATCAAAGATAACACATACAAAGATTGCTTTGGTTTTCTCCTCTCATTTATCAAAACTATAGCAATGTAGAGCTAGCAACGCTCCTGCCAGTTTCAGTTCTGCTCTTCAGAAACTAATGGGCAGCAAGAGTTGTCACTGGTTTCTCCCAGCTGCTTGGAAATTTCAAGAGACTAATGCTCAGACACTATGGCTACTTGAAGAAGAGCTATAACAAGCACTAGGAGACTGCTTCTCTCCTCATTTTGTTAGGAAACATAAATTGCTCAAAATGAAGAGACAAGAATTCTTATGCAGAGGTAAAAAGTGACAAACCTCAACAAAAATAAACTACATGAAAGGTGCTGAAAGGGGGGCCTGGAATTTTGAGGGAGCATGCAGGGGAATGCTGTTACAACTTTACAGATGAAATTACAGCTATCTTATTTTTATTTATGAAACTACCTTCTTAAACATGACAGACTTTAAAGAACTAAAAACTTAGCATGAAAATCTGTACATGATATTTTGGTTAAACTAATCCACAGAATGATAAAAACATCCAAAAATTCCAAAATGCCATGAGTCCTCATTTGCAAGCACTTGCACAGCCACAGGTATTCTGCACAAAAACCTGACAAGCAAGGATGTTGAAATACTAAAGCAGCACAAAAATGAGATTCTGCCTTAAACTTTGCAATTCTTGCTTATGAGGAAAGGCTGAGAGAGCTGGGCCTGTTTAGCCTGCAGAAGAGAAGACTGAGAGGGGATCTTATTGATGCACATAAATATCTTAAGGGTGAGTGTCAAGAGGATGGGCCAGGCTCTTTTCAGTCACGCCAAGCGACAGGACAAGGGGCAATGAGCACAAACTGCAACACAAGAAGTTCCTTCTGAGTATGAGGAAGAACTTCTTTACCTGGAGGGTGACAGAGCACTGGCACAGGCTGCCCAGAGAAACTGTGGAGTCTCCTTCTCTGGAGACACTCAAAACCTGC
>JAVJGI010000050.1:66603841-66636487 GCA_035590275.1 Ibycter americanus | reverse complement strand
ACACTATGCAAATCCTGTGTGGTCTTTAAATAGATTCAGTATCAGCAAAGGTTTTCTTACTCTGTGTTGGCTTGCAGGATTGGGATTAGTTGCTTTCTTGACATCTCATATATATTATAGGTTTGTCTTACTTTTAGTTTTGCTGTTTAATAAAAATTAACACATCTTGTTCTTCAGCAATGCTGGGAGACAAGTAAAACAAGCGAAATATTTAAAACTTGGCTTATCAGAGGGTTAAAAAGGTATCAACCTTTTATATTGATGTTCTGCAAATAATGTAAGTATGCCTTCTGGTTTTCAGATGCATATTTAATGGACAAAAGAAGAATGTGTGAAACTGAGTAAATTCTGCATGCTGTCAGGTGTATGTGAGGAGAGAGGCTGAGGCAGGCTGGTTTGATGTTTCTGGGGATTTTTTGGTTTGTGGGTTTTTTTTGTTTTTTTTTTTTACCCCTGGTAACAGCGAGTTCATTACTAAAAGGTTATGTAGATTGACTTGTAAGATGCCATTTCAGTTGCTTTACAGTTGGATTTCCTCTCTTTTTATTAGATAATAATTTCGTATAAAGTTTTGTTACAAAGCTAAAGACTGTAAGAAGATTGTAGGTGACTTTGAATAAGGCAAAAGAATGGTGTATTTCTGTTAGCTCCCAGGTGTTAACTACTGGCAGGATGTCAGGTGTTAGTGACGCTTGGGATACAGTGTTCCTTGTTGTGCCTTTCTTCTCTTGCCCCCCCTCCCTTCTTTTGCACTAGGTATCGTGTTTTCACTCTAGCATTAATTTAAACTTGCAATTTGGGAATTGAGGAATGTAGCCCGAGTTAAAATTCCAGGCACAGTGAACAGGTCTACATGGACAGCTGAATTAACTGTTTGAGTCCAGGGAAATCTCTCATATAGACAAGTGATGCTTCTGTTTTAATGTTAACTACTGAAATATAATGGGAATACGCTTAAAAATGTTATTATCTCTTCATTTTTCTCTCAGTTGTCAGTGCTGGTTATTTTAACAATTGTGAATCAGGGTGTTTTAAGTTGATTAGCTAGCTGAGGTACAGTTTAAGGTGATTAGTTGCCTGAAACAGTTTCTTGCTTACAGGACTCTGGTAAACATGCTGCTGAAGCAGTTGATGAAGAGTAGCAAGTAGATGAAACTTCTCCTCTGACATGGGCTTCCCTTATCATAGGGAGATGAAGTAGATGAAACCTTTCAGTTAAAAGTCTGAGGATTTGACTTCTGTGAGCTCGGCCCAAATTCTCTGTTGAACATTTTATATTACATCGGATATCCCTCCCCACTGAGTCTTTCTGTGGACTTTGGGCTTTATTACAGGTCCCGCTAATATCAGCGTTACTGACTTCAGTTAGGCCCTTGCTCTCCGTCAGCGAGCTCTGCCGTCGGCAGTGCTGGGGGAAGGGGGTTCTACAGCTGCTCCTTCCCCACTGGGACTCAGGTGGTGGTATTAACCTGTCATTTCTTCTTACAGAAGTTTTACGGTGGTAGGGGGAGAGGCTGGAGTAATCTGAAGTAAAAATATCAGTGCAATACCTTTCTTCATGTGGAAACATCTGTTTTAATAGGGTTTAAAATGCCAGCGGCATTTAAAATGCCAGCGGCAGACATTTTTAACATGCATGGGACTCTATTACTATGTTAAAGAAATAAAACCAGCTTCTGTGAAGCTTGGGTTGTGGGGTTTTTGCCTGTTTGTTTTTTAAACTGATTTTTGAGCAAGTGCTCTCTATTTCAGGGGAATTGCTGGAAATACAGTATCTAGCCAAACGACTCTGAAGAATCCCTACTTCTAAATTCAGTCATTATTATTTACCAAAAATATAAGCTCATTGCTTTAAACTCATTAGCTGTTTGTAGTCATTTCAAAAACTCTAATTGATATTGCAAGCTGATTAGAATATGGTGTGCTTCGTTGACTGTCAATTCAATATTTAACAGCACATACTGCATCTCTGGAGATCATAAAGATTCTACTTGTGATAGGTTTCATACAAATACACAAAACGAGCTTGAAAAATGGAAATAATTCTGGTTTTATGTAAGCTTTCATACCTGTTTCCAAAGTACAGTTCCAGGTTAACTTTCAGTTGCTTAATATCAGTATTCCTGAAATTCCAGTCATGCTTACCTACATTTTTTGAAAGGGCTCACCAGGTAGGATCTTTTCCATTATGGAAAGTAAGCAGGATCTGGCTTACATCTGTGGTCTCAGAAACTTTGGTGCTTCATTCTGGCAGCTATAATAGGCCTGTTATTTTTGAGAACTAAATTCTCAAGTGACTTACCCAAGGTCACACAGGAAGTCCATAGCAAAGCTGAGTCTCAATCCATTTTTAATCCTTGGGACTACCCTTGCATTTGGCTTGATCTAGAGCCTTAAAGAGAAATAACAGATTTATCACTTAGCATGACTATTCCTTTTAGCTTAAGTATTGAAGCTCTTTCATTTTTTTCGATTTTGTTGTCTTGAAATACTTATACTTTCAGCAAACAACTGGCAATATGCAAAACTCAAATTTTCTCTTTAGTAATTTTTAGATGGTATTAAGATAGTATCTTCATTGGTGATGTTTCTTGTCTGCGTTGTCAATGTTGATGTAATGATGTGCTGAAGAAGTAGAATTTTGTCTTCTGGTATTTTTTGTATTCCCAAATCTTAAGTTCAGTGATGTGTAGATAGATAAAACACAACAGGAGAGAACTGGCTTAAGACCTACACTGTTAACATTAATATCCCTACTCTGATGTGTGGGGTGTTTAGAAGACTGTTTTCTTAGAGGTTAACATCTGGACAGAGATGATTTAATAAGATATTGGTTTTGTTGGGACAGTAATGACTAAAGAGGAGTCTCAGCATGTGGCTGGTACTGCTAATATTTGAAAATGGTTGCTAGGTAAACAAAAAAGAATAAGTCCCCTTTAAAAAAAAAAACAAACCAGAAATGCATGAATGTCAACCCTGGAAAGTCTACTTGACTGGGACAAACATGTGCCAAGTCTAGGTTTTGCTGCTGTTTGTCACAGGGAGCTGCTGCTACGGCAGAGCCATGTGGGCAGTGGCTGTGGGTGCAGGTGGGTGCTGCTCCTGCCTGGGGGGCCTGGCAGCAGGAGGCAAGGTGGGTGTGGAGGGCAGTCCGTTATCTTCATTAGTGAAGCTGTGCAGTTAGTTCTAGTCATGAAACAGTGTAATAGATCAGTTATGATAGGGACTCTTTCTTGTGGAGAGAAATACTGTTTGAAATCTTTAAAAAAAAACAAAAACAAAAAAAAAAACCCCAAAAACCCAACAACAAAAACCCAGGCACACCATGGAGGACAGAGAGATGTATGTATGAGTGGGCAGGGGTGAATGGGTGAGGCAAAGACCATGTGTGGGCAGGAGGGAGGACAGAATAGGGAGTAGTCTGCTTCTCACTGAAGGTCTGATACCTTATTTTTGATGCACCTTGGTGGCCTTCCAGGGAGCGATGAATCTGGTCACAGAGGAGATCACAATGGGAAATGGCTTTGAGCTCAGCTGACTAGATGATGCCTTGAAACACTGGAATTGTTGGGGGATTCTGTAGGGGAGTTTCTTTGTGTAGTTTTTTTGTAATGCTTTCTGCTTCCACGTAATATTGGCAAGGTTTTTTTTGTTTTTTAAAAAACCTCGCATTAAGCCATTGTCTCTGATATTCTGATTGAGTCAATTTCTTGAGCTAATTATCACGTGCATGGGTATTTCTCAGTCTTGGTTTGCTTTTCTGGCTAATTCCTAGCTGTCTTATTTTTAAGTTTATTTTTAAGTTATTGGAAAGAGTAACAGAAGTCTGATGTCTTTAAAAGCTGTTTACATTTACAGCTTTCTAATCTTTGCTTGCTCTCCTCTTTTAAAGAAAGACTAGGATTATTTTCAGTTTTCCTTTTGTTGAGCCACAGTTTATTTGATAAACTATTTGTCCCTTTCTTGCATAGATAAGTAGTATTCCTGTGTGATGGTTGGGAAAAATGGGAAGTCCAGTCAAGAAGAGTGAGACTTGATGGATAAAATACTGAGTAAAGTTAAATGCAGCATAGCTTTATAAATCTATTTCAGTACTTCTGAGAAAAATACTACCCCCATCATGACAGTATGTAAGCACCTTTCAGGCGGTAAAAATATATATACAGAGTCTTCTCTTTCTGTATCTGAGCCTATACATCTGATTCTTTGTGCGAGTGCCCAACAGCTTACGTTCATATTAGGAGGGAAGGTGATAAAGAAGAAACTTGAGTTTGTACCTTTACATGTGGAGCAGCCAGGCAGTGATTCCTATGTTTCAGTTGGTTAGAGCTGAAGATACTAACCAGCATTCTTTAGACTTGTACATTTGTCCCCAGAGGAGCCCCAAATAGGGAAGAAAGGAGGCCTTTTTATATTGCCTCACTTTGCTTGTTTCTGATACTATTACTGTAATGTAACTGTATCTTTTATTTTAACGTGCTTTTTCAGAGCAACAGAAGTTAACTAAAAATATGCTTTCTCATCTTTGAGAAGTCAGTACTGTTTGAAAGCAGCCTGTTTCAGTTCCCTCCTTTTCAGCTGTCATTCCCAGCTGTCACAATCTCCTTGATGTGAGGACTTTACCCCTGTTGTTGCAAAGCAGTTTGGTTAACAACTGCTGTCACCCAAAGGTTAAAACCTGAAAACTGGCATCCTTTGTTGCTTCCCTTACAAATGTTTGCTCTCTGTTTGGCAGCATCTCCTTCGTTGCTCTGCCTTCAATGTGTTCCATCTATCCTATTTTTGGAGAACTATGTAAAGCAAATGAACATGTCTAATGGTGAATGCATTCTTCCGGATGTGTTAGGGGGCTCAATTATGACTGAGGAGAGAGAATAAAAAAGAGAAATTCTATCCTGTGCTGAGATGACATTCCATCCTATCCAATTAGGATCTGTGAGTATGAGTAGCAGTCCTTCTTGAGTGAAAGGACATGTAAAATTACTTCTTTAAATGCTAGGAACCCCATATGATATTGGAGTATATCAGAAAGTCAAGGAAGAGTTATTTCTTTTCTATCTAACTACATACTATTATGTACTACTTCTGAGTATTTTTTTGGCTTTGATGCAGATATCTTCTGTCTTTCTGCAAGCTCTTATGTTTTTTAGCTTCTCTACAATTCAAGCGTTAGATCAGGAACATTGGGAGGAGCTGGCAAGAGCACCAGAGACAAATGAATTAAAAAGGTGTCCTTTCACCATGATCCTGAGAGTGACTTTCATGGATGACACTTGAAATAAAGGGGTTAAGAGTCCAATGTGATAGAGAGGGTATTTTTACCAATAGAACTAGTGCATCTGTTGTCATTAGGATCAAATGCTACTTGGGCCAGTAACACTAGGGAACAACTTCAGTTATTGTGATATGAAATGTTTTCATTATTTCAGTAAACATCCCTTTTTAAATTCTGTCTGACAGACAACTGACAGACACTGAAGGCAGTTTTCTGTTCCATTTTGTAGAGACATCTGTCCATAGAGTGTATATTGGAGAAAGCAAAATGAAATTACAGAACATCACAAATGTGGCATGATTGAAAAAGGCCTGGGGAAATCTATTCCATCTGAAAAAGTGCAAACTAGAGAATGGAAAAATCAGACCTTAATTACAGAGATTAGGTTGCTTCTTGCTAAACCAGTAGATTTGACCTAAAGAAGCAGGCCGGGTTTTTTGTTTGTTTCCTAACATCTTCCCCTTCCCCCAATCTAACATAATTTTTCTTAATGCCCAAAAACATAAGGGAGATGAGTTGTCCCTTTTTACTAAATACACTTGTTTTTAAACAGTTTTTCTTAATGCCTAGAATTTCTACCTTGTATCCTTTCAGGTATGCATCAGATTTTCCTTTTTCCCACCTAGTCTGCTTTATTCTTTCTCTTAAGCTCCTGTATGCTATCTACTTTAAGTCACATAAAGTTCTAGACTGGTGAAGGAGGTACTATTCAGAATCTGTAAGCTGTTTAGTCTTCTGTTTTGTTTGTGTCTTTCCATAGCCTTTCCTGTTTTTTCCCCTGGTATTGCTGGTAAATTCAAGTGAAATGGAACTAGTTGCATACTACTGGATTCATTCTTGTGTTATTGTTCACAGGAAGGACCTAGGTACAGTTGGCCCTGCAAAGAGCATGAGGTGGTGAATAAGGACTTTGAAGCAGATTTGGAGCTGTAATGACTGGCTTCCTTCCCTGCTGCTGTCCCTTCCCCTTCCTTGCAAAGCGTTTTCATTTGAAAAACTAAGGTGTGGTCATCGGGCATATCTGTTCTCAACTTCCAGTAATTTTTTGCTCACTGCTGAGCTACACCATAATTACATATGCAAATGCAGTATTTTTTTCCCCTCTTACCTTGTACATGTGGGAGGGAAAGATAAGGTTGCAGAGTACTGCCAGGGATGGTGCTGCTGTTGAAGAAGTGCTGCAGATGGCCACAGGAGAGAATTACACGTCCTGCAGGTCAAGACTCACGGGAGATTTCAGAACTTCTGTGGTTCAGAGGCAACAGGAAAACACTGTTCCTGCCAACTTTAAACTTTAGATAGGGGCAGACTGTTGGATGCCTTGGTATAATAACGTGTTTTCATACATTCTAGCTACTGAGCGCTGAGAGTGAATTTGCATTTACAATAGGAATTTGTTCTGTAGACACATGCATGTGTAGTTGTTATAGCCAATAATTTAATGTATTAGGCTGGCCTGAATGCTCCCTGTAGTAACACAAGGTAAGCTTCTGTTGTTCATAAGCATTGTAATGATCCTAAAACCATAAAGACTGATTCTATGGAAAAGACTATTCTGACAACTTCTGCCCTTCATAGTAAAGCTTACCTTGTACTTTTTCCAGATTTTTACATTGACTGATTCCCAAAACCCTGAATATGTCTTACAACAAATAGTGGAAGTAAGATAGAATCAATTCTATATTGCAGTCAAAATGCTGGAAGACTCTTTCTGCACAGAAGTGGAATAATAACTTAAACAGAAATGAGAAGTAAAATTGAATTGGTAGTTGTAGCATAGGAAAAGGGAAATAGTTCAGTGACACATAATGCAGTATAACATGCCATAGTTCTGTGTTTCACCACGTGATTAATCTTGCCTTCAGGGATCAGCCTGAATAGCTGATGTGGTAGTTACATGATAGAAGGGGACTTCTTTAAAAGCATGAACCAGGTTTGTACCTCAGCATGTGAGTGACAAACTAGTGGCAGACTTTCTGTTTCTGTGAGGTAAGCCAGTTCACACAAGAGGGACAATTTTAGCTTTCCAGCTGCAAAGGATAGAAATAGACTTAGGTGCATAAAAATCATGACACACAACAGAGGTTTATGATCCTGACAAAATTCTTACAAGGTATTTGATGCAAACTGTTGCTGGTAGATATGATGCTTAAAAAATATTTGTGCCAGTACTGCCTGTGACTGTTGAGGTGCTTTCCTTCAGAAGCAAAATAAGTAAGGTAGTTAAGAACTCCAGCAAATATGGGCATTTTCTTTATTTTGGTATTAAGTTGCAAGCCTCCCTTTTTTGATTACCCCAGTCTCTTTTTTTAAAAAAAAAAAAAACACCAAAAAATTAAAGCTCCTTGTTATCGCATTGCATATGCAAAAAGAAGTGCAGTGAAATGATTTGCATATGTATCATCACAATAGTTTGTGATATAGGAAAGAATATACAACTTCAAAAAAAATCTGAGTTCTTTTCCGAGCAGGTAAGAAAACAGAAGTGCTGAAATTGAAAACTTGCCCAATGTCTTGTTCTAATAGTTTACAATTGCTTATTTTTAGCCCTTATTTCATCTTGCTAACTTTTGCCAATATTTAAGCATTTTGAAGGTCTTGTATAGCAAATCCTCAAAACAGAAAGATGGTTGTCAAGTTCCGAGATGCTCGCTCACTGAGTAGAGCCTTCCAGTTTGTGCCTTAATGTATCTTAGTAGGCATCCTAATTAAGTGGCTTCGTTGTTGTTGTTGTTTTTGAAATGTCCCCCCAGCCTATCTACCTTTAAAGAACTCATACGTCTTCCTTCAACCACAGAAGCATTAAGTAGCACTGCAATCAAACGTGTGTCTTGTTGGTTCTTGGGTCTGCAGTCGAAACACTTTGTAGCTGAAGTGTGTTTGCACACGCGCAAACATGTGTCCTGTTTTCCTGCCTTTTCCTTTTGTCTGTCAAGCTTCTGGCTGATAGCAGATGAATGTGGGCAGCAAAGAGTAATGGGCTGTACAAAATGCCTGAGGCTTCTTGCATACAATAAAATGACTCCATTATAAAGCAAAAAATGACAAGCCTGCCATGGAGGATATCTGTATTGGGGAGATGGAGAGAGTAGCCTTTGGTTTATGATCATGTTAATGGGTGTAAAATAAACTTAATTTTTTTCAACTGTCAAAAGTATTCTTAGTGCTTTACAGAGTAATGCTGAAGATCCTTCTAGCAGGAAAACACTGATGAGCTAAATGGATGATGTACTACTTACTATTCCTGGTTGCTATATATCTGTGTGGGAAGGAAGGGAGTAATAGCATGACAGCTCAGTTTCATTTTCACCATGCAGGTGCGTGGATTTGTGTTTTGTGGGGCTTTTTTCTTTCCAATTTTTTATTTCTAGTGTGTTGATTAGTTACAGGATTACATAATCTGCCCTGCAGAAGTGTGTTGAGTTTATTAAGTCTTTTGGAAGTCGTACTAATACAGATTTGAAGGAAATTGGGCCAGAAACATGACTGGCTGAGACAGAGGGAATCCAGATGTTAGAGGAGGACATAAAATATAAAGCTGTAGTGAGTCGGATCAAGTAGAGGCACAAGTCTGTGTGTGGAAGCACAGTAGCAGGAAAAATAACTAGGAATCCTATCAATGTTTTTGACAGCTATACTTACCCACTATAAGAATCTGGTGTTTAAAAAAACCTCTCAATTGCCTAGTTTACTGTGTCTGTAAGCAGTAGTGGCTACTCTCACCATCCTGACTTCCAGTTACAGCTTTCAAGACGATTTTTTTTTTTATTGACATGCAAGCTCTAAAACGTGCTTCCCCCCCCCCCCCCCAAAAAAAAAAAAAAAAGTGCACTACTTTCATTTATGCTAAATGGAAGATCTTCCTGGATTGTGTCTGCTCGGGAAATGAAGACAGCTGATAAACAAGGCTTCCAAAGTAACTGGCAAGTCAGCATGAAACCAGTTTGATTTGTAGAATATGGAGGAATTGTTGAAACATGCAAAACTTGTCCTAAAATGCTTAATTTTAAAGAAATCTCTGAACTGATACTTATTTCAGTTTGTCTCTCTTGTTGGAGTCTGTTCAATATGTCACTGTGGATACAACCTAAGTGGACTCTGGAAATCTGTGCTTTAGCAGCAAAATGTACAAATTACAATTTGTAATCAATAAAATGGGAATACTGTTTGAGCAACCTTTGTGTTATTTTTCTCATTCTGTCAGCTGCTGCCAGGTCTCAGTGAGGCTATTCTGGATGTATATTCCATCTGTTTTATGGACTGTGTTCCTTGAAGATCTCCTTTCAGCTGCACTTTACACACCAACTCTTCCCCTGTCTCTTGGATTGTCCTTCTGTAAGAGAAGACCCTTCCTCAAAATTTGTATGTCATGTGTACTTTTTCCTTTCCCTTCTTTTCCCCCAATAAAGTGTCATCTGTCAGTCATCCCCCCCAAGGAAAAGAAAATAACTGAGAGGGATTTCAAGACCAATTATACCACAAAGCTCCACAGATGCTGCTCCCTTGACAGCAGTTTTAATTCATTTTACATGCATTTTTATTTCACAGTTCAGAATTATTTCTATGATCATATGAGCTTTTTATGGCACTGAAGACTGTAGCTGCTTAGGAAGGAAGCTGATGAGAAAACAAAAGCTTAGTTAACTATCTCTAACAGTGGGTAGTCTGTAGCTGGTGACAGCTATAAAAGGTGTTCCAGGCTAGTTTATTAAGAAAGGGCTTGTGGCGTTTTTCACCTTTCCTTGCCCCATGTGATTGCTGTGGTTTACAGTAGGAAGGCACTAGTTTCTGCCATCACAGGTGGAAAGGGAGGTAGTCGCTGACAGGTAATGCAAAGACATCTGAGTAAAAATAAAAGTGAACTCTTTTATGGGGAAGGCTACATATTTTACAAATCTTTCAACATCGGTGATTTGGCACTACTGAAAGCAGTATGTTGCACGTTAATGTAGCTTAGGGAAGTGGCATTTATGAATTACAAAAATCTAGAACTATTCTCATCTTTATGTGATTTTTATAATCACACATCATACTGAGAAAGGTATTGCTGCCTTGGACCGACCTGGTCTGACATGACTACAGTATTGTGCCGTGGCTGGTTTTCGGAATGGATTTTGGAAGTTGCAGAGTATCAAAGAGAGTGATAGAACTGTTGAAAGCTCAACTTCGCTAAATTATTTCAGACATTCATAAAAGAAGTCTTGTGATGAGCTGTACTGCGACAGGGGAGAAACTTACCGTTCTTGCCTCCTAAAGTTGTACGATTGCTCTTAATCAGTGGCAAGTGATACAGTATGTCAGTCTGTCTGACCAAGCTGTAGACAATTTCCAGATATCCCTTTTGGACATACTCACTGCAACCAGCAATTTTGGAGAACATGAACTGGGTCTTGTACCTGCTAGTTTGAAAATAAACATTCAGTTAACTAGTGTGGTTGAGGTTCTGTATTTAAAAACATACTAGTAAAATATAATCCTAGCACTAATAAACAAGTTATCTTTCAAGTTTAACAGCTTTTGGGTTGAGACTTAAGATCACTTTGTGGTTTCTTATTGGCAAGTACTAGTGCAGCAGAGTTGGAATCCTGAGTTTAGGACATGGCAGTTATGACCACCAGCCACAGAGCTATGGAGTGCCTGAGGTGGCATGGGGCAGAAATCTCAGACCTGGAAATCTGTATTTTCAGGTTTAAAAGGTAACCAATTCAGAATATTTATTGTTAGATTTAGCTCAAAATACAACATATTTTAAAACTTCCAGTAGACAAGTTGTCTTTTGTTTGCTGATTGTAGTGAGGAGGAGGAAAGGTCTTAATTATCTATTTTGTAAAGTATCTAATGCATAAACTACGAAATTACAGGTGGCCTTGTGCAGGTGAAGGTGCAATGCTTGACACAAAATGAGATGCCTGAAGGGTACAGGCCTGGAAGATGCCGCCTTGTATTCTCCCCCCAGTTTTGCTTTTGTGAATCCTGATGGCCAACCCTTGCCTTAAGCTGTGACAAATGCAGTGTTGTTAAGATGCGGATGCTCACGGGTTTTACAGTGATGTGCTTTTGATTCCTAGTTCAGCCAAGAACCATGTAGTTACCTCTGTTTTATTTGTCTGCTGTTTTCCATAGGTGGAACAGAAGGGTGTTTTTGCAGTAGAAGAGTTAGAATATGTATTTTTGTTATTTGAGATACTGTTAATTGGCGTCTTTTCTCTGTGTTGTAAGCCCTGTGTGAATCCTGGTGACTCCAGTTTTGTGGGATTTCTCTTCTGTGAATACAAAGAAGAGTCTCTTAGATGTGCTTCAGATAAAAATGTTAAAAAGCCTCATGTTTTTTCCTTATTCTAGAATTGAGTAGCTCTTACGAGAAGTTAGTGTCAATACAATGTTGCTTTCCCTCCTGGATGAGGTATTGAACTCTGTCACGCTCTCATCTAGCTCTCCAAGACCTTCAAGATTTTAAGATATGCAGAACTACAATGTATTTTCATCTCCTTTCTTCCCGCCTCTTCCAAACAAGACTATTTTGCAGAAGGGGAAAAACTGCTACCAAAAAAGCCAAAGCAATGTTTTTGAGCTTAAATAAGGCTTATGATTATCTCTGCTGTAATAACAGATAGTTTAGGTTTCTTGGAGCAATTCATGCAATTCTGCAAAACTTATGTGACTATTGCAGAGTACTTCAGTGGACACAGTCTGTTACAGTCAGGAACTCTTTAATTTGGGTAACTTGCAAAGATTGAAATGCAATGTTCAGCAGATCATCCTGTAGTGTGTGAGAGCAAGGAGTGTCAAGCTCTGTTTTGGAGGAAGCGTGTTCAAAATCTTTTAGATTCATTCACACGTGCTTGTCCTTAGATTTCCTCTTGATTTGTAAGGGTGTTCCGGAAGATCACACAGGCAAAAGCATTTTGTGTTTGCTGCCTTGGATGCTGTTGATATCTAATCAATACCTCTGATGTTAATTTTATTTTTTTTTAAAACCTGAATCTTATTCCTCTGTACCTCACAGGTTCTTAACTATCTAGTAGCCACCACAGCCATCTACAAAACTCAGAATGTTCTAAAACTAGTAAGCAGCTGCACCAACATGACAAATCTGTTCATTTACACAGCATGATTGATACAGTAGGAGGGATTTCCGTACTATCCTGAACATGACCTGCCAGTCACTAGGAAAGTGATGTGCGTTGTTCCCACTGGGGTATGGAAGGAATCTGGAGAGAAGTGAGGTTTGCTTTGCCTGGTGATGTCTGTGTTGTCATCCTCACAGTATCACGTGAAGAAGAACAAGAGTTTTTTAATGATCTCTCCTGTCCCAAACCCTTTAGAAGTGTGTCCTTATTTTTGATGGTTTTTTTTCTGTTTCTGCAAGCAGGACACTCATGGAAAGCCTGTTACATGGAGGTTTCCATTTAGCCATTAGGGCTCTGGGACAAAATATTTAGTCTTTGAGGTGATGTCAGTCTTCTATTTCCATTGGATTCTTATTTATTCATGGGGGAAAGGTGCAGATGAAGAAGTCATATTGGGCATCTGGAGGTTTGGGAAGGCCAATTTCCTTAGTTAAAAAGAACAAGCACATTTTCTGCTTCCTTGAGAGGCTTTTTTTCCGTTTGTCGAAAGGATAAAGGATGTCTTCAGCCCAAAGGTTATTTAAATTGATGCCTGAGTGTAAGAGCAGGTAATGCAACTAATTCCTGTTAGCTAATGGCACACATCCCACTAAACGTGGGCTGTTTTGTTATTTCCTTGAGAAGTGGTCAGTTGTGGGTCCTGTGTCTATCATTACCAAATTGTATGCCTTTGGTGGAAACCTCAAGGAGTAGAGGCTGGTTTTGGGCAGATGCACTCAAAGTGCTTCGGTATAGGAGCTAGGGGTAGTAGTAGGAGTTGTTGATGCCCTACCATTCGACTTTGAAAAAGTCTGGGTTGCTAACAAAGCGACAGAAGCATGTCTGTTTGCCAGCTATGGCAAGCCAGCATTGTTATGTGAAACCACCTCCTGTAATAAAGTGAGGTTTGAGATGTTCTCCAGTAAAGAAGTCTACTGGTATCTGCTGATGGCAACATGCTATATTATATGTAATACATAAAGACATAATTGTTCCTAGGAAAACATTGCCGCAGAAATGCTGCTTTTTAGTGAGTAGACCTCTTCATCTGCAGTAAAAACAAATAGCAACTTGTTTGCTGAACTGTGACCTGTTTTGGAGTGACAGTCTTGCAGCTTGCTGAATCGACAGCTGGGCTTACCACTGTGCTGGCCGTAGCTGAGAGCGAGCTTCACAAAGGCTTTGGAAGAATACATTTGTTTTCCTGCACCGTTGTTATTTCTCAGCAGGTTTTCAGTTGCTGCTCCCCCACTTGCAGTAGCCCTGAAGCTGCCTAGTCTGCTACTGGTTCAAGTTATTTCTAATGTACTTTCTTTAAATGTCCTTAATGAAGGTTGGAAGACTCAAATAATATTTGATAAACTGAGAAAATCAATGAAAAGTTATTTGTTAAAGCTCTTCGAGCACTCTGGTTTAGGTGATTTAGATGTGACTTTTTTTCCCCTGCATGAATCAACTGGTCAACCTTTAATTAGGTAGAAAAAGTGTTGGTGGTTTTTGTTTTTTGTTTGGGGGTTGTTTGTTTTTTTTTTTTTTTTTTGGGGGGGTGGTCGGGGAACGGGACATATAAATGTGTTGTTCAAACCTTCTTTCTAATAATAATTCAATATTCTGCAGATGAATTATGTGAGTTGACATCAAGAATCTGGCTAAAAAGGAAAATTACTCGTCTTATGTAGACGAGACAGTGACAGTTGTGAGGATTAAATGTTTGTCCAGAGATTATATTATCTCTGAGATAAATTTTGCTAAACACGCTATGAAATATTCTTGCCTGGCACAAACTATATGTCGGTGTCTGTGGTGATGGAGGTTTAAACTAGTTCATTTTCAATCCTAGCAAGCAGCAGCTGAAACGTTGAATGACCTTTGACATAGGGACCCATGAATGCCCCAAGTATGATTTCACTTTCACCACGTTCTTTGTGAATCTGAATGCTTGTCAAATCAGATGTGTGTTTAGACCTTTTCACTGAATGTGCTTGGAGGGAAAGAACAAAGCCTGGGGTCAACTTGGCATAATCCCTGCGTTTATCTTTATTCTATTATAGTGGCTTGTGGGGGATGGACTAACTATTCTCTAGGAGGTGAAAGTGCAAGTAGAGTGTAGGTAGACTCCATCTTTTCTTCCAGACTTTCCCATCAGCGTAACTGGTCTCCCATTATTTACTTGTGTTACTGTACAGCTGACTAGGCAGATTGCTGGTTGATCTGTGTGATCTGCTATGTGTTCTACCCATTGCTATTTTGTAGCTGTTGCACCTATCTGCTGATGTAAACAAACACATATAGCTTGTCTTGGGTAGTACATGCAGAAAGGGGTCTGCGTTACATAGTGCTTTGTTCTCCCCAGTGGAGATGGGAGGGGAAATAACATGGATTTTTATACTACAACTGCTTTTGCTTCAGTGCAAATCATCTTTTTAAGAGATGAACAGCTGTATATACTGTACAGTACATATGTATTTTTTGCTTTTGCAGGCTATTAGTCATACTCAAGTAAGGAGTGACTAAGTCTGTTATTACCCATTCAAATTGGGAAAGCCTTTGTCTCTAGGGGAAGAGCCGTAGAGTTCTACTAAATGATTGTTATAGACTTTTTGTAGTATTTTTAGATTTTACTCCTGTGGTAGCTTCACTTCACAGTACAGGATTGTTTCTGTGTGGAGCTGGAGTGGTCTGAATCTGTAAACGAGTTATTGTGCGGTAAAGTACAAGTGGGTGGAGGAACTATATGACAAAAGGCCTAGTTACCTTTACAGTTTGTTCGCTGTACCTCATACACTTTGTTTCAGAAGAAAAGCACTATTCAAAGACTTGAGTATAAGGAGGCAGTCTTTCACACGAGGCTTGTGGGAAATTTCTCTCCGACTTGTGGGTTTTCAGCTTGTGTAGATTTACCCTGCGCCTTCTGAGGCTTTGCCTGAAACGGCTTAACACGTCTGTCTGAACCCCCTGCGCCTCGTGGGGTGAGCGCTTCTAATCTGACACTCGGGCCAGTATTTTCCACCTTACATGTGCACTTGTTTGGGGTTTTTTTCAGTTTACTTTTTAATAAAACTTTGTAAAGTTTATTTTTAAGTAAAGGGTGGGTTTTGTTGGTTTTTAAAGGCTTCCAAACTAGGAAATAACTCGCCGTCATTAACTTCAGAGTTTAAAAGCGACATTAAGCAACAACAATATCGTGCTTTTTTTTTTTTTTAACTAAACCTGAAAAGAGTCATTCTGAAAGCATGAGTGTTCTTTTTTATTTTTTAAACTAAACTTTGAAACTTGATGTTCTCTATGTTAAATCTGGAGTTCCCTTTAGCTTCTTCCGCACGTTTCACTGTTTACTTTCTATTTTCATAGCTTTTCATAGCTTAGTGGATAAGTGCTTAAAAACCTGTTAATTCTGCTTGAAAACAAATATGCTTCACTCAGCACCCAATTTAAAACACTTTCACACAAAGACTTGCTGATGAGCTGGATGGCTTTTGGGTTGTTTTTTTTAAAGGGGAATTGAATTATTTCAGTCCACCTTGGAAGAGGGCACAGAACAAGTGCTCTGGGGAGAGCAGGGCTCTGCTGCTCTTGCCTGACCCAGGTGAGCTGGGGTGGCTGAAGAGGGGCAGCTGCTCTGCTCCTCTGATGGACATGGACACCCAGAGTGGGCTTCTGCTTCCATTGCAGGAGCAACTGAAGGAGTCCTCAGCCTCACAGGTCACAGCCCGGCACATGAGCTGGAACTAACAGGCTCCAGCCCAGCACAGTAATTTTAAAATGAGGTAGTGGAGGCCCAGACCTATGCCCACGTTGGCTGTCTGTGCTATGGAGGCAGTAGCCACTGGCAGGAGGGCAGAAGAGGTATTTGGGGTTAGGGAGCAGTCTGATAGGGTTTCAGTAGTGCCTTTCATTCCTTATTAGCTGCGTCCTTTCAAGTTTTGCCTGTGTTGGAGAGGGATGTTTTCAACTTCCAGTCTGTTTAGTGCAACCAATAACTGCTCTAGGAGAGTAGTTCTGGGGAACCTACTGTCATCATCATCTCTTGCTGCTTTAAGGAATACATTTAGTGCCTGTGTTCCACACTGCCAGCATAATCTTGCTCAGAATTTCAGACAGGCTGAGCAGCATAATAATGTACTTTTTTGTGGGGGTTCCCCCCGGATTGTTCACTTTCCCTCTTCCCATCGCAACCTGCCATAGTCTACTTCTTTGGATGTTGCATTTACACACCTGAGCATAAACAACCTACGTCCAGAAGCCTACATGTCCAACTGTAGCATCTTTGCTGCGTGCTTAGTTTAATTCTATAACATTACTGACAGCAAGAACCTGCACCTTAAAACTCCCTTACTCTTGCAGGCTGTAAACTAGTAAGTTATATCTAGAATATCCACCTACAAATATATGCCACAATGTTTACTGTTTTACAGTATAGCAAAACTCTGAACAATTTCGCCCCAGTCGAGTGAAACTGATACACACTTTTCAGTGCTGTTTGAGCTCTCATCTACTAATCTTGGGTACTTGTAAATAATACTATAAAATCCTTTACTTGTATTAATCAGAACTAAAAGGCAACAGTCAAATGTTCACTTTTGCAATATCAAGGTTTTTTTAATTGCTAAATCAAACCTCCCATTCTTAAAATGCCACTTATGCTGTTATATAATGTCAGCTTGTCTTCTCTTATTTCTGCCTCCCTCCTCTTCTGTCAGGCTATGGAACTACATGCTGTGTAAGAGTTTCTCTTTCCTTAATGTTCTCCTTTTCAAGACTGTTTCATTCTTGAGACGTTAAGGAAAGTTTTCTAGTAACTAATGCTCCCATGGCTAGTCTATTGGCTGCCATATCTGCTGTGTTCTCTTGGGGTTTTTTTAACTTCTAGTGGTGTGAAGGTGGGATTTTGAGAAGCAGCACTACCAGCTGTGAAGTGAAAAGGCTGAACTGGAGGAGCGATGCTGAAGGAAACAAACCTGCTCTTTTGTACCTAGTTGTGAAGTAGTACATCCCTAGTTGCTTTTAGGGTCTTCCATGAAGGTCAGAATAAGTGTTCTGCCAGCTTCAGGTGGGAAGGCGTGCAATAGAGAGATGAAGCAAGGGAGTCAATTAGTGGCAGAGCAGGGCACAGCCAATCAAGCCTGCTATTAAGCAGCATTTCTTTTAAGTGATATGAATATAAAGGAGGTAACAGCACTCTTGGTTTTAGAACTTACACAATGTTAAAAATCCATCATGGAAACAGCAGAACAATCTAGCTGTGCGCTGCTGATCTGATTTCACAGCTGATCGCAAATGCAGTTTAGTTTAAAGAGGCAGCTGTATACTTCAGTGATACCAACAGTTGAGAATTCAGGAAGGTAAACTTAACATGTCTGATCTTACATTTCTCTTACTGGTTCCCCCCATCACAAAGGTGCCTGGGGGAGTAAATGAACTCTAAAGTGCCTTAAAGGCTGCCTAATTTGAAGTAGCTTAGACCATAAAGGCATGGGCAGACGTGCATTTAAAGCCAGAGTTCCTGGCGGAATAGATGACCAGAAGCCTGCCATGTGGGGGTCCTTCAGCTCATCTGCCCCTGCAACTTGCCACACTGCAGAATCTTCTTGCTAATTTGGAAAGCCTGCCTTCTGAGTCCTGGAGCCCACTGGTACAAAGCATTCCTTCAAACTGCACTGGAATCTAAATTTGTAGTAAGCCATTATGTCCAGCTATAGTTTTAAGCTCTTAAAGAGTAAAAGTGTGTTGAACATGTGAATGGCCTCACGAATGGCCATGAAAAAAGTGGTTTTGGTCCCAGGTTTCCCTCTCTCTGCAGACAGTGGAGTTGAGCCTCTCTAGCATGTCTGGCTACTGGCACCCCCAAGATTTTTGTTCTTTGAGCTTTAGCTGAATATTATCATTTGGTTATGTTGTAGAATACTTCATTCCAAAAAGGAAAACTAGAAGTTACTTTATCTGTTTGTTTAAGACTGACTTTGATCCTAATTAAGTAGCAACTGCTAAAGACTTAAATGAGCACTGCTAGTATTGTGGAATTCTTTTCTGGGGTTTTTATTTCTTGGTTGGTTTGGTTTTTTTCTTGGAGCCAATCCCATCCCAGTAGCTAAGAGGGAATACAGGGCAATCAAAATAATTACTGTGCTCAGGTGAAATGACAGAAAGGTTGTTACTGGGAATGACTTAAAGTATTAGATGAAGGAATAAAATTCCCTTAAGCAAAGGTTTAGGGAAACCATTAGCTCTGGTGGTCATGATGAAATCTTAGTAAAGGTGTGGAAATGACAGCTTTTGTGAGAATTCAGGAAGACAGAATAATGGAGAATCAATGTCACATTATTTACAGCAACATTTCATTCAAATCTCTCTGTAACTGCTGCTTAAATCTATGCTTTTACATCCTGCTCCTTGATGGAAAATCATTCCTGGTCAAGCTGACAGGCAACCCAAAGGAGAAAGAACTAATGTATTGTAGAGAGATGTCAGTCATCCCCTACCCTGGAGAATCCTGGTCACCAAGAAAGCTGGGTGCAGTTCAACACCTCAGTAGTTCAACTGTTGGCCTCTTAAGGGTCAGGAATGCAGCCTGTGCTTTTGCTCTCCTGTCCTTTTCTGTGACTGTGATACTGAGGGACTGAGAGGAGGTTGTTAGCCTGCATAATTGTCAAATACATCGTCCCAGCGTTATTCTGTGGGCAGGCAATTGATATGGCTCTTGGCTCTGTCAACAAGTGGATCTATGGAAGGCTAGGATGCAGAGATTATCCTCTGTATTTATTTTGTCTCACAATTGGGACAGATTAAGAACAAGTGGTCAATTTACAGCAATTCAGAGAAGTGGTACTTTGTTGTCATATTGTAGTGTCTGAGCATGCCCTAGTTCAAATTCTGGCTTTGGTGGTGTAGGGTTTTTCTTTTTTGTAAAGAACAGATTATTTTATTTCACTCAACCTTTATTTATTTGGTTTTCTAGTGTGTAAGTCCAGTGCTACATACCTATATGTGGCAGCTGGCGAAAAATATGGCATAACTATAATGCTTACTTATTAAAAAGAGAAATCCTTGTCAGGCCTTCCCTGATCACACAGTTCATGAATGAGGGATATTTTCCCTGACCAGTTGTGTGCGGGAAGTCATTCAGATGTGTTGCTATTTTTGAATACAACTTTTGTAGGGCAAAATCTCTCCCTCCTTATGCATATCGAGAAGCCATTTGCTTTTCATGCAGACTGAAACTTGTATGGAACATAGTTCAGGAATTCAACTCGTGCTCTATTAGCAGGCTTTCCTCTTACACTGACTCGCATTTTCTCATGAGAGTCCTTGTCTGGAAAAGGGTTTTTTAAAGGACTGTTCTCCCAGCAGTTGCTTACAGCGTGTGTATGTTTGGCATATCAGCATGCCTATGTGCTTTGGCTGTATAAACCGTAGGGCTGGCTCACAGACTGGAGTACCTAAATTTAGATGCCAGGGTGTGAGCTCATTGCCTGTGCTCCCATTATAGTCTGCAGAGACCTAGTCAGTGGACCTGAAGAGCTGTTCAGCCAACTGAACGTAGGTATCTACTTTAGGATGAGCAGAATAGTTCTTTAGATACCATTGATTATAGTAGGAACTTAGGTAACTAGTTGATGTATAAATTCCTAAATCTAGGTTTTGTTATTTGTGAGTTATATCTCACCCTAATGCTGTTTTTGTCTCTAACAGTTGAAAAACTGTTTGATGTTCTTGTTGCTGTTAAAACTCCCCTTGTGAGTTCTCTTCTGTGTTACTTTCTTTTGAAAATTATAATCGTGGTTGAAATTCCACAGTGCTAAAAGCTACATCTTGAAGATGATACCTGTCTCAATGTTGTCTCTGGCAGTCTGATCTTACAGTTCTCTGGGACTCATAGGCTGGTATCTCAGTTCAGCTGGGAAGCAGGCATCCTGCCTTCCCCCTGCCCCATGCACCTCCTTTCAGAGCATCTTAGTGTTGAGCTGTAGCTGGACCTATCTGACTCAAGTGAGGTTTCTTCTATCTCATAACGGGAAATTAATGAGCTTCTTGCAATCAGTGTGCTATCTTACAGTCTTGTTAGGAAACAGCAATGAAACTGTTCTGTTTTCTTTTATTCAGTTGCGTGTGCTATCAGAGTTGGTCACAACTAGCTTTTAACTTAAAATGTTAATTTCTGTTGATGATTTAAATAGTGCTTTTGTACTGAATTGATGATCACAAGTGAAACTGTGTGGGGCACTGCAGCAGGGAGGTTTGGTAATTGGAAAAGCTGCTTTGAAGTGTGAGATGTCACTGTGAAGAACTAAGATTATATATTTTCTTTTTTTTAATAGCAGTGAATTTTTCAATGCAATGGCCTTGAATTCAGTGTGGTTAGAGTAATTGCTAGTTGTTTCAGATCAAGGAATAGTCAATTGTGTAACTGAGCAACTTAGATACAAAAATGTCTTTTCTTATTCCCTTGTTCTTTCTTCCTATTATATTAATACTTCCTTTTTAAAGGTTTCTTCACAGCCAGAGAGCATCTCTCCAGATGTGCAGACAGTTTACATTTTGATATGTCCTCAATATTGAGAGTGCTCACTAGCCACAGGATACATTCTATACTTAACTAGTGAAGTAATGGGACGGACAGACAGACAGACAGACACGAACCTGAAGAGTGGTGCTTAAACAGATAGATGGCTTTAGTCAAGTCTCTTATATTGTGCAAAGGTGCAGCTGAAATTCCTCCATCTTTTGATGTTCATACTGTATGGTGTTGTCTTGATAGTCTTTGACTTCATTTAGGGAGATGGAGTCTTATGTTAGAACAGGAATAGGTTTGCACCATTGCAGTAGATTAGTGGAGTGGTGAAACTCACAGTAGGTATCCTTTAGGAATTCAGCTTGTAACCGTCTCTTGTAAAATCTCAGATTCAGAAGTCAAGTAATGGGATTGTTTGAACCATCCCTTCAGGTGTAGATTTCTTGGGAGGAGACTAAGAGGGGACTGTAACTCCCTTCTGTCTCAAAATTCATGCTGGTTTTTTTCAGCGTCTTGTTCAGCAGATACAAATTCATGCAGCTTGACAAGTATCTTTGTGCTTCCTTCTCTTCCTTTCCGTAACTGTATCAGAGTAACATCTGTCTACTTCAAAACAGTGGTTTGTGTCTGTTTCTTGTGCAGTGGCTTTTACTTGAGAATTTTCAGGTGATTTAAAATCACAGAGGAACTACATCTATCTGCATGACTATATTAGAAGTTTTACATTAATTTCTCCAAATTGCCCTAAAAAGAACTGGTTTAGTTTCATGGACTAAACGTTATATTAATCTATTTCTGTAGAAATCAAAATCTCTTGAAAGTTGTACAAGAAGATCTGTTAACATTCACCACATTCCTTCAATGGTCTAAAAATGTGATGAGTGAAAATGGGCCATGGCTTGGACCTGTTGGAGCAAGTCCAGAGAAGGACCACAAAGATGATCAGAGGGCTGGAGCCTGTCTGCTATGAAAACAGGCTGAGAGTTGGGGTTTTTCAGCCTGGAGAAGAGAAGGCTTCAGGGACACCTTATTGCAGCCTTCCAGTACCTAAAGGGGCCTGCAAGAAAGCTGGAGAGGGACTTTTTACAAGGGCATGCAAGGGGCAATGGCTTTAAACTGAAAAAGGGTAGATGTAGATTAGATATTAGGAAGAAATTCTTATGAGTTACGAAATGTAATATAAAAGAAACTGGTGGCCTGAAAAGAATTTGTCCAATATGTAGCAGTAAGTGAGATTATCTACTTAGGAGTTTTCACTTGCTAAATTTTCATATTGACCTTTTGGGGATTTCAGTCTTGAATAGCTAGCTTCAGCTAGAGTGTAATTACAGAAAACACAAAAGTTCTTCAGACTATAGTTGCTCACTGCTGTTAATGTGTGCATACCTTAGAAAGGGTGGTCTTGAAAGACACTGAGGTTTGTGGTGGCTAACTGATTGTGAGCTTCCAGGACTCTCAGAAATGGCTCTTTGTTTGCAGGAAAATGCTAAGGAAGTGGTCCTGTAGTTGTATATGTCACTAGTGAAGACCAGAGCTAGAATATCATGCCTGCTTCTTGTAGCAGCTCTTCAGAAAGGTGGCTAGCATAGCACGATACACAGGAAAGGTTGTGTCTGTGTTTATAATAAAACCAAAACTGAACAAACAACAAAAAACCCAAAACCACTACCAACAAAAAAAACTTACATAAAAATTGCAATAAAACCATTAGTGCTGAGAATAAAGAAGCATAGTTTGTGTCTACCCGAAAGAAGGATAGGAAATGTTGTGGTAAGTCTTATAGCTGAAAGGAAGGAAGATGCGAAAGCTGAAGTTAGGTAGTTCTAGCAGGCAGAGGCAGATATATGTTGCTTCTCAGTAGTTACTTTTAGCATAACTCCTGCTTCTACATGCCAGATCTTAAGACAGTTAAAATTGGGGAATTTATCAAAAGTTGGCTTGTGATGTCCATAAATGTGTTTCTTCAATGGCCTTAAAAAGCCTTTCTGAATGGTAGGTTCCAGATTAACCAGAAACTGTAGACTTCTCAAACTGATGGGTGAAACTTCTGTGATCTGTGCTACTCAAGATATCAAACTAGATAATTTTTAACCAGGGATGGGGGGAACACAATTCTTTATGCATTTGTAAATGAGATATAGTCTAGATACAAAATTTCCACTATTTGTATTCTGAGAAACTTTTCCAAATATTGGTTGCTTAAGCAAAGTTAAGAAAAACTTACTCAGATGTGGTTTAGTTAAGATAACACAAATGCAATGTATCTCTAAATTTGGAGAATATATGCAGCCTTTTTCTTAAATATTCTTTTAGATGGTAATTTGACTGTATATCTTCTCCATGATGTCTTTGCTTAAAATGAGTATGCCTGTGTTTCTCTCCCATAGCAAAAGTATGTTGCTGTGAAAGAGCTGAGTAGCATTGGTATCTGTGATGACTTTCCACAGATAGTGTTGGGGAAATCTGGGAGGTGTTAGGGGGTTGTTATTTCCCCCAACAGGCAAATTGGGAAGTGAATTAATAGCTGATTCTTACACCACTTCCACTATTGAGTTGTGTGTGATGTCTGAAGGGTTGTAGGAGGATGTCTGGATCCTTGGGGTTATATCAGGAGAACAGCAAGTAAAACCTCTACTCGGGTAGAACTGTAGATTATTTGCGTTACTTATGTGTTCAAATATCAGACCTCTGAGTGTTTGAACAATGCACCTGGCTATACTTTCTCCGGCAGCTAGATGCTGCCAGATTCACTTTCTCAGTCATGTGCACCAGACTGCCCACAGTAAGCTGGAGGTGCTCTTAGTCTACACCTTGTGTCCCAAATTTCCTTCAACCAGGTTGTTGTATTGGGAAGAAAAATAGATAGTCCCATTGCTTAAGTACAATGTATTAGTTGATGTTGGCTGCTAAAAACTCAGCAAGGAGTGAGTGTACTGTTAACATTCTTCTGTTACAAAATTATTTTTTTCCCCCCAAGATCTGTGAGTGTTTTTTTAAAGCCAGCTTTATACATGATGTGCTGTTGACTGGGCAAAAGGGGAAAGCATGCATTGCTAATATTGCAGATCTTCTTTTCTGCTGTTCAGTGAAGTAACTGATGAAAGTGATTGTTTGATCCTTGCTCATGTGCCAATGCACCTTAAACCTCTGCCATTGCCAAGAAAGGCTGCAATTTCAGTTTTTATAGCACTGTGCAGATCTAGTACTTTTGATTTTAAAGCAAACACCACCATCATGCCCCTCCCCTCCCTGCCCCCTGTTACATATTGCATCTTCTAGAAGGGAAGAAAAGTAGCTGCTGTGTTTCAAGTGGGTCATTAAGGAGAAAGGAACCATGCTGGTAGCCAGCATCCCTGCAACTCTGTAGATGCCAGCTGTTTTGCAAAGTGATGACGATGATGATGTGAAATCATCATCTTTTCCCCATTCCTCTCTTGAATGCAATCTTCTGTAGGCTCTTGCTAGTGCAGTTGATAGCCAGCATATAATGGACGTGACTTGTAGTGCAACAGATCCAATGTGTTTGCTTTTTCTCTGAGCTGGTTTTCTGCTGTAAGTGTGTGCTCTTTGGTTATGAACCCTGTGCTTCACCATACCTAAGGTGCCTGGCCTTCTGGAAGCAGAGCCCAACCTGACCCTTAACGGCACAGCTGGCAAAGGGCACTGGTGTTGGCCAGGATCAGCTCTGAAATGCTGCCAACCCCAGGAGCCTGTCTGCTTTCTGTGTTGTGCAAGAGTTGTCTGGGGGGCTCTACTTGGTGACAGTAATACTGTATGAGATTACTCCCCACAGATCAACCATCTGCTTTACTGGATATGAACAAGTATTATTTCTTAAGTTTACTTAATAACATCCTCCTGAAAATGCAACAGAACAGAATTTTTCGGGAGGAGGAATTACCTGATGAGGTATATTCACATACCGCGCAAATTTGTTCGGTGTAGAATATAGCGCTTTGCAGAAGTCAGTGAAGAGTTACAATGTCAATCATTGTTGCACAGCTACAAATTGATTTTCTGCAAGCAACAGAGTTATAGTTACTTTGGTTCAGGAAATCTGGTTCTTTCCTAACTTGATAAACTGTGGAAAAGAGCAGTTTTACTTCAGGTCTAGTGTAGCGCGCACAACACGTACCATAGGCTTTCCACGACTACATCTTGTTTAAGTTGGAATCTCAGCAGGAAGTATATCCTAGTTTAATATTTTTTTTCATTATTTTTTAGTTTTTTTAGTTTTGAGAGAGTGGTCTTCTACCTTCTCAGCTAAAAGTTGGTGCTTTCAACAAGTATAAACCAAAAATATCTTCAAGTTCTGGATGTTGTGGGGATTTTAATGTATTTGTTCTGTCCCAAGTGTAGGGACATACATGACAGAAAAATGTTTTAGGATTTGTAAATTGGTTAGACTTATTCCTTCTTTTGGAGGATGTGGTTATTCTGGTGTATTCTTGTTGCAGTAATGTGTAACAGTAATTGAATTGAATCAATGCTAGCAGTTGATATAACTGTTGGTATAATTCCAGCATTGAGATGTTGATCAGGTGCAGCGAAAAAAAAAAATCTATGACCTATGCTAGAAGAACTCAACTCAAATTTAGACCAGGCTGCATCCATTTAATCCCAAACATTCTCTTGAGTTAATGAAATAGTTCCTTGTGTCTTCCCACCCCTCCCCGCCAGTACTTGCATTCTTGCGATGCTCTTTCACTGTTTATATTGCAATTCACTTTGTTTATATTGCAAAGATAATGAAAGATGAATGCTTTTTGGGTGTGGGGCCCAAGTGGACCTTACTGTTTCTGGAACTGTGTGGGTTTTTTTCCTTTTCTTTCCTCTTCTTCGCAGTCTTCCCCCCCCCACCAACCTAACTGGGGTGTTTAGCTCTAACAGTGGTCTAAATTTAATCACTGGCAAAGCAGGAAGAAGCTTCTGCCAGCTATGCAAGTATAGAAGATCCATATAAATTGCTAAAAGTGATGAATATACCAAATACAGAACTACAAAATTCAGCTTTGGTTTTATTTTAGGATGGTGCTCAGGAGTTAAACTTGTAACATTTTCAGTAACATCGGTAATGATCCAGAACAGTCCTGTAATAATCACGTAGAATTGTATTGTATTTGTGTGTGAAGGGCTGGGGACAGGGACATCTGTGTTAAATAACTGGTTTTTTTTAGTGGGAGTGTCTTTGAACTAGTTAAGTACCTGCTCATTGCTTTGAACTGGTCAGGAAAATGTATGTTGTTTTTAAAGTAAAAAGCAAACCTGTTGCTTACAACTTCAGTATTTTAGTAGTTTCTTTGCCGCCAAGTAACAGCAGCAAGTTCCTGCTGCCATGGCATCAAGATAAAAAATTACATAACAACGGTCTTGCTAACTGATAGGTATCTCTTGTCCTGTAACTGGATTAATTGCTGACAACATTATCATATCTGTCAGTGATTTCCTTTGAGGTATATCATGCAATTTTTGGTGAAGTAAGACCCCTGCTGTGTTGTCTACTGGAGTCTGGGCAGCTGGTCACTGTTTTCCGGTGGCTATTTTGAACCACCAAAGCAGCAGTTAGATGATAAGGGACCATTTTAAAACCTGTATGAGTCTGCACTTCAGTAGAGCTGTTTAGTCAAGTGAAGCAGCTTCAAATGAGTTGAACAGTTTTTGGGTAGGTTTGAAATGTTGCCTGAGGAGTAACTTCTGAAGAGTACCCTTAAGGAATTTTTTTAATGCTTAGCAATGTTTTTGATACCCTGAACTGTAGCAGTTTTTCAGTGTAGAAAACAGGCAACTGTCAGGCATGGTTTGGAAAGTTAATGAATGTTAGGGCAGAGGAAAAAATTTCCTATCCTGAAACTGTTAGCACTACCATGGATCCAGCCCCCTGTGTAACCAGTGTAAGAAGCATGGAACAATTGCAGGTTTTGCCCCAGATTTACAACGTGTAGGAGTTTGGGAAAAGTCCCATAAAGAGTATTTCTGTAGCTGTGAACTACAAAAAAAATCCCAAACCAAACCGAATTTGAAGTGTGGTTGGGATAGATGAAACAAACCACAAAGTGAACTAATGCGAAGATGTCTGACAGTCTGCTTTGCAGCTCATTTCCAGGCAAGATGTGTGGCATTTAGCTGGCGGTAAGAAGCTGTTCAGACTCAGATTCAGTAGTTCAGGGTTTCAGAATCTAGGTATTAATATTTAGAAATAAATATCACTGGTATTAGCTTTGCTATTTCTGATTCCAGGTTGCCACATGTTATTGTTATATTAATAAATAGCACAGCCAACAAAATATATTGGGCATGGCAAGAGGCACTATTTAAAGGCTTCCACTGTTATCCATGGAGGTGAGCTTTAAATGAAGAGCTCAACTTGTCTTTTGAACTGGCAAACACAACTTTGCTGTTGTACTTCCAGTGATTCAAAACTGAAAGCTGTTACCTTGTTGAGTTAGCAGCTTTTTGGGGATTGTAGTGCAGCTTGCTAATAAATTATATTTAAAATGACCAAACTTCTTGAAATGTTGTGATGTTTCTATGTTATTGCACTATATAAGCATGTGGTGCTCCCTCTGTCCTTTCCTTCCAGTCTTCCCCTGGAGTGAGACAGGCAAAATCAGTAATTGTCTCCTATGATACTGTGCCATCAATACTCTCTGTAGAGAGGACTACTGCAGTGCTAATTGCAGTCCTGAGAAGTTGATCTGGTTATGTTTTGGCACTTCTCTAGTATTTGTATGGATGCCTCTTCAGCATACACAAAAAGCACCAAAGGACTGTATTTTCCAGACAATAATAATCTGGACACAGATGGCCTCTTAGATGTTTTCTGCTCTTCCTCCACTTTTATGGATGTTAGTGGAGAGGAGAGAGAGTACTGCAGAGAAGTGAAGTTATGTCTGTTTTAGCTGTTGAACTCTAACTTCTTGAGGTGTAGGTATGATACTTAGCCTTATCTTG
Source organism: Ibycter americanus (assembly GCA_035590275.1). NCBI lineage: Eukaryota > Metazoa > Chordata > Aves > Falconiformes > Falconidae > Ibycter > Ibycter americanus. The sequence goes on along the minus strand of JAVJGI010000050.1, from coordinate 66,608,643 downwards.
AGTGGGCATTCCTGTGGTTCTTTTATTGTGCTCTAAATGCTTTTAATGGCATACTTAACAATTTGTGACAAACTTTCTGCACAGAAATATCTTCTGAAGCCAAGTTTTGTAATTTGCTTCTGTTATTTAAGTTCAAACCTTTCCATTAGAAATAGGGTAAGCAATTCCAAGGGTGGCATCTCCCAAGGTGAGAGCATTTTCTACAGGTAACTGCTTGGTCTTGTCTCAGGAGAGGAACCCCTCCTTTAGGGCATCTCAGAGCTAACTTTCTGCAAGATCAGGAGAGTAGACACTGTGATATATTCTTGTTGTCCAAGTAGTGTTATGTAGTCACTTGGAATAAGAAATAGGGATAGAGCTGATAGAATAGGTTGTAAATCCAGAATCTGTTGCTGCATATTGATATGTCTCATTGTTCAGCCATGTATATTTCTGTATGCTGTATGGCCTCAAATAGGCATGTGCTCTGAAGGGTTTCAAAACAGGTTTATTGCTTCAGCTTTCTGAAGCATTAGGCCACCACTGTATTTGGACAAAAAGCTTTGAAACACAGCCACCTGCTCACAAGTTGCTTTATGAAGCCAGTTATTTCATATTTACCCATGTAGATAGCTAAGCAGATTTATTCAGCATATTCTTGCACTGTGTGGTACCTAATCATTATGATGAACTTGGAATCAGTCAATGTTCCTGTAGGTCATCTGGGAATGATAAAATTCAGAGGTATTAAGTAAACAAGATGGATTTCCTCCTTTCTGTAGTGTTGCAATACCTGTACATTTCAAGTTCTGAAACTTACTGACCTTTTCCCCAGTATGGAAGCATCCACAGACTTTCCTCAACCATAATTAAATATACAAAGAAGTAATTTATTGTTTTTCTCAAAAAGTGTCTGTCCTAGAGGTGGAAAAAGTCCTTATCCTGATACTGAAGTATTTATTGTAAAGTATCTGTTTACTGACCTATGTGAAACAGAATGATTCTCTTAGTGAAGCTTTTGGTGTGATCTCTTATGATTGTCATCCCTCTTCTGTTAATATAAAGATTTATTGTGTTTGTTTGGAAAAGAGATTTCTGCTGATATATGAAATTAACTCACTCAAATGCACCAATTAGAAGGGAAGAAGTTTGGCTCAGTAGGTGGATTTCATTGTGAAGTACAGAAAACTTGTTTGTGAAGCTGTGGATGGGGGAGATGAAGTTGACGTTCCAGGCATCCGTTGATACCTCGTCCCAAAGCAGTTCTGCACTTCAGAGAAAGGACACCAAAGCCAAGACAGTAGTGTGCTGAAAACCCATTCTGGTTACAGTGCTTCAAGCAGTGTTGGTAAGAGATGTGGCAGTGTGACTTGCGACCAGTACAGCTATGGCAATAAAAATTCCATGAATCATGTGGAAGTTTATATTGACAAAACTCCGATTTTCCTGAAACACATTTGGAGATACTAAGATAAGCCAGTAAATGTTATTAGAACTGTCCTTTTCTTAAGCAGTCTGTGTGGGTCATCACTTGGCTGCTTGTATTACACTGGCAAAGCCTTTCGATTATGAATCTCACACTGCACAGAGTAGAACAGGATTCTTGAGCGTGTAGAGCACAGGTTTCCTTGCCCGTGAGTCTGAGGGGTGGCGTAGCCTGACCTCCCTTTTGCACTGGTGTACAGCAGCTCCAGCAGCTGTCTAGTCCACTGGCCGAATGCAAGATCTGCGGGCTGTACCCCGAGAAATCTGTGATTTTGGAGAACCAGGCCTTTCTCCTCAAGCTCGATTAACTGTTAATTTCTCATTAATTTAACTTCTGCTGTGTCATGCCCTTTATTTTAACAGCCGTGATTCACTATATGCACATCAGCATATTTTGCTAGGTTCAAGTAATAGCCTTCACTCAGTCATGGCCGCGCTTCTGCGTGTAGCTGTAGCTGTGAGCAGCGTTGGGTTACTCAGGAGAGGAAGGGCGTGGAGGAAATGTGATATGGCTTGACAAATGGCCTGTAACCCTTTTAGCCTCAACCTGCAAGAACATACACGCATAGTCAAGGCCATATGCTGCTTAAAGATTATTTTGTATATGAAAAGACAAAGGGTAGCTGGCAGATACAGCTAATATAAGGGGGTTTGTGGAGCTGAGATGTCCCAGGCCTGAAGCTTCATGCTTCTGGGAAGTGGCCTAGTCGCAGGAGAGCTGACGTGACTTAAGGCTGTGCTGTAATTCAAGGGGAGAAAATCAGTTCTGAGTTGTTTTCTTTTTAAAAAGGAGCTGAAGAAAAACAGGAAGAATGATCAGAAGTTGTACTTTAAGTACAGGTGGTTGGTGGTGTGCCTTTTCTGAGGGAACAGTAGCTGATAAAAGCAGGATGAAGACAGTCCCATACAAGTGGAGGGACTCGTAACATGTTTGAACAAACACTGTAAACCTGAATGTGGAACAGCAACCCTGAGCAAGGATTGAAAGTATTGGAATAAGATGTTTTCTGCTTCTTGGCCCAAATGGGTTTTGTATTTTTCCCTAGTAAACCTCACATTTTAATATTTGAATACTGTCATCTATTTTCAGCTAGTACTAAGACGAACTCAAACCAAGCAGAGTCATGCTCTTAAGTCTCTTGTAAAGACCTCCTGCCTCCATGATGCATTGAAGAAATGATCTCAGGCATTATGGCGACATAAAAACCGTAAAGGAAAGTATGTATGTAACTGTCAGTAAACACTGTCTTGAGAGGTTGTAAGCTTTACTGAACTCTCAGTGTTCCTCTGATAGCCTTGTTTGCCATCATGCTAGTCAAAGAGCAGTGAAGGGGATGACTATTGGGTATGACCAGAAAAGCACTGGAAAGAGGAACCATGTTCTCAAAAACATTTACTGTGTGCCTTTTACAACCATTTCCCTTGCACTTACTTGGGCTGAAGACGTTTTTGTGTAAGTATTGGTTTATTGTAATTTCATCTCCTACCATCTGCAGTGGGTCTTCTCAACTACTTATCTCCTTCCATATCATACTGTGGGTGAAGAGGAAAAATAGGAATATTTTCCAGTCTTTGGGGTAGATTCAGCCAGGAGTGGCCTTGGGTTGTGTTTCAGATCTGCTGCACCAGTTCCAGGGAGGTGGGCTGCAGTGAGAGGGGTATGCAGGGAAGCAGGCATGCGAGGAGGCACAGGAGACTGTCCTATGGGATGAGAGATGAGGTGCACTCGTTTCATCTTAATTTAATGTGAAATGTGGGGGAAGGTTGTGGAGGGGCATTGTAAGCTCTGTATTACATAAAGGTATGAGATTCTGGATTTTAGCTTTGTGTGAAGGAAGCGTTATGTAACAGAATAAAATATTAATATGAGATTTTCAGCGAGCAGACAAATTTAAGAGTTAACACTTATCATATTCAGCTGTATTAAAGCAACTGGATTTGTCTGATTCAAAAATCTAAGAACTGGCTATTATGTTCAAGGGAGTCTTGCCCTGTGTGTCTTCTGTACTCCCATCCTTTCATCTTCCTTCTGTTTGCTTCCCTTCTTTTCGGGGGAGGGAGAAGTCATGACTTACGGATTTGAGGCTGGCTTAATACACGTAGATTTGCAGTAACTTTTTGTAAATGTTAACAGTTAATGATGGCTTCCTCCTCCTCCTGAAAATACATTTTATGGTTGGGCAACTTGTGGAAAAATTCACTTAAGTTTTCTGACAGTGATTTTTAATGCTCCATTTGTTGGGCGTAGGGAGGGGGCGCAGCACAGCACAGCTGAAAGAAGGAAATCAGTTTGGCTGCAAGTTCCATGTTGGATGTGTTTTGCCAACAAAGGTCAACGTGTACGTTTTCACTGTAGGAGTGTTTGGAACTTGTCTTTGCTAGACCTCTGGAAGAAGCAGTTTGTTAAGCTTCATTGCCTATTGAATAGGATTTTAGTGAATGGTTAAATTGCTTTGTATGTGAACTATGACTCTTTTATGACCTGTTTAAAACTAATTAACACACCATGCTTACTGGAAGCAACTTGTGAGTTTTGACTTTGAACAAAAAAAACCCCAACAACTTCATCAAGAACTAAACTCCTTTGGTTAGACTTTAGTCCACTTCAAAAAAAATTTCCTCTGCATCAGAAGTATGAAACCAACATACTGTACTTTTCTTTCTTATTTTATTCATCATTTTTTCTCAGTTGCAGCCAGTCACAATAAAATACTTTATTATGTTCTGCCATGGGAAGGACGGCAATAGCAGCACATGTGGAAGTTCGACCTTTAAAGGTCCCTTCCAGCCCAAATTATTCTATGATTCTAAGTTCTGAGGGCAGAAGCATATACAGTGCTGCTTCATAGTCCATGTCCAAATAAAATTCTCATTCGTGCTCTAAAGTTGGAAGGCTTAAACTGTAAACAACTCAATATTGTTTAGACTTTCCCTATTTCTGCATTAATAACGTGATTTCTATGAAAAAGTTTAGTTACCCCTGCATGTTCCAAAGACATGAATCTGAAAAAGTTGTTTGACTGGTAAGAGGGACGGGAAATTGCTGGAGAGGGTCCAGTGGAGGGCTACAAAGACGATTAGGAGACAGAAGCATCTCCCTTATGAGGAAAGGCTTGAGAAAGCTGGGCCGGTTTAGCCTGCAGAAGAGAAGACTGAGAGGGGATCTTATTGATGCATACAAATATCTTAAGGGTGAGTGTCAAGAGGATGGGCCAGGCTCTTCTTTTCAGTAGCGCCCAGCAACAGGACAAGGGGCAATGAGCACAAACTGCAACACAAGAAGTTCCTGCTGAGTATGAGGAAGAACTTCTTTACCCGGAGGGTGACAGAGCACTGGC
>JAVJGI010000050.1:66558236-66603419 GCA_035590275.1 Ibycter americanus | reverse complement strand
CTACACCTAGATTTACAAATGTTTTGAGATTAGGGAAATGATTTGTAACCCGTAAAGAAGGGCAACAACTGTTTCCATGTGAGTACCCAAATCCACTACTCATGTATATTTCTGAGAGTACAATTAATTTTGGGGGGAAAAAAAAAAAATGCCTCTAGATCTTTGCATCCATTTTAGCCCTATACTTGTTTTGTTTTGTAAGCATTTCTGATTGTACTGACTTTTGGGAAGCTTCAGATACAAGGTACTTTCTACAGACTGCCAGTGATCATGCTGCTAGTTGGGGCATGCTGTTCTTTAACTGGGAGATTTTCATCACATTTAGTGGTATAAAGAAATTTAATTTGTAGCAAAAAGTAAATGAAGTATTACTACCAAACTTGAAAGCACAGTTGATGGGGTTTTATTTTTTCATTTGGTTTTTTTGGTGGTTTGTTGAGTGGGATTTTTTTAACTTGTATCTTAGCTTCGTACTTCTTACACTGATCAATTTTACAAGTCATGCATAACATTTCAGGAACAGTATCAAAATAGATATCTTCAGTTTTTTATCTAAAAATGTCATTCTTTCCTTTTGGGCAATCCTTTGCCTAATGAATGCCTGAAAATTTCTTTCAGTATCAACATCAAGGATGTCTTAAGTCTTCTTTCCCCTGTCTCAATGTCTGTTTAGAACTTATAATTTAAAATAGAGCTTCTTGAGAGGCTTTGCCAAGCTATCTGTCTGTATTAAATATTGGAGAATCAGTTCTAATCACTAGTGTAGTGGACAAGCTTGTGCTGCCTTGTGTATTGAAACATGCAATTGTGGCACATACTACTAGGAAAAAAATCTGATTTCTAGTAACTGGGTAGCAAAGAAGGAGTCTGAAGCTGCTACAGCTGAAAAATAAGGAATTTGAGGGGGTTAAGAAAACAGATTGGGTTATATCTTGGTGTTCCTTTTTGAATGTTGCTCTGCTAAGAACTGAATGTAAGTATGAAAAAGTAAAGCAAATTTTTTTTCCCCAAGTCTTGAGACATAATTCCAGTGTCATTAACATTCAGCACCCTGGATCACACTTTTATCTTATTAAAAAAACAAACAAACAAACATAGATTGTGATACCATGACATATAACTATGTTAAATTTTTTGGTGGATAGGGGATAATACTCATTTTCAAGCAAAGCATGTATATAAGTTTGAGATCAAACTGTAATAGTAGTATTAAGTAAATGCTGAAGAGTCACAGTTTGTGCTTCTCAAGTCTGAAAAGGTAAGAAAAATACTTGGAGTGCCAGTATGTGCATCTTCAGATTTAAGAGCCCTCCAGTGGCTAAGTATATCTTTCACTTATGCATGTGAAAACAGTGTGGACTAATGTGCTTTTATAGAGGTGAGACTAAATAAATTTGTAAGATTTCCTTTACATTTGTATCCGTGTATTTATCCTATTTAATACCCTGTTGTATTGCAACAGGAAAAGGTGGCAGTAGCATTTTTGTTGTGAACATCTCCCACTCTCTCCAACCCCTACATTTTTTTGCTTGTTTGTTTTAGGGTTTGCTGGTAAAGTGGCAACATTTACCAAAAATCCATGAAATAATTGCTTTTTTAAACGGTGGCTTACACATATTGTTTTTTTAATGTCGTGCTAGAGTTATGCTGGATCTCCTTGATTGTAAGAGTACTGCCACTGCTAGTCAAACGCTGAGTTACTGCTGTGACCGTTACTTGTCACTGTAGCATGATATAAGGCTCCCTCTCATCCTTGCTGAACAACAAAAAAAAATAGTTGCTTGGAATTCTTTGCAGTCTTCCTGTTGATTCCTGTGTCTTCCAGTCTCTTCTGGATAACAGCACTACATTTTCTTTGCTGTGGTTTTGCATGTGGGTAGGGGTTTTGGGACTTTGTGTCTTTCAGGAACTTCTGTATATTGGAGATCAACAGTACAGACAGCTGGCTGATTGCTCGTGTGATCTTTAGCAGGCAGATGGAGCAAAAAGCCTGTCAGTCTTTTTGGCACTATTTCAGCTACACTTGCCCTCTGCACAAAGGACTTTTGTATTTTCCATTGCACTGAGGATCCTTGTATAGCAAAACAAATCACGATGGGAAAATTTAAGTATACGGGATATTTGTACCCCTTGTGACTCTTCACTATTGTAATCCTTCTGCTCAGCTTTTGATAGGCTTCGTGTTGAAGCCTTTGTTCTCTCCCAGGGAGTAGTGCAAGGCCTCATCTTGCATCTTAGAGTAAAGCACATAAGATCCAAAAGCCTAAAGGTCTAGGTTCCAGGAGAGCATACTGCTTCATGTATGCTGGGAAGTAACATCCTTTTTATATCTCTATGAACAAAACCATGCAAAGCATCTAAGAATTTGGGAGCAAGGGGTACTGGAGGAAACTATTTATGAGACTGTTTGAATATCATTACAGGGAGGTAATTTCTGTTAGACATCAGCCTGTTATTTGGGTTACCCCAAGAGAATATTAGGAAACTCTTTTGAAAAGTCTGTTTTTTCCCTGCCCTCACTGTGTTTTTAAACTCTGAAGATTAATATCAGACTAAAAAGGTAAATTTAAGATAGCTTCATACCCTGAGGAAGCTGAGACTTTTTCCTTTAATATATGGTCTTTAGTATATGTTTTTATCACTTAAGATCTAGAAACTATGACACAGACTTACAAGAAGTGGAGAATGTTCTCTGACTATGACGGAGAAGAGAAGTTAGGGGGGTTAGTAAAGTCCCAGAGTATTTCTGACTTTAAATAAAAATGAGATTTGTGGGGGCCTTTTTGTTAGGCTTTTTTGGCTGCCACTGCTGTATCCGTTTTCTGTTAGAAAACTCTAGTGGGATCATTGACTGCTCACACCTTGCTGAAAGCCTTTTAATTTAGGACAGCAATGTTTCTGACAGGGATGGGATGTGTCCAGAACCACTTCTGCAAGTATTGAGTTTTTGCACCATTTCCTGAAGAAATGGCCTTGTTTAAAGTTTCATGGAAGGTCATAAATAGGGAATCCAGAAACAATTAAACTTTTGTCTTTTTGCATGTTAACTGCATCTTCATCTTACAGAATTTATCTAAATGAACTTGTTGGAGGAAGAAATTTAGTTTAGGAACTTCTGTCTGGTGGACAGACACCAACATCTTTAGACAATTGGAGTCAAGTTTTCATGTCTTTTTTGTTGCTACTTAATTTTCTATTTCTCAGCAGAAGAAAGCTGATGGAATTTTCTTCTGAATCTAAAACCTCATCTATATTTAACCATAAGGTCTGAATTTCAATATAAGATACACACGGGGTTTTGTCTAGCACCTTTTCATGCACCAACTACAGAATTTAACCTGATAGTCATTTTTCTCTTCACTTACAGATCCAGAATGCCAAACTGAATATTGAAGTTTTAGGATTGAATTTAAAAAAGTAGAACAGAGTTTTGTCTTTTATCTGTTTTCTGTGCAATGTGAGGTAGCATATGCACACAAATTGTGTGGGTGCACTAATGTGTATTGAGAACAGGAGTTCCCTGTGCAGGGTATGTATATATGTTGAATGGGCTTTGCTGTGGAATTAGAGGGGCACAGGTGCAGTGCTTCCATCTGTCCAGAACTTTTGCATAACTGGAAGGTGTGAAACATTTTAAGCTGTTACACAAACTGCTCGTGCAGTATGGTTTAACTGAGTCTTTGGATTAGACAGATGTTTTCAGTAGATAATTGAAATACACATTCTGCTTATCACTTTCATTGTACAAGATGTAGCACGTACAGTGCTCGAACACTTGGTTCCAGGTGCACTGAAGAACTCAGTTTTCTATGGCAGGCTAAAATGAGACTTAATATGTTTTTCCTGGAGTTCTTCGTGGTGTTCCTCACATACTACTATGTCCATCAGATGCATCTGGGACTGAGTAATTGTAGCCTGAGGGGTTTTTATGTTATCTGTCTTAATGTATGGGCCTGCAAGTGGTGGGGTTGTATGTGCATATTTGTGTGTGTGTGTGTGTATTTAGGAAGGGATGGTATTGCTTTAATCTATGTGTTTCTCTGAGCTACCTGTAATCATTCAAGTTGGCAAGTTGGTTGCTGCTCCTTAGCAGCTCCTGAGGATGGAGGATAACACTTCTGTTGCTTGTTAGCCTCTGCTTTGGTTAGAAACCTATCTCAGTTCAGCTAGACAGTCATTTACACCAGAGTTTCCATTTACAGTGGCTTAAACGTGGGTTTAGGTGTACAGCGTCTCTTTCAAATGCATTAAGCAGACCAGCCTTTGCATCTTGAGCAAGAATATAGGAAAGAAATCACCACGTCTCAGAAAATTCTCAATTGTTACCTTTGTTCTCAAGTTGAGAGAAATAAAATAATTATATTTTTGATGTCGAAAAAGGGTAATTTGTGGCTTACCTGACGTTGAACAATAAAAACTGATTGTTTAAAGGATGAGGCATACCACAGCCAGAGTTTTGTGAAATCATCAAATATGATGCATGGTCAAATCGTGAGGAGGACTTAAAGTAGGGGTTTTTCTTTTCTTGTATAATCATGCCACAGGGTATTGAAGGGTAAGCATGGTACTGAAGGATAAGTGTTCTTTTAAAGTAGTTTTAACTAGTCTGTCTTTAATAACCTTGATCTACCTGGTCGAAGAAATGAATGCCGGTGTCATATTACATTCTTCTTCAAGAAATTTCACAAGGTGCAGAAGTTGAGCTTATCTTAGCTAGCTGTAAGGAAGCCTGGCTTTTTCTAGCTAACCACTTCAATATTTCCACATGAATCTCACTACTGTTTCTGTTAGTCATTTTTCCACCTTTTTTTTTTTCTTCTTCTTTCTCCGGTAGTGAGTGTGGGTAAAGAGCTTGCTGACAAAGTGAAACAGGTGACTGCTTTTAACCTTGCTGGAACTGTCTAGTTTGAAGCATTTGGAGGTTTGGTGTGTGTCCTCTTCATAGTAAACACTCACTGTTTCCTTGCAAATTACGCACTCGGTTCTTCCTTACTACCCTGAAAGACCAGTAGTGAGGAAGAGTCTGGCCATCCTATGGAAGAAAATAAATCTCATCTTCATTTTTTCCTAGTGTCTTTGACTCCTGTGCTGTCACTAGATTCAAATGGAGTACTTGTGTTCAGTTTGTGGTGCTATCTAGCTCAGGTAATCAGTGTCTTCCTATTCTGAATGAATAATTTTCCAGCAAAATGGTAGACACTGGCTTTAAGATTGCTTGATGGTGAAGGAAGAGTGTGTGTTTAGTTTTGGGGGGGGGGGTTGTTTGTTTGGGGGTTTGGGGTTTTGTTTGGATTTTTTTTTTTAAATTTGACCAACACTTTATGTAGATCATCTCCCACTTACTGTGCCTTTGGCTATAACTCTGTAACTTGGAGCCATTCAGGTAATTTGCAGCCTCTGAGTTCTGTCAGCAACATCCAACCCATTACAGCAGATGACTGTTAGGCGTTAGGTTACTATGGAAAATTCTGTACAATAATGATAATCTGCTTTCTGTACTTATGAAGAACATACCTGTCTAATGTGTAGGATACTATGTGGTGCTTTTGACTGCCATTTTTATATAGTCTTTAAAAGTGCAGTGTAGGTTAATGTGGAATCACTTGTTTGTTTTGTCGATAAACAAAGATAGTCACCAGCTTTTTGCAGTAGGTGATTGACAGTTTCATGTGTCTATTTAGAGCCAGATTTAAAGACTTTCCCCAGAATTACATGGAGGGCTCTTCAAAGGCTTGATCTGAAGGTGTTTCACTTATTGTTAGTCTCCTCGCATTGACTTGCATTTGGGTTAGTATCCTCATAAATAGCTCACTGCTTTGGCTGTACTGCTTGTTCCATGGGTTATGATAATAACAAATGTTGTGACTGCCATTTTAAGAAGTAGTATGGGCCAAATCACTTTCAATCAAGAGTCTCTGAAATTGTTAGAAAATTCTTACCAGTATTTAGCTGATGCCTTTTTTTATTTCTGACTTCAGGTTCCTTTTAGGTAAATACAGGATCAGAAGTTAAAAGTTGGTTTTGGTGAGCTACATTTTCTAGGCTACCCTGGTTCATTCTCAGTGTGTGTATAACTCTGTTGAAAGTTCAGAGAAAAGTTGTAGGATGTGTTTTAACTTCAGTCTACTCAAGGAAACATATGCAAGAGATGGTAAAATCTTCCCAGGCTGTAGAGAAAATGCTAACAGCGCGCAGTAAAAGTATTGTTAAGTTCAACTCAAGCTGCCATAAAGTGATGGGGGAATTAAACTTTGTTGTTTATTTATAAGGGTGGTGATGAACTGGAACTGTTGAGAGTAATCCCTCTAGCAGAGCCATTTCGGAAATTGATGATAATTATTTTCAGCTTTTTCCAAGATTGTTCTTTGTTTATTTTGTTTATCTAAAAATTAAAGTTAAAGCACCTGAACCAGGTTATTTACCAAATAAAACACAAAATAAGAATTTGATTGATAGTTTTTACTAATATTAAATCCAACTGTGACACTCTAGAGGTGCCTGATGTAACAAAGACACAAGTTATCACAACATGTATCAACTAACTCCATGAGTGTAGTTTCAGAAGAGAAGTCAGAACAACTTACGTCCATGGTTTGGGTAAATACTGAGCTGGAGTGAGTTCCTCTGAATGTTTTGCAGATATTTTGTGAACCACTGTGTAACTCAAGAATAATACTCTTGATGGAGAACAATAGTACACTGAGAGCATAACTAGGAGTGGTGTTCTTAACTGTGGATGCCTCTAAATTAAATTCAGTTTATATTAGCAAAATAGTAATTTATGGTAGGATGTGTTACAGTATTTCCTGAACAAAGTAAATTTGAAAGGCAGCTTTTGTCAGTATAATTAAGGCTTTTATGGTATTAATATATCTAAATCATACCTGTCAAGATTTTAAATCTAGACCTTCATAGCAAGACCACATCCAGAAATGTTCTGGTTTGAGCTATATGAAAATAGGCACATGCAGAAATGTACGAACCTTTTTGTGTCTGTTTGTATTAATAACCTTTTCTCACACTGTGCAGGATGACAAATAATGACAGCATACCCAAACAGATAAATTATTGAAATTATAATGATTAATAACTTTAGATACTTGTGCTATCAAGTCTGTCAGCTATAAAGCTTTTAGTACATGTAAAGGTCATTGAAGGCTAGGCAGTGTAGTTGTTCAGGAAGTTAAAAGAAATACTCAGCTTATCCAAGTTCTTCAAGCTGTAATAGTTTGTGTCTGACAAGCTTTCAAGTACCATCCTAAGCCACTTCAATACATGAAAGAAAAATGCTTCTGCAGGAGACTGTGTAGCCTCACAGCAGAACTGTGCTCGCTTGACGTCATGCTAGCACCCATGCCCGTGGAGATTCCCCAGGGCTTCGTGTCCACCAGTTTCTGCTTGTCCTTAAGACTCCAGCTCATGAATTAAATTAATGCTAGCAGTCCTCAAGGAAGATTTGAAACTGTAATTCACGTTTTTTCTACCAGCTGGTCTTCTGTTCACTGAAGTTGCAGTTGTGATTGGGAGCCTGCTTTTGAACTCCTGGGTGGAAAGCAGCCAAAGAACTAGTTTCTACAGTGTAAGGGGTTGTCTTATTAACTGAAGAGGCAGAAAGGGTATGTAAGTGATTACCCATCTAGGATGGGAGTAGACCTGGGAAGCAGGACAAATTAGGCATGTCCGCTATTCTGAGAGGGCAAGGAGGTTGCTGAACTAATTACACTGGTCTGTGTCCTAATAAGTTAGAGGATCTTTGTGTTCTGGGAAGGTGGGCCCCCTATTACAGTTAAAATAGCGTTCCCCTTGTGGTGGTTTGACCCTGGCTGGTTGCCAGGTGCCCCCCAAACCTGCTCTATCACTCCCCTCAGCTGGACAGGGGAGAGAAAAATATATTGAAAGGCTTGTGAGTTGAGATAACAGGGAGAGATCATTCACTAATTACCTTCATGGTCAAAACAGACTTGACTTGGGGAAATTAGTTTAATTTATTATCAATCAAATCAGAGTAGGATAATGAGAAATAAAATCAAAACTTAAAAACACCTTCCCCCTATCTCTCCCTTCTTCCCGGGCTCAATTTTGCTCCCAGATTCTCTACCTCCTCCCCCCAAGCAGCACAGGGGGACAAGAATGGAGGTTGTGGTCAGTTCATCATATATTGTCTCTGTTGCTCCTTCCTCCTCAGGGGGAGGGCTCCTCACATGCTTCCCCTGCTCCAGCGTGGGGTCCTTCCTGTGGGAGGCAGCCCTCCAGAAACTTCTTCAACATAGGTCCTTCCCACAGGCTGCAGTTCTTCATGACCCCGTGGGGTCATAAGCCCTGCCAGGAAACCTGCTCCCACCTGGGCTCCTCTCTCCATGGGGCCACAGGTCCTGCCAGGAGTCACAGGGTCACAGCCTTTTCCAGGCGTCCACCTGCTCCTGTGTGGGCTCCTCCATGGGCTGCAGGTGGGGATCTGCCCCACCGTTACCCTCCCTGGGCTGGGGGCACAGCCTGCCTCAGCGTGGGCTTCACCAGGGGCAGCTGGGGAATCTCTGCTCCGGCGCCTGGAGCCCCTCCTGCCTCCTCCTGCACCGACCTGGGGGGCTGCAGGGCTGCTGTTCTCACATAGTCTCACTCCTCTCTCCGGCTGCAATTTTTCTTGCACAGTAACTTTTTCCCCTTTTTAAATACATTATCACAGAGTCGCTGATGGGCTTGGCCTTGGCGCCGGCTGGCATTGGCTCCATTGGACATGGGGGAGGCTTCTAGCAGCTTCTCACAGAAGCCACCCCTCTAGCCCCCCCACTACCAAAACCTTGCCATGCAAACCCAACACCCCCTTGCATCTTGTGATGTTCCACAAGGAAAGTTTGAAGAGACCAAGGGCCCGACTTCAAGCAATATTGAGAAGACTGTCATTCCGTTGCAGGGATTCTGTTGAGGAAAAAGCCTCCCAGCAAGACTAATGCTGCCTCCAGTGGACCTGACTCATCAGTCAGTCATCCAAGGGCATTAATAACAGCCCCTTTTGCTGAAAATGTTTTGTTTATAATGACCCTAGACCCTTGTTGGCAGAGTAGTGTGTATTTACAACACACTGAAAGTGAGAGGAGTTTCAAACGTGAGGTGTGGAAGTGTAACGGTGTGGGGCCGCTGTTGTGGTTATGTGTGGAGTTGGCCTTGATGTGTAACTGCGTTGTCCTGGGCGCTCAGCTGAGGGGCCTGCTGACTTGGTAGGGTTGTGTGTAAATACCAATAAAAGAGTCGTATGGCATTTAGTTAGCACAGAAGAGCACATGTTTTGCAGTCTGAAATAATTAACCGGGTTTGGGCTTGGTAGCTCCATTTTAAATAGTGATGATCTGTGTCTCCTAATTTAGATGAGAAGCAGGAATGAGAGGGTGGAATGAAGGTTAATACTTAAATTTAGATACTGAAATTCAGACATATATTCGACCTTTTTTTCCTCCTTTTTTTAAACTGCAGCCTTCTATTTGTCTCTCTTCAAAGTTGAAATATATTAATCTCAATTGTAACATTAGTTTTGTGGTGGTGTTTTGAGGTTTTGGGGATTTGTTTTGTTTTGTTTTTTTAAAGTTGGAAAGGGAGACCTTTTCCATAAAACTGATGCTGGTTTCTCTGTAAAAATCTCCTCATATCAGTCAATAATTGCCAAACACTGTCTCTGATACTTCTGTTAGTATGCATGGGTATTAGTGTTTAACCTGGTATGCCCACCGGTGTATTTAACTAAGTTGCATTGTTCACAGGGAAGTTGGGAATTAACAGGATAAAAGATGATCCTTCCAACATCTAGTCAATTCAGAATGGGATTTTGATCTTCAAGTGATGGTATTTATTGGCAGTTGGTGTCTGAATTTCTATATGTGTTGAATAAAGCTGAATATACAGTTTATTTGGGAGGCTGTTCATATCGGGGGGGTGTGTGTGTGTGTGTGTATTTAATTACCGATTTATATATGTGTAATGCTTGTTGCTTTTCATCATCTACCTGGGCATCTTCTTGGTTTAGGTAACCTACACTTGTGTATCTAACTATTTAGCTTTTTTCATTTATCCTCTTGAAAAGTGCTGCTTTTAAGTGTCTTTTTGCAATCATTTAAAGTTAATAGCATCTTGATGAGAACAATCTGTCTCCTGTAGCCTACTGTAGGAACTTCATCTCTTAAAAAGGCAGTTGTCCTTGCAGAGGGAAGTATATAACTACATATTCATCTCAAATGACAGTTGCAAATCAAGTTCCTGAAGAAAGTAAGTATCACAAGCTACAAAAAGTGTTTATATTTTAGGGGAAGACATCAAAAGCAGTGCAGAACAGTCATTTTGGTATCGTTCCTGGACACTTGCACTTGCTGTACACAAGCAAGTGCTGTTGCACTTCTCTTACTTGAATGGAGAACAACTTGAATTTATTCAACACTATTTTTAATAAAGCATGACTAGCTCTCACTGTACCAGAAAAGCATAAACACTTGCAGTTTGATTAAATCTTAAATTTTAGATGTTTTATTTTCAGTGGAGCAGGTCAATGGGTGATAAAGCACGGCATGAAGTAGAGATTTAAGCTTTACAAGTATTTCATATAGGTGTAGCAGTCTGCTGTCCCATAGTTTGTGAAGGTAATCCTGTGATAAGATTCATGGGGTTTGGTTTTTGGTGGGTGTTTTTCGTTCTTACAAGTTTTGAGTCATTCTCCCTCTTTACTCTTCAGCTGCCTGTATTGTAATCTTTCCTCATCCATATGTTTGTGCTTTCAACTAAGTTATTGCTCACTTGTGACATTTCCAGATACTCTCTAGTTACTAATTAGCAACTGCACTAAACAAAACAGATAAACAGATAAACACATAAAAGGTAAGTTTGAAGAACAAAAAGTGCTTATAATTAAATAGCTTAAAACAAAACAAAAATACTTGGTTAGGAATGAAGAGATTGAAAGAAAACTAGAGAAATGGCACTTGTTCCGCTTGGCCTTTCAGACTATGAACTGTATTTCTCAGTGGAAACTACCATCCTTTGTACTAGCTTCCACTTTTTTTTGCTTGCATCTCCCTTGTCAATATGTTGTAGAACAGCAGCAGGAAGAACAAGGAAAGGAAGCTGGACATACCTCAGTTGCTGAACAAGTTACAGAATGTCCTTGCAAACTACTTAAAGAGGCTCTGCTTCTGCAGGATGTGTGCAAGCGTTGGTGCTAATGGAAAGTGCTGCATCATGCTTTCTGCCCTGCACAACCTGACACAGAAGCTCCTAGGTTGTGCTTTGTAATAGGCCTGTTGCTGTGGGACTTCCACGGGAGAAGGCTCATGCATTTCTGCTTGTGGAATTTTGTTTATAATTGGTTGTCTGGGAATGGTTCAAATGTACAGCTTGAACACACATTACTCTAGATGATCTCAAATTTAGACTGCCATCAACTTAGTGAGTTTTTAAAAGTTACATATTTTGAATTGAACTTGTGAACACATGCAGCAAACCATTCATAATTCTATGGAACAGACTTGGATGCAGTTATTGCATTTGTGTTTGGCATGTAGAAATGTTTAAAATGCATAATCCTGTAGAAAGTAACGTATGTTCTAAATTCACTGTTAATAGAGAGGCAAAAATTTATATTGTATATCTGTGGGTTTAATGGTTCATAGCTGAAAATAACAGGCGGTAATAAATGAGAATATTTGGCTAATGTTTTGTACACCAAGTTAAGAGACTTTGCAATGCTGTTGTCATACTGATGTTAAGGAGTGTGTTGAAATAAAGTTGTTCCAAGTCCAGTGCAGTGATGGCATTAATTCCTATTACTCTACTGTGCAGAGCAACAATAAACCCTGCCAGCCTCCTCTGGGAGGGACAAAAGGGTGGGGAAGAATGTCAGACTGCTAGCATAGCTTTCCAGTCCCATTTCAGATATTTATTGAGCCCGTTAACAAATACGAAATGAGCCGGAATCCTTGTGAAAGAGAGGGCTTGACTCCTTTTGTTGTCATTGTGCCATTATGCAGTGCAAAGTTACACAGAAGTGGGTCAGAAAGATAACTTCCATGTTTTGTGATCCTGGTGGCTGTTCATATTGCATATTGAACACTTTAAGCCAAACTGTAAACCAAACAGGCTACATTTAAAACAATGATTCCACAAGTGTTTTTCATATTAGCATTGTTGTTGAGGGCTTTCCTTTCCCCCTTGTATCCTTAATTGGTATTTTTATGAGCTATAAGCCTATAAGGCTTGGAACTAGGATCAGACTAAAATGTTGGATCATTTGGCTAGGGAGAATAATCAGAAAAAAAGACCTTTATCATCTAAAAGTGATCCTGGTCCTGAACTTTATTCCTCCTTTTTCCTCCTATTTGTGGTGTTCTAGCTACATCTTTCAACCACAAATAAATGTTTCTGGGCTAGGGACAGCATGTTGGTGCCAGCAGTGCCCTAGTCGATGAAGATGGACCTTCTCTTGTGTTACTGCCATTAAGCCATGCAGCTTTCCTGAAGACTGTTAAAACATTCAGTGGATGACGACTGTGTAGTCAGAAATAGTTATTCCATAAATATGTGAGGAGGAGGAGTGATATACCTGCTTCACCATAGGTTCTGTTTTGGAGAACTTCTGAATGATGGGTTCACGCCTTCTCTCTTGTCTTCTAGTTTTCTACTTCTATGCTGAAGAGGTAAAAAAAACCACAGATGAGCATCCTGTTAAGTCTGCAGGTTTGGATTGTAGTACAGAGTGTGTGCAATAAGTGATTCAACCCTTCCTCACAGGATAACTTGCAACCTAAACAAGAGCTCCATACACTTGCTGGTTTAAAAATACATATACATGTACATACATATATATGTGTCTGTATAGATATGCTCTTGTAAAGGCGAATGTATTTGTAAGAAAACTTCAAATGAAACTTGCTTAAAAAAAATTCATGTGTGTCTTTCATGGATTTAGGGTTTGGGAGATGGGCTTACCCTGTGCAGGAGAGAAAACAAAGTAGGCAAATGCATGGTCAGAGTGATATTACTGAACACGAGAAGATGTGAAATTTATAAAGGTCATATACAAATGCAATAAACAGAATTGCCAGAAGGCTCACCTGCCAATTAAAGTAGAATATGGGAGCGAGGGGGTGGATTGCGGTGTGACAGGATGGGACAGGTCTGTGAGCAACCAGTGTAAGTCAGTTTCTTTGCTGATTTTCTGCTAAGAGTGTGCTCTAGTTTTGCCTGGATTGGCTTCTTGGAGATCATAAATTTGTCAGAGAGTCAAGGGAGGTCTTTCTGCTCCAAACTGTCAGTGTAAATATTTTTTAATTACTTCTTGTTTCTCCCTTTTGGTCACTTCACCTGTAATGTCTTGTAAGGGAATATAAATTTTCCCTAAATACTGTTTCATAATACACAGCTGTACAAAAAGGAGTCATGAAGCATAAGCTTTCTGCCCTTTCTGGATACAGCTTCCTTGTGAAGGAATTCTGTGTGTACTTCGTGTGTGGGTTTAATCTACAAGTTACCAGCTCTCTTGAGTCTGTGGGCATCTTGTTGGCATAAGCTGAAAACAAGATACGCTACTCACAGACCACCCACAGCTGTTGTCTATCTCTGTGCCTGTAAGAACCAAAGTAAACTGAAAAGTCTATACTAAAAACCCAACAAAGTACAAATCTTGAATTTTTATGCTCGATATTTTAATATTACAAACTGAAAACAATTTTACAATGAGAAATCTTATCAGTGTTCCCAAAATTATCAGTGGTACGCTGTCTAGCTGAAGTGTTAATGCTCTTATGATTTCTAGACATAAGTATCATAAATCAATTCAATTTCACCTAGCATTTTATAGAAGAAATATACAGAGAGGCTTTCAGTAGGGATTGAATGAACAGGTACAGGCGGAATCTCTTATTTGGAAATCTCCTCCCATCAGTCTTTGAGGAGGAAGACTACTGAAAGCATCTTTCTTGTGGGGTGTGTTAGGAGATACAGAACCTGTGATTTGCCATTTGTACTGATGCAGGTTGCACTATATGGATGTATTTATTTATTTAATCTTGTACACCCATACACTTAGCTATTTAAAAAAAGTCTTTTTTTACTGCTCTTTTTATTCTTTTTTAATAAAAGGCATGTCTAAGCTTGAGTAAATTAAATAAAACTCAGAAAAACTTGTCATCTTAGGGTGGTCCTACAAATCTGCTGAGTTTCAGCAGTAAGCAGGTGGTGTAAGAAGCTGGTGGCGCTGGCATTCAGGGCAAAGCTAAGTTGTTGGTGATTGCAAACTGGAGTTTCCCGTGGAGTTGTATAGACAACATAGTGCTTGATGTTCTCTCTGCTCCCCAAGATAGGAAAATTACTGAAGGATAAACTTGTTTGAAGGAATAACATTTTGGGATGTAATTTAAATGGAGATGGAGTGCTTTGCCAGTCTTAACTTTGTATGATGAGCATCTTCATTTTGAAGGAGCAGAACGATTCTGTGACAAGAATCTATCCTTTGCTCAGAACAAGTTCATTACTCCTTGTCTGTCTGTTCCCTGCCCTGCATCCCCCCCACTCCCCCACCCCCCTTACTTTTTGTGGTATCTAATATTTAAAATCTTTTTATCTGTGAGAAAAGTCCTAGTTCATTTTTATTTTACTCCATAGATAGAAGTCTTTACAGCTTCATAATCTATTTTCTTACAAGTGTTAATAGACGGCAACAAACTTGATGCAGGCAATAACCCCTTACACAGGGCTTGGGAAGAATAATTGAAACTGGAATAAACACCGAGCAACCTAAGAACTTCTGAAGTATGACACTGGTTCTGTACTTTATCCATTTTAAGGGAAGACTGTTGTTCTTTTTACTGATGTTTAGATCTCCCCTCCTTCCCAGTTGCGACCCCCCCATACTCACACACTCGCAGACAAACCTTGTAGCTCTTCATGTTGACTTATCTGCATGGATTACGGTTTCTGAGGGGCTGGAGGGATGTTAGAAAACTTTTTAAAAGACAAATCCAAAATTCGTGCTACTAGATGCCTAAGCCATCTCTGCAAGGATGAAAGCTTCATCCCTGAAAACATTGCAGGAGCATCTCCTACATCAGTTCTCAGGTGTAGGGATTTTTATTATAAACAGTATTTTTAGTCTTCAGATGCTATAGTCTTTCCGTTTATCTTTACAATGTCATTACTAAAGTACAGGCTACAGATCGGGAGGAGAGATAACTTACCTCTTTTGATCAGATTCAAAGCTGTGGAGTTGTTCACATGCTGATCTTACAGTGAAGGAGAAGTTCTGGTGCTTATGTGGCTTTGGGTAAGTTGTTAGTCAACAGTTTACTTGTATGTAAATATCTTCAATGTTTTGTAGTTTACAGATTTATGTTTTCCAATTTGGTTTGGGTGCAAGTTGTGTTCATTGTTTTAAGGTGCTTAAAAAATTCAATTCTGATTCTTCAGGAAGTTTCAAGCTGTTTCAAAGAGTAATTGTACCGAACTGTACTGTCTTGACCTACTTAGAGAATTGTGTGGAAATATTTATGCAAGTCTTTCCTCAGCCTATGCAGAGATACAGCGAACTTTGCCATGGTATGTGCTTGTATCTGTATCAGGGTGCTGCTTTCTGGGACTCTCAGTCTTCCTTGAGAAGGTCTCTTTCTCATGTTGGCCCTTTCAGTTGTGTGCTGAGTAAATTCTTTTGGGTTTTTTTTAAAAAAATGGTTTTCTTCCTAAAGCTGGAACATGTTATTACTTTGAGAACGTCGATGATGTGACCCTTTTGCAGTTTTGAGTATGTGAGCAGTGTGAAATACTTAAGAACTGGGAATTATAAACTTAAGTAGCAGTAATATTTATTAAGTATAAGTAAGGCAATTCTTCAAGCAGATGCTGTTTATCCTAGGTAATTAAGCGACCTGTATCAGACCTGTATCAGTCACACTGGAAAAGCATTCAGGCTGATCAGGCCCTGGCTAAGCTTTAATATTAAAATACTGAAAGTAAAAGACCTTCTTTTTTTCTTTTAAGTGTTCAGCCTTCTGGAAATGCACATGATATTGTTTGTATAATAGTTTCAAAAGCTGAACTATTGAGGCCAATTCCTAGTGTCAGTGCCCCTTATGAAGATGGTATGCAGACATTCTAGTGCCAGGAATAGTAACTGCTGTGTTGTAACTGGGAAGTCATAGGTTTTGTCTATATACTTTCTCTGAATTTCTGTGAAACTTTATAACTATTGCAGTTTTGGATTCTGCATGTAGAACTCTGTAGACACCATTTGCTTTAAAATACTTTGTGTATTCTGTTTTTTCAATGAATTCTTGCTTGATTTGTATCCAGATAGCAAATAAATAGTCCTTTAGGAGAAGAGCTTGTATATGCATAGTACTCATATTGTCAATACCTGTGTGTAATATGTACATGAACAGATTTTAGTCTAATTAAGTATTTTCCTACATTTTTATTATTAAAGGCAAGTTAAAAAAATTAGTACTTCGAAGTACTTCAAGTACCTCAGTATTTGAGTACTGAAGTTACACATCAGTATGTTTCTGTGACCTACATACTTCCTCCACATGCATGTTTGTGCAGAGGCTAGATAAAGTTAAATAAGGCAATTCAAAGGAAATCAGAAAGGTCAGGTAGAAGAAGGGACTTACCATATTTTATAGGTAAAGAATAGTAGCCTGTCAAAAATCCTGTTACACACTTACGAAGATGTAGATGCCACTGTGGCATCTAGATCATTTTTTGGTCCCCTTAGCCAAATGCATTTTTTTAAAGCATTTCTTATTTTATTTCCTACCGTTTCCCCTCCCTCCTTTGCCCTTTATGAAACTGGTCCTAACCTCTGGTTGTAAAATACTTTTCTATTGTTAACTTGTTTTTAAATCTTCATAAAATGGTTTAATAAAATGTCCAGTTACTACTTTTCATACTGCAAAAGATCTCTGTATTCCTTCTATGCAAGTTGAAAGGGAAAACCCCTGACCCCTGAAAAAGGATCAGTCTTCTCCTCCTTCTTTGAATTAATCCAGAGCAAATCCTGAGAACTAACAATTTTGATTTTAACCCCAGTGTTCTTATTTCCTTCTTGCTTTCAGATTAAAGATGAAAATTAATTTTGCACAGCTATGGCATATTGGTGGCTTCCAGGTGTTTAGATAGGAACCAAAAATATTTGAGAAACCATTATCAAAGAGACTAGCTGTTCATGGCAGTAGGTAAAGAAGTATTACTAAATATGTGTGTCTATCTTTTTAAATAGTTAGACACAGGTATCAAAACATGCACTAATAAGGAATAGTAAAGAGCAGTACAATACAGCTGAGGCATGTATTGCATGAATTTTCTGGTTATATGACTGTATGCAATTACATGGCTAGCAAATGCAAATGAAATGTAAATGGGGAGCAAGACTAGATAACAGAGTCAAAATTAAGTTTTAAAAAAAACAGATTAAAAAGAATGACCCGTTACTCTGAACTTAGAGACAAAAGTTTCAAGGAGGCTTTGAAGCATCTGTGTATAAGAACCTCTGCACGAGCAAAGGTTCAGTGCCAAAGTATTTAGGATATTTTATATTTAAAAAAGCAAAGTCATAGAGTATGATCATACTATCTTAATCAGATGGAATTATTATAAGGTAAAATACATATTTATTGTCCATTTGTGAGTAAGAGGAGTTCTTCTGACTTTGTCAACAGAGAATCTCAACTTTTGTCCTAAGTCTCTGCTGTCTCCTGGTTACTTAACCCCTGAAACACAGTAAAGTTAGCATAAGCTGCCTGTAATGTTTAATCCTGTATGATCGATTTCCATTCATTTTCTTGTCTATTTCTATTTTTTTAATAGTTCTAAATTCTAAAGCCCATCAGAAATTAACAACAGGCTTTTAGTCTTCTGTCCTGAACTGCAAGCACTATGCATGCATGAACCGGGTACAGTCCTGTAGTTTTTTTGGATTTGGTTTTTTTGTGGTTTGGTTTTTGAGGGTGGGTGTGTGTGTAATAAATAGTTTCACCTATTCTTAGTACCATATCAGATGTTCCATGGCCTACATTTGAAACCTCAGAGCTGGGATCTTATGATTACATGTGCAGCAAGACCACAGGATGGTTTTGTATAGGACTTGCGGCAAGACCTTGGACTTGGCCGAATGTTCTCTGCTATCTTCTTACTATGATACTGCTTTGCTGTGTCAGAACGGCACACCCATTGGTCTGTGCTCTGCAACAACTTTATCCCTACTAACTCTAGCCAGTGAGACTTTTCTTCCATCACAGATGGAACTTCTGTCCTTCCCATTCCCACCGCCCTGCCCGATGCTTACTAATTTCCAGTGAACCAGCCTTTGGCAGCGTTTCTCCTTCCTCACTGCAGTAGTTGGTGAACTCTTGCATGTCATGTTTGAAATGCATGGTAAACTCAGATTAAAACGTTAGTCTAAAATGAAAAAAAAGGAAAAAATCTTTATCCTGATAGGAAAAGAAAAAGATACATTAGTGGCAAGATCCAGCAAAAGCAAATAAAGACATAGAATAGTTGAACAGTGGTCAACTTTCAAACTTTTTTTAACGGTTTTTTTTTTTTTTTTTTTTTTTTTCTCTAAAGGTACTCTCCAGTTTTCATGACCGGAGAGCATCTATAATTTCCATTGAAGCTGATACAATTACCAGTGTTTATCATCAAGCAGAATCAGCTTCCTTATTTAGTGACTTAGATGTAAGTCTAATGGAATTTTCTTTTAATCACTGTGAAATTTAGAAGTGCCCTAAATGAAAACACACACTTCAGAAGTGGAAGGAAAAAAAGCAGTGCCACTTGGTAGTATCAAGGCAACTTGAAAAATCTAATAGAATAAGGTTCTCCTAATGTGTTTTCTAGTTTATCAAGAAAATATTTTTCTTCATTTGGAAATCATATTACAGTTTTCTGTATGGTAAACATCTCCTGCTGCTAATATGGGATTGATGAATAGTAGTTCTGATGAGGATTATGGGGTTTAATGAAGACATTATAGTTCTTCATATTTATACATTCATACAGCTACTGAAAATATTTACCTGCTTGAGAGTTCAGTACAGTATTCAAGCCTTGATGATTCAGATATTTGAAAATACAAAATTCAGAATTTTTTCAGCTATATTTACAAGATACCCTGTCAAAATGGATGTGAAATACTTGTACGTTTATTACCTTTGCTGGATACAAACGTCAAGATTTGGGTGTGAATAGCTTTAATTTTCATGTCAATTTGCCTTAAAATTGCTTTGATTTGGGTGGGGATTTTTTGGTTTTGTTTTTTGGATGCAGATATAGTCCCTTCAAATTCTATCTCATGGCTTGAAGAAATCAAAGGAAATTATTAAATGCATTTGAATAACAAAATCTGAAAATGAAGTTCTGTAAAAATTACAGTAGATAATACATTTTTTCACTTGCTCTTCAAACTTTTTTTAAGAAAAGCTGGTGGGCTATGTTAGTTACAGTTTAATCTCAGTGAGCACTATTGAGATGCATAAAAGTAATTCTTGTTTTATGACTGTGGCTATTAATAAGAATTTTTGTTGTATACAGATGTCCCTAAGGAATTTTTTTGTGTGTACATGGAAACTTGTGTATCTCTGCTGGGTGACAGGACCTTAACACTTCTTGACGCTTGTAGGGTTCAGGTTAAACATGTTTGCAATGTATTAATCTTGAAATCACTTAGTTATGTATATGATAATGCAAGTGTTGTGGGTATAAGGAGCTTATTACTTCCCAAAATTCTATTTCAGTCATTGTGACTTCCCATCAATCAGTACTGACCTGGATAACATTGAATGCAGATGGACCTTACCACAGATATTTCTGATGTGAAAGCTAATTCTAGTTGCATATTTCAATAGGAGACATGATTTTTTTTAAAAAAAGAAAAATGCAGCGGTGAAACATCTTATATATTTATTGTGCTTTTATTAAATAAAAGAATAAATTAATTTTATTAATGCCCAAACTTAACCCAAAACAATTTGTTTTCAGAAGGAATGTTTAATTTGCTTGTAAACATTGCTGAGTTCTCACAAACTGAAAGATCTTTTAGCACAGTATACAGCGGGGAAAGATTATTAGGTATTTAATTAGGTACTTACAGTGGAGAATGCCGTACACAAGTGAGCTGTAGAAGTGCAAAAATAAAAGCCGTGATTGCTGAAGGGGGCTGATAGAGCTTTCAGTTCAGGCTGCTGTCATGCTCTGGCATTAATATGTAAATATATGCACATACACACAATAATATCGTCCCCAGTTGAACTTTGTTGTCCCCTCAAGGTCACAATAAAATCATTGCCTGCAGTGATTTTATTCATAGATAATATAATTTGAAAGATCTGGACCTGCCTTTTAAACTACACTGTAAGACTGTCAGAATCCAGAAAGACCACAGACATGCTTGGTCCTCATTTTAGAGAGCATAATAAGTTTGTGCAAGAAGTTGTCAGTATCCCAGTACACAATTCGACACTTTCATCAGACAGCAAAAATATCATGGACCAGGTTGTTGGGGAGCTTGTAAGGAAAACTGGTTTTGACTTCTCCCGAACAATGTGCTGAACGCAAGTTAAGGTACTGGAAATGCTGCTATTGAGGAACTGTTCTAACTGCAGACTGTACTACATTCCTGCAGGGATGTTGCAACTGTCCAAAACAAGTCCTTTGTAGTTGTGTTGAAGCCCCCTCCCCCACCCGCAACTGGGAAGTCTGTAAGAATATTCCTTCACCCTAAAAAGAAATGAAAAGTCAGCTGCAGGTGGTGTGATTTTTCTTGAAGCCTTGACATCGCCACGTAACCTGCAAGTGGTCAAGTTCCATGAAAGATCAGAAGAGTTTGTATGATTAGATGGTGCAATAAATAGAACTACAGAAAGAGGAAGATAACCTTCTCTCATAAAGTTGAAATGGTGCTGAGCATAGGGAATAGAAAGTATGTTAGATTCTGGTAGGCTTAATTGAAAAGCACCAAAGAGAAGGCCAAAACAAGAGCTTGGGGAACAATTGACAAGGTGCCTGAAAACTATTAAAGCCTGTTTTTCAAGCGTCAGAAACAAGAAGCTTGCTGTAATACTAGATACTGATTAATGTATAGAAGTGGCACTTGAAGAAAATAAGGTCACAGAACAAAAAAGCGGTGCTTTTAGGTAACTGTTCACAGTGTAGGAGGTTGGACAAGTTCACTTCAGTGCAGCTCTGCTCCCTTGCAGAAGGAAACTGCCTTAAAACAGGTTGTTAGGAGTTTGGAAGTGGGGGAGTGTGCAAGATGGACAAACCCCCAGATCAAATGTAGTCTTCCTCTTGAATTACACAAGAATGAAACAACTGAGCTATCTGTGGCATGTATCATGTTGTCCAGGAGTGCTTCAGTATGGAACAGTTGGGAAGGAGGGTACAGCTCCAGGATGAGTCCAGAGAGCTCCAGACCAGCAGGCTTGGTGGCACACTCTTGCTTTCTCCGAAGGAGTCGCAGCACAGCTGGACAAGGGGGATGCAGTTGACATGGTTAATCAAAACCTTTGTTAAGGTCCTTAAAAATCTTAGTCTGCAGTGAGATAAGGAAGGTTTTTGGATGGAGAAGTCTGTCTAAAATTGAAGGTACAAGAAAAAAGGGAGTGGTGATAAAACAGTTTTCTGCATTTGTTAGTGTCCCTTCTGGAATCTGTGCAGTTCAATACACTGATAATGTTATAAATTATCTGGAAGGGGAATAGTAAAAAGAATAATTTCTACTAATGATGTGAAGTAATTCAGGATCATACAAACAAAAGTGATATGGAGTTGCAGAGAGATTTCATGCTAGAAAGAAAAAAGATAAATGAAATTCAGTGTATTTACAAACTCTAATAGTGAAGCAGAGTATTTGTCCTACTATAAAGGACAAGTAGCTGATCTGTGATTCCAAATGCATGCATCAAAGGAACAGGTAGTTGTCTCATCTTTCAGAGAGACTAAAATCTAACATGATAAATAACAATATTTCTCAACAGACATTCATGCAGTAAAAAGTCAAGTACTGTAGCAGCTAGATCAAGAAAATAAATATTAAATGTAGTACTACTAAAACTGTGGGATTTTTTTCTTCTTATAAATTAGGCACTGTTTTAAACAAGAAGTGTATGAGAAGTAGAATCACAGCTCAAAAGAGGTAGAATGACAGTCTGACAATTAAAAATGGCAAATAGAGTATAGATACAGAGAGACGTAGAAAGCAGAACTGGAAAATAGTTGGACTTGGACCAAAGCGAAATTGTCATTTCATCAATGTTTTTTGCTCTAAGTTTTGGAACTAAATATTACTGCATTCTAACAGCTGATTACAAGATCAAGTATGTAAAATCCATTTTTCGAAGGTACAAAATCAGCTGATGTAAACTGTCTATCTGTTGCCAGTGTTAAGAAAAGTTTGATAAGCATAGAAAGTGAGAATCGGAGAGAGGGAACTGGAGTGAAACATGGTAGAAATTCTGGTAGAAAAACTCCTGACTTCTCTTAGAGTCTGGATTTATGTTTTAAGCATCTATTTGTGGCAAATGGTTCTGATTACCACAGTTGTGATTAGTCTCCATCTCCAAGGGTGTGGATACCATAGCACACCATTAAACTAAACCAAAATTATGATGCTGGCACACTGAAAAGGTTTTTCTAGTTCATTATATATCAGATTATCTTATTTACCAAATTACATAAAGGGAAAATATCAACAACATTTCATCAAGTCTGTAGCCAGCATAATCTAATTTAAAATGAGTATGATATAAAAACCAGTGCAGAATGGGAAAGAACAATAAACGGAAAAATTACGATCTAAGAGGCAAGTGTAATGCAAGAAGGAAGAAAAATCCTGCAATATAGTTGCTTTACCTAGTTGCTGCTACCACAGAATTACTCCTCTCGTAAGAAGAACCAAAAGAACAGATTAATTCACTGTCAAATCAAATTTTTCCCTTGAGACTACACATAACATTAAAAATGGAAACAGTGGATTTTTAGTGACTCTTCGTCTGAACCAAAGAGTGCTGCAGACTCCGGAGAGTCCATCTTGTTGCTGTAAATCTTTTGTTTTTCAAGACCAGTACGATGCATACTGTTCTTCAACATTCCCTTTTCTGTTACCTCTTATGTGAGAAGACTTCTTTTAAATTATATTCTCTGTTCAGTCTTCAACTGCAGGAATGGAAATTTTTGTTTCAGATGATGCACGCCCACTCTAAATATACACTACATGTTGGATTCCAGTCTTTCCCTGGGTTTCTTTTTTAACCTGGTTCAAACCTTTAAGACCAAGCTTTTCCAATAGAGCTCATGAGAATGCATGTAACAAAGGAGAGAACATGTCAGCAATTCTGTTAATTTATATTTGTTCTCTAGAAATGATTGACAGGTGTTGAAGTTTATTTTGGACAAAGGGTTACTATATTTTGCAGGGAAATTCATCCTTAGTCATGCCTTTGATATGCATATAAAGTGAGTCACCATCACCCGTTTTTTATTCACAGTGTAGAGGTAGGGGAGATGACCTATTCCCTGCGTAGCATTAATTTCTTCTCAGCCTTTGGCAGATCTGTGGATATTCTAATCAAGAAACAAATGCTTGCATCTGGCCAGAAAAGCATTGCTTTTGAAAATTGGTGGCTTTTTCCTGGTAATTTTACATATTAAACTTCAGCAGCAAAAGAAGCTTCTAATGCTTTAAGTGGGCTGTGAACATAATTTACCACTTTGGTTTTAATTAATTGTTGATATCCAAATCTTGTAAAATGTAATTTGCTTTGAAAGAAGTACGGTAGCAAATGGAGTACCTGGAGATTGTATTCTAGTACTTGAGAGTTATGTTCTATTAAAAAGAAAAAAGAACCCCTGAAGTGAGAGCCGAAGTTTAAAAAATGGCAAACTACACAGTTAATTTGTATCTCACTACTTTTCCTCTCTCTTCTGCCTTTCTCCTTCAAACACAGATGCGTGTATTCCTTGATGAATGTGTGTGCATGTATGTGTATGGATAATTGCAGTTAATTTCCTGATCACTTGCATTTTTTCCACAGAACTCCAGTTTCAATGCAGACGTGTTATATATTTATCAGAAAGCTAGTCACAACAGTTTTCCACCTTACTGTTCCACATGTTTCTTTGTGTCTTACAGTATAATGTTCAATGCTATTTTGAAGTAGAAATGATTTCTAAATGAGTGTTTGTAAGACTGTACAATTGTTGTCTCGTTTCACAGTGGTTCTTTGAGGCAGGATTGTAAAGGGAAGGTTTTCCATCAATTTTGGGTGACTTCTTGCATTCTTCAATACTTAAACTTGCTTAACTTGTGACTTAAGCACGGAAATACTGTGTAATACCAAGAACAGCTCCCCATGGCTGTAGCTGCAGCTGGTTGTTTAGTAGCTGTTTGCTTTAGAAGCAAATTAAGTTGGATATCTGAAAAACTGAGAAAGTAGCATAATTAATAAGGTCTGAGAAATTTGATCTGAATGGCCTTGGTGTTAACAGAGACTCTGTAGCAGAGACAGGAATAGCATGTGGTTATATCAGCTGAGAGACCGTCTTACTGCAATCCTCATGTCATTCACAACTTTGCAAATTCTGCAGTACGTGAGCCAAAAATGCTAAAGTCACATACAGATCCTTGTTCTTTCCCCGTGGAGGTGCATCCTCTACACTGAATAATAACATAGTTTTGGGGGGAAGGGACACGTAAATAATGGTTTCGTAATACTTTATTTTCACATGGGGTGGGAGAAGTGGAGTTTAACAGCCTCAGCTGATACCTTTTCACTTTCAGTTTCGTTCTGTCAGCCTGTATGCAGTTGATCAGCAGGTTGTGAACCCTTAAATTCCACAAGAAATTATACTGCTTGGGCTGTTGCTACTAGTTACATTGACCACCTTAGAATAGGAGAAGGTATGTTTTGCTAGGAAATTGTGCAGTATTTGCTGAGAGAAGAAAGGTAGCACTTAGGAGTTATGCATTCCAGTAGAAGCTTTGGAAAAGTGTTTCTAGAAACCATAGATGCTGCTTCTCCTGCAGCTCTGAGCATGAAAATTTCTCATTTCTGTCTTGCTTTCATCTCCCCTACCCCTGTCCATCTTTGGGTGCTTGTCTTAGTCTTGTTCATGATACCCAACTGCATTATTCAGAGTTCCTGTACCAGTTACACTCTCTTTGTTCAGTCTGTAGCAGTACCTTCATGGAAGCTTACCGAGTTCCCATCTCCTTTTTGCCTTTCTCTGACTACCATTCTTTATTTTCTTTCTTTGACCTCTTTCCACCCCCCACCCCACCCCCACTTTTTGATCTGTTGTGTCTTCTTGTACACCCACCTCATGTGTCTGTCAGAACAGGAAAAGAGCTGCATGAATGAGCCTTCTTCCTGCGGCCTTTCAGCACCAGTGATAGTGTCTCCATGCCCCTTTCCTTGCATTCCCAGAGTTTCCCAGCTCTGGTGATAGCCCCTGCTTGTGCCTTTCCTTCTGTTCCCAGAATTTTCCCACCTTCTCAGTGTCCCTATTCTCACTCCTCATCCAACTACTTGTTAATCCTTTATCTACCATTTTTCTTACTGACTTCTAGTGAATCACCTCTTCTGTCTTCCATCCTCATTGCCCAACTGATTTGGCTTTCCACTGACCCTCCCTCCAGTTCCCACTGGCCTTGCCAAGTAGGCTCAAATCCTCCCTTGCCAGCTTCCTGCAGCTTCCCACTCACCAGATCTGTTATAATCTACTTTTTTCCTTTCCCTCACTTCATTCATGCCCTTTGCATTCTAGTCACATTTTCCTTTCTATGTTGCCTAGGTGTCAGCAGAGTAGTTGAAAGCACAGGAGAAACTTTCTGGCTTCTGGATTGTATTTTCAGTGCTTACCTAACCAAAGGGCTAAAACCGTGGGGAAAATCCATTTTTAAAAAGACCAACTTTATCCTTGAAGTTATGTTTATTAAAGGTAGATTGTAAAGCTTTTTCTTGGTAAAGTTCAAAAACTTTTTCTAGTACCACTGTGGCAGTGCTCTGCCAGATAATGTCGATGCACAAAAGATACTGAGTTGTTGGGGCTGTGTCTGTGTACTATATAAAACCATTTGGGAGCTGTAACTTGGAAAGTTATGCTCTGGGGAAAATGGAGCATGCAGACACCTGAAAATATGGAGGAGTGTCCACAGTTTTTAGAAATCTTAGCTGATAAGGTTGAAAAAAACTACTGAGATTTGCTATGCAGCATTGTGGATCTCAGCCTTTTTTACATCATCAGCGTGTACAAATTTCCTATTCCCACAGTGCCTTGAAGATATATTTTAGGCCAACTCTGGGGGCAAAGGCAAACTCCTACACTATAAATTGCACATTATTAAACATATCAAGTTCCTTCTATTAAATGTAGAGATAGCACCATGCTCAAAGATTAGGTTTCTCTATGTGTGCACATAC
This sequence comes from Ibycter americanus, assembly GCA_035590275.1. Classification (NCBI taxonomy): domain Eukaryota; kingdom Metazoa; phylum Chordata; class Aves; order Falconiformes; family Falconidae; genus Ibycter; species Ibycter americanus. The sequence goes on along the minus strand of JAVJGI010000050.1, from coordinate 66,576,975 downwards.
ATTTTGCTCAGGTTTGAAAATCTTTCCTGTGTCCAAGTTTCTTGAAATGAATGGAGCTGTTTTATGACAGATAAGCTTCGTGTTGAGTATTTGCCTCAAATTAGATTATATGTCAAAACTCTTAACAAAGTTGGCTGATGTTACTTTTAGAAGCAAGTGAAAATATGGTATTCTAATAGCAACTTGAGTATTGAGCAATCTTTAAATTTCATTCCATCCTGCCTAATTTTAAACAGTTCTCTTGGAATACCAACAAATGCCTTGGTTCCCCGCTGGTCTGTTAAAAGAGGGAGCTATCCCTCAACCATGATGACAAGATAATTAAAGCCTCTCTTCTGCCTCTTGACCTCAGCTGTCCCTTTGTTCTTGTGCCCTTAGTGGTGAGAGAGTCAAACTCAGTCACCCAGAGCCAAACTAGTAAAGTCTGGTCTAGGACTTGGATTTTCAGTGTCTTCTAAGGTGAAAGTTCCTCATCAAAACTGTTGCATATTTTTCTGCAACTCAGTCATCAAATCTGATTGTAAGAGCTATCTGTGCTGAATCAGACTGAGGATATAGGTAGTGAGTATCCTGCACTGGTTCTCTGTATGGTTTTTGAGGTCACCCTTGAATGGAGGGTGGGAAAAGGACATGGTCTGCTTCTGCATTCAGGTTCATGCCTTCTACTTCCAGGCTCCACAGAGATTCCTGTGTGGTGGAGGCTTTCCTGCATGGAGCATTCTGGCACGGGCTTTCCTCCGTCATGTCTGAGGGCTCCGATATGACCAGCAGCTCTTTACCCTTGTATCAGAAGTTCTTTTCCAAGATTATTCTGAGCTGCCAGTCTTCTACCAAAACCACTTTAGAACCTGAAAGCTTCTCAGAGCAACTGGATCCCCCTTGGTCATCAAGAGAGTGGGGAGAAACCTTACTGAGAACCTGCTGCACAGTCGTCATCCCTGCATGCAGGCCTGAAGGCCCCCTTACCATGCCATGTGCTGGTTCTGGCAGGGGGCACTAAGGCTAGAGAGCTCATGGACTGTATTTAGCTAGGTTTGGTGGATCTCTTGCTGCTTGTCTAGTCCACCTGCTGCATCTCCCTCTGCTGCAGAGGTTGAGGGCTGCCGTACATCTTGCAATCTTCTATCTCAGGCAAGTCCTCCTGGACTCACATTTCTGGGCAGAGCACAACTGGGCATCATCCACCATTTCCTTGGACACTTTCCAGGATCAGTGGGTGTAGGCAGGGCTGCTTTGCCTGGTGTCTCCGTCCAGTTCATCTTTCAGCCTCCAAACCTTGTCAATTATTTAATATATTGTCCCACTGTGACAGTTGGGCTGTTTGATTTTTCTCCATAAATGGAGAAAACCATGAAAGATCGTGACTAATAGCAGATGCTAAGGGAACAGCATGAAACAAGGAGAACAGCAAACCATCCAAATTCAGCAGTATGTGGCTCCAGTAACCTCCTGAATCAAAATCTCTGCATACATTGATAGTCAAGCTAGAAGGAATTCTATATCTCTACTCTATGGAACATCTTCTGTATGATCTAGTATGCTATATTATGTCAGTCTATGAAGTTTTCTCATCATCCCTGTGTAAAGGTGTTGCCTTTCTCTTTAGATCTTCTGGTTTTTCTCTCTGCATTTCACTCTGCTTTTTCTAAATTATTGGGTTTTGCTCGTAGGGAGAGATTTTGTAGTGGCAAACCAACAGTAATAATAGCTATTTGGTATAGTAGTAAATTACCTGAAATGCCACTTACTTTGTTTTTAATGGATAACAACCAATTTTTCTACCTGAACTGTCACACACTTCATAACTGTTTTGTTTAGTGATGTAAAATAAGCAGTTTTACATCTGTTTCGAGTTAGAGCTCTGTAAACGTGAAACAGCTATTATGAAATGCACTGAAAACACTCAACAAATTAAGCACTGAGTATGTGAATGTTTGCAAAGATTTTCAATTTCGCTATTGATGTGGATGTATGAAAGTTGATTTCCATGTTTAGCCTTTTGTTTTAGAAACCTCATTAACATAGTTTTGCTTTTTACCAGCAGCCAATAGCAGTATTCAAAAGGCATTTGATGTGGTTGCATCTGTATACCTTGACTGGAATTACACTTGCTTTTACCCAGGTTTCACTATTTGTAAAACTACTTTAGCATTTTAGTGCACTGATTTTTAGTTTTATCCCCTTGAATGCACAGATACAGAGGTATTTGTATGTGTGTATGTAATTTTTTTTATAATTATGGCTCTTCAAAGATCTAATTTTGATAAGTAAAACTGTCCTCTGGTGACACAGAGAAAAAAAACAGTAACATGTGCCATTACATAGGAAGTACTTTGGCAAAACTTTGTATCTTCTGCCTTTCGTAGGTAAGAACTGTTCCTTTTCTGGATTTCTCTGCTTTTTCTTAAGACTGTAAAAAAAAAAAAATTTATATATCTTTCTGGTTTCAATGAATCCGGGAGGAAAAAAAGCCCTTGTCCTGATGCTAGTAACTTAGGATTTCCTAGCATGACACATGAGCTGGAATTAGATGTGACAACTGGAGTAACAAGTAGTCTTGAGGAAATCGATCATTTGATTTTGCCTATTTATCAGTTTCATGCTGTTCTAAATCAGGTCCACCTGTAAAACTGAAATGGAATATATGTTAGTGCGCTTCCTTGGAAAAAATACAGAGCATTTTTAACTAAGTAGTGTGGTGACTAGTCAACTTAATCTGTTCTGCTTGGAAATCTTGCTAATTCAGTTTTTTCTTAACACTGCTTGTTTCTTCCTGTTTGTTTGCTCCTCTTTAACCTGTAGGAATCGATACTCTCTTTCCCCTGGTTTCCAATGTTTAGTTCTACGTTACAGCACTAAAACCATGAACCATGACCCTTTGAGATCCTTCCTGGCAAACATAAGCTGATGTAGCACAGATCACTTAGGCAAAAGGAGTTAGAAGGATCCTGTTTGGGGTCTGTTTTTTTGCTTTCCTTGGAACAGCTTCAGCTTGTGAAAGTTGTCATAGCTGCAGTTTTACCCTGCAAGTGGCACTTTGATTTAAATGTTACAAATCTGGAAAACAGCAGGAAGTAGTGGCTAAAAATAGCTGTAAATATTTCCTTATCTTCTAAAGTATTAATTGACAAAAATCTATACTGCCCTCATCTGTTCTTTTCCTTTCAATTCTTAAACATCTGCTTCACCAGCTTTTGCTCATAATAGCAGTTCCAGACTCTGAGATTTAATCTTAGAACTAACACCTAATAGTTTAAAATATATATTAAATATATGCAGCACCGGGGTAACACTTTACCTTGTAAAAGCAAGAGATTTTTTAATGCCTGTCTTTCTTTTCTTACTGCTTTGCAAAAACTTCAGTATTCATACTGGACTTTGTGCTGCATTTCCACCTTAGCGTGCACGTCTCTTTTAAAAATTCCTTTTTGCTGTGGAATGACTTGCAGAGTTGGATGAAGTGAAATTTGAGCAAATGATTTGTCTTAAGCTCTGAACACAATGTTCTGTAAGGTTTGATTAAGGATTTTCATGTACTTTTTAACTGAAAAAAAGGTATCTCTGTTACAAAAGGATGACAGATTCAAGGTCAGGAAAGAAGGTTCTAATATGGCTAGTAATGATGCTGTATTTGAAATTCAGGGTCCTCAAATGCAGTTTATAAACATGTACTGTTGTTAGGATTTAGTTATCATCAGAGAGTTGTTAAATAAGGTATGTTCCATCTTAAATAGTTCATTGATACCATTTTTTTGGTTACTAATCATAGTAGCTCTTAAAATTTCAGAAGCCCCCCAAATGGTCATTTTTAGGTATCCTTAGGATCTCTCAAATTGAATCCATAGCCAAAAAAACCCTCTACTTTGCAAGATTTGGCTGCTGACCCTCAGAGATCAGTGTGGTTCCATTTAACATCATTTCTTTAACTGCTTATAATCTTAGGATATCAAAACCAAATATAATAAAACAATAAAGGTTTTAAAAATTGTGGGAAAACTGCCTGCAAAACCTTCATTCAGTCCAACGATGTATGCACTTGAGAAAAGGCTTGGCATAGTGTTTTTTAATTGAATATTAAATTATCTCACATTACATTGATATTACGTTAACCTGTTTGAATTCTGCGGGTTAAAAGGAAAAGGAACTGTAAAGAGGAAACCTGCAAACTAACCGATGGGGAAGAGAAGGCTCTAAGGAAACAATCAAGGAGCAGGCTGCGGCTCCTTGCCAGGGCTGGTATTGGCTGAGTATGAGTGGACATGAGGAGCAGAAATGTTTGCAGAGGCTTTTAAGGTACCAGAGGATCCTGTACAGCTTCATCTTTCAAACTTTTGGATTCCCTCACATCTGTCTTGAGAATGTAATTGATAGTATCTTTTAAAGATGTCCATGCAAGGTTGTTTCAGGTCTCTGATTGGAAACTCTTGAGAGCCAAATTGAATTTGCCAACATTGCTCGCAGTGAGGAGAAGAAAGGAAGAGTGCAAGTCTGAGATCCAGTCTGAGTGCTGAGTTATTGCAGTCATTAACACAGAGCAGCCAAGACCCAAGAGATCAGCCCAGTCAGCAGCTGAAGGAGAAGAGCATACATAAAACGTGAAGCGTGGCCACTCCATACTTGGAGCAGTGGTTACGATGGTCTTTAATTGTAGCTGTGTACTTTCCATTCACATCTGTTCCTCATTCAGTGGTCAGCGAACAGAGGTTGCGCTGAATGTGTAGCTGCTGATCAGGTCACTTCAGTAGAAGCACTTGGTGTTCACAGGAGCAGCTGCATTCTGTTGAAATTCTCATCTGCACATATACATGGTTGTCAAAATGATAAATACTTTCAAAAACTTGGACTTAAGTACTTCAAATTGAACTTCTAACTTATTGAGGACTTCGTTTTGCAGGAGGGGGGGGGTTATTATTTTTTAAGTCTGGTCTTACTTTCTTTGTCAAGTGGAGCCAAATCTTTCTATTGTCAGTGATGTTGTGAAGATCTTTAAGTACATGGATACAAAGAGGGAACACAAAAAGTTTTGGACTAAGTGAGTGATCACTCAGTGATACCTGTGTAAATTAAATCTGACTACCTGCTTAGTGAGAGAGCATTGCCTGTCTTGTACACTGAATGAGACACAAGTCACGTGGAAAAATAGCAGGTGGTCATATAAGTGAAAACTGTAGTAACATGTCTTAGGGACTCAACATGAAGTTGCAGAAGGAGCCATTATTTTCACCTCAGCTGTGCAATCACCTTTGCTTAACTTCTGATCATGTTTTTTATGTAACCTATGATGAGTTATTTTTGTATCCTGAGTCTGCTCTTATATCTTCTACAAGTCTTGATGCTTTTCAGATTAATCCCTATAACTGTATGTTAGATGTATCACATGCCATGCAGAGGGTATCTGCAAGTGGCTTTCAACGTTCAGTTTGTAGATCCTAAAACTTTTCTGAGGATGATGCAGATGACTGTATTATGAATTCATATTCATTAATACATTTTCCTAGATACTGTTAGCAGAAATCTTAAATATATGTTACTGAATGGTAAAACAAAAACTGATGGTTTTACTCCTTCTAGTTGTCCTGTTTCCATCCTATACACCCTGGAAGTTGTACATTTGTAGCAATATAGTTTTCTTTTATTGAAAACAGTAGTTTAAACTGTCCTGCAGAAAAGCTAAAAAAGTCAATGCCTAAAGACATCTTAACTAAAGCAGGGAAATGAAGCACAGACATAAAGAAAAATTATTTAAGGTAGGTTTTGAGTCTTAAACAAAAACAAAATGAAAACTTAGACTGCTTTAACTTTCTTTTCCTTTCACATGCATGATTTTTTGCTTTTCATCTCAAAGCCAGCAGTTGTGTCTGATCACATCTTTTAAAATTGGGAATTTAGTACAGTATCAAAATGAGAGTACGTGTTTCTAGACTTGACAGTTTTTTATTCACACACTAAAAATTGTTTAATACCATTAATTTTGGTTTTGGTTTAAGCTGCCGACTATTTTTAGCTTCTGAAATTTCAGGCAGCTTCATGTCCTTTTGAGGTACAGCTTGGTCACCTAACTGCTATGGCACAGCAACTGGTTACAGGATTTTGCTTTTAATAAGTATCTAGGACATTAATGCATTGCTATAATAAACCAGAAAGTTTTAAAATAGCTTTGTACGTGAAAAGGAACAACATACAAATGATGTCTTGCTGTTTTGAAAACAGAATATTAATAATATTGAAAATTCCAGGAGCACTTCTGTCAGCCACTCCTTGGAGCTGGCATGCAGGTTCCTTGTTCTGATGTGGAGTTCTGTCTTCATTCCGAAAATGAGCACCCATATATTTATAGCAATTTTGTTGGCTCTGCAAAGGCTGTTGAACACTTTTTTTGGGCATGTAATAGATTCTGAAAGTAATTTTTAATTTAATTAAAAACTTAGAAGTTGGACAGAATATCAATGAGCAGGACAGCATAGATTTCAGTGAATGAACAGTGGCGCACGGGAAAAGCTGCTTGCATTTGAAATTGATACCCATCTTGCTGCTGAGAGCCACTTAACGTCTTGGAGGAGATGCTCAGCCAGAGGCCTGGAAGAAGCAGAAGTAAAGAGCATTTTGCTTTCTTCATCTTAGCGTGCTGTCTACTCCATTATCAGGGAAGTTTGTCCAGCTATTTCTTCACCCGTAGTCTCTATTTTCTTTTGCTTTGAAGGAGAGTAACGTGTCTTAGACTTCATTCAGGCTTTAACAATTTCCTATTCTCATAGCAAAATGTAGGAACAAATAAAACTTTAAAGGTCTGAGAGGAAAAGAATCCTTTGCTGCCGGGGGTGGAAGGCCAGCAGACCTGTGGAAGAGGGTGAAGGAACTGGCAGAGCAGAAACCCCTTCTGTTCTTGCCGTTCTGCGAATGTCCACCTGTCACTCCAACAGATGCCATCTTTTGGTGCTACACAATGTGATCAGTTGGGTGGTCAGTTTCCCTCTCAAGTCTCTAATGCAACATTATTTTTCAAGTATGTTTTGTGATGCTTTATAGTTTAGCCTTAAGATATTAAACAGAAGCGGTAGAAGAAACTATCACTTTGGGAGGGTTTCTCAGCTGTTATGGTTTGCTGTCACAATGGTGGTGTGCATATAGAGGGTAGGATTTACCATCAGCCAGCTTTTTTTTTATACTGTTTAACTTCATTAGATCCAATTTAATTCTCTTGTAAGTGAAATCCTTAACTAGTGACACTTCTAGCTGTTAGGCCTGTCACTTGGATCCTTTTGTTGTAATGAAATAATATGGTTGAAACCTTAATTTTTCCCAAATATGCTGATGTGAGGTTGTACTGTCACATCAAGAGCCACACACTATTTCAGTGTACTTTTACCAAACACTTCACAGGACAGTCAGTGAGCTAAGTCTCAGGGTTTCAATATGCAAGTGTTTACTCTTTGTTTTTTTTCCCCTTGGACCTGATGTCAGATTATATCATGAAATCATCGTAAGGATATTGCATTCAAATGTGGTGGGACAACAGAAATTAGTCTGTATATTGACAAAGTTTCTCTCACAATTTAACATTGGAACAGAAGGCATAAGATCTCTGTAACATTAATTTCTTTGAAGCTCATGAATGTATTGTCTAATGTAAAAAAAAAACGGTAAGCATTACAAGACATTCATATAAATTCTGCATTTTTGAACATACAAGTAAAAACTGGTTACTCTCCTGTTCTGCTTGAAGCATAAAGGTGTCCTTGACAAAATGTTAAATTTTCTTATTTTAGTCACGCACTTGCTAATGCTTTACCATTTCTGTTTCTCCTTTACTCATTGCAGAAACTTCTTTCAGTCTTGAAATGACTTCTGTGTTACTGAATGCACAGTCGCTCCTAGCACATGCTGTAAAGACTGTATCTGTTTAGGTGACAGTCATGGTTTCCTTTTTGCTTTGAAATTGCTGTCACACCTAAAGAGCAGTGCTGTGGAGAGTTTTGGTTTCCTTACTACTGAAAATTTAAATATTTCTTGTGGTCTCTCACCTGTGACTTCAAAATTGTAAGTGCTATCATGATTTGTTTCCTAAATTTACAGGCACATGCATGCGCATCTTGTGTATGTGCTAGGTGGACTGCATGGTAAGGAGAGGGTGTCCAGTGTACAATGTTCAACCACTTCTGCAGAGATGCTCTGAATCATGGAGTTGATGTTGATTTGTGACTATAATGTGCAATTGAGATACTATTCAAAGTTAGATGAAATAAGAAAGATCTAATGATTGGGGTACAGAGGGTATTACGTTACTGGAAGTAATCTAATTGGCATAGCTTGCAGATGGCACATTTCTGGCTGCTGATCTGTTAACTGCTTGTCATTGAGTCTGGAGGAAGAATTTATTTGTTGGCATTTCTTATCATTAATCTATTTTTAGAAACTTTCTGAAGTTAAGTTAGGAAATATTTTTAAAGAGCTGAAGCTAATGTATAAGCATTTCTTAAAACCTTTAATTTCACATGGCACCATGCAAAAAATTACTTTCCCTTTACCTTTCTACATCCTCTTTTCTAATCTCCAAAATCAATTCTTAGTTTAAAGTTTAAAGTTGACTTTGTATTATGAGAAATTTTTTCTTACCTTCAAACCTGTCTATTTATTGTTTGCTTAAACATGACTATTTCAAATTTGCTTTGAGAGGACATTTGAAATAAGGTTTTTCTGCACAGGTTTTGGTGAGCTAACCTGGGGGGAGGAGGAGTTTTCATGTAAGTACTTCCTGAAAAAATTTCACTAGAGGAAGTAGGAGGATGGTCTTCAGAACAATTTTTAGTGTAAGTGGATGAGGCTAACAAAACAAACTCATCTGCACAAAAATACAAGGGCATGTAGTGATAGGACAAAGGGTAATGGCTTTAAACTGAAAAGAGGTAGATTTAGATTAGATATAAAGAAGAAATTCTTCATTATGGAAGTGGTGAGGCACTGGAACAGGTTGCCTAGAGAAGCTGTGGATTCCCCATCCCTGGAAGTGTTCAAGGCCAGGTTGGATGGGGCTTGAGCAACCCGCTCTAGTGAAAGATGTCCCGGCCTGTGGCAGGGGAGTTGGAACTAAATGAATCTTTAAGGTCCCTTCCAACCCAAACCATTCTGTGATTCTGTATGCAACACTTCTAAAATAAGAGAGTAGAAAAAAAATTGTCCTGTAATGTTCCTTCTCAACAGACCTACCAGCTGCACTGGTGTAGCTAATTCAGAATGACTGTAGAAAGCAAAGCGGACCTTCCCATAGATCCTTTCTGACAACTGGCTCATCTTTGCAGATTATTGGCAAGAACCACATTAAGCCATTCTGTCACTGATCCTTTTTTCATCATTCTAATTCCTTTGCTCAGCAGGGTAAACTACAAATTCTTTTGGAAATTCCCCGCTGGTAAGCTGAAATAAGACATACTACATGTGATGGGACAGCTGAATGTGGGCTGCCATGTCCCCAACACGGCCAGTTGTGCGGGATGGCTTCTGAGTAGCCTAGGTTAGCCCCTGCTTAGGGTATAAGAGCAGAGTTCAGAACTGAAAATTAGGTGCCACCTTTTTGTTTTGTTGTACCTTGCAGCAAATTAATGTTATCATAAAATGTATCCTTTTGTTATCCTGATTCATTTCCCCAGGGATTTGATAAAGCATCTGTTGTACCTGGTATATCATCTGACATCAGTGGTGTAGACATAGAGACGAAAGCAAAAGAAGCAGACTACTTGAAATCCAGAAGGAATCTGAGCACCTCTTAGTTACTTACCGTAGGGAACAATGAAAGCAAGCAAATTAAACTTTAGAAAACAAGAAATTGCAGTTTAGGTAGTACTTTGAGCTTGGGAAGGATTCCTTTGGTGCTGCACTAGTTAGTTCTTCAGCTATATTGCACCGTGTATTTCTGTTCAGGCATGTCAGCCTCTGTCGCTATGTGCATGTACTCCTGGAATCACTGATGCAAAATGCAGTAAGAAAGCATTACAGGCTTCCTGAACAGAAATGTTGTATGGCAATGACCACTAATGAATAAAACATTTTACATGTGTGGGAAAAACTAAATTATGGTCACAGGTCTATGCAGGTCTGTTTAAGAGAGATCTCACAGATCATACCTGGACTGAAGGCTCACCTAAATTAAAACTTCCAAACATCTATTTTCTGCTTTTACTCTAACTAGAAAATAAAAACAAGGACTGTGTTTTTGAAGAGCACTTTGACAGTTTGAGTAGGTGTAATAGAATTGTAAAACTCCTATCTGTGTGATCTCATCTGATTGAGGAAAATGGCTTTATAAAATGTTATTTGTGATGAGCGTCATAATTTCTAAACAAAGATTTTCTTTTTAAATCTTCATTCCTGTTAATGCTGTTATACAACAGCAGCACAGAAACATGAGAAAAATGGTGTCCTGTATTACTCTCATGTTAGGATGCTCAAACCTTCCTTCATTTTTAAATATGTTTTAAACCTTTTGTTGCTTCTCCCACTTGTTTTTCTAGCAGTTCGTGACTGGATTAGGGACCCAAGCATTAATATATTCATGAGGGATAACAAGGGTAGAAATGCTGGACAAAATTAAGCTTCCTCCTACACTACACTGACAATTTTTGAAAGAAATAAGACCAAGCACTCCCTTCACACTGGTTTCATCTCTTTCAGGCAGTAAACTTGTCTGAAGAGGGAGCAGCAAAGCTTGGCTTACCAAGAGTTCTCTGCGCAGGGTACGACACCTGCAGCAAAGGAGTGGCTGCTGTTTGCAAGCTTTAGGAGCTCGTAGCTGATCTTGCTTCCTTTTTCTTTTTTCCTCTTAAGCTTATTCTTAGTTACATATTTTTTTATTTGCCTGCACTACTGCTCTGAATTAGTTTGAAATAGGTGATCTATCTCTCTATGGCAGCACACCTGCGCTAATAAACCAAGCTAAATAGCAGATGGCTTTGCTTGGGCTTGGCACAGTGCTGTGACATCTATGAAGGGTTTGGTTTGACATTGGCTTCTATCAGGCCACGTTAGAATGTGGGCAGGTGGAGCTCCCTTCTGCTTGCAGAAGAGTCTGTATACAAAGGTAGGCCCTTCTGTGCAGTATGCAGCGTGCCTGAGCTTTCTGATCCTGTCAGCCTTTTACAGTAGCTCCTGATGAGGTAAACTTGGCCAGGATTGCTCTCCTGTGATGCTGTGTCCCCCCCCCCCCCCCATACTTTCTGCAGGTGGCACTCACAATTTCTGCACAATTAGGGAAGTTCAGACACCTCTTCCCAAATATATTTAAATTAGAATGTAGAGAAAAACAGGGGTAAAACCAAAAGCCGAATGGATTTTGTGCAAGGGAAGTTATCTCAGCTTGCTGATACGTGCCGGCTCCTGGGTGGAGGTTCAAGCACAACTTAACCCTAAAAGTGTCTGTTTCCTTTCGGGTGATTGCCAGGTATCTTCTCCCAGGTATATTCTTCCTTATTAGGTATGTCATTGTACTGGGCAAGAGTCATCTGTGCTAATTAGTTTTTAGCGGTTTAGATGCTGAAATCTGGACTACTGCTACATTCATTCCACTTTGTCTTGGAGAGAAACAAGCACTTCTACAGGGCAGCCCACCTCTCCTGAGGTAGATGGCTCTCAGAGTACACTAGGTATCCATTGGAAACACCGAATATATTCTATTAACATAAAGTGTGAAATTCTTTGTTTGCATAGCCACCGAGGAGGAAAATAAATCAACAAAACATAATTTTAGATGTTGTTTGCTACTGATTCCTCAGATGCTATAACCAATGGAGCATGAGTATATTAAGGTGTAATTGATAACATACTGTATCTCAATCCAGGCATTGCATCATGACTGGGAGACATGTACCTGCCCTTAAACTATTTAATTCCATGTAATTTGCATTAGTATATCTATTAAACTGTATCAAATTAATTATAAGAATCTAGATAGGCATTGAGCAAGGCAAAGGTATATGTTATTGATAATAAAAAGAGTTTGGCTTGAACTGTGCAATCCGCAGGTAAGATGACTGGGAAGTGTTTGAAGCAGGGAGAGTCAGAAGAGAGGAATGAAGCAGGGCTTTTCATAAGCAGGTCAGCAGACCAGCTTGTGTGTTTTTCAGGTATATCTTGAATAGGTTAGGGTAATTTAGTAGCATTGATTTATACAGTTAAAAATAATTTTATTATGCTATGATAAAAGGAGGGCGGTGCTTTTGGTCAGTGTTCCTATTGCAATGAACTCATGTTCACATTCAGATTCCTGTTTGTGTGTGCCCCAAGATCTTCTTCGGAATGTTAGCTCTAAACTTGAATTGAGTTGGAAGAGATTTCATCCCATGTGGGCTGCCCACCTGCTAGTTTTTAAAGTTTTTGCTGTGTAAGTATTGGGTTTCATTCTCATTTACAGTTCGTATAGGCGTAGCCATTGTGCTACTTTCATCAGTGCATGTGTATCACATTCTTCTGAACTTACTGTGTCGTGTTCCTAACATATTGAGTAATATTCTTCTACCACGTGAGAGTTGGGTTTCTTTTTAACTCTCTTGGTTCTTAGATGAGTTGTATCTTTTCTGTTTCATTATTCCCTTTTCCACTCCTGATTCTGTTCTTAGCTCAGATGGTTAGACTACAATCACAGCAAAGAAGCTGGGGGGGGGGCCTTGCTGGATTTACATTAATATTGTGTCCCCTGTAGGGTTAGCTGACTGTCAAATGACTGCAGTGCTTTTCAAGGATGTTAAGAACTTTGTAAATGATTGTAGTTACTTATATGTATGTATCTGTGTATAAATATATATGTATACATGTATTCTTTATATTTTGTAAAAAAACTTATTTTTCTTTTTTACTCTTCATAGAGGTCACCTCTGATACTAATGAATACAAATAACAGGTATAGTTTTATTATGTTTTAAGTCTTTACTGATTTTCATTGGTTTTGGGGCTCATCTTTCTCTAGACCCTTTTGTACTTTGGGGTGCACTTGCTTTTTTCGGTATGGGGAATATGTAGCATCATTATTGGTGCATATGGTCGTGGGATTAGACCAGTTTCATTTGCATGATCCTTTCATACTTTCTTGTGGAGTGCCATTATGGGACTGCAACTTCCTTGATCTCTGACAATAGTGCTGAGTAGATTTGTCCTGAAACATCTTCACAGTTCAGACTTGTCACCTCTACGATTTGTTGAGCTTTGTGGGTCTGAACTGTTCTCTTCTCACTGTGGCAGGAAACATGTCACAATTCTTTCTTTTGTTTATGAGAACTTAATATTCCTCCATGGCTTCTACAAGGTTGTGAAGCAGCTGAAAGCAAACTGTCATGAGACTTGCAGTAACCACTGAAACTGCTGTACACTAGACTTCTTACAGTTACCACGTTATAGCCTAGCTTTATGTCGAATGAGAAGAAAGGTTTCTGTTTTGTTGCAGATAATTCAATGAAGATGTCCCCTCAATATTAAGAAGAACTTGAACACACCACCTTCACCTCCCACCCCCAAAATGCTCCTACAAGTAAGAAATCACGTATACTTGACTGTGTTTCTTCCAGAAAACTCTGGTTGTGGACATACTGTCAACAGCATGTAAGAGGCTTTGTCATTACCAAAAGTTGTTAGGAAGGGGGTATAGAAGAACTGTCTTCTACAGAATGAATGGAAAAATCAGGGGTGGTTTATCAATAAATGCAGAACAACAGAAGATGATGCACTCAAAGCATATAAGATAGTGCATATTTCTGGAGGGAAAAAAATGAGTTTCTATTCAGACATTCATCCATTTCCCTGACACAGGTTTAAAAAAAAAGGTCAATTAATAAAACTTAGGAGTGTCTGGGATACTGTCCTAGCTATTGGAAACAAATTGTGGTATGGAACTTAAGGCAGGTGAAGGGCATACACCTAAGAAAACAAAGTTTTTGAGCTTTGGGGCATGAACCAGACTTTGGTGGTATTAAGGTTGAGAAAGAGTGTTTCTTTGTGTAATCTATTTCCCAACTTCTTGTTGGTGTCTTTCCTTTTCTAAGTATTCGGTAAGGGCTGTTATGAGGGAGATGGCACTGAACTAGATGAAGAAGTAACATACCTAATGTAAAAATGAAGATGTTCTGAGATGCCTGTTGATATCTGAACCTTTTCTACTTGTGTGTTATCTGGGAACTGAAATAGCAAAGTTTGCTCCTTGAAGTCATGACTTGCTTTTATGTAGATCTTGCTGTGGTCAGCTGCAATTTTATCCATTCACTGTGTAAGCTTCTGTAATATGCTTTATTTAAGACATGGGAATTCAGTTAGAAGGTATAGCTGCATAGAATAGCACTATTGCCTTACTGTGGGAAAAGATGGAGAACAAACCATCAGTGGATCCTTTACACTGGTTTCTAGGGTGTTTATGGGTGTAAGTAAATGTTTTTATTATTATGAAGTTCTTAATTGATCTGAATGCCCTTTACCTTGAAGGTCACTCTTGCTTTGTGGTAAGAACATGAAAAGGCAAGAGGATGCAGAAGGGCTGTTAGGTTAGGCACAGTGCCATGGGGATACAGCTTCTGGGCATGGCCAACTCCGAGTATAGGCAGAAGGAACTCGTGCCTCCTGTGTCTTTCCAGATGCATGAATATTTTAACGTGACATTGCAATATTAAGGTATGGTTCTAGCCAGGAAGTTTTAGGTGTGTTTGCTGCTCATGTAAAATGTCAGTTTTTTAAGAATCAGATGCACAGCAACATGTGAACTAAATAAACTTCACCTCACACTCCAAATGCCTTTGAGCTAAATCTAAGAAATAAGTGAGCCTTAAATTGTAACTGGGTTCAATACCTCAGAAAGGCTGGGGGGGCAGTGGGGGGCAGTATTGGGGTCCCCTACTGATGGAACCTCTTTTCTAGAATGAACTGTCCACAGTGGAGCAATAAGGACTTTTGATACTTGGGCGGATACAGCATCAGGTATCAGTAGGTGTTTCTTTCATGAGTTTGAAAAACCACAGGTAAGTGTCTTATCTACAAAGACGAGTATCAATTTAGAAAAACAAAACCTGCAATAGGAAGGAGCAATACAGTACTTATCACAGTAACAACTCAGCAGAGAGTCAGTAAGATGGGAACTATTTGGTTCTTTTTTCTTCTAATTCTTTCTTTTTCTAGTAGTGCTAAATTAACTTCTTTAAATTGCTGTCAACATCTGCAATTGTTATAATGTTTCTGAGAAAAATTCCACATAATTATAAATATTTCCAATTTTAGTCTTTTTTCCATAAGCTAATTTGTAAAGATTTAATAATAGCATTATTTGATCATGTCCTTTTATGAAGTAATCTTGAACCTGAGAAAAACTTCGGAAGAGTGGAAAAATAAGAACTCATTCATACTTGTCCGGTTCTTTCCTTGTTTTTCTTTATGTATTCATTTCTAATTATTTAAAATATCAATAAAAGTAGAAAACGGGGTCTCATATGAATCAGGGTTCTACATAAGTTGTTTATTTGTGTTCTGCTTCTGGGAAAGCACAGAGGAGCTGTTTCATATTCGTGTAAAATCTGTACGTAGTAGATTTACTCATGCAGTGCATGTATTGTATTAATTTAATGTGTATTACTGTATATTTGTAAATAATGCTGTTAGAGCTGATTTTGTGAGCAAGTCTTAATAGTTTCATTTATTTCAGATCTGTTTGCAAACTATCACATAATTGGGCTGGTTTATTGATCTCACAGAGATTACACACCTGACACTGCACCAGTTAATAAACGGTTTTGTTAGCTTTCTTTAAACTGAATATTTGAGAACGTGCAGTTCTGTTATGCTGTAGAATTTAAATTGCTTATGTACTGGAATATTTACTACCCTCTTTGTTGTTTCATTTCAGAATGACCTTATTTAAAAATGTATGAGGCTATTTATAATCGAGTCTGTGCCAGTGATTAAAGAGGTGTGAATAATAGCTTGTTGGAAGTTGACAGCTCCTTGTTTGCTAAACCACTGTTAGAACGTTTATGCTGCTCAGTTGTACCTCATTTTTCTGAGGGGAAGCTGCATTATGACAAATGCATAGAACAGGTATATGCGGCTGACATTTTTATTATTAAAAAAACTTATTTAACTGCATAATGTTAATTAATTGCTTACCCTGTATCTAATGGTCTGTCTGTAGTGTATTATTAAAATAACAGTGAACAAATCCACTTTTACTTGGAAAAATCGGATGTTGTTCTTCCCAAATAGAAATAGTAGCTCCGAACAAATCTGATCAAGCAGTCAGACATCTGTCTTTCTCATGAGGGTAAGACTGGTCTCTGATGTTTTTGATTTTAAATTAAGATTCTAAATATCTCTAACTCCAGGAAGGCAATCAGGTACTTTTTTCATTGCTATTCTAAAATAAGAATCAAAGAAAAAAGGACTGTGACTTGTTCAGTTGCAGATCACGCTGAAGTAATTCAGTTTTTTGTAATAACCATACATAGATACTGTTGAGCTTGTAGATAAGATTGATATTTAGATAATACTCAGTGTTTGTCCATGCAGCTGATAAGCACAAATAACTTTACAGCTTATGCTCTGCAGTTACTAGTATCTCATTTGACTTAGTGGCCCCATTTGAAAGGTGAACAGTAATTAAAGCCCCAGTTCACTCCTGTGTCTTGGCTTCGGGGAGTCAGGAGTTCCTTGTATACCCCATAGTGACAGTGTAAAACATAAAACATTTTACATTATTTTGGAGAGTATGTCAGAACTTTGCAAGGATTTTCATGTGCACCTTGAGTTTCTTGCAGCCAGAAATGGGTAGTCATTTTTCTTCACTGCAGTGTTGCCTTTTAGCAGTGACGTAAACATACCTTAAATCTTACCATGCACATCAGAATTATTTATTCAAAGTGTTTAATAAGTGGTGCTGAAATTCATGGTTTCATATTGGCTTATTGCTATGCATGTGTTACTGATACTGTTGTACTGTCAGTGCTTGATGGTACAAATCACAGTAGAATTATAGAAAGAATGTATAATTTTGCTAGATCCTTTAAAAATTCTTAATAGAATAAGTGGCTACTAACAAAATGCTATCATACAGTATATCTCTTCATAAGTGTTAGCTCATAATTTCACAGGTTTTACCCCTGTAAGGCAAGAAATGAGAGAGTGCAGAATTAGTGTACTGAGTGCACTGAGTTAATGGACCGCTATAAGACCTAGATATTGTTTAAATAAATATGGTGTAAAATTAATCTGCATTACTTTTGTTCTTATGAATTAGATTGTGCTTTTCACAGAGCAGGGATGCTGTCTCCTAGGTGTGTTCAAATTATGACAATATTTTCTTTCAGCCATTCTAGTTGATAACAACACTTCTCACTCAGCTTCCTCAAAATACTGCTGTGCTTTAGCTAGCCCAAAGTGAACGTGGCATTCCACTCGGGAGTTGGCTGGTTTGTAGTGTTGAGTGTTTCCATTGGAGGTAGTCAGTCAAAATGCCTGGGGATTCCTCTGGAGAAAAGAATCTGAATATCATATGGCTTGAAGAAAAGAGTATATAGCTTTGCAAAACAGGCTGAATTTCATTTAAATATATCTATATATGTATATATTTGGAATAAAAAAAAATCTGTAACTATATAAGTTTTTCTAAGTACTTAAAATGCTTTATATTGCATTTTTATTGTTTATTTATGGCTTGGTCTCATAAAAATGCCCTAGAAGTGTACTTTTTAATCTAAAAATTTATTACCTGAACTTGCTGTTGAGCTGAACATCATAGTATAGGCTTTAATATATACTCCCATGTGTTTTTTTTTTTTTTTTTTTCCCAAGGTTTCTAACTTTTTTTACCTCCTCTTGTATGTTTAACCTCACTTCTGAGTTACTTGGGAATGCAGTACTGCTATCCTTTCAGTATGCTATTTATTGATGGTCAGCAGGCACATAACCATTGAGTGGAGTTATCTTAAATTCATCATCCTGGCCAGCCTGAAAGTTTTGTGTCTCAAGTCACCTGCCATTGTTCAAAACTCCTAGTCACAAAGAGTTTAAATCACTTCTGTGTTAAGGAAGTTTGGTTCCTTTTATGGTTTTTAATGGCTTTAAGCTGATGTGAGTGGTAATATGACATTGTAGTAAGTCAGAGAAGGAGCCTGGACTGAAGCCAATGTGGGGAATGTTCATGTGTTTCTGAGCACTGTGTAGTAACATTGAGGCTGGAAAAGTTTGATTACCCACTCTACTCCCTCTCTTCTTTTTTTTTTTTCCTTTCCTCTGCTGAATACTTGTGTGGCCTTGAGTTTGTTAATCAACAGACCTCATAAGTGAGCCAGATGATGTATTGTTACAGTACCTTTTACAGCTGCTGTTTTCCGGAGTACAGTGATTACCTGCAGTGGCCAAAACTACTTGCTTCCTATTAGAGTACAGTGATTTCTAATTGATCTAAATTTAGCTGGGAAAACAAAGTTGATTTTCACTTTTACACTGAAGAGTTTTTTAAATCCTGTAGTATTCAAATTGTAATGTGAAGCCTTGTGAGTCTGTTTTTGCTCTATATCTCTCTATTTTCATAGAGTCACAGAACGGTCAGGGTTGGAAGGCACCTCTGGAGATCATGTAGTCCAGCCACCCTGCTAAAGCAGGTTCATCTAGAGCAGGTTGCACAGAATCATGTCCAGGCAGGTTTTGAATGTCTCCAGAGAAGGAGACTCCACAGTTTCTCTGGGCAGCCTGTGCCAGTGCTCTGTCACCCTCCGGGTAAAGAAGT
>JAVJGI010000050.1:66527215-66548970 GCA_035590275.1 Ibycter americanus | reverse complement strand
CCTGGCCTTGAACACTGCCAGGGATGGGGCATCCACAGCTTCTCTGGGCAACCTGTGCCAGTGTCTTGCCACCCTCACCGTGAAGAATTTCTTCTTTATATCTAATCTAAATCTACCTTCTTTCAGTTTAAAGCCATTCCTGCTTGTCCTGTCACTACATGCCCTTGTAAAAAGTCCCTCTCCAGCTTTCTTGCAGGCCCCTTTAGGTACTGGAAGGCTGCTGTGAGGTCTCCCCGGAGCCTTCTCTTCTCCAGACTGAACAAGCCCAACTCTCTCAGCCTGTCTTCATAGAAGTGCTCCAGCCCTCTGATCATCTTTGTGACCCTCCTCTGGACTCGCTCCAACAGGTCCATGTCTCTCCTGTGCTGAAGACTCCAGAGCTGAACGCAATAGCATTTGAACATGTAGCATTAAGGCACCATTACAGCATCTGGGAAGCCATTCAAAGTGGCACGCATTTGCAGTCTAGTGTTTCTAGGCTAGGCTTATGTAGTATCCCAGTGTACAACTGTGATTGTATTGCTCGGGTGATGGACAGTTTAAAACTATAAGGTACGTGAGCTATCTTAAGAGCTCCCACTTAGTAACCCAGTGGTCCTCTGTACTAGGGCCTGTTGTTGAGAGGTTGATCTGCATAGTTTTGGTGATCCTTTCTGATGAGTGGGAAACCAGTGTCCCCAGTTGAACTTGTCATCTACAGCCTCAAGAGTTATCTAAACACATGTGGTTGCTTGTGGTCAGGTCACCTTATTAGATGACACTTGGTAATGTTCAGAGTTGGTGCCAACCTGCACTGCAGATGGGAACAGCCATGCCTGCCTGTGATCTTAAGATATTTCAAGCAAGTGGCAGAAAAGGTTTTCATTCAAGAGGCAACCCAAAGGGAGGACTTAGTGGTGGTCGCTTTTACTGGACTCTGTGTACTGCATGTGACAACTTGTTACCGGTCCTAGAGCTCCGTTTCCATTCACTCATCTTTAACCCCGCGCTGCAATGCTGAGTGATTTGGGTACTCACTGGCAGCCGTGTCTTTTGCACCATTGTTCTTCTGTCTCCCAAAGGTCCTTTTCGAGCTTTCCTGTGTTGCTATTGCAGCTTCTCTGACGGGGTATTTGTTAGCAGTGTAGATCCAAACTCTTTTTGAGGACTATGGGATTCAATCACACTTGTCACACAACCTCTAACAGATGGTGGTTACCAGATGTGGCTGGCATCTGCCACCACAAACTCTTGGATGTCTGGAAAGACCACATATAGCTTTCCTTTCAATTGCTGGTGTGTCCTGCACTCAGGAGTCTGTAAAGAATTTGGCTGATCCCTTCAAAAAAATAAATTGTCAAAGGGAGTATATAACCGGGTTGCTTGTAGGAGGGAGGAACAGGGTAGGTGGCCCCAGACATCCCTCCCCTCAACAAGCTGAGATTTTGGTGCCAGTATCATTTAATCATTTTTATAATGGAATGAGCAACGGAAAGTTTTATCCTTCAGACTCTGCAGGCCAGAAGTGTGTGTCCCTTCCAGAGGCGTTTGGCTGCAGGTGCATGTACTTCAATGTCTTAAGTCAGATCAGGAGTGTTTTTGAAGTGAATCTCACTCATTGTGCTTTGACTTGGGAGCATGCCTTTTCTTTATATGAAATGAGAAGGTAGGCTCTAGGAGCACTCTTCAGTGTGTTGCAGCCACTAACGAAAATGTACTCCATAAGACTGGAGTGCAGCTAATTTTATTAAGAGATGACTCTGAAACACGGAGTGTGAACATTAGGTCCTCACCTGTGGTTTCACCACATGTTTCTGTTTCTCTTCTGCCACCCTGCCTGCTAGTGTGGGTACAAGCTCACTGTCCTTGCGGTCAGAACCAGCGACTCTTACCAATCCTTTACTATCAGTGGGACTTGTTTTCTGATCCCTCTCCTGACTCGGAGTTGGGCTCGGCATCCCAGAAGTGATACAGAAGTAAAATCGAATGCCTTGGGTATTTAGTTTGAATAGTTTGGGAGGGAATACATACATCGTTCTGCCCAGAAATCATCTTAGTCACAGGCAAAGCAGGTAGCTGGCTAAAGCAGCCGCCTGCCAGTAGCAGCCAAAGCAGCAGATCCCTCAGCTGCTCGCTGCCGTCTGCCGTATTCACCTTGATGGCAGGAACTCCGCTGTCTGCCCCACTGGGAAGCCTGGAGCTGCTTCTGCATCAGGGTTTCTAAATAGTGCACTACTGAACTGTCCTGTTCCAATGTAATTGTGCATATGGGACTAAGTTAACCCTACATTGACCTAATGATCAGATGAACAAAGGCAAGTAACAAAAAATTTAATCACTGAGGTTGGAATATTTGCCAGATTTGCTCCAAGTATCGCTTATGTCATCTCAGAGTCAAGTGCCAGTGCTGTAGCCATTACCCTCATGCTGGGGAACTGATCCTGACTTAGATCATCAGGCTTTGCTCCAGATTTTACCATATAAATAAAAAAATTCAACGTTGAGAGTCTGTTTTCAGTGTCAAATACTGATTGATTTAAAAACCATGATATAAAATTGACAAGCAGAAAATTTGTATTTACACCATTGATTTTAATGTTTGTTGTGTAAGCTAAGCCACTCAGCCTCACTTTTTGTACAGCATTTAGAGCATATTTTAGTATGCAGTCTGCTTGCAAAGCATTTAATTTGAACTCCAAGTTTCTTTGAGTTAACAAGAAAACCAAATAGTCCAATACATGTGTATTGAGATGATTATATACCTTAGTACATATTAAGATTCTTGAATTTTATGGGTTTTATTGTGTCAGAATATACAATCAAAGTGTGTCAAGCTGCATTTGACTGGACATTAGTATTCATTTAAGAGGTGTAAAATTATTTTGAAATAGATCTTTATTAGTTAAACAAAATTATCAGAAGTGCGCTCAGTACATGTCAATATTTAGACTTACATTTTTACAGCTATTCATATGTTTATATAAACACACATGGGAGTTGTTTGATCCCTTCAGGCAGAGGTAGGACTGAATCCAGTTCCCCTTTTCCTATGTGAGCATGCTCACATGTGTCTATGTCTAAATAGTGAATTGACCTTTTATATATAAAACATAGTTCTGTTCTCCATAGTTATAGCACATAAACTGTTCTTAAAAGCAAAATTTTTTTTTTTTTAAATCACAAGTATGTTTTTAAATTAAATTTATTTCAGAAACTAATCTCTGGCAGGGTTTTTTTTTGTTGGATGATTTAATGAAGAGTATAATACAGTTTCCTCACACTTTCTACATAATAAGACCTCATTGTAGTGTATTTTCACTTAATTCAACAAGCTACCTAATGCAGTGTTTTCTGCTGCTTCCACTCCCCTCTGTAGTGCTGCAGGCTGTCTGGATACTATGGGAAGTACGCTGCTGCCTGATGGAAGCTATGACATGACTGTGAAGCAGTGAATATTTGCTCTAAGGGTTGCTTGTACTTGTTTGGGAAGTAATGATGGTGTTTCCGAATAGCAGTAGTAAGGCAGATAAAATACAAGGTAGATACAAGTGAAGCAATGTATGTGGAGGGAGGAGCAGGGTGCCGTGATGGGTTCTGAGCTGATTGTTACCATTCAGGAACAGCACTGCTGAGGCTACAGAAAATAAACCTGTAGTAGTATCAGTTTATTTACTTGTAGCAGTCAAGAAAACTCCTAGGATATGACTTGCATCATTTTCTAATAATGCAAGTCGTATCCTAGGAGAAGAAAACAGCACCTTGTGCTTCTATTCTAATCCACGATGCATGCGCCTGAATGCTGGGTGCAGTTCTAGGTTGCCGTCTCTCCCCGCTGCAGACACAGTGATGCAGCAGAACAGAAGGTCCAGAGAGGTGCAGCAAAAATAATCAGTGAAACAACTTCTGTATGAGTAACAAGTGGACAAGGACTCTTCGCGTTGGAAGGGAGGGCTGTGCAATGAAGGATATAAATCATGAACAGCACAGAGGACACAAGTGGAGAGGGTTTAGGGGACACCCACTGAATCTAATGCAGAGCATGTTCAAAATCAACAGAGGAAACTTACTCTTCCTACCACACAGAGCTGTGAAACTGCTCGCTTCAGAATAATGTGGATGCCAGCGTTTACATGAATTCAAAGTAACCAGACAAGTTCACAGAAAATGAGGCTATTAGATGTGCAGACAACACATCTCATTTAGGAATTCCAGGAACCAAACAACTTCTGGAAACAGGCAGAGAATTTTAAGAGAAGTATCAACACATGCCTTCCCTTTTCTTAAGCTCTTCCCTGAAGTTTCTACTTCAGATGGTATCATGGTTCTGTATGTATTATTGCATGGAATGTATTTATTACTTTCAAGTGTATGTATTAAACTGAGAGGAAAAATATGAAAAGTACATAAAGGTCTAACTTTACTGGGTAGCTTATCAGTGGAGAGGTGGAAGCATGGCATTTCATTTAGTAGTAGTAATAAAATTAATAGTATACCCTAAAGTCTAAACATAAAATATTGAATGCTAAATTATCAGGTTTCCGCCTTTGCAATACATTTTGCTTAAAATATTTTTAAGACTAAAGCAAAATAATATATAGGTGCAGATTTTCAGTTGGGCTGACAGAGAATAAATGGTTCCCAAGAGATGGTTGCAGCCTGTCAGAGCAGAGTCCGTGAACCAAGAATGCACTTCACAGAGCACAGGAGTTGTTCCAGTTTGTAGAATGAAAGGTTTCTTTTCTAACAGTATTCATGAATAAGCTTTCAAATTTTTTTATTAGAACTTGGAAGAGCTTTTAGAAGTAGGATTTCTAAAAGATAAGAATCCCTCTGTCCTAGATCCGCGGCCTTTTTAGTGTTGAGATACTATGCCCACACAACTCCAGTGTGCTGGTTACGTGTCCAACATCTTAAAAAGTTCAAGGGTGTTTGTGTTAACTCACAAATTCCTAAAAGTTTAGTTTTTTCAATGGAAGTAGGTAGAATTTTGGATTAAGTATGGAGATGTATAAAAGAGACAGGTAGTAAGAATATTGGACCAGACTCTACATAAAAGGCAGTGGCCACTGACAGGTATTGAAGAAAAGATTGTAACAGATCAGGTTCAAAGCACCCTTTGAAGTATGCTTCCAGATCCTGGCAACACATATTAGAGATAACAAATTAGTTCTGTTGAAGCCCGTCCTCTTTTTAGTGCAGTTCTGTGCTGGTGCCACTGGATCTTAAATTACTCTGATACATATTCTACCACATACTCTTTTTTCTTGTTGAGATGAGTAAATTCCTATCAGAATTTGAGTGATATGAACTTGATTGGGTCATTGTTCATGTTGGGAATGTCATCTTTCATATCATCTAGTGATTCTGAGGGCAAATCGGACAGGGGAGCAGTGAGCGGGTACGTGCTGCCAGCTTTTTGAGAAGCTTTCCTTCTGTTGCCACCCAGGATGTTCGCCTTTGAGGGGATTCTCCCATTATAGTATACGCTATGGAATCAGTGAGTCCTATAGTCTTTCATCACCACACTGTTGGTGTTGGCTTAAATTTCCTGGGTTCATTGGTTTTAAATCAGAGAACTAAAAATTCTTTTCCTTTTAAATACCGTATTTGAATTTGATTAGACATATGCCTAGCTGTATTCAACCAGCAAAATAATATATTTCTCTGTTTTAGCTCTTTAATTGCTAATTCCATTTGAACATATTTCTTTTTTAATTAGAGTTGTGCAACAACATACATCTTCTATGCATTTAGGACTGTAAAAATCCAGAAAGCAAAGCTCACTTTCTGCAATTCATTTTGCAGTCATTTACTCTTAGAGCAATGAAAGCTTCAACTACAGATTCTCATTTATTCCTTAAGAATCAGGATACTGTAGCAAGGAAGTGATCAACAGGGAAAGAAGCAATTATGGCTCATAAGATGTATTTTTTGTGTGTTGTTTTTTAATTTATATTTCATCTTTATTTCAGAAGATATATAGTAATGATGTAAAAAAATTTTTTAGTTGACTAAATATTTAGTCTTCAGTGTCATTTGTAATACGTATGTTAAAAATGGGGCCTTCTTTTCTAGACATCTGTGAAAGTAAAGGTAAAATTAATAATGAAACTGTTTAATATAATAATGTACATTTTTATGCTAAGGTTACATGCTATATGGTGGACAGAATAGGCCCGTACGTCTGTTATACATTGTGTGTGCTTGTCTGCTGACCCATTTTCAGAGGCTTACAGCCATGGTTCATGTTCTGAGTGAGACATAGCTTTTACAGTTGAAGATAAGGTTCCTTTCAGTGGTCTGCTTCTTCTCCCCCGCCGCTGACAGCCATCCCCGGAGCGGTGGTGGCAGAGGGTGATGTCACCTCCCTCGCTGTCCCTGCTTTTCACAGGGCAGTGTCTCATCGTGGAGATGCTGGTTACTGCGTGTGCCAGTTTCCTGCGATCCAGCCTGAATTATTTAGTTTAGGTAGTCACGACTTTTAAATTACGTTAACTAAAAGTAAATATTACTGAAGTTTGAAATATTTGTAGTTACTTCATTGGAAAGCTGTAACTGTTCTTCTAAGTGAGGTTTTACATGTGTTTTTTATTTTCTACATGGGATATTTGGCCAAATTAGAAGCCCCTTGAAGTCATAATTTATGTATATTCAATTGAATTTCTTTCAGAGGTTGTAAGCAGTAGTCTCTACATACTGCTATTGTGTTGAGTGTATTTCAATCTCTATCCAAAAAGGTTTAATTAAATTTATTCCTCCCAACTTCAGCAGTTACTGTGGTGCCAGGCATCAAGTGAGGCTCATGAGCTTGTTGTCCTCTGCTGTCGGCGGTGGCTGTTCTGAGGAAACATCGAGGACAAGAAGAGAAAACACCCAAAATGATGTGCAGATAGGGAAGGTCTAAATTTGGCTCCAGGACTGAACTGGAGAAGGGAGAGGGGGAGGGTGGCTACCCCTGGAGTTGGATGCCAGGTGCCGTAGTTCCAGGGTTTCTTCAGTGTCTTCAAAGAGCTGTGAAACGTACCCCAAACATGTCTGAAGCACATGAAGATGGCAGCCTGCTACTGCCATCCCTTAGTCTTGTAGGGCACCAGGAGCAGAACTGCATTGCTACAGCTAAGCTTTGCAGCCATGCAGGCATCAATGTGGTACCATGTAATGGGATTTTAATTTTAATGGCTAAAAATATAGTTGATTACAGAGTCTGATTGTTTCTTAACCATCGTTTCTATTAATTTCTATTGATTGATACATTCTTTGAAATCAAACACTTGACTGGAAGTCGAACATTCAAAAAAAGTTGGAAAATGTCAGAACGAACATTCTTCAAACTGTTTTAATTTGTCCCTTGCATGTATGCGTAATGATAAGATCTTTAATTATGTGATCACATAATTTTTTTCACAGGAGGAATGGTGCCCAGAGAATGAATCAGGGGTGTTTATTAAAGGAAGCTGTTGCCTCCAGAACCCTTGCCTTAATTGCTGGAAAATGTGGTAATTTAAGTAAAGGGCTGCAGGAATCAAAGCGTGCTCTCTAAGGCATTTGAAAGCTCCACTGAAAGACTGGATTTTATTCTCTCTGTTTCAAGGAGGCTTTATGTGGTTCTGGAAGGTCACTTATTTCGGAGGTGATCTCTGTGTTTCTAGTTGCTGTGGCACACAGGCCGAGGTAGCCGGGCTCTGAGCACAGCTGCTTTTGAAATGAACACAGGTGTGCTTTGAAAATATAAAATGCTGTATAAATGCAAAATCCTCTGAAAAGTCAGGCCCAGAATGCCTTACACTGACGTGGCAGTGCCAGGATTGCCAAAAGAATCCTCTGGTTTTTAAGCAGCCAGTTTCTCCTCTGTAAAATGGAGATACTGTCACCCTACTGCAGTTCAGTTAATTATATGTTTCGGAGCATTCCTGCTGAATGTCATGTAGGGAAATTATATATAATATATATAATCATGTAATTGTATAATATGTAGTTATAATATGTGGTATATACATATATAATACCTTATCTAATATATAATATGTTATATGTAATGAGGAATCCCATTTTGGCTAACATCCTGTAAGTGAGGCTTTGGGAATGCTGCTGGCTGATGGGGATAAAAAGAATGAGCAATCACTTTGCAATCTGAAAAAATGAGGCAGGATGCTACAAATACTCAGTTCATTCCATAAAACTGAGCATTTCCTGTGTGTTTGCCATCACTGCACCAGATGAGGCAAGGATCCTGTAGAAGGAAAACAGCATTAAATAATGTAGTTAGAGTTACATATAGGTATATGGACTTTTCTGTTAAGTGCTCAACTTTCTGCTACAGTTGGTGTGTGGGTTGCCTGGCCATCCCAAATGTGCCGAGCCCTTTTAGGTGCAGGTTTGGCAGTTTATTTCCCCCAAAGCTCTTCATAAGAGGAAAACAGGAATGTCAGAGCCAGATATCTTGCTGATTTTGTTGTGTTGCCTTGTTGACAACTGATCTTTGGTGAAAGTTCCTCACTTTTTACGGAGAAGGAGGAGTTTTTAAGTTGTGCGGAGTTCGCACGTGAGTGAGTGTAGTGAGAACGTATGAAAATGTTTCAAGGTAAATAGAGTCATAATGAATAGGTTATATTTAAAATAAAAAAAATACATGATGAGGAAAAGAAGAGATGTTTCTTCTCCTTAAGTGTAATTCTTCAGGACAAACTTTTTGACTATATTTTTGTTTTCCAGAAAAGCCACTCTAAATCTAATATAGGGGTTTCTACTAAATTTCCCAAACTAAACAGGAAATTTATTTTTAAAAAATCAAGTCTTCATTATCTACATTACTGAAATCTGAACTTATGCCTATAAATTTTGATCCATGCTCTTACTGATCTCCGTTGCATGTGGCAAAGGTAAATAAGTTGGTGTTTTACATTAGTAATCCTCTGCATCTAAGCATCACGGTAAAACCTGGTTAAGACAACAGGCTAAATAATTTTTCCATTTCCTCCTCTTTTATGTCTGTTCTTACACCCTTTTTATAAAGTTGCATTTACCTTTCTCAGGCAAATGAATTCATAAATCTCTTCTGCTTTGGTGAAGGAATACAAGTAAGTCTTCTCTTTCACACAATGTTACAGCATCCCTTACAGTACCTATTTTACTTTGCAAAATCTGTTACAGAATATAAAGTTAATATCAATTTATTGATTGAAATGGACCATATACCAGTGTCTAGGCAATTTGCCTAAATTTGTTGTCCTAGAAGAGGTCGATACCATAAATAGTGGGACATTACTACATTTTTCAAATAAGACTGGCGTATAAAATATGGAAATATGGAATTATTGTGTTAAATTCAAAAGGGTCTTTTGTCATGCTTATGCATGTTCTAGATGAGACGTTTATCTCCTGAATTGGAAGGACATGAGATAGTAGCCTGTCAGTTCATAATCTTACTCACTTTCCCTGCTTAAATGCATTTTAAAATGACTAGAATACCTACTTTGAAGAAAAAAAAAGCTAACTTCAGAAGAGCAGGAGTCTAGTTTGATATTTATCTACCTTCATAGGCAGGATTTCACATGAAAGAATCGATCTGGCTTCTCGTGTGCTAGCAGTGACAGCATGCAGGTACCGTAAAGTAGCATGAATATGTGCCTCCCAGGTATGATTCTGATAGCCACTGCGGGAGTACTGCAGCCAAGGCAAGTCTTGTTAGTTTATTGATGGATAAATTTATTCTCTTTCTTAAACTGTATTTTGAAGCATTTCAGTAAGAAGTTCAAACTTGGCAGTGAAGAAGTAATACACATATAGATATGAATGTTTAATAGTTTAACTTCAGTGTGAGTAACAAGACCTTTCAACAGATTGTGAAAGAAATTTTTTTCTTAATACTTAATCGTTACAGTTTAAATTGAAATGGCCGTAGCTGATCTTTTGTGCTTACAAATGAAGAGTATTTAATAATAATCTGCTCCCATATGACAGAAACGTATATATTGTCATGCAATCCTTTGTTCACAAGACTCTCACAATATGTTCTCCAGGCTGAAAAAGTAGACTCATTACCTTTTCATGGTAGCTGGAGAAAATGTTATACAAGATTTCCTTTCTAAGTCACCTCTGAGATTTTTCCTTTCCTTTTCATCCTGCTGAGTCTTTAGCGTGATCTTTGGGTGTGAGGGTTTTACAAGAACATTTTAGTTTGGATGAGGAGCCTTTAGCCCTTCTGAGTCAGATCTCCTCTTTGTTCCCATTTGTTTCTCCTTGATTCACATTCCCGGAGCACAGGAGTAGCATCGTTTGTTTACAGGCAAAGCTGGCGAGAGATGGGCTGGGTGAGCACTGCGAGCGTGCAGAGCTGCCGGCAAGGGCTTGCTCCATGGGACCGGGCAAGAGCGACTGAGCTACGTGTGCTCAGCCTGGGGTTGCTTGGCCTTCAGTGCCAGTTGCGTCCCTATAGTTTTGTTCCTTCTATACCCCACTGATTGCTATATACATACAGCCTATCCTCGTTACACACATCTGTCTGTAACAAAATTTTGGTTATCAGTATTAAGTGTTTCACAGACTATTGACCAGACCATAATATTCTTAAAGGAAACACAGTAATGCTGGCATCCAGATTGGAGTGATACAGTTGGAAGCTTCATGCTGCAGTGTGGCCCAGAAGAGAACTCGGGAGTTGTCCGCTGCCTTTTCTTGTGCAACCTCACGCCGGGTGTGCAGGAGTGAGAGCTGTTGTGGTTCCTAGCGGTGGTGGGAGCCCAGCAGCTGCCAGCTGCCTCCTTGTGTGCCACCGTTATGTCCAAGTGGCTCACAAGCCACTGCCATCCCCATGTGGAAAGAAGGAATAATAATGTGACTCCACAAAGATGCCCCAGATAAAGCATCTGGCCACAGTACTGAAAGCTTTGGACCTCCATGCTGTAAATTAAGAGTATATTGATCAGCATTTTGCTTTTTGTCTGTCCACAGTCACCAATTATAATAACGTGGTAGAAGCAAACTCAGATTCAGACGATGAAGATAAATTGCATATAGTGGAAGAAGAAAGTGTAACTGATGCAGCAGACTGTGATGCTAGTGTGCCAGAAGATGACTTGCCAACAGACCATACAGTATTACCAGAAAACAGTGAAAGAGAAGGGAGTACGAACAGTTGCTGGGAAGATGAAGGTATGTTCGTTTTCACTGATGATGCTATGCAGAGAAAGGTTTCTAAAATGAAGATTCGATAGGACTTTTTTTGGTCACTTTACTACTGAGATAACATGTAATATTTGCAATAAAAAAGGTTTTTTAATGTATTTATTGTAATATATTTTACGTTCATTCTTTAATATTTGAGGCAGATTCAGAGGTGCATTCATGCCGTTGGCGTTGTTAAACAGAAGGTTGAGATCTGCAGATGCAGCTTTCTCCAGGGTGATCAGAGTTACTTGCTTTTAGTTTTCCCAAGGCTTTTTGCATGACAGGTCTCTGCCATAGCTCCCAGTAAGGTTCAGGGTTTGCTCAGCTTGGGAAGAAAGCATAAGACAAAAACATGACAGAAAATGATATTCAGATGTAAATTTCTCCTTGTGAGCTGTTTCTGCCTTTTTCCCTTGTAAAATACAGCCAGAATTTTTTTTTTCTTCGATTATTAGGTTTAGAGTAACCTATCTTGCTCATAATAAACCCGTATTTTGAAAACACTGGAAGGAGGTAAATGTTGTACATATTATGCAGTAGCTTTAGAAGCTGAAAATGTGAAGCCATCAGGAAATGGGCCTTTTACTGTGGAATCAGATACTGAGTTTCATAATATCACACAGCATGCTTCCATTTGAGCCAAATTGGGATAAATTCATAAATTAGTGGAATTTATTGCAGAATTTGGCCTTAATCCCCTGAAAGATGCAGAATATTTTCTGGCATATCCCTGTTTGTGTCTGAACTCCAGCCGCAGTTCTTTAGCATCCACCTTGTTAAAACTGGTGGTTTAAGACAAATTGCGTGACCTCACATCTAAATAAATGGAAAGCAGTCATATGGTCCCTAACTGCGATCCAGCTGAGAGGGAGCAGCTGAGAGTTCAAAGAATAGCATCAACTCAGCCTGTTTTTACATAGCTGCTATTGCCAAGATATGCTGTGCAGGGAAATGAGTATTTTGGAGCTAAATTATTAGGTAGATAATTTTCTTAGTTATCCTGTAACATTTTTGCTCTGTTGCAGCTATATCTATCAGGAGCTGCAGTTACCTAAAAATGGGCTGTGTGTGCACAGTTTCTTGAACCCTTCAAGCACAGGTGTAGGAACCCTGAAATAGGGATTGAAGAAGAGCACTGGCTCACAGAGGTGCTGGGTCAAGACCCTTTGGGCTGAGTGGTTCCTGGAGACGTACCTACAGGCGGTCATGACACAGTGTCTTGCCTCAGAAAACCTTCTGGGGTTTTTTAGAGCTCTAGACATGTGATGGCACCTTCTTTGACTCCTTATTTCAAATGTACCATTTTTAACCTTTTAAAATGTGTTTGCTAAAATGAAGCATTTGAATCAAATTCTACTGTGATTGTAGAATCACCATGTAGGCAGTGCTTTCTCTGCCTTGCTCATTGCTGACGAAGACAGGCTTTCATCAGTGTTTAGGCAGGCAAAAGATTAAAAGCACTTGCCATACAGGTTTGGATGAACTACCATAAATTTCTTCTGTAAAAATTATGCATTCTGAAGCCTCTTTTGTAGCAGTCTGGAGCATTTTTTATTTGATAAGACGATTTTTTTAAAATAAGTTGTTTGAATTTCTGGCAATGACTACAAGAGAAAAATGAAGGCTACATTAGGTTTTATGGAGCTTTGATTTGCAATAGTAAAGAACTATTTATTTTTTATAGCTTTCCTAGAAGGAAACGTGTGAGCTGAAAATCATGTCATCAGTCTTGGTTGCTCATTAGAAATATGGAAAGAGCGGGATCAAATACATGATCTCTCTTATACAGGGAAAGGTACAGAGGGTGGTGTCCGTGCAGTGCGAATACCATCTTCAGGACTGGTGATTATTTTTACAAAACATGCACTACAGCAGTTTTAGTAAGTTGTGTGTCATCAGTAAAGTGGTACTGAAAGTTCCTGGTTTTAGCTGAACTTGACAGAATGAGTTTTTTACATGTTTACTCGGTTCACGAATGCCCAAGAATAGAAACAACACATGTAACATTTCTTTATCAGATTAGTTTCTTTCCGTTTCCAGTCATTCTAACTGAATTTCTAAAAGACCTTTGGAACAGGTGTTTTAAATATAAGGTGTGTATCTCAAGAGGTTTAACTGAAACAGTCATATGGGTTTGAAAAAGTGAACCACATGTATCCTGCACAAGTTGTTGGCAGTGTGCCAGCATTCATGTCTGAAATGATTCTGAAATATGATTATTTTTTCTTGCTTTATTTTGAAGTAAAACCTATGCTGCAATTAAAAAAAAAAAAAAAAGCAAAGGTTAAATTTATTGACTTCTTATAGTAATATGCTTAAAAAGCATTGTTATGTATTACAAGTATTTAGCAAATCTAGAGATCTCAAACCTGGAACTAAGATAACTTTGAAAAATTGAAAATTTAATAAAATTGTCCAGACATTGAAATAAACTTTAAAAATTAATTCATGTTTTATGTTTAAGCTTTTCCTGGTGCTCCAAAATTCCTTTAACTCATAAAATTTTAGGTTGCACCTACGTGCGATAAGATGGGTTGTGTTCTTTCAGTGTACTGGGTTGCCGAGGAAGGTTGCTGCGCTATTTTGTATTAATTTCTTTTGGGAGGCAGGCTAAAAAAGTGTGGCATCTTTTTGATCAAGTTTATACTCACAGAAGCAAACAATCAGGCAGTACTGTAAGCTGTAAATAGTGCTTTGTACATGCATATCAGAAAACTAGCTCTAAAGAATTTAGATTAGAAATTCTTTTGATGGGCTTTGGAATTTATGCCCTTCTCTGAAGACAAGACTGTGGTGGAAATTTCAGTGAAGTTTGTCTTTCTGCCTACAACCAAAATTTCCATTTTGATACTGGTTTAAGTTTAATCAGTTATCTTACCCATGCAGAGATCTTTACCGTCAGCCTGTGACACAGTGCTTGTGTCATGTGTGTTCACTGCTGGTGCGCACTGTTGCCTGTAATGTGAAAATCATTAGCATTTAACCCTAGGAAGTCCCACCATATCTCTAAGCAGCTGCTCATGAGCAATGATGAGATACAGAAGTCCAAGAATGTGTTTTACAATTATCTGGTATGTCCAGTTGTAATGCCAAGACGGATAGTCATGCCCTAGATGCTATTCATGGAGACCTGTATTTAAGTGGTCATTCAGCAGGTAGCTCAAATTTCTTCTGGAATTCAGAGCTGTGACTTCTGCTCGGTGGAACAGTGTCTTAAGATCTGTTCCCCCATCATCGCATCCCTTTCTGTTGCTTCCCAGCAACTCTATTTGCAGCGTAGTAACTGGACTTCTAAGGGCACAATTGCAAAGTTGCCTTCCTTGTAGACCATATATAGCTATAAAGATGGAGCTCTACTTAACATTTTTCAAATTATTAATTATTATCACAGCATTAAGGAAGATCACCCCCTGTGGAAAAGGGCTCCTCCCTGTACGTCACTTTTAGATATTTGGAAGAAATAGTACCAAACAAAGGTTATGATTATTAATATTAAGAGGTTTTTAACTTCACTGAGATTAATCTCTATTGCCATAAATTCCTTGTCATTCCCTTGGGAGGCATAACTTTATTTGTACTGAAGCCAATGGAATTGTCTGGAGACACTGTAATTTAAATTCCTATGAGTAATAACTTACTGATATTCCCCTACTTCCTATTTCATAACAGAGAAAAATCACAAACCCTTTTTAAAGAAAAATAGTGGGTTTGCTTCATGATTGTTGATACGAAATTAAATTTTGGATTTAAATTTGCGTTGCATGCAGTCATCCTACAAATTCTGAACCAAGTCTGTGGTATCATGAGCCAAAAAGATAATTAACTCACAGTCCAGGATTGACCGATAAAATACAGCCTGTTTGGACTTTTGTTTTTGGATGACAATTAAAATTAAAGCAAGATTTAAGAGTTACGCTTCTAAGCATATTTCTCGTTTGTGAGTATCTGCAGATATTTTTGGTCTGTGGGATTTTAATAAAGCAGACAGAATTAACAGTCTTTTCCTTTGAGAGACCTGGTATTATCTGAGATTTTAAAGTTTTCCTAGAATATATCATCTTCCATATGAAGGAGAAATTGGCTTCTACTGTAATTAAAGAGCTGGAATGTTCTGGGGGTTTGACTAGAAAACCGAAGGATTTTTCCCTGCACTGAAGTAAGGTAAATAAAAGTATAACAGTTGCCATTTCAGATCAAATCACGCTTTAATTTCACCTATATTAGCGTAGCATACTACCGATAACAGAGCGAAACAACCAACATAGCTTTCCTATGCACTCCTACCATAAGGCAGGTACTGACAGAAGTGGCAGCAGTGGCCTTTTCAGTAGGAACTTCCCAGTCCAGGCTACCCAGCGAATGTAAATTAGGAACATCTTGGGCCATGTATTGATTTGACCCAACAACCTGTAGTGCTTTAAAACTTCCAGGCTGCATCCTTGAACACTGCAGCTCAGCAGGAGCTGGGGGAGCTTTGGAGGCAGGTCAGCTCCACAGCATTAGTTCTGCAGGTGTCTGATACCTGCAAACTCATACTGAATATAGGAATTGATTTGTGAAACATTTTTGTAGTGCACAGTTGATCTGAAGCGGGGAGCATGTGTTTAAAATCCTTGTTTGTTTAGGCAATCAGAGCCTGTAAGTGCTTTCTAGTCAGTTTGCAAGAAAGAGAACGCATTGGGTAGCTGCTTGCAGGCATTACCAGCAAATTATCAGTAGTTTCCCAAAACTGCTAATTGACGAAAATAATGTAAATGTGGTATTATGTAGGGGAGTGTGGATGGGGTGGGGGGTGGCGGGTATGATACTCTGGTTTCTGGAAAAAATCTTTTAAGTGTATCAGATCGCTGCATTTGCAGATGGGGTTATTTAAGTAGCTGACTCTGTATTTGCTGGAGAAACACGCTGTCCCTGTCTTTACCTCTCTTCAAATAATGGTTAGTGTTTATTATGCTTCCTTTTAAGACTTCAGTTCTTTAACCACGGAATATCTTTGTGGTTCAATTGATTACACACTGCTGAAATAATGTGCAATCCATATTTTTGAAAGAACATTGTGTTTAAATGCAGCTCTTCTAAACAGTACAGAAATGGACAAAATTGCTGAAGAAATAACTCAGATATATTAAGTTGTGTGTGTTGGAGTTTTGGTTGTTGTTGTTTCAGCTTTTTTTTAAAATATTCATTCTTCTTTTTGTGAAATGTACTATTTCAGCTGGAAAAGAAACAAAGGAAATCCTGGGGCCTGAAGCTCAGACAGATGAAGTTGGATGTACAGGTATTTCTTTGTTAATCTGAGTCCCTTATTCATAAAGTGCTATTGCATTTTGGCTGGGTGAGTATCCTTCTGACGTCTTTGAAGTTCTCCCACCTCTCTTTATAAACTGCTTCGTTCTTCCACGCTAGAGGTCTTAAATTGTAAAGTGTTTCAGCTGAGGAAGAACAGTCTGGGCTCCTTTCGGGTGACCTGGTTCCAGAGGTGCAGCTGACCGGTGACACGGAGCAGTCCTGCGTGGGGGCTGACCGCAGCACCACTGCAGCACCACGTCTCCTAAGAGCAAAACAAGGAATGGTGCTGATCTTGTGGTGGTGTAGTTGTATAGAATAGTAGAGGTCAATAAGTAGTGTTTAAAACTAATAAGTAACATACTAAAATAAACTTAAGCTAATACTGTATCTTATTACCAACTCCTCTGTACAGAAGGCAAAATAAAATAAATACTTCCATCACAGACCCAAACAAAACCAGATGCTCTGTTATTTTGTTATTTCTCTGGTTGACAAGAAATTTAACATATAGCCCATCCAGCTTTTTAAAAGGTTTTTATACTTTTTTTTTCATGCCCTCAACACTAAATAGTTCCATAATAGGAGAGCAAGCCTCATTTAGGGGGAAAAAAAAAAAAAAAAGAAATAATTAAACATTGATAAGTTTAAAACTGTGGATTCACACATTCTTTTTAGTTACTATAAAGTCAGATCTCTCCAAACAAGTATGGAGAACTGCATTGTGTTACAGTCTATATGTGAGAGACTGCCTCATGTCATAAAACGATTGTGTCAAATTGTAAATTGAGTATGTGACTTCACACTGAGAGATGAGTCATAAAACTTCTCCTTCCTATTAAAAATATACCTCACATTATTAATAGTAGAGGAGATCTGTCATGATTTAGTGTGCCACAGGCAGAGCTCTCACAGAATGTTCCACCATGGTAAAAATAAACTCTATGAACGATGTATTTAGGCAAATACATGGTAGCAAATATTTATCATGCAAGCAATAAGTAAAATAATTTAATTTTTGTTAACTTTGAAATACAGTTACTCATTGATTGTTTTCTTAAGCTTTAAACTGGAAAATGTTGAAGGATGTTAACTATATCTGAAACCTTTTTGACAGCCATTTCCAACACTGGAGAATAAGCCACTCAAAGTTCAAGTTCGCTGCATTTGAGCTGGCCGACTTGTTATTCAGAGTTTAAATATCTTTTGTACTTGTGCTAATGAACAGGTCTTAAATAACATGTAAAATGATGTCTTGAGGGCAACAAATTTACTTTTGCAAACATAGGAGCCAAGATGGTAAGCTGCCCTTCAAACTATTAGGGCTAAATCGTAATTAATGTTGTGTTTAAGATTTTTAGGGAAGTTGAGGGGAACAGCTTAATCTAAAATGATAAATATGGACTGAGTTGAAGAGGCAAACTGTGGTTTTAGTCAATTTTTAAAATGTCATTATGCCACTCTTTCTCTGTTTTAAAACTTATAAAAAAATAAAAAAATTCCTGCATATTAAAGGCTT
The DNA here is from genome assembly GCA_035590275.1 of Ibycter americanus. Taxonomy (NCBI): domain Eukaryota; kingdom Metazoa; phylum Chordata; class Aves; order Falconiformes; family Falconidae; genus Ibycter; species Ibycter americanus. The sequence continues at coordinate 66,531,020 of JAVJGI010000050.1, read as the reverse complement.
GACCTATGCTAGGATTTGTAAAGAGTTTTGAAATCCTTGCATAGAGGGTGGTTTGGCAGTGTGAATCTCATTTATGTTCTTTTTCAAGTCTTCATTTCATATCCTGATTCTTGTTTTTCCCTCTCAGTAAAAGAAGATGAATGTGATTCTGATGCAGAAAATGAACAAAACCATGACCCTAACGTTGAAGAATTCCTTCAACAAGAAGATACAGCTGTTATCTACCCTGAAGCACCTGAGGAGGACCAGAGACAAGGCACACCAGAAGCTAGTGGTCAGGATGAAAATGGTAAATATGATGTCACCAGCTCTGTTGTTATGAAATAAATTGTACTAGCTATTTGACCCAAAAGTTCTGTTGTATTTCAGAAGTCAGCAATGCATACACGTGTAAATTGGGGGTGTGTGTGTGTGTGTGTGTGTGTGTGGATCTTAGTTAAATAGTTATAAGAGGATGGGATCATCATGCAAAAAGCACTTCTACTTGATTTTGTGAGACAAGACATGCAGCGGGGTTCAGTTGTATATGTACCTAAATGATAATCTCAAGTAACTGGAAATACGAATTCAAGTTTTCATAAATGTATTACATGAAAGAACAGCATAAACATTTATTAAATATAATGGGAGCGAAGCAAGATAGTGTGGTTTTATGTAAGAATAACTTTCTTGCTATATTTCTAAACAAAATGCCCAAAAAGTTCTATTAGATAGGAGTTCCTTTATTAGGTAGCCAGTCTATGATGGACTTTTGGGGTTTTTTCCTGAAAAGACAGCAGTGGAGAAAAAAGAAACTGTTTATATGAAAATGTTTGTGTGAAAAAATGACAACCTGTTATTTTTAAGTAGCTGTCTTTTTTCTCTGAGGAAGTTTCATGCTTAAGATGTTCCTCTGAGTGAGATGAGAAGTCACACTTTGTTCATTTCTTCATGAAACACTGAAGGCATCTTCATCATGAAATATTTGAAGGCAAAACCTGTTCAGATTAGTTTTGCGTTCTACGCTGCTTTCTGGAATGTTCAACTTTCATAACCTGTGACAACTGCAGTTCCAACCAGATTGTGTTCCTTTATTAGAGTATTTCAGATTTTTCACAATAAAGTAACATCCTGCGTACAGGGTTAGGAGTTGTTGTGTTCCAGTCATTTAAAAAAATGTACATAATTGAACAAAAAATCTTACTGTAGCTGTATTACTGTACTCGGGTCAAAGGGAGAGCAGTGAAAGGGGTAATGCTAACAATTTTGTTATGCTCTCCCAGAGATTTTAGCAAAAAAATAAGTAAATTAAAATATTTGAGAATTTTAAACTGTGTACATGCCTATTTATATCCAGAAATAGGACATGAATTACTAATATTTTGTGGCTTACTTTACAAGTTTTGCAAAATTTAAGTAAGATATATGCTCAACAGTACCATCTGAAAAACTACAATTTAATTAAGATTTTAATCTGTGGTTGCAGTGGCACAGATCGTCAAATTAGTTTTACAGCCTTGCAATATGATTTCCGTGTAATCATTAAAATTATACATTTTGTATTAATAATTTAAATTGGGCCTAGCTCAGTAAGTTCACAGGGAAGTATTCTGAAATTCACAATGCTGAGAAATAATGTTCAGTGTTTTAATCATTTATAACAGAAAATGCCAAAAGTAGAATGTTATTTGCTAAAGACACATGCTGCCAAACCAAGAGAAGTGACAGAATTAGACTCTTTAGTGGCTTTGGGAAACCATTGCCATTTTGCTATTTGCTCCAATGGAAACAGAATTTAAGTTAATGTGCTTCTGACATTTCCACTGAGTCGTATTTGTGCTGAAATGGAGTATTCTTTGTGTCAGGTGAATTGAATTTTTGATGGAAAAAAGAGAATTGAAGGGAAGCATTCTGTGTGTACTCGTGTGGGGATGGGTTCCTTTTTGGACAACCCAGCTAATCCAAGAAAAGCAAAAACGTGTAGAACAACACAAAAAACAGTGCAATATAAGTGTTACTTTGCCTGTTACCATAACAATTGTAAAAGAACCTATATGACAGAGAAGATGTTGGGTTTTAGTAATGATGAAAACTGGTTTGACTTTTCATTGTTGAAAGGGCAACAGCATGTTCAGTAAAAATAAAGTTAGTGAATTCCACACAAACAGAATGAATTGCTACTTCATAGAGCACATAATAAATCTATGGTGATAACTGCTGTAAGAGGTCATGAACATAAATAATTCAGAAGTACTTTCTAAAGTACTGGTCAATTTTATGAGTATTAATAATGCTTATAGTACTGCAACTTCAAATGACACTGCGTACAAATTTGCCTCTCATGCTTCAGAGCATAAAAGAGACCTTCCAGCTTCCTCTCCTGCTTTCGCTCAGCACAGGGCATAGGGGCATCCTTGCAAAACTTGCTACCCATTTCCCTTGAAGCATGAAAGAGTAGCATGGTTATTGGTCACGCCTTACAAATTGGTAGTTCGATCAAATACAGCAAAACCTACATTTATTTAAGTACACTTTTATCAATTCATAAAGAAAGTGGGGGGGTTGATCCTTTAAAAAAATAATTTTTCAAGGATAGAATAAGTTACTATGTATGGGGGATAGATATATGCTGATAAGAAGAGATGGAGTGAGAAGTCCGTAAATGGTGACTTCTCAGAAACAGACTTGTGAAATTAATATTTAGCTTCAATCTGATTTCACTTTATCCTGTACAGACACAGAAGTAATTTCATGAAAGCCAGCAGAACAGATTCCATAGATCACATTAGAATCATATTTATGGCCTCACATTTGATCTCTCTTCTTTCTGTCACTCAGACAGTATGTCCTCTCTCCTTTCTGTCATGCAGACAGTATGTCCTGCTAACTGGTACATATCTGTGTATCACAGAATCGTAGAATGGTGTGGGTTGGAAGGGACCTTTAAAGGTCATCTAGTCCAACCCCCCTGCAATGAGCAGGGACAGCTTCAACTAGCAGGATGCTCAAAGCCCCGTCCAACCTGACCTTGAATGTTTCCAGGGATGGGGCATCTACCACCTCTCTGGGCAACCTGGTCCAGTGTTTCACCACCCTCATCGTAAAAAATTTCTTCCTAATATCTAGTCTGAATCTACCCTCTTTTAGTTTAAAACCATTAACCCTTGTCCTATCACCACAGGGCCTGTTAAAAATTCTGTCCCCATCTTTCTTATAAGATATACCCCTTTAGGTACTGGAAGGCCACAGTAAGGTCTCCCTGGAGCCTTCTCTGCCCCAGGCTGAAAAACCCCGACCCTCTCAGCCTTCCCTCACAGGGGTGGTGTTCCACCCCTCTGATCATTTTTGTGACCCTCCTCTGGACCCGCTCCAACAGGTCCAGGTATAAGAATTATAAACCATGTTTCTAATAATGTTTTTTTTCCAGTTCTCTTTTCACTTACAATTCTGTGTTAGGTAAAGAGAAAGAAAAAAGTATTCTCTGCAGCCTGCAAGTATGATTTATTCCTTTAGGAGCTGAAAACAGGATGACTATTAGATGTCTCAGTGATAGACTTTAATTTATAAACAGGATTTGAGGGTTGTCTGTGATTGAGCAAATCAGATTTACAAAGATTACTATATCTTAAATGATGTTTCAGAATTTTCAGACCACTTTTTAAATAGAAATAAATCTATAGAAGCTGTAGCGCTGTCTTGGGAAGTCCAACAGGCTCACTGGGAGGTGTGGTTATGGGTGATCATATTGTGCTGACTCTCTCCAGTGTACACTGGGGCAACCATACCGTACTGTAGTAACATAATATCTGGGGGGGGGGGGGGGGGG
>JAVJGI010000050.1:66496948-66527205 GCA_035590275.1 Ibycter americanus | reverse complement strand
CCCCCCCCCCCCCCCCCCCCCCCCAAGATCATTAGTCCTTTTCTAAACGAGATGGAGCTTCTAGCAGCTGCATGTTTTCTTACAGTAACATATATACATGCAAAGCATGTTTGTTGATGGTAATAAGTTTGGAACGTACATTTATTTAATATGGTGTATGGTCTCTCCTGTGTAGGAACACCTGATGCGTTTTCCCAACTGCTTACTTGCCCATATTGTGATCGAGGGTACAAGCGTTTTACCTCTCTGAAGGAACACATTAAATATCGCCATGAAAAAAATGAAGATAACTTTAGTTGCTCCTTGTGCAGTTACACATTTGCATACAGAACGCAGCTCGATCGCCACATGACATCACACAAATCAGGAAGAGATCAAGTAAGTGGCATTTGAATTGAATGCTCTGTAACAGCACTGTCATTTGTTATGTGAGCAAAAATGTACAGAGCAAGTAAGCTGTTCACATCCAATTATCTACATGCTGAAGTCCCAGTCCCGGAGCATGCATTTAAACTTCCTGCTGAAGTCAGACTTTTTCCGTAGCTGTCAAAGGATGAGATCTGAGTTCCTGTGGTTTCATTCATCATGCAATGTGATTGGGTTTAAATTTTACTTTTCAGAAGTGCGTTATTGCATTTATAGGTAATTAGGTTTTTTCTGTTCATTAGCTAACATTACATAAAAATTGTGAACGAAATCTAATCTCAAATCTTTAGTGAAACACATTTTTCTTTTATGAATCCTGTTTATCTAATTCAAAATTTACTGTACCCATTTTTGCCCTGAAGAAACAAACCATTGTGTTGATTCATTCGCTTGAACTGATACAGTTTTTAAATGCAATCTGTGCTATAAGACAATATACAAATAATTTGTGCATAAAATACAATGTTTCAGTACTAAATTAAGCAACAAAAAGGGCTAAAGATACTCTTAGCTTGTTTACTCTGGTTCATGGGCTTACCTGAGGGCATGGTTCCCTGAAACACCTTCCATGAGTTAGCCATCTCGTGAAGGTCCCGAGATTCTGTTCCCCTCTCTCTCTTTTTCTTTTCTTCCTTTATCCCCACAATTTCCTATGATTCATCCACAAGTACATGCTTCCATAGCTTATCAGAGGCACTCTGAGGCTCAGGAACCAACTGAAACTCACTGAAACAGTCAGGAGTTATCCAAGGAAAAAAGATACAGATTTTTCACCACCAGGTTATAGAGAGAGGCTTGGAGATGTTCCCTTCTGAGGACAAGACTAAAAAGATTGATACACTCCAGAGAGGCAACAGGAGAGAAACATCACAGAAAGATGCAAAACAATGAATAGTGAAAAGAATGGAAATGAAAGGGAAAGGTACTTCAATATTTCTTGCAGCTCCAAACCCACAGATCTTCCATTAGCTGAAAGGCTATAACACAGAGTAAAGGAGAAGCTTGTTTACACATTGGGTATTAACCTCCATTCTACAAAGTATCACTAAGTCCAAGAATTCAAAAGGCTTAAAAATATATTATACATTTTTATACCTGAGTGTTTATATACACAGGTAAATTAAATAAGAAAAATTGTTACAAGAACTATCGGCCATCCTGCTGCAGGCATTTTACTGTCTCACGGGTCTGGAATAACCTCGCCAGTGTATTCCGGCATGGCAGTTCTTGTTTATTCATTTTATTTCCCATGAACAATTCATTTCTGTCTTGCTCTCTTATTGGCTTGGCTTCCACTTTAAAGTTACCATTGTCTTATATACATCTTATATTTCTAACTATAAAATTTATGAATGCTTTTTGTATAATGCTTTTTTGTGAGCTATCACGTTTATTTTCAGTTTTTCCCACTAGAAGCCTAAAAGCAACAGAAGAATAAAGTAGCTGGAGGGACGAGAAGCCTTTCCGATATTTGCATGTAGTTTCAATGAAAAGATGAAAATACCAATCTAGTAAACAGTCTCAGAAGAATTGCTACGAAGGGAAGCTTAAATTGTGTTCTTGCAGATATATTTTAATGGGTTCATACTTTCGAAGGCCCAATTGCATTTGATAAATGTTGTTTCTATGAAGTACCTGGAACTCAGTATTACACCCATTTAGCGTATTTTTTTCTGTAGAGCCATAGTCAGAATCAAAACTACAATAGTTTAAATACTTAGTGAATTTGAAATATGTATTTGTTTATGTTAATGTCACAGAGTTGTCATGTCTTCAAAATCGGCTTCATGTACATGTACATGGTTGCATCATTTCTGTAATGGAAAATTAACTTTTTTCCATAGTAAAGTATAAACCTCCTGGTTGTGGATCTTAAACAGCTGCATCTTCAAAACTTAATGTCTTATTCTTAAAGAACTTCACCTGAAAGTAGATTATTTGGATACCTTTGTTAGCTGGTTGATGTCCAGCATGTGACTATTTTGTAATTGTTCTGGACTGGAAAGTAATGAGCAAAGGTAATGTCTAGTGTAGTAAAGGTATGTGCACGCTGTGCCTCCCTCTGAGGAGGGGGGAAATACACCAAACTGCAGCTATTTCTGCTCCAGCAGAGAGCTGAAAGCCATCCTACACCTTCGCGTCCGTCCATTCCTCCTCCCCACCCCTGGTGTCCCTCATGGCTCCCCTGGCTGCTCCTACACTACTAATGGTTGGTAGGAGGTGATACTGCATACGTATGTATCATCTGTTTACGCATGTGAAGCACCAAAAAAGATTTTGAAGTATGAAAAAATGCTTCTTATATTGGTTTTATTTTTCTTCTTATCAACTTACAAAGCACCCATAGGTAGTCTGTTAAAATTTCATATTGCCACGGACACCGCTGAGAAATGGCAGTTCTTGAAGACTGTGGTCGAACTGTGAAAAAAACCTGATGTACCTGTAATTCCCACCTTCCAAATAACTTTTGAGGACTCCCATTAATTACTTTTGGTTCTCTGGTATGAAAGAGTGGACTTTAGTCCTAAGCACAGTAAATACTTGATGCAGGGATGTATTTGTGGCTAGTTACAGATCTTAATGTTGATGTTTCTTCTTTCAGTCCTTAAAGGAATGCAGAGGAATATTCTTTGAATGCTGTGGTTAATTCTTTAATGAGCATAAAACAGCAGTTATGCACAGTGCCTTAAAAAATATATCACTCATCAGAGGCACAAAAAAGGGTTAATTTAACAGTACTGAAAGGGGGAAAACCATTTGAAAGAAAATGAAGGTGAAAGACTGTCAAGGATGGTACTTTAGGGAAGAGTTATGTTTTCTCAGTTTTAAAGAAGATCCTGGAGAGTAACTCTGAGGATGTCCAGATTTGTCAAAAAGAAAGCTATAGGACAGACAGTAAGAAAGCTGAATAAAGAATTACAAATATAAGAAGGTAAGGCAAAACAGATGGGAACACTGCCTAGTAGAAAGTTCAAAGCAGCTTATAGCTATGACCAGGAAAACAGGAAAACTCGTTAAAAATTTGGTAAGAGAAATGTGGGCTTCCATGCCTTGGAGGCAGAACATTGAATTTTAAAGACTGGAACAGAAACATTTCTGACCGACCGAATACATGCACTAGTATTTAGTATGAATATTTATGTTGTCCAGCATCTGCAGTAGCTGTATATATGCTGAGATCCTTTAACTTGTATAATCTCAAGTCAAACAGTAGTAACTGATTCTCTGCAGGCTTAAGTAAATCCTGACACGGTCCTCTAGACTCAGTGAAGTTGGATCATTAAAGTGAAATGCAGCAAGTCAGGCACGATCATCTAGAACATCATCTTCAAGGGACTTAGTTAAACAAAGCTGAAAAGCCGTTTGGACTAGCAAAAGACAGCTGACAAAGCCGGGAATAAGGGTCAAGTGCTAATCAGGATAAATCAGAGTGGAGACCTCACTGCAGAGCCTGGGAGGAGGCGGGAAGGAGCCCACCCCCAGGAGGGTGGGAGCTGTATATGCTGAGAGGTAAAAACTGCAGCTGAACCAAGTGCTATCCCAAGGGAACTGTCAAATTAGAGTACTTGGAAGCAATTTAGGTTATCTTGTTTCAATTTGTCTTCTGTTAGCATCTGTATTGTATAAAGGAGGACAGGGTGTAGAACGGGGAGGGTTGATAATTTGGACAGCATATCTCATAGCAGAGTTGTCAGACTTTCATCTGCAAACTGCACGGCTGTGGGTTCTTCAGATCTAAAGGTGTAGAACAGAACAGGAACATCATCCTGCCTTTTTCCTTGTCACTGCTTCTCCAGCGCAGATCTCAGCCCCCGCTGCCCTGTCTGTACTTGGGGAATAGCCTCAGCACTCGCTGAGCGTCTGCTCCCGGCGCTGCCGACCACAGCAGACCAGAATTAGGTGTAGGAGCTCCCCGCCACGGTTTCACACCAGGGGAGGTCAATGCACGCCAGCCAGTTCGTGGTGGCTGCCCATATGCAGGCTGTTTCCCCGGAGTACATGAATAGCTCTATTAATGAGTTTATGAAAATACTTGCCCCAGTTTACCAAAAAAACGCAGCTGCATCCAAATGGTGGTAGAGTATCTTTTTGCAAAGTGAGCTCTAGTTAAAAAGTTGCCACTGGTTTTTTTAAATAAACAGTTTAAACAGAAGAATTTCTAATTACTCCATTTCATGTTGGCAGTTAAGCTGCTCCAACTTCTAAAACGTGTGTAATTTTTGTGTTTAAAAATACAAATTCAGAGATGTATACAGTTTGTGGTAAAATTATATATCTTGCATATACATATCACATATGTACAACATACATTTACATGTCTTTCTTCGTAGCTTTGCTTTTTTAAAACTAGTATAACATACAGGTAAATTAAAAATAATTTGGAGCTGAACAGTAAATGCTCTCACAAGGCAAAATATAACAAAAATAACCGCAGAGTTTCAATGCAAATAGCAAAGAGGTTTGATGTCGTGTACTTGGGGAAACCCCTCCATATTGTTATTTATTTTAATTTAGTTTTTTGTATTTACTTTGAGAGTTAATTGTGCCTGAGAGTGCCTTTGTTGTCACTGAGCCATCTTGTCTTGAGCAATCCTGTGGCATCATTACTTAGAGGAATTCAAAGCCAACAGTAAGCGCTGGAAGCCTGTAAATGGAAAAATCAAGTCAACTGATTAAACTTTAAACAGGCTTTCATATGCTTTAATGTTTCTCTATCCTGCGTGACATATTCTGTGGGTGGTGGGTTTGGGGTTTTTCTTGGTTTTTTTGCTTTCACAAATAGAATTAGCATGCATCTTGGAACTTCTTACTCACATAACATGTTAGTGCAAGCTTCATCTGAAGATAGGAGAAGGGGCAAATATATTTTGGGGTTTGTTTTGGTTTTTTTTTTTACTGTACCCCATTTATTCAGAAGATACATATGGCTCAGTTTTAACCTGACTTGTAATTTGTTTCTTTTTCATGCATAACACATACCACCTTCAGTCTCTTAAAATTATGATTAATTCTTTTCAGTATTGTATTGCATTTTCTCTGTTACGATGTGAAGATACAAGATATTTTTCCAACATGCTTTCCTATGCAATAATTATTAATTCTTTCTTACAGAGACATGTGACGCAGTCCAGTGGTAATCGAAAATTCAAGTGCACTGAATGTGGAAAAGCTTTTAAATATAAACATCACCTAAAGGAGCACCTACGAATCCACAGTGGTAAATAAACCAAGCATTGAATTGTGTAATAATGTTGCCATTTCTAGTCTTTATGACTTTGATGTGATACCAGTCTTGTAAGTCTAAGTTTAAAGTACTAGTGTTTCCCTTTTTTTTTTCCGCTGGGACTCTGTAAGCACTGACTGCAGCCTTCAGCTGTTTGCAGGAAACGTGTAGAATAACTCAAGAGGATTTATAGTTGCAGCTTAAGCTCTGACAGTTAAAGAAATTTCCACTTGTGGCAGAAGAAATGGGGGCATCCTTCTGGTCCTTTTTCACTTGTCTGTTTTTTCTTAGTGTTTGCAGATCATTCAGCATGTTATGAGCCTTGCTAGAAAATTTTAGTTGATAGTAATTGGGACAGAAGAACCATGCTTCCTACTGTGGGTGTGATTGTCATCATTCAAGACTAGTCGTATTAAAATAGCTTCAGGGCACAGGTCAAGGATTGTGATATACTGCCACAACACTTTCAATTTATAAGAAAAGTTACAGTTTATAAGAAATTTAATATATAATAATACAAGTTAAATGTGGTCACTCAAAAGGTATTCTCAATATCTGTCTTTAACCCAGATTTACCCATTGACAGAAAGTCTGAAAACAAGTTTTTAGACCACCTTTGCCTTTCTTATGAGTTGCTCAGCCATGATAATAGCAATGAAGTGCACCTAACATAGAAGTCCTTTCTCAGCAAACATCATCTTGATTTCATTTCCAGAGTGTAGTGGCACTGTGCCTGTAAATGGGAAAGCCTCCGTCAATGTACTTTTCAATCTGAAGCAAGCCAGCTGTTTCAGCTCTTTCCTTTTCCTCTGTAGCACGGCTCCCCTGAAAAGCCAGCTCGTACTAGTAGTGTAATGATTGCATAGCTGTGTGCCTCTTCCTGGCAATATAACTTGACATTCATCTCTGAAGGCAAATATACATCTATATTCTACATGTGACTGGTTTCCCTTTACTTAAACTTTGCCTGGTTTTCAGCTGATGAGTATTGTAGGAAGATATTAATATACTGTATTTGAGTTTGTCGCAATAATATGTGTATAGCATTTATGGCATGTTCTATTTAGTTAATCATATTCTAATTTTTTTCCATTCTGAAGTAGCTTATGCGGCTTCTGAAGTTAGTAGTGGTACTACTTCAATGAAGTTTAATGAAATCTGCAAGTATCAAATAGATTTATTTATGCTATAATTTACTGGGAAATACTGGAACGTGTTGTGATCACGTGGGCTCCATCCTGTGTCTGCTAGTAGATCACAAACTTATTAAAGGATTAAAGGACCCTAGGATCAGAGCTACAGACTACGTAATTTCTCTCACTGTTGAATTCACTATGTAAGATACCTTTTTTCCCTAGGATTCTTTGAAAGGTCATTTTGATGTAATTTTTTCTAGTTACTTTGCTTGATGAAGGTACACTGTAACCTAGTAAACTGTTGCATATGCTTTCTTTTTTCTTCTTTTTTATCTTTAGGAGAGAAGCCATATGAGTGCCCAAACTGCAAGAAACGTTTTTCCCATTCTGGTTCATACAGTTCACACATAAGCAGTAAGAAGTGTATTGGTTTGATGCCCGTGAATGGTCGAGCCCGGTCAGGGCTCAAGACGTCTCAGTGCTCGTCCCCTTCCCTTTCTGCATCACCAGGTAGCCCAGCAAGACCACAGATACGACAAAAGATAGAAAATAAACCCTTGCAAGAGCAACTTCCTGTTAACCAAATTAAAACTGAACCTGTGGATTATGAATTCAAGCCCATAGTGGTTGCTTCAGGAATTAATTGTTCGACCCCTTTGCAGAATGGGGTTTTTAGTGGTGGTAGCCCATTGCAGGCAACCAGTTCTCCTCAGGGTGTGGTGCAAGCTGTTGTTTTACCAACAGTAGGTCTGGTGTCTCCCATAAGCATCAACTTAAGTGACATTCAAAATGTACTTAAAGTGGCAGTGGATGGTAATGTAATAAGGCAAGTATTGGAAAACAATCATGCTAATCTTGCGTCCAAAGAACAAGAAACAATCAACAATGCATCTATACAACAAGCTGGCCATTCCCTCATTTCAGCTATCAGTCTTCCTTTGGTTGACCAAGATGGGACAACCAAAATTATCATCAACTACAGCTTGGAGCAGCCAAGTCAACTTCAGGTTGTTCCACAAAATCTAAAAAAAGAAAACTCTGTTCCTACAAATAGTTGCAAAAATGAAAAACTACCAGAAGATCTTACAGTGAAGTCTGAGAAAGAAAAGAACTTTGAAGGAGAGACCAATGATAGCACTTGTCTTCTTTGTGATGACTGTCCAGGAGATCTTAATGCACTTCAAGAATTAAAGCACTATGAAACGAAAAATCCTCCTCAGCTTCCTCAGCCCAGTGGAACAGAAGCTGAGAAGCCTGACTCCCCTGTCCCATCAGAAACTGGGGAGAACAACTTATCTCCTGGTCAGCCACCTTTAAAGAACCTTTTATCGCTCCTAAAAGCGTATTATGCATTAAATGCACAACCGAGCGCAGAAGAGCTTTCAAAAATAGCAGATTCAGTAAACCTACCACTGGATGTGGTAAAAAAGTGGTTTGAAAAAATGCAAGCTGGACAAATTTCTGTGCAGTCTTCTGGACCATCTTCTCCTGAACAAGTTAAATTAAGCAGTTCCACAGATAATGATGAGCAAACAGCAACTACAAATGTAAGCAAACCCCAGAACAGCACAAGTCACTCACAAAATCCTGTCAGTACAACAAAATCTCAGACTTTACCAGGGGGATCAACTCTGAATGGTTCACGCAGTAGCACGCCATCCCCATCGCCACTAAACCTTTCTTCATCGCGAAATTCACAGGGTTATACGTACACAGCAGAGGGTGTACAAGAAGAGCCACAAATTGAACCTCTTGACCTTTCGCTACCAAAGCAACATGGAGAACTATTGGAAAGATCTACCATAACTAGTGTTTACCAGAACAGTGTTTATTCTGTCCAAGAAGAACCTTTGAACTTAACTTGTGCAAAAAAAGAACCACAAAAGGACAACAGTATTACAGACTCTGATCCTATTGTAAATGTAATCCCACCAAGTGCCAATCCCATAAATATTGCTATACCTACAGTCACTGCCCAGTTACCTACAATTGTTGCCATTGCTGACCAGAACAGTGTTCCATGCTTGAGAGCTCTCGCTGCCAATAAGCAAACCATTTTGATTCCACAGGTGGCTTATACATACTCTACTACAGTTAGTCCTGCAGTTCAAGAAACACCACCAAAACAGACCCAAGCCAGTGGAAATCAGGTACTTTGGTCCCTGTGTTCCTGTATGTTGTGTACAATGTAGTCATTCTGTATCCATGCTGAACTGACAGAAAACTGTCAAGATAAATTAAATAAAAATGTAAATATAAGCTATCAGGTTTATTCGGCTTTATTGTTAATGGTGATAGATGTTGCTGTTAAGTCCTCTGCAAAGCTAGTTAGCTCAGGCAGCTTGAGTCCAGACTGACAGAAACTATGTATTTCTGTGCGTGGACAAGTCAGTTCTTCACCATATTCAGTCGTTCAGAAGCGTCTTCTAGGACATTAGTGCTCAGTATTTTAAAGACAGTCCAATGTTCCTGATCCGAAAGCAAAGTACGGCCGTGGCCTGTATTTCTTGCTGGCTCTGTATCCCCTCTTTCCCCACATGCAGAGAGTAAACTCTTTGGAACTTTTGGCTACTCCCTTCATGTTGCTCTGCTTTCTTGGCTTGCAGAGTAGCTGAATTCATCCTACACCATAATGGCACTTTAAGCAAAATTCAGGTGTATTCTCAATTGAAAGTCGGGCAGGTATCATCTTTACCTGCCATTCCTGTATCCTGCCCTGTTCCTCCCTGGTCGCATCCAGATGTGACCTAATCAGAGTCAATCCTCCTGAGAAACACCTGTGCGTGTTGAGATAGGGACAGAGCAGAACAGAAAAGCGGCTCAAGTGAAGACTGAGTGTTTCTAATTAACTCTTAGAAGTTGGCTGTTTAGCATTTTATGCAGGCTTCTGTATTGCCAGAGACTGAGGAGCCTTGAAGAGCTATGAGGTTGCTTATATGTTAAATTTTATGATAGACAACCTTTGAGCTAGCTAACATGTACATTTTCACGTTCAGAGTTGACGATATATGGTAAAATTAATTCAGTGTGTAGTGAAACTACTGATACCAGTAGAAAATGCTGGGCTTCTTAAAGGTGAGCTTCAGCACTTGAAGTGCTTAGAAATAGACAACAGTTATGATATTTTTTTAAACTTTTTATTAATGAAACATTTGAAGTGCCCCAGATTTTGGGTTAAGTAGTATTTGTGATGGTTTTATGAAGAAGAGGGTAGTCAAATATGCAAATTCAAATGGTAACTTAAATAGCTTTTTGTGAAAACTTCATCAAAAAATACGGTCTTAACTTCCATAAAATCTGCGAGGTAGCAAAATGTGGGTGGCAAACATTAGCTGAAAAATGCAGTTAGATACCGAATTTGCTCTTCCAATTTCCTGAGGTACCTTATAGCTCTGTAATCTTCTTTTCCTTCCTAATACCGCATTTTTTACGGGCCCTAAAACATGACCTGTCAGTGTAGCTTAGACCTGGCCAGCACTCAGATTTGGATGTGGTTAGTCAGTCCCAGTGAGAATTCTGCATCTGTATGGTGGGGAGGACTGCAAAGCAAGAGTGATGCAGCGAGAGATTTTTTTTGACTATTAAAGTCTAAACAATTTTATTCGGCTGTTTACGGAATTGAATGAGAACAACAGTGCAGCTTCAGCTTACATTTTATAAACTGTGTCCTGCATCAGTGCATTTTTTTAATTGAACTCAATCTTTTTTGTAAATTTTTTTAAGGATGAAAGGCAAGACACTAGCTCAGAAGGAGTATCAAATGTAGAAGATCAAAATGATTCTGATTCAACACCCCCAAAGAAAAAGATGAGAAAGACAGAAAATGGGATGTATGCGTGTGATCTATGTGACAAAATATTCCAGAAGAGCAGCTCATTATTGAGACACAAGTATGAACACACAGGTATGTACTAGGAAAAGCAGTTTCAGATCGTTAGTTCATTGGTAGTGTGTAACTGATAATCTCAACTGGAATCCAGTTCTCAGAAAGTGTAGGGAAGTGTAATAGTCCTTATCGCCTGTGCTCAGCTTTCTTACAGAAACCTATGTTTTGTGTATTTGTTTTGACAGGACGGCAATTCTCTGTTTCTTTAAATTTGTAAGACCTAAGCCCTGAATAGAAAAAGGGGAGTTTCTTCCATCTGGCTCATGGATGATCATCTGCGAGCCACAGCCTGTAATCAAGGATGTATTACTTCCTGTTTATCTTGCCTGGTTATAAATTAAGAAAAATTAAAAATTGAAAAATATAAATTAAGAAAAAAGGATCGTGTGTGTGTATGATACTTTACATGAAAGGCAGTGTATCTATCTAGCATGAAAGATTTTCAAACTGAGCCACAGTTGTAATGATTTTCCACCAATTATGATGGAAAAGACCCTTAACATCGTTGAGTCCAACTGTTAACCTGGCACTGCCAAGTCCACCACTAAACCATGGCCCTAAGTACCACGTCTGCATGCCTTTTAAATACCTCCGGGATGGTGATTCAAACGCTTCCCTGGGCAGCCTGGCAACCCTTTCAGTGAAGAAATTTTTCCTAATATCCAACCTAAACCTCCCCCGGCACAACTTGAGGCTGTTTCCTCCCATCCTTTCACTTGTTACTTGGGAAGAGAGACCAACACCCACCTCACTGGTTGTTTGGCATGTGCTGACAGGGAGGTGTTGGTCATCTGTATACTGTGACCAAAAAACTGCTGTCTTATTGTTGTCTCCATCTTTTATGTCTGGGCTAAGACCGTGCAAAGTTGCTTTGCGTAACAACTTTGAGTGTTGAAATCAAAGTAACATTACCAGGTTCCTGCTATGTTTATCAGAGACTTCAAAAACAAGACAACAAAGTAGAAAGCTGGAAAACAGAGCAGAAAGAGAACTAAATGAAACAAAGCAGATTTTTCTTGTTAACATATGTGGTCAGCCTGTTTTGTACCTAAGACATTTACCTGTGCCAGCCTAGATTATAGAATGTTTTTCCCTTTACCTATAACATGGAAGAAGAACTTAGTACCCAAAAACCAACATAAAAGCATAGTTGAGTTGAAATTTTCATCAATATAGAAAAGTTAAAATGTTTTTTAGTCAAAATGTTTACTGCAAGAAAAATGTCTCCTTTTCTAATTTACTTATATTGGCACTTTTTTGTGCTGAAAGTTACATCTCAGAATCTGTTTGTCCTTCTATGTTCAGTTTTCCTAAAATATTTACAAATTACCGGTGTAATTGTGACAATGGACCCTTGCACCCTCATGCTTTGGGCTTAGGTGAGAAACTCAGGCTGATAATGCATGGAGTAGAATGTCTTGCTAAATAAAATTATTAATCATTGATAATACGTTCACCAACAGCATTTTGTGGTGAAAACAACAGTATGAATTTTTAAAACTTCAGCTACAAGATGTCCAATTGTTTGTGCTTTATTTTTTAGGTAAAAGACCTCACGAGTGTGGAATCTGTAAAAAAGCATTTAAACACAAACACCATTTGATTGAACACATGCGACTGCATTCTGGGGAAAAACCCTACCAATGTGACAAGTGTGGAAAGCGGTTTTCACACTCTGGGTCTTACTCTCAACACATGAATCATCGCTACTCCTATTGCAAAAGAGAGGCAGAAGAGCGTGACAGCACGGAACAGGAGGAGACAGGCCAGGAGGCCCTCAATAACGAGCATGCTGGTGCCAGGGCATCTCCATCGCAGATCGACTCGGATGAGAGAGAGAGTCTAACCAGGGAAGAAGAGGAAGACAGTGAAAAAGAGGAAGAGGAGGAGGAAGAAAAAGAGATAGAAGGACTGCAGGAAGAAAAAGAATGTAGGAAACTACAAGAAGTAGAGGATGAAGAAGAAGAAGAAGAAGAGGAAGAAGAAGAGGAAGAGGAAGAAGGGAAAACTGAAGGTAGCAAGAATGATGAAGCTGTAAATCAAGCAAGCAATGCAGATCCAGAAGTTATACAGAATAATGGGCAGGTGTCGGAAGAAAAAAACAAATAAAGCTTAAATGATAGTTTTTTCTATAAGGAAAAAAAAAGAATTGGTAATGAAGTTCATTCTATATTATACATGCTTTTCATGGAAACACAGTAGCCTGCATACTGTTATTTCTGTTCACTACTGTGTAAAAAAATATATATATAAAAAAAAAAGAAAAAGAAAAAAAAAAGAAATCCAGGTGTGCCTGAACCTCAAACTTAGTAATTTTTCACACAGTTTTCAAAGGTAGGAACAAGTTTATAACATGAAGCAGATTAGAAAAATACAGTGACTCTGGAAGCAAAGATTTAACAGGTTTTAGGAAACCTGATTTATTAGACAAGCATCTGGCATCATTTGTTTTATCAGTATTAATTTTCATTCTTAAGTTGATTAATTTTTAAGCTGTACAATTGGGAGAGATTTATATGAATTTTTTTTTTTAATGGTAAAACATTTCCTAAATCCGCTTCAGTATTTTCTTATGTTTTAAAATGTGAGAACTTCTGCACTACAAAATTCCCTTTTGCAGAAACCTGTAATGCAGTTGCAAACAGTGCTTGGCTACCTTTGTAAATTCAACCTAGAAGGTAGCAGTTTATGACATTAGATGTTGTAGTAGAGCATATTATCATTTAAAGTGTATTGTTAGCCTTAAGAAAGCAGATGATAGAAGAACTGAAGTTTCTTACTCGTGATTAAAAATGTAGTTGAAAAGATTGTCGTTGAGTTCTGATTGCAGGGACTAACAGTGTTAATACTGGTAAGGACAGCAAAGTCGTCAAAATCAGTGTTTGTAATTGTGTTTTGAGTATGTAGTAACGATATGAAGGATATGATATGAAGCTTTGTATCTCCTTTGGCCTTATGCAAGACCTGTGTGCTGTAAGTGCCATTTATCAGTATTACAAAGGCTCTAAGCAGCCTTTATCCAATGTGTGGCCTACAATAACTAGCATTTGTTGATTTGTATCAAACTTCTAAACTAATCATGGGGAAAAAAACACTCAGCCATCAGAGAAGTAAGAACACTGGTATATTTCATTATTTAATTATTTGGTGGTATTTTGGGTTAATACCTGACTTGCAGAATTTCTCTACAATAATTACAAGGGAAATTTTCTAATCTGCTTTATTGCTTTATTGGTTTACTTTAATTTCAGACACATACATGACATGTTATCTGGCTCATAAGTATTTTCAAATGTTAGTTATTATGGACCCCATTTATTAACAATGTTAGCTGATTTTTACCTATCAGTATTATTTTATTTCTTTTAGTTTATAGATCTGTGCAACATTTTGTACTGTATGTCTTCAAACCTGGCAGTATTAATACCCTTCTTACTGACATATGTACCTTTTTAGTTTTAGAAAACTTTTATATTTATGTGTCTTATTTTTATATTTCTTTATTTATTACACAGTGTAGTGTATAATACTGTAGTTTGTATTAATACAATAATATATTTTAGTATGAAAATTTGGAAAGTTGATAAGATTTAAAGTAGAGATGCAATCGGTTCTCTTGCATTGAGATTTGATTTAACAGTGTTATGTTAACATTTATACTTGCCTTGGACTGTAGAACAGAAGAATTAAAATGGGAATGTATTAATTTTACAATTGCAATCAATTCATTTTACCTTTACCCAGTTTTTAATATAAAGCTCTTAAATTTTGAAATTCACTGTGTGACTAATAGCATGATGCTCTGCAGTTTTATTAAGAGATTAGTCTAACCATAAAACTCTCATTTCCTTAGTAAGCCAAATTAGAATAATCTTATAAACAGTGTTGGGAACAATGTTTAACATTTTTGTGCCAATTTGTTCCTGTATTCATGTATGTATGTTACAAATCTGAAACTTCATTTTTAAGTTCCTTGTTACATCATGGTCATTTTCTAGTTTTTTACCAGACTCCCCATCTCACAATAAAATGCGTCAACAAGTCTGACTTGCTGTCATTATTCTGGTAATTTAGAAAAAGGTTTTAAGTTATTTCTATGAGATGTTACTCAGACAGGGTTCCTGCTTCAGTGTCGATACTCAGTTTCAATTGTACTTAAGGAGCACGTAAGTGAAAGGTTTGGCTGTGTGCAGGCAAAGGGATTGCTACATTAGTTTATTGATTTACCAATGCTAGTAGAACAACTGAGTTTTCAAAACGAACCATGTGGTTTTGTGATTATTTTTTTTTCTCTTGTATCTATCTAATATACAGTTTAATGCTCTCTTTCAATAAGACTGCTTTTAAAGGAAGTAAGTCTGTAACTGTTTACTTCATTTAGCAATAAGCTGGTGAAAAGGTTGATGTATATATTGCTGTTGAACTTTCCAAAGACATGGCGCCAACATTAGATATATATAATTTCAGTACTGAAAGTATAAAGACTTGAATGTTGTATTACATACGCATGTTTACAGTGTTTTGGAGTTTAAGCAAAGTTTTGAGACTGTTCTTTGAGCAAAGTTTTGTTCTTTAAGCATCACTAAAAGGGGATTTCAGTTGTTAATTTTGGGGTTTTTTACATGAACATCATGTAAGTTATTTTATATTCACATATCTAAGTTTTGAATAATTCTCAGTCTTACTGTCTCAACATTAATACATGTAAAAGATTTATCCCATATATTAGTCATTTTACTTTGTCTGTATTTTGCTGTACAGTGTACCAAATGTTGCACTTTTAAGTAGAGTAAGCTCCTAACTTAGTGGTATCATTGAGATAAACATGAGAAAGCTGTTTTTAAAAAAATAACCATTTATATTGCATTAATAATGTTGCCTTGTAATTATTATCATAAAAGAATCAATCAGGTAGCTCAGGATTTCTTGCAGGTAAAACTGGCTCTGCTGTGCTCTAGGTAATGAAACATACCTTTTTGAAACTATGTTAAGATTTTTCACATTTTTCATATTCCAGGAACATCTTACTTGTCTATAGTAATAAACCCAGTGAGACATCTGTTGAAGTGGGAAAATTTTGCTGTCTTTAGTAATAGAACAAAGAATTTTAATAAATCCAAGGTTACTCACATAAGTGACAGCTGCATGTGAAAGGCCAGTAACTTCGGTTTCCAGAACCTTAAATGAAGCGAGAGAAACTATGCTTGGATAGAGAGCAAAGTCCAGGCAATTTCGATTCAGGAAATGTTACCGGGTTTGGGAGGAAAAAATTTATATTTATTACTTAGCCTATGAAACCGTTATTAACATTTTTATCTTCAAAATGAATTGGTATATTGAATTTTGCATGTGTTGAGCTCAGAGATGCCTCTGATGTTTGTGACCTTATAACATCATTCATTATCCATTTGAAAAACACAAAACCTGCGATGCATCTTCATTGAGCAGAGTAAACTCATCTGGAATCTAGAGGTGCTCGGGAGGTGCGGGCTTTGTTCCCAGCCCCATCAGTGAGTGCCTGCAGTGCAGATGGCTGTGCAGTGCAGGGAAGCCCGGGCAGCTGTGCAGGAGTCCGTCCGCCGAGGTACCAGAAGCAGTCCAGCTGCAGCCACACAGACCTTCTAAGTTAATGGCAAAGCAGTTGGAAGGAAAGTAAGTTTCACACATGAAAAAAAAGTGAAAGCAAAAGTGTGAAGGTTTTGTGTTCTGTCCTTTAAAGATAAATAAGAGTTGGGAAAGAGCGGTAAAAATGGAATGTAGTTTTAATAAAACTTCACTGTCCTGTGACCTCTTCTTTGGTCAGAAGATGAAAAGTCCATCGGTTGCCCTGTGTGCCCAGGCTGTTGGCTGTGTCAGCTTCCTCATGCTCATCTTGGCTAAGCAATCGGGGACAGTCACCACTCCAGCCTCACAAAAGAAGTGTCCTTTGGACGCAGTATGGGACAGAGCACTGACCTGAGCCTGATGTTCTGGTTTTGGTTCTGCTACTGGCCCATTTCCTGACTCCAGAATATAATTAATTGCTATGTTTCAAAATCAGTTCCAGTCGCAAAACTGTGACAGTGGTGTGCCCTCTTTTATCAAGTAATTTGAGAATAGGAAAATATTACCGAATCACTATAGGAAGAATGTTAGAGAAGTAAATACTAAGTTCTGTACCCTGGGACGGGGAATACCCTTCTGAGATCCTGAGCAAACGGGAGCAGAAAGAGAGACTTAAGGCTACAGAGAAAACTAGAAGATACGTTGAAGTAACTGCTTTCTCTTTTACTAGTATTCACGTGGCATCCCAGTGGTGATTCTGGGGGCATTCTCAAATTCCTCATACCCACATTACTGTCTGCTTGCTGGTTTTCTGGAGCAGCCTGTCCATATGTCTAATTGCTAACATAGCAATGTTCAGCAATCTGGTATGTATGAGCTTGAAAGTTTGGGGTTTTTTAATTGTATTGAATTACAATAATCAGATAAATTAGTGGATACTGAAAAAAGAAATTGGGAAGTTTTGTTAGTTTGGCTAATCTCAGAGTGCCAGTGTGTTACAATAGCTATCTTAACTTTTAGTAGAAGAAGGATGCACCATGGTGTATCAACCCAGAACACAATATAGTTACCCTAAGAGGCACTATTCTTCAGACAGATTGAGTAAGAATTGCTTAAACTGGCAACAAGTGTTGTGTTTGCGCTGTGGAGTAAAATTATTCTAATGCAATTATTGCTGGTAAACCCACAGTCTGTCTGTACAAGCAGCCCTTTATTGATGTTTGTGCTGGCAAGGCGTGCCTGGGTTGGTGGTGGCCACAGGACTGAACGACGATTTTAAAGCAAAGATATTTACCAGAGAAAAAATACGACACTACTAAAAGCACAATTTTTACCACAGCCAAATGTTACATTGGGGCTTTTATCATCAAAGTGAGGAAGCATCAGGAGTTCGCACTCCAAACCAACATAGAAGTCTATGGTGAAAAAATTAAAATACTTTCTAGTGTGCAGAAGACCATTAGAGGTGAAGGTAATGATTTGGGGATGAAAAAGTCCATTTTGCACATGGAGGCTGCAGTCAAGGTAGGTGATAGCTTTTGAGCAGAGGAGGAGGAGAGAGGGAAGAGCTTAATCTGTGCTGTCCTGAGCGCTTCTTGGAAGTGTGTTCTTTTTATGTACTACCAGTGTGTAAATACGCACATAATTCTTTGCTTGGTTAGAGGTTTTGTTGTAGGTTTTGCAATTCACATTCTGGTACTTAAAGACAAAAGTTGGGTTTTTTTCTCTTTCCTGGGCAGAATAGCTTGTTTAATTGTTACTAGAATAATCCCTAAATTACATAATGGAAATTCAATATTAGAGTATCTTTTGAGTCTGTATTTTATCATTTATTGTTCATTATTTTCTTGGGCAGCTGTAATGATATTTGCACAGTCTGTTTTTCACCCCAAAAAAATGAATACCAATGGGTTATGATGATCAAATTAACTCCTAAAAGTGATCAAATATTTACAACTTTTGTTTTATCCCTCTGCTCTTTCATGATGTCTGGTCACTAATCTGTCACAGAGTCTTCTTAATTGTGTGTTTTATGCCTATCATACATGTTGTATGTATATTGTCTCTAGGAGAAACAATATATTTCATTGGTTCACAAAAAAAAAAAAAAATCTGCTCATCTTTTAAAATGTAATTAGCAAATAACTGATAGTTGGGATTAAGCATGAAATGTGCTGATGTCAGGAGCACTTTTGTGGCAAAGTTTGTCCTAGTAGCTTGCTGAATGTGAAAGACACGTAGAATGAATCTACAACTAGGTAAAGTTCTCCAAGGCCTTACTTCTATGCTAGCAGATCCCAAAAAAGATCTTTAAAAATTATGAGGACAATGGGAAGTAGTCTTTCAAATAAATACATTGGGAATGCCAGATTGGTCTTTCTTTTAGTTTTCCAGTGAGCCTCAAGTTCTCATATTCTGCTTTTAGATTTTAACATTTCAGTATTGGGGACTTCCCTTGGGTTCTGCTCATCTTTGTGTAAACTAGGGTTTGTGTAATGATCATAAGATTTGCATAGCGTGTTAATTCAGGAATTAAGGGGATAAATGAATTAAGCCCTAAAAAACCTGAAACGCACCTACAGTAACTTTGTGTCATTCCTCATGAGTTTCTGTTCCTCTTCTACCTGGAAAGCCTGCTCGCTGTCAGGACGCCCAGGGCCCAAAGGCAGACCACAAGTTGGACAGCACTTTGCGTGACTGGGGGCTGTTCCCAGCTCCCACTCTTCAGGAGCTCTCTCGTTAGGCCAAATCCTGCGTGACTGCTGATGAATGTCGCTGGACCCCTTGCATGCTATGAAACTTTCTCCATTTTTAATGACAGGTAAGCCATTGCGAAGATACAGAGGCAACATTTTGGTCCTTCAGCGTGCAAGAATAAAATCCGTTGGACCAAATTGTTCAAGAAATCAGCTCATTGGAATATCGTGCAAAATTCTGAAAGTACCAAAGGCTTCCAATAGATTTGAAAGGCTATGTCGCTGTACACAAATGGGTACTTGGAACTGCTTCCCCCCTGCTCCTGAATCAAATCAATCCAATAATGGGAAAACATTCCTGCGGACAGCAGTCCTCCATTTCTTTTCCTCAGCCTGAACGTAATGCTGTCACTGGTCTCCTCCAGACCCAGAGCTGAACAGCTACCTGACTTGTACATGCTTCATTTTGAGTCCTTGTGAGCAGTAAGTGCTGGAGTGAGTGGGAAGGAAGATTTCCAGTTTCTGATGGTCGGACCTGGTTGTTCTGCCAGCGGCACCTTTCCACAAGCTGCTGCTGCTACCAGCCAGGGACTGTTTGAAGTGGCCATGGTTACAGCCCGGCCAGGTCACAGGATCTCGGCTGTGGTTGCACAGATAGCAGGACCTTCCATCAAGACAAGCTGACTAAGTTGACACTGAGTCAGCTTTTTTCCCCATTTAGAGAGCTCCAAAGAATGCCTCTGGCAGGAGCCAGCAACCATGCTTTGGAGGAGCTGCTGGCCTGAATCACCCGTGGGCAGGGAAGAGCCACTCCTCAGTCTGCAAATTACAAATTCTTGATGGTAGTGACTCCTGTTCCCCAAAACATGACATTGTCTTTAGAATCTTCCTTTTATCTTTTTAATCAGGCTACTTCTTATTGGTGTTCTGGTCTCCAAGACAATCTGTTGGGTCAAGTGCTCTTAAAAGATCCTGAAGCTTCATGAGGTACTGTATAAGCCAAGGAACAAGGAATTCTAGCATGTGCACTTGTGATGAGTGTTACCACAATTTCTGTATCTTTTCCAACCCTAATTAGAAGGCCAGTTTTCCTGTCTTGGGGGGGACAAAAAAAAAAAACCACCACCAGATAAAAAGAAATTGATAATGTAGCCTGCACAGGGTTATTCAGGCAGAGCTGGGAGCAGGATTGAGGTCTCTAACATGGGCACGCTGTCTGCTTTTACATTAGCATGCACTTTGTTCTGAAGGAATATGGCGAATGGCACATTGCTGTGATTTTTCAGCGGCACAGTGGAGCCCACCCTTCAGCAGCCACACTGCTTGACAAGCTTGTCCTCTGACACTGCAGCCAAGGCTGGTTTTTCAGCTGAAGCAGCAAAGATTCAGACTTTGTATACAATAAGGGTATCTTATTCAGGGACGGCAGATGCCAAAAAAGGGGCTGGTGGGACATTTGTCTAGGTGGTCGGTTGCCACTGGCAATTTACTTCCAGAACTGTTTCCAGACACAAGTATTATGTGCCTCGTTGCTCCCTACAAGGGCTGATGCTGGGATCGCTGCTGTAAGCGAGGAGGCAAGTGTGCTGTCAGTCTAGGGGGAGTGCACGTTCTGCCAGTGACTCTTAGGGAGGGGAAAGAAGAAAAGCTTTGCTGATTTCCTACAGCTCCTGCTGGCCCAATACATCATCTTGTTCCTTGTAGGTTTTTTTTGTGAAGGCCACCTGTCAGGCACAGGTTGTCTGGGTCCTGATGGCTCCCCAGTGGGGGCTCCAGCTGTAACCCCCAGGGAGAGGAGTGAAGGGGAAAAAACACCTCAGTGCAGCAAAATGTTCCATGTATGAATAATCTTTCTTTACAGAAATTGCTCAACTCATGATCACTTGTGTAAGTAAAACCATTGTAAGTCTTTTTCTCCTTTGTGGTTAAAATATTCTGGTGGGGTTTTTTTATGTTAAGGAAAAAAAAAAAACTTAATTCCTGCTGTACTGTAGTTTATTATTTAATGTAATTCCTAACCGTGGCCCCACCATCTCTGGCTAAGAAGGGCAGTACTGCATTGCTTACTCCCTGATAATGGAAATGTATTTGGTTTGGTGAAATCTGAATCTGTTCAGCTCACTGTATCTAAACCTAATTGAAAAAAGCTGGAGAATCTGATGCCAAAAAATGCAGATTTTCATGACCAGAACCACATATAGGTCAAAGATCATTTATGTTCCTGATTTTTTAAACTATATGTTAAAAAGCACTGTTCAAGTCCATCTTCTGCTCCTCCTGCTACGTAGTTTCTACCCAGCTGCTCTCAGTTTTGCCCAATCCACCCAAACATGTGCACCCCTTGTGACTGCTGTAGGTAAGTAAGATTCTCTTCTTGTTGTGGCCATGCTCCGGTGACTGTCTCTACTGATGGAAAAAACAGCATTTGAAAAAGCCAAAACAAGAGGCAGTCTAGCTTCATTGTCACCGCAGAACTGGCTTATGCAGTCAACCAGACCATTGCACCATAGTCTAGTCAAATACTTACTTCTAAGCAGAAATTTTAGATTTCTGTGGGATTTCTCATGGTTGATACCTTCCTATTTCACAAATTAGCTTTTCCTGTAATTCTATTGAATGAGCCGTCATCTGTAGCTTCTGAAGTGCATTTTGCCCACCCTTCTACTTAGGTGTTTAGACATGTAGCCTTAGCTGATGTGGAGTTTGCTGAGTGCATGCTGGTACCCAGCTCTCCTTGTGGAAAGCAGAGTCGTTGCTCCCCCAAAAAGTGCATGTTACCTTACCGACAGTGTCCTGAAGCACACGGAGATGCTCTGCTGAATGACTGGCAGTGGCAAGGGGTGGAAGAATGCTGCTGTATAATCTCTAGGGTGCTCTAAATTTGGGATAACGATGTATTTCTCAGTCAGAAAATAACTTAAGTATCCTTGCAAAATACCGTTCCCTTGCTATTAGTATCTGGTAACCACCAACCTTGGTTTTGGCCTTGGTTTCCTAAGCAATGGCGCTTGTGAGCCTGTGCTGCATGTTCCGTTCTCTCATCTTACAATACATTTTGACCCGATGACTATGCCTGGCCAGCTGTGACAGAACAGATGATGTGTCAAAGATCTGAAGTACTTGCATGACTTGTGAAACTTGGCTGCCTAGGACAGAAGATGAAACTAATGTCCTTGTTAGGGAAAGACAGGTATTATTCAATCCCTTACTATGGTAAGTGCAATTCTGAACCACCTCCAGCATGTGCCACTGCTTGTCTGGCCAAGAAAGGTAGGGAAGGTGATAGAGGTGATAGAGAATTCATAAGTTCAGTTGCTCTCTTGTCAATGCTGTTATTTGAGAGGACAAAAGAGAAAAGAAAAACCACACAAAAGCAAGTATTTATTTCTAATTAGTAGATGACTATTGCACTGCCTTTAAAAAGGAGACTTGAATTATGGTACTAACTACAGCGTCTGGCCATTATTCACATGGGGAACTGCCAGCAAGACTGACACCCTCATCTCCATCACATGCTAAGAATCATGTTTATTTGTTCACTCTTCAGCCAAACAAATATGAAATTCTGTCATGCAAAGTAGAACTAACCCAATAATAGAGTCTTTGTTTTCCAGGACGGCCAGAACAGAACATGCTGCCTTTGAACCTCCTCATTTCAATGGAAAAACTGAGTTCATGTTTCATATGTCCCTCATGAGTGCTGTAACATGGACATAATCACAGATTATCCTGTTATTCCCACACCAGTGTGCAGCTCAGCCCAAATGGTTTAAGTGGGTTTAAGTCTGTTTCACTGTGCTCCCCAAGCGGTACAGGTGAAGGAAGACCTGTTGTCTGTGGGATCTGATGGATTAGTCATCACATTGATGCTGGTGGACTTCTGGGAATGCCAGAAGCAGATGTTTAAAACTCCCGAGAACTGTATTTCCAAACACTGAGCCTGCAATTCAACAAATATTGCAGTCGGTATTAGCAAGTGTTCCTGCTGCTGGAAAGGAGATGGTCCCCGCTCATCCTTTGCCCCCTCCCAGGCTGGTACAGCCCCATCAGGACTGATCCAGTTAACAAGTAACCAGCCATTTTTCCTGGATAATTTTTCAGCTGGATCAGTTCACTAACACCAAAGTTCTTGCCAGAGCAAAAGAAAGGAAGGTTGGGGCGTGGGGTTACTCCTTTCACACTGGTGTAAAGCAGGCACTGAGCACATGCTGAGCTACAGTCTGAGATGCCCAGGGCATTCTTGCCTCCTGAGGACGCAGCTTCTGCTTCCACGGGCTGCACTTTGGTATACAGATGCTGAAAGAATAAACTAGTTCGGATTGGAGCAGTTTAGTCCTAGTACTGGATCTAGATGAAATGCTTTTTAAAGCTGTTTTATACATACTGATAAAATTTATCAGTTTATATTCACCTTTGATTTTGCCCTTCTGAAAGGTTCTCCAATTTAAAGCTGGTTTGCCAAAGAGCAACAACCTGTACAGTTTATTTGGGAAAGACTCATGCCCCAATATCAGTGGTGGGAAACAATTTAGGAAAGAACATCTCATTGCAGTCTGTAGCAATAGCAGCTCACAGTTAAACACGAACTACTGGGTTTGCTTTGCTCCTAGTACTGCACAGACATTTGTTACACCGAACTGCAGTGCAAACAGCGTTGTGTAAACAAACGTCTTTGTTCCCTGTATACGTGGCTGCATTGACTTCCAGCTATTGCTAAAAACTTCATCGATTTCGTGATGCAAGCAGATCATTTTGATTTTGAGCTAAGAACCACTTCCTGTACTGGTTGACTTAAAACAGTTCTTCCCCACTCTCCCACTCTGTCTGTGCTCTGCATGCTGCTGCTTTTGGTAAAAATAGTAAGTAGAGGCTGGTTTACATGTATTCTACTCTTCCGGATTTGCTTTATCCATCACAGCGTTTCTGTATGTTTTGGTACCAGAGTGAAGCCCAGAACAATGATGTTTAAGACAGTACTGATGGCCAACTGAAGTAAATTTGAAAGGCAAGGAAGACCCCAGCAAGAGTGGGCTGCTGGCAGCATGACGTGTTCCCTGCAAAGGCACAGGACTACTTTAATCCAGGCTGCTGAGTTATTGTCAGACCTAGAAAATGGCCTTTGCCCTATTGTATCAACATCTTGTTTTCACTTTCAAGCTGTTACAAGAGCAGAGGGCACGATTAACTCTATCAGTCATTTAGCATATTCAGAATTAGAATGGGTTGGGTTTTCCCTTGCTGATAAATGAGCCATTGGCAGCAGGTTGTCATCACACTGAGACTACAGGCTAGACATAAGAAAGGACTTGAGGGCCTGACCCAGGAATGAAGTCCAGGGATCTCTGTTGGGAAGATATACAGTGCAAAGGGAAAATAGGGTGCACCAAAATGTGATGCAAATCAGCTGGCACTGCCTTGGCTCAGGGATGCCCTCAGGTGCTTCTGTTCACACACACTCCAAAACATGGATTTCTCCCTGAGAATCTGCATTTTTCTGGACCTGCACTGGACAGGCCTTACTGTGCTCCTTCAAACCCCAGTCCCGCCCACATCCAAAAGGTAAAGTTATTCATGTTAGGAGGAGGAACTCAACATCCTATTTAATCCACCCATCATCACCTCAGTGACTGAAAACTGTAACCCAGCAGACAGGCTATTTCAGAGCAGGGCTGAGGTTGTCCCTTTCCTTTTATTGAGGATGTTTTCCTCTTTAGACAGTATTTCAGGACCTGGGTGAAAGGAGAAGATAGAGAAAGGAGACAAGACTCATACAAACAAGCACAGGCACCAGAAGGAACCTGTCTCTGATCCCATGGAAAAAGCAATCACTTGGTGGAGAAGATGCACCTGTGCTGATTGCTGTGTCCCAAGAACTGATCCATGCACGTTCAGCCACCAAAATGGAGTGGATGACAAGCACCAGCCTGAACACAGCACAACATCCTTGGTGAGCGCTCTCGCTACAGGCTGCTGCACAAGGGACCTCTTCCACCCAAGCTTTAGAAGAAAACACTGGCTGTGCCTGTGTTTCACAAGGGGCAGAAATCATCAGTATGCATGAGATGGGCTCTGTGAACAGCCAGCAGGTCAGGCTCCCCGGGTGATTTGGGGATCTCCCAAAAACTAGGTGCCCTTCACCTTCTTGCCTTAGGCAGGAAAGATGCGCCAATCTACTGACACTAAGGTGACCCTGAACGTCTGGGCAGCAGGGACCTTTGGGTTCCTGCCCAAGGAGCCGAGGGCTATTACAGGCACTTACATTAGGTCTAGATTTTGATATTTACATCATGTCAGCAAATACATAAACTGGCTGTTTCTATCAGCTGTGACAACAGAAAAGAAATGCCTCAATGTCCATTCCCTCACTGGTTTTCACCCAGTCTCCACACATCTCCCCAGTGAAGGGAATGGCCCTGCAGTGTTTTCAAACCTGACCCCACATAAGTGCTTTTATAGCTATCCATATGTCCGTTAGCAAAGCTTCCAAAATATTCCCAAAGGTCAGCCTTGTTCCCCCTGCCCCCAGGTGAGCTGTGTGCTGCCCTACTGAAAAAAAGAAACTAAACCAACATTTTTTGTGGGGGTCGAAGTGGTTCTTCCTGCCTTACATTGTCCCTTTCTGTCAAAGCCAGGCAGCAGAGCTGCCTGGGAGGAGCCTGCATCCTACCCCAGTGCAGGAATAAGTGGGGTGGCAAGCAGAAGTCCTGGATCACAAGCATCACATTCAGGGATGTAAACAATCGAAACGTCTCTACAGCAGGAAAAGAATCTTGTCTCTGGTCCAGTTTCCCTATCTTTAGAGGAAAGATAAGTATAAATCATTATCCACAGGCATGCTGTGGGATCTAATTTCAGCAATGCCTAGCTGGTGAAGCGTAAGAGCTCTAGGGGAGTGAAGCTGTAGCCATGCAGATGGGGTTGGAGCATTGCCTGTGGTATGGAGGTCACCTGGCACTCAGTTGCCAGATGCCCTGTGCAATATGGGCTGCCCTGTACTGCTCAGATCCCCAGCCTCATCTGAAGGGAAGACAGGCGTTGGCATTCCTGCACTTTTGCTGCAACACATTAAATCCCACGTGCTTGATGCAACTCTCCCATGGTTGCAGCACACCCAGGGCCTTGGGCTTGAAGACAGGGCACAAAAGCAGACATATGTCTCTTGGCTGGTTCAACATTTACAGTCTGACAACCCTGCTTGACTCTTCCATAGCAAGATCTGCTTCAAGCTGCTTATCATTTTTTGCAAAAGCTCTATTTTTCATGTGGAGACTTGTCTCTCAGTTATTTTTTTAATTGTTTCTACCACCTCCCCCCAGCAAAAAAAAAAGTAAGGGAGAGAAGACAAGCGTCTTACCCTTTGAGGAAATATGTGAGGAAGGTGCTGGTGGAGCATCGCCAGTATTATGTGAGAAGAGGCAAATCAATGCTTTTCTTTCAAAGGTGGGGGTTGCCACAGCTCCTTTTTCTACTGGACAAGGTGGGCAGCAGGTTTGCTGAGGTCAAGTCTTTCCTGTCTCTTGGGACAGTACTAAGGTAGAGACCATCCAGACAGAAAAGGAGCACAGCAAACCCTGTTAAAATGTGCAAGAAGTAGAGGCAGGCCAGGCAGAGAGATGGGCCTTTGCAGACCCCAGGCTGGGGCTCGGGCTTGGGGCACAGCATCCAGCCACTTTGATTTCCCCCATGGCAGCTGTGCATGCTGGTCTCCCATGGACATGCTCATGCTGGAAAGCAGGGCTGTCCACATGTGGGATGGGAAGAGTGTGTTCTACCTTTTATTTGCCAAAATACACAGGTTTTATTTATGTGTATTAATGCAATTAGCTCAATGTTTATTTGTAAAGGTAAAAAGCTTACTGCAATTTCAAATGGTATCAGACAAAGCATTGTGAAGGATGATTTCAATATGTACTTCACATGCTTATTACTGTGGTCAGGCAAGAAGAGTTCATGTGCAAGCAGACTGCAGCCCTGAAAGGCTTTTGTGCTTCATAACCAATCTTCTCTGAGACCCAATGAGCTAAGGAGAAACACGATAACCAGATAAAACTGGAGGCAGTCATACTTCAGCATTATTTAAGCCTGTTGTGCAATACCTCATAATAAAACCACCAGTCATAAAGCAGCATAATTATTTACCTTCATTTCACAGAAGAAAATCCTCCCTGGAGTCAACCTGGTATTTCTTTTTTCTTTTCGTGTTCCCCAACAAGCCACTGTTGGGCAACTATGTTGTAGAGACAGGAAACAGCAGCTGACTACGATGGAGGATACTCGTGACTCTCAGCAGAGGGGCGTCGGGCTTTTTACAGCTGTCTCCTTGACTGATTCAGGAAGAAAGAGTCTCACTCCTTAGAGCCTTTTACTTTTTGGTGCCAGTAGTCATGATTCCAAGCCATAAAGATCTTTGCCACTGCTAGTAACAGGCTCTCTAGAAGAGCAGCCACGGAAACCTCTGCACGTTGGCAGGCAGGTCACAGCATTATCTCAGTGGCCTGCAGTAATGCTGCCAGGGGCGGACACCATCCCTCACCTCCAGCGCTGGGTGATGTTCCTTTCATCCAGCAGCGTTTCCCTTACCCTGTTTTCAAGAGGGAGCCAAAATACAGCAATAATGAGGATATTTTAGTGTGATAACTACAGAGACACAAATGAGAGTAAACTGTCCAGTTTTGCACAAGAAATAGAGACAAAGGGTAGCTGAAAATCTGGAAGTTGCCTGCATTGCCTTAAGAGATCGCTGCCAGCAGCTTACATCTGTGCACCATATGAGCAAGTGAGAAAGTGTCTTTGAGAAGGGTGTAATGTTGGTCCTGTGTCAATAATGGACCTAGTCCAAGGTACTGAAGCATCTGCTCTGTATTTCAGTATTTTATTCCTTACACTTGTAAGGATATTCAAGTAGGCGAGCATCTACACCTAAAAGACTGCATTTGAAAGAGAAGCTGAGATGTGGTCACCACCAGCCAAAATACTCACTATGCTAGGAGGTACTTTGGGCTCTCCTTCAGGTAACTTGTCAGCATTAGAATCAAATGATCACCACATGTAGGTCTATAAACCTCCTAAATTAGCTGTGCAGAGAGCAGCTCTGCAGAGAGCAGCTCTGCAAGGGTTTTTGCTGGATGGTTAAGTGCCAGTGCAGGTGAATTAAATTATTATTGGCTCCAAGTGTGACTCCCATATGTTAATTCATTACCTGCGGCTGAATTGCCAGCAGAGTAGAGCAAAGCTCTTTCTCATCTCAGGGAGTATCACCAAAAAAGAAGTGGTTTGTCAGTGGAGCCCCAGAAGAGAGGCCCATAGGCCATCCTAGGTGTGGGATATATGCCTGTGCAAAGTGGGGTTCAGAAAGCAACAGTTTAATCCACATCCTATATGCTCACACCTAATGAGAGCAGAAAATACAGGTTTTTACTGTATGTGATGTGGAAGGGAATGAATCTCAGCCATAGTTTTTCCTTCCTTTTCTCTTCTACAGCCTCTCACTGACCCAGTGAGGGGAGTTCTCTTACTTTTACAACATAATTTGCCGTGCCTTGGGAGAGGTGAGATGCTCTTTTGTGTTGGGGTGTTCCCCCCAGCACCACCAGCGGAAGGCAATTACGATGCTGGCGATGCTCTCTCCTTCCTTGAAGAGTTAATGAATTCCATCCTCCTATTGTTGTAGAGTTTCCCCGGGACCTGCAGTGGGGCAGGATCCTCTGCACTCTGCAAAGGGTTTGCTTCCTGGTAACAGAGCAATCCATTAGCTCTTGTAGCTGTTGTTCTTGAGCTGAAAGCTCTGTGCTCTAAAGCCCAGCAGGAAGAGATAATTAGCACTAAATTGTGTATTCTGGGCAAAATCCATCCCCTTCTGCCAAGACTACACAAGGCCTCAGATACAGTGGAAATATGTGTGGGGTGGATGCTTTTTGCATAAATGTGGAAGGAAGTGTGCATGATTGCACTCTTGGTCAGCATGGCCCAGAAACAGGATCTGGGGTCGATGCAGGTCTGTGCCAGCTCCACACCCTGGAGCAGAGGGTTTGGGAGTAACGGCTCCAGCAAAGGAAGGGCAGGCGGTGCCGGCAGGGGTATGTGGCTGCAGTAACCTGCTGGGGAAATAGCCCCCAATCCCAGCCATTCCCCTTGTCCTGCTACCTTCTTTGGCTTTCACATGTGCACCCTGCTGCCAGCCCTGCTGGGCACTGCATTGCACTTGGTCCCTGGACAAGTTGTGCTTGTGGATGCCCCAGGCTTCAGTTTGGGAACCTGTGCTGTAGGATGGACAGAAACCCCATAGAAACCCCATCTCCTGCCCAGTAGTGTCACTGCAGCATAGTGTACTTCTTTATCCATGCACTGGGTGCCCCTGTTATACGTGATTTAGTAAGCACACTGCTGTTCTGATGCTTCTTCCTCTGCTTGGGCAGCAGGCACAGTTCAGCTGCTTGAGCACAGGCTAGTTGCCATTTTCCCCTAGGAAGTGCCACCCGAGTCCAACTGATGGTCCAGAAACACGTAGGTCTTCTGTAGGCCCTGTGTCATACCTGCCAGCCCTGGCAGATGCACCACTGGAGATACCCGTGCTGGAAATGACTCAAGCTCTGTGTGTCCAGGTTGCATCTCCTAGAGCAGGAAGTTACGAGGCAGACTGACACTGCACAGAAAGAACCATCATGTCCCAGAGCTTGTCTCAGCTTCATCACAGCATTGCAGGGCTAAACTGTACAATCTCCCAGACAACTGGGTATGTTTAAAAGCAGTTGGTTATGATGAATGCTGACCACTAAACCAGATCCTGAGGGGAATCTTGAGGGAAATCTTGAGGGACTTTGATCTGAGCAAGGTCTGGTTCTTCTAAGGACATATTAAAGGTCTGAAAATGCTCTAACAGGTGGTCTAAATCTGCACTGCAAAAGCAGTCCTGCTGTACCAAGCCCACCAAACGAAAGCAGAGTGTGACAGACATCAATCTTCACATCACCAGTTCATAACAGAAGTCAGGTTTCTGCCTGACAGTTAAGTGTTGTTAGGTTTACCTCATCTTCCCATTTCCACACAGAAGACACCCACTCCATCAGCCTTTTTTCATGGGCTGCATCTTCTAAACCTTTTGTCTTTCATATGAGCTCCTTTGGACCTTGTCCAACTCCCATTTTCCTTAAAGCATGATGCCGAGAACTGGACACCAAACTCCAGCTGAGACCGCACCAGTGCCAAGTAGAGCACAATAATTTCTTCTGTGTCTTACATAAAACATTCTTGCAGGTGTGTCCCGGGATGACACTTGCCTTTTCTTGTGTTGTGGACAGACAGTACCAAGGACTCCCACAGTTCCTGCATCTCTAAGGCTGTGGGTC
>JAVJGI010000050.1:66455776-66496848 GCA_035590275.1 Ibycter americanus | reverse complement strand
ACACTTGCCTTTTCTTGTGTTGTGGACAGACAGTACCAAGGACTCCCACAGTTCCTGCATCTCTAAGGCTGTGGGTCCCTCTCTGCACACTGCTGCCTGGCAGGTCACTGTTCATGAGGGCCACAGGTTGGGCTGGTTTCTTGGGGACTTTTACATTTGACATTTCCCTTTCAAGTAGTTTTTACTGTCACCTATTTATTTCTGTCCATTCCTTTGGGCTTTTCAGGATCAATTTGAATTCAAACCTTGTCTCCCTATGGGAAACGGTATAGATCACTTGTGGACAAGATAATAATTTATCTTAGTTTGGGTACTAAAAGAGTTGCCAATCTGCACTGGCTGTATGGACATGTGCTTGAAAGGCAGGGAGAATTAGTTTATCCAAAAGACCCTAATGTTTCAGATAAAGCTTCCTTATTAGATGTCATAATGATTTGGATGTTTAGCAGACAATTCTCAGAATAAAAAAAAAAATGTACGTGTTGTTTGCTGCCTCCTGAGCTGCTGTTCCTGGTCCCTGGCTACAACCAGTTACTCCAGAACTAGTTTTTATTCCACCCCTGCTAAGGACTAGGTGTGATGTGGTGTGAAAGCTCAGTTCAATACTGGGTTTGCCATTCAGGTTACTGGGGCAGTATGGTGGGTGGTGAGCGGCAGCTGAGGCACAGGGGGATCTAGTCCAGTGCCCAGGACTGAGCACGCTGCTTCTCATTATGCACATAGAAAATGATCGAGGGTAAAATCACCCACGGGCATGCAATCTCATACAGATTAGCACATCCTCCTTGAGCAAAGCGTTGTGTTTTAACACTGAACATTTGGTTCATGCCCTAGACTCGAGGCTGAGATTGCCATGCCAGCCTGGGCAGGGTGTCACCCCGCCGTTTTGGTACTCCATTGTGCCATTAAGTAAGCTGCAAAGAACTTTCTGGCATCCAGCTGTCAAATGTATCATGATTAGATCAGAGCTGTGCTGTGAGGTTTCGTGTTTTCTTAGCTGATGCATGCGTTAAATGCCAGCTTCGGCTTTTATAATAGCTTTTGGCCGCTGCCTTCACCTAGCCTGCGCCAGATTTGTGACAAACTTTGTTGGAACATTACTTAATCCTCCCAATATGACAATGAAATGTTGATTTTTTTAAAAAACAATGCACAGTCTGTTTTGCAACTACTTTTGCACCTTTCATGATATTAAATCTAGACCTTTTTCCCACTAGTTTCCATGCGAGAGTGTTTTCAGGATTGCAATGAAGAAAAGGAATTAAAGAAAAAGGACGTACAAACATGGATCTCCAGCAACTGGTTGCAGCTTCAATCCCAGCAGGGCTGTTTGTATAACATTCGTGCAAAGTTAGAAATTGAGTTCATTATGGAACCAGGTTTTTTTCTATTAAAAGCAAAAAATATGAAAATTCCAAAAAAAAATTGGAAAAGCAGGAAGAAAGAAGCAAAGAAGATTCGCAGCAGATGTGTCAGGTGCTGTAAGCCTGGGGAGTGGTGTTAGTTCAAAGAACCTGAGTGGTACAAAATAGATAGTCTTTCAGCAATGTAAGAACCAACATAGCTCTTCAGAGCTATTACTGTGGCAATGCTGTCACTGACTTCAAAGGTGCTGCCTGGACTTGCAAAGGGTTATCAGGGCTTTCTGTGGAGCCTCAGCTATGGGACTACTG
This sequence comes from Ibycter americanus, assembly GCA_035590275.1. Lineage (NCBI taxonomy): Eukaryota > Metazoa > Chordata > Aves > Falconiformes > Falconidae > Ibycter > Ibycter americanus. Next base: position 66,495,175 of record JAVJGI010000050.1, on the reverse strand, counting down.
TTAAGTTCATAAGGACTAGAAACATCACAACCCTTTGAAAGTATATTCCCAAGCGCATCTCATTATTACTGAATAGACCTCTTTCCAGTTACTGGTTGCTTATGGTGCTGGATGGCTCTGGACGCCTGAGAAACAGAAATGTGCTGAAGTTTTATGATGTTTTTTTTTGTTTATTCCTGTATCTGTATGCAACTGCCCCTCCCCCTCCATTTCCTAAGAAAATTCCTGTGGGATTAACAGCACCCACGTGTTGGATTTGCAGCAGCTGCCCTCAGATGGGCTGTGAGCGTGTTCCACAACATAAGAAACAATTTTGCAGCAGAAAAAGCATGGAAAAAGTGGCTTAACTGGATTCTTCAGAGCTGCCAGAAACACCTTGGGTCTTCTGACAATAATCCACAAATGAAGCAGGATTTCTGCAGTATTGGTAGGGTTGCTACAGAGGTGCTATTGGTGTGACAAGTAAATAAGACTTTCGTCCAGTCATAAGATTTGTCATCATTCGTGTGACAAATCCTCATGAATTAACGTGCAAATAAGGAAGGTGGCAGGTCACTTTAACACCCCCTCTGTGTCCTGATTTCTCCATGAGAAACAAAGATACTGGTGTTTGCCTGGATCCCTAGGACATGCCACTGTATTAGCTGAGCTCTCCCCATGAGGGAGCCCACAGGGAACAGCAAGTGATGACGCTGCTGTTGGCGGCCGTAGCTTTTTGTGCAGTCAGCATGTAAATGAATATTCCCTCAGAACCCAGAGCGATCTGCAGAGATCCACCATCACCTACACCACTGTTGTGCTAAGAGAAGCAAAACTGGCAGCTTCAATGCAGCAACCTTTCCCCAGCCCTCAGCTACCCCGCCCTGGGCTGCCAGCTCCCCAGGCTGGCACAGAAAACAGTGATGATGTTTACAGTCTAACTGCATGGTATACATTTAAGGTTATTGTATTGTAGACTTGGTCTTGTCTGTGGAGCCAGAAGGCAAAGGCTGCGCACTGAACCCCAGGCAACAGGTTTCCTGCTGCCGTGCACCTGAACTGTGAGCTGCCAGGGCTGCCTGATGCTGCACACCACAGCCAGTCCCCCACGGCTCTCGGTGTGATCTCGGACCACACTATCCATCCTGCATGGTGAGAGCTTCTTGTGGGGCTGCAGCATTGCACCCATACCCCTTTCAGAGTCTAGGTAGTTATGTACTAGACGACCATAGTTTGGTTTGTGTTTTTTCTAGAACATCATCTCCTTTTCCATTTTATTGCTCTAAGGCTGAGGCTATTTGAGCGGTAGAGGTGTCCTCCTTTCCTTCCTGCACCTGAGCTCCCAGGCACAGCTCTGGGGTCTGGCTGAGAAACCCCCTTGTCCATCCCTCCCACCCTCCTCCCTCCCATCAGCTTCTTCCAGCCCTGCTGGGGTTTGGAGCTCTTAGAAGGAGCAATGCTTTGTTTAACCCTCATCACCTTTTCTGCCTGGAAATTAAAAAAGAAGGAAAAAAGTTAATGTTTTGAGTAAACACGTGAAATTGTTTTGAACCCCCAGAGCTAAGCTGTGGTTCACAATTAATTATGTTTCTCTACAAAGAAATGCAAGAGGTCAAAGGACATGGTGAAGTAATACATTACGGGGAAACTGACAAGGAGAACAGTAAGTTTGGGCTTAAGTGAAAAATTTTTTGCTTTGCTGGCTCTTGGTATGAAGCCAACAACAACAGAGCAGGAGCTGGCTTGAAATGACCATGGAGAGCAGGTGTGCTGCAGACATTGTTGGAACTACTGAGAATAATACTCCAACTTAGTGCACTTCTGTTCAGTGTCTTTAAATAATAATAATAATATTAAGACAGTCTCATGGTAAAGATTTGCCCTTTGTGGGATGCAAGAGCACTGAAATGATGTTTTATTAGCAATCGCTTTGCATCCCTGGGAAGAGTCATATGGGACTCCCACCACGCCATGTGGAAACAAAGAAGTCTCTTTTGTTTAAATATAAGTTTTGTTTTGTACAATATGCAGTTTGTTGAAGTCAGGAGTCCAAAGCCATCTGAATGAAGAGATTTTACTCCCTCCAGAGAGCCACGCAGGCATCTGCTACCTACAAGCCCTTTTGACAGCGGCTCTTTTTGTTCCCCATTTTACGCACTGTTTCACTGTAGTGAGTTCAGAAGCAGCAATGTATTCCCAGCACCAGCAGTCATGACTGCCATTTCCAAGGGAACAGGTACTGTTGTTATGAACCCTGATCCATGCTGCCTGCTCCACAAATCCAGGAAAATCATTCTGTTGCGCTAAAAAACCTTTCGCTCTCCACCCAGTCAGTGGAGACCTTTTCATTAAGTAAAAGCCCTGCGGCCAGATCCTGAGGGGAGATGAGCACCTGAAGTCCTCTTGAAGCCAACAGGAGTTGCTTGTGAGGGCTTAAGACCTCTCAGGATTTGGCTGTGTGGGCTTAACAGTCCACCCACGGACATGCTTTTATTTCCCCCTAGTGTCTATTATTTTAGACCCTGTACTTGCTGCAGCATGTGTTTCTCCTCTGGAGTCATGGCATATAAAATCGCTTTGATTCCTGATACAGCTTCAGCTGACTCCTCACCACCACGCTGGTGAAAGATGAATTAGAAATGGGTTTTCCATGCTGCAGGCATGGCAGAGCATGCCCAGTTTGCCCCCAACTCATACTGTGTGGGGAAATGGAGTAAGATGAAAGACAGACAGCACTAGAAACTTCAGGGACAAGGGAAATCTTTCCACTCATATAAAACTTTAGTGGTTTTTTTTCGACAGTCAGACCAAAAGCAGAGTTGATGTACTGGTAACGATAAGATTTGTACCTGTAGTTATGCTAGGGACTGTAAAACTACACAGGAGGCAATCTTTCTCCTTAAGCATATAATTTCATTGCCAGGCAGGAAAAATTTGCCTTCATTCATGCAAGTGAAGCTTAGATACTGCTCTGAAACTTCCAACACCAAATATCACTGGAGAAAAGCTCCTGGACTGGGTTGTTCTCCATGAATGATGTGGCAAACCATTATTTCTGAAGAAGAAAAGAGATCACACAAGCAGATTTGCTGCATATAACCCCGGTTATATAGCAGTGAGTGACTGAAGAGAAAAGATGAACTGATGTCTTGATTTTGGGATGGTAGTGTTTTGGGGGGTTGATAAATTTTCTTGATACAATGGCAATTTCTTTCCTACGACTAGATTATTAAATTAGTATGGTGCTAATTGCAGGACAGCATTGTATTAGTCATCATCAAGCTCTTCTGTAACTTTAAGTGCTCTTCAGGATGAGATTACAAATATGCAGAGGAAAACACCTGAAGTAATTCAATTTCATTTCACCTGTGTTTTCTTTTGACTGGGAAGAGAAGCACAATCATAGAGACTTATGAAGACACATAATTTTTGCTAAGAAATGAACTAGAATGATCTGCTGATGCAGGGGTAAGGGAGAGGGCATAGCAGGAGAGTTGTAGTCAGTGTCAGAAATAAAAAGGTAAGAGTGAATCTTACATGGGATAAATAATAAGCCCAGAGAGACATATTGAAGGAATAATTACATCAAACCCAGCTGAGTCCAAGTGTGTGTCACCACTGAGGGCAGGGCAGGAGGCAGGTGGGGTGCTTCGGTTTCCCAGGCAATAGATTAATCTGTTACAACATCACTGAAATCTGCCAAGACCAGAACATTGCTGGAACTTAAAAGGCACAAGCTTCCCCAAGTCTTCTAATTTAAATATGCCTTTGAATATAAGATGCGAGAGGGAGGGGGAAAAAAATGGGAGAGCATCCTTTGAGAAGCAGGTGCAGGGGCAGACAGAAAAGTATTAGCTGCAGAGCTGAAAAGGTTTCTAAAAAGGTGACAAAAATACCTGAGAAAATAAGATCAGTCTGGATCAAGAAAAGAACTGAACTGCTACCTCTCAGAGTGGACTGAAAAATCAAAATGAGGCACTTTAATGCACACAGTCTGTGATGGAGTGAGGGAAGGTGGGGAAAAGGAAAGGAAAGCCTGGCAAAGAGGAGGCCAGCTGGGGACTGAGGGTAAGCTCCTTCCCCCTGTTTTCCTGGCAGTCTCCTGCCCTCTTGATGGGTGGGTGGTCTGAGTCAAAGAGCGACAGTGGGAGGCAAATGTGTGTGTATCAGATATGGGGTGATGCCAGGCAGGTGCAGAGGACAGTCAGAGCACAGCATGACTATTACTGGGAGGCAGCGGTGCAATTGATGCTGTTACCGTCAAACCATACAGTGGTCCACGGAGGTTGTTGGTGGGGAATGGCTGCTGGGTGCAGGGGTGGTGGGGAATAGTATGAGAAACCAGAGGCAAAAAGCACAGCTGAAGAGAGCTGGAGGGAGAAGGACTGAGGAGAAAAAGCCATTTCTGCTAGGGCAATTGTCCATGGTGAAGGCAATAGAGGGGTCAAGGTAAGAAGCTTTCCATCTGCTGATAGAGGAGGAATACCCAAATCCCCACTTTTCCTTGGGTCCTCCTGAGTCTAATACTGCCTTCAAGAAACAGGAGGTTTCCCTGAAGCAAATGCAGATACAGAGAGGCAGTGGTGGAACTGGACTTCAGTGCAGGAGGTCATAGGGAGACATGAGAGCGAAGACCCAGTCGAAGCTGGGTAGAACTGATGGAGAGGAAGCAAAGCAGCCCAGGTGCAGTGAGTCCTATTTCCCTGGGGCAGAGAAATTTGGGGAGGGGATGGAGCAAGAGGGGAGAGATGCTGTGGGGAAGATACCTCTGGCAGGGCACAGGCAGCAAGAGAGATGCACAGGAGACAGAAAAGAAAATATAGACAATGTGAAGGAAAAGGGGAAAAAAGGGAAACTTGGCCTGTGCCAGGAGCAGGCTGAGGCCCATGGGGAGAGGGGACTGGGAAGAGAGACAGGGCTGGGGAGACCTTTGAGCAAGGGTTTTAGGCTGAGGGTTTGGGCCAATGAGGGTGTGAAGTTTAGGCAGGTGGTGTGCCCCAACTGTCTTGCCTGCACCACAGGCTCACTGGCTGAGGCAGGGAGAGGCTGCCTACAGCCAGCATCATGGCACAGGGTGGTCATTGTTTGTTGCCCCATTAAAGCTTTTATAAGGTACCTATGGGAATGGAGCAGCAGCTGCTTTTACCAGAGCCACCTATGAAATATCAAATGAGAGATGCTTTAATCCCACTCCTTTTTGTCATCAGCCATAATATCTGCAATGGCAGAACAACCTTAAATAGGTGTTTTGGTAATATTTGCAATGGCAGATGAGACTTAAATAGGTGTTTTGGGTAGAGCAACCTATTTTTCTTTGTGCACTTTGTGCAGTGCAGATTGGTGAGCAGCAGTTTCGTTTCTGCTTTCTGCCTCTTGTAGGTGTGTGTGCTTCAGATGGTGGCCTCTGGCAGGCTGCATAGGAAAAGCATCGCTCTCAGATGTCTGCGAGCAACTCTTATGGGAATGAAATTATGCTCCTTTCCTATGACACTGCCCCGTAATTTAAAAGTAAAATTCACTTTAAGTGTTTACACTCATCATAAGTAATAGCCCAACAGGAGACATAGCCCTGAATTTTCAATTAAATCTCTCTTTCAATAAAAAATAACCTACAATTTCCAGGGGCAGACTGAAATTTTGCTGAAGTTGTACAGTTCTGCATAGTTCAGAGGTTGTTGGATAAATTCCCCAGGAGCACCCCCTCCACCTCCCATCTATCACAGGCACTTGTCTAAGCAGTGGGAGGAAGAGCTAGGGATGACAGTCTGTTGGGAGAGTTGCTGAGAAACGCACAGCAAAAGCAAAAGCAGTGGGAGAGGAGCCAGAGGGGATGAAGCAGCTCCCTCACATGGGGCTGAATGCTCCTTATCACTGGAGAAGCAGGAAATCCTTCAGCTTCTGCAACGGGACTAGCAAAAATGTTAGTTCCTTGGGGTATTTCCAGCCCAGCCCCCTGGCTGGTTCCTCTTGCATAGCCAATGCCCTGCTGCATGCACATGCTTCTTCTGTGCAGTGCTGGGCACCACAGCTGTGGTGGTCTGTGGTGGCCCTGCACCCCTGCCTCCAAGATGAGAAGCAACAGAATTTGGACCTCAAAGTGGAGCCAGAAATAGGGAAGCCAGTTATCTGAAACACAGCGTCCTCATTTAGCCTCTCCTGATCACATGCCTTCTGCTCCTTGACAGCCCTGCGCTCCAAGCCTGCTCAGAGACTGTGCCTTCCAGTCAGAAGTGGAGTCATGAGCTGGAAAAAAAGCAAATACAAGCTAAAATTGCAATGTCTTGAGGCAAGGGAGAAGAAAGAAGAGGAAAAAAATAAAAAGAAAAGAAAAACCTGATGGGGATGGCTGTAATGCTCTGCATCATCTTACATAAAAGCTCTTTCTCAGCTGTCCCAATTTAAAAGTGTGGGTGAGAGTTTAGTCACTTTAAAACTGGCATTTCTGAGGCTGCTGTTGTTTGTCACATTGCTAAAATGAGGTACAATGATAATGGGAAGAAGACACCTGTAAGGATTGGGGTCCAGATAATCATGGCGGAAAAGATAAAAGATTGTTGAGAAAAACAGCATGGACCCAGACAACAACTATAACGGCTATATCAGACTAGATGTTTGCATTGCAATATATTTTATTGAGGTAAATATGTTCTGCCAGATGAACAGTACCATTTCCAGAAAGCTTCATCTTGCCTTCTAGGGCTACTGCATTTTGGTGACCATCTTCTAGGCCCAGTGCTGTTGCCAGATGTGGGGGCACTGACCCTCTATCCTGGCAGTGAAGCTGAGGCCGAACACCAAAGTCTGCAGCCTCCCAGCTCTCAGGGGCTGCATCTGTGCAGCAGGGCAGGCTGACCCTACAGTGCTCCCCAGCATCCTGGTCCCTCAGGACTCACTCTGCATATGCTATGCCTCCAGGATTCCCCCAGGGAAGCCCTGGTGCACAGATGGAGGTGGCCACCATGAGCTTGTGGGAGCATCAGTGACCAAGACAGGACACATCAGCCAGTTCACACAATGGTGTGTGCCAGAGATGGGCAGACACCAGAGGCACAACTCACTTCCAGCTGGGCTTTGTCTCTCCCTCACTTCCCTTACGATGGTGGAAGCAGCTCAGGGCTTCCCACAGCGCTTGGTCACGAGGACAGGGCAGCTCTTTAGCTCTGGCTCTTTCTGGTAAAGGAGCAGGAAGCGCAGCCTGCAGTGGGCTGCCCTCCTGGGCTTAAAAAACCCACAAGGGAAGTGAAACCACCCTTTCTAGAACATGGAAATGCTGAGGGGGTGTTTCATGCTCCAGCAGCCAGAGAGGTTCAAAGGGCAGCAGAAATCCCCCAGTGCTTCGGCTCGCAGCAGCAGTAGGTGTGGGAGAACGGGCAGCACCGCAGACAGCAGAAGGAAGCAGCTGGCAGGTGGCTGAGGCAGTGACGAGGAGCCGCTTGGTCCCTGCTGGCACCAAGGAAGGGGACAAGAGATCAGGAGGGTGTCTCAAGACATGGAGGAGGGCAGTGCACTTGCACTGTGTGGACAGACAGCGACCCGCCGCCAGTCTCAAACACCCGCAGTGGGATAGAGCTGGATGTGTAAGAGCTGCACTGTAACTACCGCGACAGAGGCCAGGATCGGGCCTCCCTCAGGAATCCCTGCAGCATTTTTTCCCCATTTCTACTGTAATCCTGTAATTCCCCTCTTCTGCTTGTAATTTCCCCACAAAAGGGATTCTAAGCAATGCTATGGGATAAGTCCACAAGGAAAGGTTTTCAATATAGGCCCTTTAATCAATGTTTCCTGAAAATCTTATATTGTAATATAGCGTAACATTTAGAAGTAAAGAGATACCTAAAACATAACAAAGGTTTTAGGTGCAATGACCAAATTATAATGGCTGCAAGGGCGTGGGCCTGAGATTTTAAGACAAAACAACATACAATAAATCTTTTTTTTTTTTTTTTTTTTTTTTATTTTTGGTGGTGAAGACAGCAGTCCCCACAGGGACTGTAAAAAGAGGGGCTAGTGGCTGCTAGGAGGCAGCATCCCCTGTGTGATGGAGATCTCATTCTGGTCCTTCCTTGCTTTGGGACAGGGAACAGGGCCCTCAGAGCATCCTCAGGACCCTCAGGTGTTTGGGGGGACCCACAGGTTAACATGACATGGTGTCACAACCTGATCTTCAATGTTATTTTATTTTGTGATGAGGAAGATTCCTGGATAAAGTGGAAAAGAGCAGAAAATCCTTTATGTGACCCTCGGCACCTTCTCCCTTAGGGTTACAACTGCATTCTGCTCTCCATGGGGAAAAAAAACCAACTCAACCTCCCTCAGCAGTGAAGGACTTGCACTATTATCTCCCTCTGACTGTTGCATTGATTAGATTGGAAAATGAGTAACTTTTATCACACTTAATCTGAAATAGCACTATCTAGCTTATGTTTATCCCTTTACATCTACAGAACAGATAATTGCATGATCCTGGCAGTCAGATGCAACACTGTGATGTCTCTTTTGATCCCTGGTGTCAGGTTAAAGGAGCGAAAAATTGAAAGTTAACCTGTGATTTAATACTGGCCACTGTCTGGCTCCTGCTACCAGTCTGGTCTGGGTGGTTCAGACCTTTGTGACTGCCTGCCTGGCTCCCTTCTCACCATGAAGGTTTGCTTGCTGCCACCTCTAATATTAGAGTCTGTGCTGGATTCTGCAGCATGTGCTTTACTTTGAACAGCAACTGATTTTTGCCTAAAAAAATAATCAAGACACAGTTTTCTGGGTTTTTTGGGTGTTTTTTCTCTTTTTTTCATTTCTCTCTTCCTCATTTTTTTTTATGTACAGGGAAAGGCAGATTATTTCAATTAAGAGCCTGTCACTGACAATTGTAAGCAACCTTTCTTCAGTTCAGTGCAGCAGTTGCAGTTTTAAGTTTCTCCCTGCTTCTGTCAGGATCTAATTTTCAAGGCCCTGTTGCCATGGCAGCAAGTTGGAATTTTAATCCAGTACTAAAGGTCAAGACAGGTCACCAGTTTCAGTTCCTCTTCAATCTCCCCATAAAGAGCCACAAAAAGAAGCTGAGATAAAGGTCTGACCTAACAAAAAATTCCAGTCTAGCACACAGCCAGACTTGAAGCTATATTATTTGTATAGGCTTTCAAATTTGTCTGAAACTATTGAAATTCATGCTAAATCAAATATGGACAGCACTGATTCACATTCCTCTCTCTCTGCAGAAAAGCATGTATATCTCCTTAAAACACAGTTAGGTGCATGTAACTTATCAGGGAAAACCCAAAAAGCAAATACTTCAGTGCAGTCTAACAGATAAATAGCTGTGAAAGCAACCCCCTCATTACTGGAGATATTTACTACTTTTGCAGACTCAGATGAGCCTGACAGCTGCATTTAAGTCTTTCTTGTCAGTACGAGGTAGATGAGTCAACACCTTTCTTTCAAAACCTATAAAGACCTTTTTATGAAGCGTTTTGACTAAACAAGACTTTCCAGTAAGGGACAACCTCCTGAAAGCTAAACTACCGTCAGATTTTGTTTACTATTTTTATCTTGAAGGATAAAAAGCTCCTGTGGAAATTAGGAAAAACTTTTTATTTGCCAATTTTCTAGGCCCCCTCCTGTGTTTTCCATAACACGGATTTTAATTAAACAATTGGTTTGCACCTACTGGAGTAAGGCTACAGGCATCTCCCTCCTCCTCCAGGGCTACATCACTTTTTCAGGAAGCTGCAGTTACAGCATTAGGAAAGTCTCAAGATGCATTTTTCCAAGATGCATGGACACAAGTGGGGGAAGCAGCTCTTCCTCCAGGAATTTAGAAGAGTAATTAGCCTAGCAGTGGGGAATATTTTCCTTTTTCACCGTTTGGGAAGATCTATTTGTAAGGTAAAGCTATTCTGAATCTGTGGCTCCAAGGGCTATCCAAGACGGAGGATGAGTGAGCATGGCCTAGCCCCATGGGGTGTTGTGAGAACTTCACTTCATAAAAAATAAGCCCTCTGGCCAGAAAATTGATAGGCTTTGGAGCCCTGCTGAGCCCCTAGCCCAAAGGATAATGGTAGCAATATAAGTTCTTCTGGATGGAGAGTGTAAAGCTGAGAAAAATGTGGTGGATTATTGGGGTTGTCAGAGGGATTCAGAGGAAAGATGCAAAGGATTAAGTTGTGATATTAGGAAAAGTGGCTGTTAGTCTTACCTAGGATATTTAGAACACAAATTGGGAGTTTCAAGCCCACTCTGGTATTATGAATGCCAAACTTCCTGGCAAAACCCATTCTTCTTTCAAGCTTATCACCCATTTCCGATTCTGACTATCTTGCAGCATGGTGCAGATGCATCTGGGTGACAATTTTCTCAGTTTGTCTCAGGCTACTGAAGCCTACAAAGCCAGTAAGATATGACAGTAAGAATTACAGGGACTAGAGCAAAGGGTATCAGTGAAAAAAAAGCCAGAGAGAAAAATGGCTTGGCTCTGAACCTGGAATTTACTGACAGGTCAGAGTTAAGATGAAGGGAAGCAGGGTGAGGTCCAAATTATGGTGGCCAAAAAGCCAAGCAAGAAGTTGGTTTATATGCATTTTATCAGCAAGTGTGCAGCTCACAAACCAAATGGGTGGGAGAGGTACCGAGTGTGGTAGCTTCCTCTGCTCTACCCTAATTTACATTTTCAGATTTACTGAGTACATTTGTTTTTCAAAATGAATGTTTGAAGTTCAGAAGTGATTCCATCCCACAGAAATGTAAATTGGGAGGTCGGTTTGAGACTGGCCTTAAGCCATGAAGGCACAACATATGCTGCTGCCTGTAGAAAAGCTCTTTAAATACAGGGAAACCTGTGACAGATTTGCAGTCGAACCAGTTTCCAAAATGGGAACTGATATGTAGCGGACAGAGAAATACATCCCGAATTCAAACATGGTAATGCGTGTTGTTTACCGGCCTCTATTAATACTGACACCTCAATAGCTGCAGTTCAGGGGTTGCATACATTTGGCAGTGACGCAGTAGTGCATCCTACTTGGGAACAAAGTAGTTCAACTGCTGCTCATTAGTTAGGGCAAATAAATGTTGAATTTTTAATGGAAGGTTATACAGTACCAGAGGAAATTCAAAATGGTTCAGTGCTCACTTGAGTTGCAATCAGCAGTGCTGGCAAGAATGCAGTTGGTTAGCTTGTTTCAGGCATTCTTAAAGGCAGTTATTATGTAAGTCTCCGATTGTCAAGAAAAATTATTCCACATTGATCAGCAAAATATAAGAGAATTAATTTAGTTCTGTTCCCACAATCTTTTAAACTGATTTATAAACATGTCAGGAGAAAGAGATCATGGAAAAGAATGTATGAGGAAATAACTTTATTTTGACAGGGAGGTTAAACTGTATGTGAGCCAGCTGAATAATGAAAACAAATTAAAAGTCTAATTTAGAAATTATTTTGAATAATGGGCTTATCTTCAAGGATACAGGGCTTTTAATTATGACACTGGATTTTAATGTTATTTCACAGCAGCTGAAATATTCTGCAAGTTTGCTTCTATAGGCAACTGTCCATAGAAATGCTTGTATGGTTTATTCCCAATTACTTAGTACTCTGCTCAAAAGGAAAAGCCTGCAGTAGTGAGGTACAAAATGATACAATCTTGACTGCTTCAAACCCAAAAACTTATGAGGCAAAGGGATGCAAAGCAAGCTTCTAACTAACAAAACAGTAAATATGAAAGATGAATGGCATCTTATTAAAACAGACCCCTCTATTTTAATTTGCTATTTGTCCCTTTAATATGTTGCACTGGAGCTCTCTAAAGATTAATGGAGTTCCAATTACATGCCACTGTTGTTTCACTTATCATAATTTGTACATGGCAGTGCAAGTCCCTTGTATTCATGACTTTCCCAGTTTACCCAGAGGGAATATCTTTGGAACTTCCTACTTCTAACAAACAGGCAGTACTTAGTGTAATGATTAAAGCTTGCCACACTCGCTAAGTGAAAATGAACGTATGCTATAAAAGAAAGCAGGCTATCAACACTGTGGGATCAATTGATGCTATTATGCTTTAATATGATCAGTTAAAAACTGTAATTAGAAATACTGAAATTTCAGCTTCTTTGGTATATTACACCTGGACTGGTTTGTGACTGGAACTCAGATATAGAGTTGGATACATAAATAGAAACATTCTTCCTATTCAAGTTGGAGGTGAATTTTACATTTTTGGTTCGTGTGACTGAACTGGAAATGATGCATCAACATTGAATGATTCCTTTCAAGGTTAAGAATTCATCTGTTCTTCTTGATTTGAATGTTCTGAATAACAACATTACTTGTTGTTGCATTATCCAATATACAATCCTTGGTGTAAAATCCTCTTGATGTCTGATTACTCTTCATAAGGACCTCACGCTGATTCATTTCAAACCGTGAATTACCTTTAATTCATAGTTTGAACATGCTGCCAAATTTTGTTTTCCATGCTCCCAGGTGGCTGTCCCTGACACAGTGGAGAACTTCCAAAAAGCCATTAGATACTTATGAAAGTAGTTAGATATCAAGAAGCACATTTCCACTTTTGAACAGGTTTCCATCAAGTATTACAATAATCTTTGGGATCACAAAATTACTGGTATTTAGTGAAATATTTTTAGTGAAGTGAACTGTGAAGTGAAATCCTGGCCCAACTGAAATCAGTGGTGAGCCCTCTTTGAAAAATCTTTGCTGAAATATCACTTAAAGAGTTTCAGCTGCTTGTTTTGTTTTTGAGCCCACTACATTTAGCTGTTCTCTAGCCCCAGCACAGGTTGTGTATCATTAAGTATGATGGATAGCAAAAAACTCTATAAAGATAAAATAAGTTGGTTTTGTCTGATCCATAAAAAATTGCTGCTCTAAGTTTTTTAATGGTTTCCGGTAGTTCACTGAGTCCATGTGAAGGGCCTTTTAATACTGTATTAATACAGTAAGTATAGGAAGTAATTTTATGACAGGGGAAGAATACCATTATGATTACATTCTTCTTTTTAGCTAGGCTTTTATGGAAACTACCCAAGACTACTCTGCAGTATGATTTTGAAACACAGGATGTGCTTGATTAAAAAGGTTCTGGGTAGCTTCCAACTGGACAGAGGCCAAATGCTAACAACCAAAACAGAACAAAAGGACTGGATGTTTGAGGATGACATACTTGCAGTGGTAATTATATAACAGAAACCTACGTCGCGAGCTGAGTTCATACCCTCAAATTCATGGAAGCTGACAGAAAATCCTTCTCAGAGCAATTGGTTGCACCTTATCTGTTCCTGCTTACTATGCTTCATAATAAACTAATCAGAGTAGACTGGCTGAAAACTGACTACACAATACCCAATGGAGATTTACAGTGAATTTGAAACAAAAAAAAAAAAAAAAAAAAAAAAGGAAGCCAAGTGCCATAGTTTTACATAGCCTGATTTCAGCTTTAAAAATCCACCATGGCATACACATACGCATGCACATCAGTGTTCAAACTTTCATTTTCAAGATTTTTGAGTAGAAATTAGGATCTGATGTTAGTTACATGTACACATACTCATATACAACATAGCTGCAGAATTTAGACAGAATTCCAACTACTCTACTTTCTATTTTACCTGCTGCAAGGGATTGGATTTCTCCAACATGTGGATGCAATAAAGTACATTGAAAAAGTACAAAAAGGATGCAATTCCTATTTCAGAAAGTTTTACTTAGACAAGAACTCACGCATCTTGCATCTCCCTACAAAAGCAAGACGTTGGTCAATTAATCCACCTTACAGTATGTTGCCTCTGTTCTTGCCCCTAAAAGCACACTCCTGAAAGGTTATCTTGCAAACATCATACATCCCTTTGGTCTGATCTTCCATCATGCCAATGTTTCTACACCTGTATTCTGTAATGACATACAGGGAGGTTGGCTACTGGAGCACAATACAGCATAATGAAGGTAAACCACCTTTGTTCTGCATGCATTGTTCAACTAGTCATGGTATAACTCAGCAATATGGTGAAGGCAAGCATATTACTACCAATTCCTATGGATTTCTAACAAAGAAAATGGCATCTGTAAGGCTGTCACTAGGACCGATATAAATGGAAAATATAATTTAAGTTTCACTTGAATTGCACATAAACTTACAAATGTTGGGGAATATCTAGAAGCATGTCCAGGTTAAAAGGTCTCTAACAAAGCATACAGATGAACAATGCAAATTCAGTCAGATTTGATCAAACTGAAATACAGATAAGAGATCCCATGGACAAAATATATAAGGAATTGATGGGGGATACAGTTTTGAAGTCAAGAAGATCATGCTGTGTGGTTGACAGTGTAGCAACAAATGTTACTGGGGATAAGTTGGACTGTAATTTCACTCATACACTCCAATATCCCTGAAACTGGCCAATGTTAGAAAGATTAAATCCTTCTTAATACAACTGCAATCTGATAAATACTATATTATTAAAATACACAATGACTGCAGGAGCTGTCAATCTATCAGGGTTTATTTGGATCATGCTATCCAGCTCCACTTGATACCATTACGTCTTCCTGCCCCACTCTCTGCTTTAATTTCATTATGTCCCCAAATACTGTAATTCCTAGTGAAAGCAGTGGTAACTGCACATGCAGATCTAAAGAAACAAATTGGCCTCATAATACCCAGTCTCACAGTGGACTGCCTTCTAACCTCCCAAAGCCCTACGGAAATTCTTAGAAGCTGCCTTAACAATTTTTCTGCAGTAAAAGAGAAAAAGTGATAGTAATGGGTTAGCTGATCTTCATTTGGAAGCTAAAAATAAAAGTAGCTTTATTGCAGCTCTGATCTCTCATGTGTAAAATCTATCACCTACCATAAGAAGGCAGTTCATTGCAGCAGAAATCTGATTGATAGTACTGGAACTTTAGATCAAGCAGCAGAACAGAGAGCAACTGGTTCATAAAATGTACTCAGTGTCTTCGGGTTTTATATCAGGCTTCCTATAGAGAGCTTTGGTCCCATTAAATGCACTATATACCGCTGAGCTCTGAAGCACTGTTCTTTTGAAATTCAGCTTATAACTATAAACCATGATTGACAAGTCTATTACTGTTGGTTACAAACTATTGAAATATTGTATTTTACGGTATACTCACTAAAATATTTTTCACAGTGGAATCCAAATCACTTGCTTTAGGAGAAAAATAATTTTAAGACAATAATATTTTTTTACTTTTTTTTTCTTACTACAGAATGTGCTTGATGTTAGGTTTGGATCACTTAGATGTTCTGAAACATGAATGCACCCATTCTGTTACCAAGAACAGTGGCTATAGTTGGCTACATTCTTTAAAGAAAACAAGCCATTACTAGATATCAAACAGCAAAAGGTAAAAACTAATTTGTTATTAAGTTTCATAAATAAATGTTATTCATGCAGATTAATCTATTTATCATTAGCATTCCTATACAATTTTCATTCAATCTGAAGAGAAAAACATTTAATTTAAAAATCAAATTATTTGTTTAACTATAATTTTGTAAAGCTTTACTCAGCAAACTTTAGTTGAAGGAGTACTTCCATGACTTGAGTTTATGAGTAAATAACTGGACGTTCAGAGCCTGGTGAGTACATCAGTTGATTCAGAACCCACATCTAGTCTAGTCCTGCATTTCTTACATGGTCACAGACAAATCACTGATCTCCAGCAAGTCCTTTCCTGTACGCATACTTGCACTAAGATCAATATATTTGAATTCATTTAAAAAAAAAAACTATGTAGGTATCTCCACATTGATTTTTCTTTTCCTACAGGGATTTACTTTAAACTGTGTCTTAACTAGATTAAGGGGAACCACTAGAATAATTTTCAAGTCATTTTAAATGAACATATTGTATTTACACAAACATCAGTTAAGCTAGTGCAGTTCTGCATTCAGTAGTTTAAAATACTTGAAGACTAAAAAAAATAGCAGCACTGAACTGAAATCAGACCCACACATTTTTGTAAGTATAAAAACAACAACCTACTTTTCAAAGTAATTATTTAATTCCTGTCTGTACATTACTTTGAGGTCCTGGGGTAAAAGTATAAAAGCAGTCCAGTCGCCACTCACTGCTACATTATTGCAGTGAAGCACCAAAGAAAAATGGTTTAACACAACAGAGAATTAGCTCTTCCACAATTTTCGACTGTCTTATTTATAGATCATCTGTGATTTTCAGCTATTTCAAAGTGTATGAAACTCAAGACCAGCTTTTCAACACCAGCTAGTAGAATCATTCTGTGTGATGTGTTTTACTCTCTCTCACTGTATGAGTGTTAAAATTCCTGCATCATCTGTTCATTGGGTTGCATTTTCTATTGTAAGAGGCTTAGTATCTGATGAGAGAAGCATAAAAGTGATTTAATTTTGGCAAGCTGTACAACTAAAATCAGCATTATTTCTGCTTAATAAACTCATCTTTCACACGTACCTCTGTTAGCTAATGCTTAAAAAGAAGAAACAGTAATAAGCACTGAAAACATAAAACTGGTTTATGGCTAATTTTTAAGGACTACTGAGAACACCTGAACACCAGGACCAGATTATGAGCAGAGCTAGATTTTAGTTACCTTTGGAGAAATAAGTTCATTCTTTATGATAAATTTGAAACAAGATTTAAAGCTGGAAATAATAATACTTACGACTTTTGTGGCACTGACTTAGTTGCAACTTTCCCTGCTGGATCACTCCACTCTGCAAACAAAGGAAACACATTTTCAAATGTCAAAAGATTACTGTAGAATTAGAATGCACCCAAAGCTGTCAGCCCATCTAATTATACTTGGTTTCACAACATGCCACAATGCATAACATGTAATAAAAAATGGAACTGATCTGCTTTAGCACCACAGAAATTAATTTTTTAGCCTTTGTTTTAACGATCTTAAGCGGGGAAAAAAACCCCAACAGAATCCAACCCTAACGGTCAGGACTAGGATGATAAAGACCTACTTTGTACATTGTATCCTGAGGTCAGATGTTGGGAGTCCTACAAAAAAAGAACACACAAAATGTCAGCATTAGTTAAATAAGATGAAGAAGGTAAGATTGATAGAGGGCACTGGCTTTACACAAACAAGGAAGGAGATGATACATGGAAGGGATCATGTGATTGTTAAGGCAGCACCAGTGACATAAGCTTAAAAAACACCAACTGTGGAGACAGAGCACCACTGAGGGACCCTTTCATAGTTCAGACAAGAGCTTGTCCTCAGCTGTTTTAAATCTACATACCCCCTTTATGGAGACACTGCACAGATTTATACCCGCAGCGGTCCTAGACTTCTCCAGGTTTGGCCATGGATGTGTGTATGAGCCACCTTGATGTACAATTTAGACTGCAGCATAAATGCAATTATGCATTAAATTCAGCACCACTGCCTTTCTGTTTCTGATCTCACTGCTTGGAAATACAGTAACCTTTTATTGATAGTCACTGTTTTTATTTGGACTGTGACACACAGGATTTGATAAAGACAGAGGAAGCAGATCTTCACCTGATGGAAACTGGTCCAAATCCAATGAAATCAATGGAAGTACAGTAACGTTAAACCAGCAAAGAATCTGGCTTGTAACACTAAGCATGCTAATGCTGAGATTCTTGCTGGCTCACAATAACTAAGCTGCTTCCTTAATGTCACAGTGTTTTCTTGCTTAGTTTTTCTCTAGGCTTTATAGTCCACTGTGACTGTAATCAGCTTTCCTTCCAAGCAGAGTTTGATCATTTGAAATTAAGGTGTTATTTACAACCTCATCTTACAGCCAGGCACTACTTTGCTGGAAGTGTTAGTTCTGTAGGATGTTAAAGTCATTAAAGCCCTCACTGCACTTCCTCTTAGGGCATTATTAGTTCCTAATATTATACTGTGCTGTCAGTCAGTCCCTTGTGAAGTAAATCATGCCCTAAGAGTAAACATGGCACTTTAAATTTGAATGTCAAAGGGATAAATTGTTCTGATAAGTTCTGCCTTTTTTATCACACTTTTTTATACACGTTTCTCATGAGGATACCTTTGTTTTAAATAGTTAAATAGAGAACTTCTAATAGTGCCCGTCTCTGGTTTATGTAACTACATTATGTCTAAGATCTATAATTTGGCTAGCTATAATTCATTTAATGTGATGTTCTGAAGAGAGATTTCTGTTGTATTTTTTAAAGTAAAACTAGTGAAATTGGAAACATTTATGTGCTTGCATATTTCCTGAAATGCTAGCTCAAAAAAAACCCCCAAAAATGTGATTTATATTTTGTATTGAAGTGCTATCAGGTCAAGAATTTTAGGACCAACATTTAGCGTGTCCAGAAATTAACTTTGATGTAGATCTTAAAGGTTTAAAGTAAACTTAATAGAAAATCAAACCAAAGTTTTAGCTTTTCTGAACCTATGATTATACTGCTGCCAATGGAGATAGTGGCAGTCTGCAAGACTTAAACCATTTTCTGTAGGGCCCATCAAAAACTGAGCAGTACATTAAGAGATGGTATAAATTAAAAAAATACTGCTTCCAGTGGGCAAGAACCTACTCTCACTGTATTCACAGAGGTCAGATTCCACTTTCACCTAAATGGGTTCAACTGTCTTTAACCCAATTTGCAACAAGAATTATACTCTTATGACTTCTGATGCTTAATGCTACAGCAGCTAACTGCAGTGACAATGGCAGTGCTAGAGCAGTAACAATCACATTCCATTAAAATAAGGTCTTCTGGGCACTGGCTTTGTTTTTTTCAGAAGCCACAGATACTGCTAATTTCATATGATTTCCAATTAAGTATGGCAGCTGCACTTCAGACGGGAATATCTGCCAAACAGATAAAATCAGTAAAAGGAACATCACATTCCAGTTTCCAAAATAGGATATGATCACTTGAACCATAAAGTCAAGCAGTACTAGTTTTATAAGCTATTTTCCAAGGTCCCACCTTCAGAAAGAAACTTTTATGTAGCTCCATGTCAGACTGGTGTAGATTTCCCACCCTGGGGAAGTTCTCCCCTTCCCCAAACATCATGAGCTCATAGTTGTTCAGGTCCCAGCAAAAGACACCTTTGGCAGTAACTGCCCTGGATACAAGCTCAATCTCTAACAGTGCTACCAGAATCATAGCTAGATGGCAACAACAGGATTTGGGCTAAAGGCATGTTCAAATCATACAACTTAAAGATTCACTGCATGTTAGGTGAACTGCAGGTACTCTCCAGACACAGGCCTTTGATGGTGCAAGTGCTGACTGCATGCTTTTAACAAGGTATCGAGGATTGCATTGCACAACTTCATGTGCCTTTGGAGTGTGCATGCAGGCAGATGCCATTGCACTGTTCACACGCAAGAACATTTTAAGTCACTGTAATTTGGCCATGCAGCCTAAACCCCATCATGTAATCAGTTACTAAGTAGGGTAACCATTTCAAATGACCATTTCAGCTGTTGCATTGCACAAATAATGGAAGAAAAACAAACAAATAAAATATATTGTACTTAATGTAGAAAGACTCTCACAACAACAGAGGTAAAGTTCCCTTTGCCTCCACTGTTAACTTCTGCAGCTTTTAAATAAGCAATCCTAGTAGTAACAACAGTCTGACTGGGAATTTCCAACTAAAAATAGTCTTAGAAATTTTTGAAAATTGAACTAATTACAAAAATAAACTCTCCAGCAAAGAACACTCAACAGAACAGAACATTAATCAGGTCATTGGTAATAGCTTGCTTGTACCTTGCTTGGGATAGAAAACTTGGTCTGCTCAGCCTTGCCAGGAGTGTGAATAGCAGTAAGAGGAGGAGGCCAGGAATGGGTCATCTCCTAAGGAAGAAAAAAACCATGCTTTTGAAAACAAATTCATACACATAAAGAAGAAAGAGAGAAAAAAATAATCACATATTGTCTACTCAGCCTGGAGATACAATTGCTTAAGGAAGCACCACCACTCATCCTTATACAGCAGATGAATACCTTAACTACCCAACAGGCAGCACTTCCTGGGAACGAGGGTGAGGACAGGTTTTACTCTTGAAAATTTTGATCATCTGTGTCTTCATCAGGTGGCAGCTGACTCCACCTCCGTGGTCAGCCTGTTAAGCTGTATGAATGAAGCCATCACAGGTACAGAACAAGGTTTTACCTGCAAAGCTCAAGTAGGAAGGGGGTCCCTCCTGTATCATACTGGATACAACCCTATAGAGGATTGCATGGTGGTAAAATGCAACCTTATTCAAGATTGCATAGTAACAAAATAAACCAGAGGCAGGTCTAGAAAAAGCTGGAGTGGCCTTGCAGCATGAACACCTAGTGTAGAAGGGAGTGGGAACAGTGTCCTATGCATCAAAGCATCTTCTCATAGCACTGGCCATAGGCACTTACTGTGGTATGTAACATCACAGCATCAGAAAACTATCAATTCCATTTTAAAATGGGGGACTGAGAGATTAGGTGATTTGCACAGGGTTACACAGAAAGCCCGTACTTAACTAGGAATTCCAAGTCTCTCGTGAAGACCTGCCTATCAGATGACCTAAGCAAGTTGCCCATTTTCTGTATCGCTGTATTAATTCATCACTTGTACACACATGTTCCAACTATCTTCAAAGAAATCACCTGGGTGCCCATGGCTATGAAACAGAAGCAGAAGTGGCAGTGCACACCCTGCTTTTTCATACTGGGGCCTAAACCGCTGCCCCACCGAGCTCGGTGGGAGCTGACTGGGGCTTATGTTCAGAGCAGGGGGAAAAAAATCAGTAAAACAGTGAAATTGCAGAAGTGTTGTTTTAGGCAGAGCTTGTAAATGCCCTTCTAATGAGTGTGTTTTATGCTAGATGCTGCTCTGTTCTCTCTTATCTTTGTTTTTTAAATATTGAGTGAGGCATTAATACTTGTCTCTGGCAATCCGTTATATCTTTGTTTTGGTTGTTCTTCTTTGCCTACAAAGCTCAGAAAGGATTCTTTCTTGAGACAAGGGAGACAAAGAGCAAAAGAGGGTCTGATCTAGGAAATTTTGCGTGCATACTCCTTACTGCAGTAAACTAAACTTCTCAGCTGCTATTTCTTACTGGTTGAGCCCAGGGCCAGTCACAACAAAGCTTATGAACACACAAGTTTCTATAGGTAACACAGCCACCACTGCAAATGCTCCACAAAAAAAAAAAAAAAAAAAAAAAAAAAAAAAAAAAAGCCATAATACAAGTAATTAAAGAAAATATAACTGTTGTCAAAAGGCAGTGTGGTCGGTGCATTCGGGCTAAAGACATAGCCTGGGTGGCTACAGCTGGATGCTAATGTATAATTCACTGAAGATACAGCCATCAAGTTTCAGATCTTCAGTTGTCCCTCACAAATCACGTGTCATAAAGGAGGTTAGGAGAGAGAAAGGAAAACTATGCACCATGGTCCTCAGTCAATGGGACAGGTAAACCTCCCCCACACTCCTGTTAAGCACTGGTATTTGATTGAAGCCCATCAAATTTCCATCCTTAGCAATGCTGCCATTGCAGCAAGGTCCATCTGAGCCCCGCAAGAGACAGAGCCCACGAACAACCACCACGCAGAGAAGCCCTCAGCGGGTCCTGGTGGAGGCAGGATGACAGGGCTGGTCCAGCAGTTCAGCCCCACTGGGCTTCGCCACTCTGCTTCTGCCAGTGCAGCGCACCATGGACACACATGCGGCTTATCTAAAGGGCCACATAGCCACAGACAGTGGAGCCTGGGGCCAAGCTTTTCCAGTCCCTTGTCCAGATGAGCCAGGAAGAGGGGAGGGTGCAGATCTCTCTGCACTCCTGAAAGAGCTTTTGGGATTCTGCCTGTGGAGTTCAGGGCCTGTTTTCATTGCACAAAGCCTGAACAGTGGCAATGAGGAGGAAAGAGGCGGCTCATGAACAGCTCATCCCTCCCAGTGGGTGAGGCTGTGGCAGCTCAGTGCAACGACGAGAAGTACGCTATTATATTGCACTGATTGTTTGACCTCTGCACAGAGGAAGGCAGAAAAAGATTTAAGGATCCAGTGAACTTTTCTGTGACCTAATATAATCCAAATCCTGCATACTGCTGCCAAATCCTATGCCATAGAGGTTGCTTTGTGGCAAATCTCTTCATAGCAAAACAATGAAACAGAGACTGTATCACATAATTAAAAGAAGGACAGGCAGCCTAATTGAAGGCAGAAATGAAGCATATTCTAGAACTGCAATTATCAGCTTGACTTCAGTTTCCCTCTGCCCATGCATAAAAGGCTGGACAGAGACCACTGGATTCATGGGAAGGTGATGCCAGCAAGTATTTCAGAATATTCACTGTCAAAATGCATCTAGTGTCCACTGCATACCAACTCGGCAGGCTGAAGTGTAAGCAGATCTTGCCATCTCCCTGTTAGGGGACACCTGATCATGAAACAGTGGGAAAGGGAAAAATGAGTCTGCTATTATCTGAGGAAATTCCATTACAAGGTAAGAAATCCTGACTCTGCTGAGGTCAGAGGCAAAAGTCAACTTCAGAGAGGTTAGGACTATCCAGTCTATGTGTATACAGAGTGACTTTGGAAACATCAAAGTCTATTACAGAGGTACAAACTAGCTACACTGAAGTATTTGACTTCAATTATCACTGTAATAAAAATTATTGGATTGAAAATTCCAGATAGGATCACACATGCAAAACAACACATGTATTTAAAGCTCAGCGTATAAACAAACACTGTGTAGAAGTTGCGAGGAAGTACATCGTTAATTAAAGAAACATACCTACATCTACCTACAGATAGATGCCACAGAACTGTTGACCAAAGAACTTTGAATGATCGTAGAGAAAGTTTACTCATCTGAGGAATATCACTTCAAAATGTATGGGCAGCAGCCCCACACCAACCACCACTCAGCTGTGTATTATACTCACACAGAGCACTACTGAGCTACAGAACGACATGCAAAAATGGCACTGCGCTGTTTTCAGCGACGGGTCAAAACCCCAACCCCACATCCTGCAGAGATGTGACTGTCCTCTTAACTCTCTCTCACTCTGTTCCTTAAGCACATGCACATTACTTCGGAGAATCAGAAGAAAGGATGTCATTTGTTTAATCATCCACATGAATTCACCATTCTGTGCTATGCCCCAATTTCTTTTGGAGGTCCCTCATCTTTTAGTACTCACTAAGCTCTATTTTGTTTAACTTGTGAAATCTGATATATCTACTTTCTAATATGTTATGACTATAAAGAACCACACCGACAGTGTGTGTGTTGTATATGCATCCATTAAGATGTATATATAAACATCTTGGTTTGTAAATACCTGGGAAAGCAGGCAGGGAATTGCATTAAATTTTTTTTCCAGGAAAAGTTAAAAAACTTTAATCAATCCAAATTTGGAAGTATTTAGAAATTCCTGGAAGTAACAATAATAAAACCGAGCATATGAAATGCTTTAAAGAGGAATTTAATGGAAACAAAGTAATCCCACAAAATTGAGTTAGGATTTATTTTCACATGGTTTGGACTTAAAATAATTCCAAAATCATGTTAACTGTTGGAGTGGGTAGATGACTGCTATGGAAGCATGCATTTTTTTTATAGACCTGGAGATTAAATGAGAAAGTAAACCTGCACAGTTCGTTGGCTTAAAAGTCACTGTGGTCCTCTGATGTAGTAACATCAAGCATCCTCCTTTCAGAAAATTATTTAAACATTGTTTTAATAGACTCCATGTGCTTTATTTATTAGAGCTAGGCACGCTTGTCTCTTCAACTAAGTTTGCTTTTTTCAGCTATAAAAGCCCTTAGGTAAGTAGCTAAGAAGGACACATGCAGACGTGATCTAATTAATCACCCAAAATACAAATACTCCAAGCAAACTTTTTAAGGGCTGTGGAGGTACAAGGCCAAATCACGATTTAAATGGGAGGAGAGAACCAGGGAAGGGTTTAAACTTGCAAGTTTCTAAGGAAAAGGTCAGAGAGAGAGGGAGAGAATTGAGTACAGGGGATATGGGGCAGATGGTAAATAGCTTTACAAAACCAGTTCCTAAAATTAATAGCTGCCTTCAAGATTTATTTCCTTTCTCTGTATTTCATTTTTCCATCATTTCCTTCTTGTTCAAAAGAAAGTTTGCAGTGTTTTAAATATGGATAAAAGCACTGAGCCAGGCTCTAAGAGGTCATTATGGAAAAAAGCAGCTAGACTGTGTACTCTGGGTTCCTACTGAGGCAGCTTCCCTTCCTACAGTGCACTCTAAACTGCTTAGCCTGATCTAATTTGAAGTCTCCCAAGATATAGGGCTCATGCTACTTCCCTTGGGAGAATTGAAGGGAGACATGAGAACAGTCTTCAATTACAGAAAGAGCTGTTGCTAAAGGAAAGAATAATCTGTTTTCCAGTTTTATGGTGGATATGAACTTAAACTGCAGCCAGAAAGATTCCAGTTAGACATAAGAAAATGCTCTCTAATGGTAAAGACCGTGCAGCACTGAAACAGATTGCTCAGAGAACTACACAGACTCCATCTTTGGAGCAACACACTTAAGAACAGATTAGCACGCATCAGTCAGGAATGGCTTAGGCAGGACTGATTCCCGCATTGGGACAGGGATGTGTAGTACATGATGAGATTTCTAAAACCCTTCCCAGCCCTTTTTCTTGTTCTGTAGTTTGATAGATCTCTGTCGGCCGAACTCTACCCTTACTGCCTCTCTTGTGGATAGCAGATCCACAAAAAAGCAGCAGAAGAAAGCAACAATCCTGGTGTTTTTCTTCTGTGGCATTAGAGTCCACAAAGGCAGTTTCAGGACCGACACTTTGTCCGCATCATTAGAGGGCAGCCAGAGGAGCAGGAGGAGGAGCAGCCCTGCACACATTGCTAGCAATAAATGCAATCTGAGGCCACTGGTGCTAAAGAGACTTTATCTGTGGTATTGTCTCTGTCAACTGCTCTTCTCAGTCCTTTTAACTCTTAGCTAAATCTGTTGCTTTAAACTTTCTCCAGTTTTTGGTTACACAGTATGTTAAAGTTGCATTCAGGAAAAATTAATATATGATGAATAGATGTTCTAAGGTTATTATAAGCTTCATGTTACAGCTGGTGCTAAGCAACCTACTGCCTTGATGGAATAAAGATAACTAAGTGATTTACCATTTATTAAAGACTCTATTAATGATTTATTAATGTTTTATTAACTATTTATCAATGCAACCTTAATAAAAAGCATGTCTTGTTTCACAGTATCTTTCTGGTTTCTGCATTCATACAAACCTGATCAAACTCTCTCTGCTAGGAAGCCAGTAATGCATGAGGGGCAGCCCCTTTTTATGTGTGTGATGCATACTGAATTAAAAAACATATCTCAACCCGTTTCATCACTGGGGAAAAGGCTAAGGAAAGAATGAATATATATATATATATTTATACATGTACAAGCAAATGACACTAAAGCCTAAAGGAACACAAAGGCAATAAACTTATGGGTTGTTTTTCGTTCATATTCCTTATGAAGAAACAGAAAATTTGCATGAGCAGTTGGGAGTATCCTGACCAGTAATCTGGCCTGCTTTATACTGAGCCAAAGGCTTCCTAAGGAAGGGGCTTTGATACAATGTCAGTATTGACAGGGACACGATAGATAAATTCATGGATATGCATTTGATTATCGTGTTTCAGCACTCAAAAAAGTTCTCAACATCAAAGTGATACCACACCTTTTTTTCCTGTAAGGGACGGGGCAGGAATACTTCAGTGATGGCCTCAAAGAGAAAGGCAGTTTTTCTGGTACGAATGTTAAGGCAGCAAACTTTTTACTCATGCAAATGTTTTAGCAAATGTATTGCCAGTGGCTAGTGCCCAGTACATATTTTTGGAGGAACAATGCAGCGGCACCTGCAATGATGGCTTTGTCATACTAGAATTTATCTTGCTACTGAACCAAAAACTACTAGAAAGCCATTTGGAAATACAGTGCATGCACGCATGAGTTTCTTATTGAAAAGCTAGAGTTTATTCTACAGAAAGCAACCATTTCCCTGACCATAATCTAAAACCACAGTGTTCACCTTGTGGGTTTTATCAATGACAACAAATAAGTTCCCTTTGCCCAAGTGGGGAATGGGAAGCATTTCATATCCTCCCATGGCAAATTAATATTCTTTTCCATATTAACAAGAAGGGGAAGGACAAAAAAAAAAAAAAAAAAAAAAAAGATATTCAGTGAAAATGAATACAGAAATTGGTTTAGAAGCCAATAGCAGTTGACTACAAACTTTTCAACATACATTTTCCTTTCCTCCTTTGTTAATATTTGGAAAGCCACAAAGAAAGTAATAGCAATATGGACATTTTATTTTTCAGTTGGCTTCTCAATACCGACTCCCATATACCTCACACTTTTCAATACATTTTCCTTACTGTAGCTTTTACAGCTAATAACACTCACATTCTTTGCTTAGTGCATTTAGAAGACAATAAAAAAATAGCAAATCATGATTGATGTACTTATTGCTCTACCCAATCTTGTGCATGTGAAGAAAAACAATGCTCCATTACAGCGAGAAGGTATCTCAGCTCAAGAGGCTGTTTTAGGGGGAGAATGATGAAGTTATACCACACGAACCCACCACCAGATTCCAATTTAACAAGTTCAACACAATCCTCAAAGTAACCACAGCCTATATAATAGTGTGTTTACACTGTCAAATGATTTAGCTCCATGCTGGGTCCTGGGCCCCAAATGGTCCATGCTGTGCATATAATAGTTGATTCCCAAGGCTCTTCTGTGAAACAGGTTGGTTACTTCTCTCCAAGGTGAATCAGGATAATTTTCTTCAGGGTCCACCTCAGGAAGATTATATGGTCAAAAACCATCCTGAGTGTGACTCACACTGCCCAGGCCAGTCCTTCAATTCAATCCCAAGCAGGTTTTGTGGCCTCGAGCACCTTCTCAAACATTCTTGGCATTTTCAGGAACATGCAGCACAACTCCCTCAGTGTCCTACTATAGAAACATCATTATAGTGAACTGCAACAAAACAAGAGGTCTGTAGCAGCTGTATCCCTACTCTTGTCAGGTTTAGGTTATCTGTATGAGTAAAGTGCAGGAAGGACATGGGGGGTTCACAGAACATAATTGGTGAAGTAGAATTGTACAGTGTAAAAAATGAAACAGGACCTTACAGGAAGCACATGGGAGAGCTCTCTTGACAAGTTTTATAAAATGAGACAAAATTAAGAGTTCTGTGGAAAAAGGAGGCCTAAGAAATGAAGTCAAAGGTAGATGCATCCTGCATGTATGATTGCCTCTCTGACCCACACTGTCTTTGTCTTAGACCCCTCCCTAAGCTTTCTGGTAAAAGTCCAGAAGATAAACAGGACCCAGTGTTGTCTCTGTGATATTCCATGAACCTTCAGAGTCCAAAGACAGGCATGTACTGACCAGGAATAGTGACACTGAGGTAACTCTGCTTCCCATCCAAGACAGGCAGGAGACATCTTGTCTACTTGCGGAGTATGTGGGGTTTGTTAAGGATAGGCCATAACGGCTGCACGCAAGGAGAGGATGATCAAAACTTTGAACTTTTGCCAAGCAAATGTGAGATGCTGGGCCATGTGAGGTATTCGTACATCTATATAGCTGTTCTTCTGCACTGACCTACTGATGGGTCAGGAATATGGAACTGCCAGAATGTGTCAGACATGAGGTCCCACTCACCTGGGATGCTGGCGGACAGTGGTGGGTGCTGTGTCTTTGACAGAGCACACACTTCAAGAACACCAGAGCAACCATGAGGGTAAAAATCCTGATCCTCCATACTTACTAATTCTCAGCCATGCTGAGATCCTATCTAATACTCTATCCAGAACTGGATATGCAATTAACACCAGCTAACACCAGTTTCAGAGTCCTAAAAGTTAATGATATGTCCATAAATATCCAGGTGCTGGCAGTCACATGTACTAAACCCACTTCCAGAAAGCTAGGCATCCTTCACCTGTCACTCTCGGTAACTAAACTAATGACTTTGTTGTCCAATACACAGCACCAGAATCTTGCTGTAGACAGTATGGCCAATGCAATACCTCCCATTCTTGGCAGCTTCTCATCCCCACTGAGATGCACAGCCATATCCCATTGATTTTATTTTTTCAAAATGATACTTGTTGGTAACCATCTCCAGGGATGGCACATGTAATTTTCATGAGGGCCCCAAGAGATTGGAAGTATGCATTGAACTGTTAAATACAACATAACATCCTGGCAGTACAACAGTATAATATAAACAAAGGCACAATAAGTAATAAAAAGCTAATTCTTTCAAAAGTTACTAATACCAACATATAATTTCATCTCTGCAATTTAAAAAACATTGGCAACATTTCCCCAAGTAAATAAGCAACTGTGTTTTGAAACTATTCACTGCTGGCACTTGTTTAAGGGAATCTGGTAATTTGTTCCATCCATCCTGAGCTTCACAAGCGAAAAAGCATGTCTTGAATCGCCTGTTTTCTTCTCTGAAATTTAGGGTTCGCAACAAGAGGAGAGCAGAACTGTAATTTACAGTTACAAAACAAGACTGCACCTACCCCGAGGCACTCCGCTGTGCACATTTATACAATACATTACACCATCTCCTTTACATTGCCAGATGTAATCAATTCCTGTTTTTTTTCATACAAAATACAACAGTGAATTATGTAGTCACATGACAAGACCTTATCCACGTAATTTATTACAAAATGCATTTAATTTCTGGAGCCACTTATGCCAACATTATGAAAAAATAAAATCTCCAAATTCAGTATCAGGCAAAATTAAATTACTAAACTACAAAACTTCTCTTTCTGTAGGCTTAGCACAGAAACTGCTTAAGTTTTACATTGTGCGCTAAGTTTTAGACCCACGTATCCAGTTTATAACCCACATCCTGACAATATGATGAAACTGAGTCTAAAAATCATCAGGAATCCGAAAGCATCAATTTGTGCCAGAAGACTCCAGCTTTCGTCTTAAAACAGGAGCATCATTTATCTGAAATAGCATATGGGGGAAATTAAAAAAGCAGGTTAAGCAACTTATTTGAGTTTAAAGCCGAATTCTTTTGCTTAAGCCATGATTTGCTTTCATTAAAACTGGACTCCAAGTTGTTAGTCATCAAATACAAAGAAATGAAGCTACCACACACTGCTGTACAATACACATTGAAATCTTTCACAAAAGCTGGTTTTTTGGCCTTCAAAACCAAGATTCTGCCAGATCTCTTTTATTCTGCTTACCACACAAGCAGTATTGCAGCATGGGTTTTCCTGAGTGGGTGTGCCAGGGCAGCATTTCTTTTTAATGTTGCGTGTTTCCCTCTTACATGGTCTCATCAACACCTCAGCTGTAATGCCATTAATACAGTGGTCTGAGGCTGAAGCGAAGACACCGTGAACACCTAGAAAAGCTCAAACCTGCCCTTACAGAAGCTGTCCTTTTTCACCAGTTCCTTCTCTTCATCTATGTGATGCTCTCCCTCCCATGTGTTCCAGCTGAAAACTTGTTTCTCCCTTAGTGTGTGAGGAATGCACTCTCCCCTATGGAGTATGATTATCTTCCCAGTGCCTACATCAGAGACTATGAATGCTTTGAGGGCAAAGACTGTCTCATTTTTTGTCTTATGCAATGCCTTGGGCAGTGGTGGAACTTCTGAATATTGGCTGGAAATCAGGAACAGTGAATATTGGCTGAAAAATTGTGGGTGGACAACATAGCCAGCTTGATCAGCATTCAGCGAGCCCTGGATGGACAGCAAACTTCAGACTGAAGCCTGATCATTGGATCCTCTAATTTGGCACCCTGGTTTTTTGTAAGGTTAAAAGCTTAGCATGTTTGCCAAAAAATATAC
This sequence comes from Ibycter americanus, assembly GCA_035590275.1. Classification (NCBI taxonomy): domain Eukaryota; kingdom Metazoa; phylum Chordata; class Aves; order Falconiformes; family Falconidae; genus Ibycter; species Ibycter americanus. Next base: position 66,465,309 of record JAVJGI010000050.1, on the reverse strand, counting down.
TACGGGTTCTGGCCTGTAACAGAGAGGTAGAGTCTTTGCCACCTCTCACACTCAACCCTTTAATTCTCTTCTCTTACAGAAAGACCTAAGCAGCCACCTGAAACCCTATCATGTGACCTGGAATTTATTATAGTAATTTTAGCCTTTGGAAAAGAACAAACATTTCAGTCTGGATTTCCTTTTCCTCACTTGTGCCTTGAAGCAGGTCTGTTCCTGCATCTGTGTGTCCTGTAAATCATGCCAACACTCCCCTTTGATCCACTCCTGCTAAGCTAACAGGTGTAGAAAAAAAAGTGTGTGTGTTATAGAAGATGTTTTGATACAACATACGCCTTTTTGGCATGTCAGCCTTACCCAAATAAGCCAGCTTAAAGAGTAAAGAAAACTGAAGCCAAAACATGCTGAGGTCTTTTTTGATCTCTCTTAAGGTATGGAGGCTTCAGAGTATTTCTGGTAGACAGATTCCCACTGTCACATGCATGCATTTGATTCCTCATTTCCCAGCTTGTTTTTTCTTACAAAGGTAATCAGTCTGAGGTTGGAATCATTACATACTCAGAACTGCCACTAAGACGTATGACAGCTGAGGTTGCTTGGTCCCACACAGAGCGGTCCTAAGGTCTGAAATCAGCATGTTCAGACTATACACCAGATTAATATATCCTCCTCCTATGCCTGCATTTTTTAAACCCTTCTGACAACAAACTACATTGAAATAAACTAACTCCTAAAAACAGGGCTTAAAAAGGGCAAAGTCCATAACCTTCCTGTCTCCAAACACTACACTACTGTTTTTTTCCCACAGGAAAACTAGTGAATAGGACTCAAAAGCCACAGCTCTACAATGCAGTAAGTTTGGTGCCCCAGCGTTTAAAAATTATATATCTACATTACTAGACGATGACATGCATTGTCTTTGTTGCTTCTAGATAACCAAAAAGGAATAGCAAACTGTTCATTAGCAATAGTTTATCAGGGGTCATATGAGCAATCTGGAACAAACTTGGATCAAGCCCAGGAAAAGACCACCCAGTAGACCCATGGTTGCTAGTTAGCTCTAAGCAGCCAGTGCTATTTGCAACTCCAGCTGGTGTCAAACACTGACAATTGCCAGTTATCATACAAGGACGAACTGGAATAAACCTGCCAAAGCATACTTTTTTTTTTTTTTTTTTTTTTAGCACAAAGTGCAACGTATTGTCATGTTCAAGCAATTACCAAAAGGAGTTGTTGATCTCACTTTGCTGGAGAGATACAAAGGCTACATGCAGTAACACGGCATTTATTTTGAAGAGTAACTTGTGTTGTAAGTGAAAGACACTACAAAATGACAATGCTGCTGCAAAGGAGACAGAATGATACATTTAGTCAAATTCTCAGTCTAAGCCTTTTCAAAGAGCACAAGCAGTTAGTATAACATTCCTTAGGGTTCCTGTATCTTTTCAAACATGATAGCTTTCTTGTAGTTTACACTTACCATATTAAGCAAAATGGTAATGAGGAGATCATGACAACTTCTTTTAAAAGCAACAATGACTCAATTGGCAAGGAAAAAAAAAAAGAATGATAACTATTTTCATGAAAAAGAAACCTCCAGTGAACACCTCACTGCTGAAGCTGTGTTCTTTGTTTTCGTCTGAACTTGGAATGACAAGGGGCTGCTCTTCAAAAAATCTGAGCACCAGTTTTCATTTGATTGGTGCAAAACACCTTTTTCAGGTAAACTGGCAGCTCAGACCTCTTATTGAAAAGACTGGGAGCTCAAGAGGTCAGAAATGATAAAATACTGGAATAAGTGGGAAGAGGTTAATTGGCTTGCTTGAAAAAAAAAAAAAAATTAAAAAATCACTACTAGGAATGTTCTCCTACAAACCAAAGACCAAGGTTTTTTTCTGGGGCTCCGAAGAATATTTTTAAAGGTTAGTGTACCTTGGGGTACACAAACAACATATTCTTTAGGAGGATATACTCATGGCAAAGAAATTAATAGACTACAAAGCCCAAAGGGACCTTTGACACTCAGTGCTTGTGCAATAAATTCCATCAGAGGATCTCAAAGCATTCCTCACAAGAGATCAGTACCCACCATTTTCCAGCTTGGCTCCATAGATGAAATTTGGTCCATGCCTTAAATCACCCACTTAGCCAGCAGCAAATGCAATGAACACTACCCTGCCCTCTTTTTCTTTTTTCCCATTAGCAACTCATGCAAGGCTCCTAAGTTCATGTGTGTCCATGTTGTTCCTGTTTCACCCTGCAAAGTATTAATACGTATTATTTACACACCCACCCACCCACCCACCCAATATATTTGCTTAGACATTGCACAGAAATTTTGGAATAGAGGAAATACTCAAAGAGCTGTAAACTGTGGAGAAGAGGGTTTCTAGTGACACCCACACCAGAGCGCTCGCCTTTGGAGCCCTGGAAGGCAATACAGTAACACTAACAGCAGGCAGAATAAATAGCGCATGCAGAATGTTGAACAAACATAAATCTGAGCACTTAGGTCTGAACTTCAGATTCATGTCTGTAGTCAGTTTTTATCTCTTGCCTCTGAACAACACCTCAACGACTTCAACTAATAAAACCATTTTCCTTTCTAATGCTACAGCCTGACATTTTCTTCAGCTGACTTCTGCAAGGCTGGGTGCCTGTATGACTGCTTTTAAATCAAACAGAAATGTGAGAAATTCCTTGGGAAAAAAAAAAAGAAAAAAAGAAAGAAAAAGAAAAAAGAAAAAAAATTAAAAAAAAAAAAAAAAGTAAAGCATTCTGGTCAGATTTTCTAGCTATCCAAAGAAATTGTTACACAGCTGACATAAATCAATGTGGCAGGATCTACAGGCTAATTAAACAAATGTGACAATTTTACTGTGACAATTTGAAAATGCTCAAAAGTGCCTCCCATCCACAGTGTGCATTCTTCTCAAATGTGTATTAAAACCCATGTACTGTATTAAGAAATTGAAAGGAACTTACATATTCAATAAAAAAACACAATTATAAGCACAATTTGAAATATATGGCTAAAATAGATTGGAAGTTCATGAGGTTTCTCAGAACATTAAATTCAATGACACGCTTTCTTTAAAGAAATGTTAGAAATTCTGTACAGAAATGGATAAGCCACAGTACGTAGTGTAATTTTAAATATCTGATTGAGCCTTGCTTTTGCACAATTATAACACGAATAATTCCAGCTGAGGACTGCAATGCATTTTGCTAGCAACTAATTTAACTTCACAGCGTGGTGGCAGTGTGGGTGAGGTTCTATTCTCCCATTTCATAGAAGGAGACACTGTGGAGCAAAGGGGCATCTCGAGGTTATACAGGAAGATTAAAGGTAGGACATTTTATCTGAGTCTATGTATTCAAACATTTATTGAGAGGATGTTCAAAGAGATGGGAAGATGGACCATATCAGCCTTTTACTGGCAGATATGAAGTGGTGTATTCTGAAGACTTTGACAGCTGAAACAATCGCCACAGGTAAGAAGGAAGAGACCTTCAGAAAGAGCTCCACTAACTATGCTGCATGACATCGTAAAGCCTACAGATCAATGGCAAGTAGCAAAGACATAAATTGCTCCCCCCCAAAAAGGCAGCTTCCAGTACTATTTTCCCTACAGAATGTGGAGTAACTTGAACTTAGGACAGACGATGACTGTTGTCTTCCCGTGTTAGGCTGCTTTCACAAACCCCACGGAGGCTGGCAAGGTTGATAGCATGTAACCATATGACTCCTCCAAAGGGAAAGTCCACCTGCTCATCCAGGGAGTCTTTGAGGAAGAAATACTTCTTGACCCATACCTCAGGTGGTGTCTGCATTCTTGCTTTAAGAAGCAGAGATTAGAGGTGACTTGGGTTGAATTTAGACTGCAGTACATGAATAAAATGGCAACAAATGCTCCTGATACCTGCTGTAACAGACCATTTCCACCCATTTCCTCTGACAGAAACAATGAGATTCAAAGTTCTAACTTCAGGTTTACTCCAGGTGTCACCTTTGTCCTGTTTTCTTTACTTTCCCTCTAAGAGCACAAGAGCAGTGAAGCATCAAAGGTTGCAACATGGCAGTTATAGTTAAAGCAGTAAAACTGAGCATGCCTCAAGTATCTGGCCCCTCGGTCCATTTTTCTTCATTTCTCTAGTTCTTTCCTTACATGTATTTTTTTAACCATCAACAATTTTTTTTAGGTTTTCATTGTCATGGCCAACTGAAACTTCAGAAGAGAATTTCAAAGAGGAGGGCTCTTGAAACTCTTTCTGAAGATTCATTTAGTTACATCTTCCAGCCCTGCCTTCCCTTGGACACTGCAAGTCCAAGCTTTTTCCCAGCTGTTTCTCTTGACTAACCACATATGGCCAACTTACCCTTCATGGGCCCCACCAGCTTCTTCAGCAGGCTTATGGGGATGCTTCCTACCAGGACTTAAAACCCACGACGCCTGCCCCTCAGGGCCACAAAGATGGACTCCTTCCCTTTTGTGAAATAAAGAGCCACAGAAGATGCTACAGACTTTGTAATTTCAAACTAGAATTGTTTCTAAAGCATGCATTTATTTCAGAAAGCATAACTCGATTTTAATGTTTTCAATGTCTTCATTCTGTGCCTAAAGCAATTTGTTATGTAGAGTACACATTATTAATCTACTTAAATGAAAGGTAACATTGCTAGCAGTTTAAACACTCAATGCCCATATTTAACCATGTTTCATTTTGACAGGACAAGATGAAATAACAGAAATGATTAATCTGAGACCAGAGGAATATTCTACTACCTATATTTCAAAATAGGATTAGATATTTTTTTTGTTTAACACTTTGGCAGTAATGTGTCAGTGGAGTATAGGAGACGGCTTTTCTGCTTGACTGCACTGCTTACTGTGCCAGTAGTTGTTGTTACTGGTCATTTTGGAATCGGCAGCAGTACTCCAGGACAGGCACACAACAGGCTCTGAAGTACTTACTCATGGTTTTGCACAATAAATTTATGCAGCCCACAAGGTCCTTAATGGAGGATACCTGGTACAGCTAGAGCCAAATGCTGTAACAGTGTACAAGTGTTTTAAATTTTCTATCAAGTTCAGCACTTGGGGCCTTTTTTGTTCATCGGAGCATACAAAAGGTCAAAGTTGATCTGACATCCCAGATTCTTTGGGTCTGTTTTCTCTCGCACTTTCATTCAAAGATAAGGGTGTTAGTCTTTATTTACAATGATGAAAAGGGACGGCTAGTCAGGTCCTATGGGTCTGTAAGTCTGGAGTAGGAATCTTAGGTTTATGATACTTTCGACTCAACTAAAAGACGCCATCAACTCATTTTCCCACATTTTTTGTCTCTTTCACTTCCAGCTATTTCTGGAACCATGAAACTTAGAGGTCTTTGAAAAAGTAGTATATGAAGTGACCAAAACTTTTAAGTGCCGCAGAGGGTGAACCTGACCTTCTGCAAAAGCTGCAAAACTTATTATCTTTTCCTCCAAGATAATGATTTTGATTAAATTACTTTCTTGTTTGAACTGGCTTTTAAAGAATTATTTTGTATATTCTCATAAAATATCATTATTTTTATCATAAAAGAGTACTGAATGTGAGAGAGGATGCCAAGCTTGTAACATGTTGCAATACATAGCGGATCATTTCTGAGGTGACTGTCAATGAGGAAAAGGAACTAAATGTGATTGTTTTGATGCAAAAGAGATGCTGAAGAGCTTGGAAAACAGATAAGAATTAACACTTTTTCATTTAGTCATTCATTTCTCATGAGAGTGCTTTCATTCTCTTCAGCAGCAGCAATATACGTCCAAACTCTTGTGATGTCAGCTCACTTTACAGTAATTTTAGTAGCAATGGTAAATCTGGCAATGACAGCAGAATTATATAATACTACAGAAATCAGCAATATTTCAATTTGGCAGTACAAAAATAGATGTTAAAATATTATGGTTAAGGAGATAAGAAAATTGAACTGAATACTGAGTTTGAAATAGGCGCACTGCAATCTCTCTCTTTTCCTGAATACCTTTTGTAATCTTTTTTTATTGTTACAGTGTAGAGAGGCTGCAATAGACCCACATGATGATCAGATTTTACATTTCAAAGTTCTTTGCTAAGTAATTTCTTTAATACTGCTACAAAAATAAAACCTTTATTTGATAAATGTGCCTGCAGGCTGGAATCAGACCTTGCTTGTCTGTCCTGACAAAGGTCTAATCTTTTGCTGCCTCACATCTTGAAGAGGCATTTATCCCTGTAACAGGCAGGTGCAAAACACCACCTTTCGAATACAGGAAACACTGCACACCCACACGCATTTGTCAGATCAGACAGTCAACCTTTTCTCCCCGTCACCTCCCCAACAGCATGAAGTCTGCTTTGCGTTGATCTTGCAGCACAAAGCAGATTTATAGTATATATCTACATCACAAGTGAACTCCTCTCATATCTAACCTGTACCATGCCAGCAGTGCAACGGCGGCCCACAGAACAATCCACATAAGCTAAGTAGTTGAGCATTGACTCATGCCAATTTCTTACTCAGCTAGCCTGAAGTTAGATCTGAGTTTTCTACATTATGTACCTTCAAGTTAATATAGACAGCTTTGGGATAATGCTCCTGAGGTGCCTGTCTCATGGGTGGCACTACAATGCTGTCACTGTAAAGGTGAATGGCCAAAACCTGTTCTGCTGCGTTCAGGTGTAACTCACCATGGCCAAGGCGAGCCTCTGGGTCAAGGGTCTGCTCTAGACTGGGAAGACCTAAGGCTGCATTCTCCAGCTCCTAAAAGAGCCTTTTGCACTTCAAGCCTACACCAGGCTGTCCTCAAATGACTCCAACTACTGATCTCACCATGCCTGCGTGTATACGGCTGGACAGTGCACAAAATGCTGGGAAAAAGCTACTTTTGACCTTCCTGGAATTGTTGCTGAATGCTTGTGCTGGTACCGAGATGAGAATTGAGCTGATCACCTACTAAACCAGGAATGAACTGTTCTCAAAGAACTACGCAGCATTTCCATTTTCTGGAGTGAGACTACATCTAGAGAGTCATCAGAGCAAAGAACTAGTTGCTGCTTTTATGTATACCTAAAGTAATGCAGGGGTAACTCCTTTTTATTTAATAACAGCAGCAGCAATGTAAGTGGAGCTGCTGCCAATTTATACCAGTGTGGGAGGAAGAAGAATTCAATGAACTCAAATGAGATCAGAGGTCAGTGGAATTACCCCTTGATTTATTTTGATGTGAGAGCAGAAACTGGTTCTGCCTCCATTAAGAAAATGCTGATAAAAAGCTGAAAATGCAATGGCTTGGAAATTGCTAAGAAATTAATTGTTTTTATCCATCCAAATCTTCACGTACATAAGCAAAGTCCAAAGGAAAAAAAAAAACCCCACAACCAACCCCACAGTTGTAACATATTGCCTTTTTCAAAGCAGGCTATTATCCCTTCCTTACACACTTCCAAAGGCTGCACGCCAGACGAGGGACAAAGGCCGCAGATACACATTTACACGTGGGTTAACTTTTCAATCCATTTTTTCATTTCAATAGAAATAATAAATCACCTTATCCTGGAGAAAGAAGCAGCTTGACACAAAACATACGGTGCTGGGCTATTTTTATAGCACACCTAAGACATATAGGGATTCATTTATTTACTCAGCTATTTAAAAGTGGCTACTCTTACTCATTCTCTGGACAGCTAAATGCCAGGTTGCTAAGTTACTGTTACTTGACATCATCTCCTCCCCAACGTGTTCCCACATTTGACAGGTTCACATGATTTACTAGGCCAGTCAGCTCGTTATTCACTTGTCCAATGACGTCTAGATAATCATTTTAAATTCACATCATGTCCTCCCCAGCAAGCCCCCAGATTCCACATGAAAATATTTAAACTGCCTGTCAGCTACTAAGTGCATTTGTAACCACACTGGACAGCGTACCTGTATTTTTCAAATTACAATTATTATAATTAGGTTTAGCATCGTTCTTCAATGTTGGTTTGTATTTTAGAAGAGAAAACAATTACTGAGGGGCAAATAATGGGCTATATCTGTTACAGTCTAATTTTGATCTGTGAACAGCTCACCTCAGCTATGGATGATACATATTAAATCTGTTAGTGCTTTCAGTTGGCATAAGGAACGTAATACTACACATAATTTGCCCAGTCAAGGGCATTTTCACCTGCTGATCGATTTACATATTCTGCAATGTCATTAGACTTAAGCTAGTCATCAGAAGAATAGAAGACCATACAAATTACAGACTTTGCTCATTTAACTCCTGTTATTTTTATACTAATTACAATCTGAATTATATTTAGGATTTGTTTTGCTTCCAGGCTAGAAAGCTTTTAATTAATATCACAGCTGTCCACATAACATCAGAAGTCCATCTAGTTACTTGATGCCTTACTACAGCAAATATGCACCTACAAGAATTCTTTTGTTCTTCTAAGCAGGGACAGATTTTTAGACAGTAGTGCCTGCCCAGATGGTTAGCAACACAGACACAAAAGCTTTATGTGTACAGACCGGAGCCTCACTTCTGCAGGATTACATCTAATCGATTGCCTAAACACCTAGCCCAAAGTTTCAATTTATGCTACAAGTCCTCAAGAAAATTTAGTTAGATAAAATTTCCTTTCTTTCCCATGTAACGTTGTATGCTTATCACCTCTTTACCCAGAGGTAAACCAATGCTAAGGGAGGTCCCTTCCGTGCTCTCTGTAGGCGTAAAAAGGATCGCTGCTAGTTCGCACTCAGTGTCACACCTACACACACCCCTATGCCTAGACCATCAGGATGGGTCACATAACCTGCAATGCCAGCAAGGCACACTGATGTAAAGCACTGGTACAAGTGGCACCTGTTACAGCTTCAGAATACTGTTTTAAAATGTCACTTTTCCTGCCCCATCTACACTTTGTATCACAACATTTCATTGAACTCATTTTTCAATGGCTGCACATAGCAAGTGACAATTTAATTTAAATCCATATTAATGAAATATGAATTACACACAGACACACACACACTGTGGATTGCCTGTTTTGCACATTATCCATGCTTTCAAAGTGGATATTTCAGTGTTGGTTTAAAAAAATAAGCCACATTTTGGAACCGAAAAAGGTGTACTGACCACCAGTGTATTCGCCTTCATCTTTCAATTTGGTATTAGCAACCTGTATTAAACACAAATCTCCTGCACTACCTTTACAGCTTGGCCTTAGTCATACAAGATACGTATTTTATTATTATTATTATTATTATTTTTAACAACCTTCTCAGCCATTCTGATTAAAAAGGCAAAATCAACAGGAGACTGGTCTGCCATTAACCTTCGGTTGTAGTATCAGGAACAGTCCTTAAAGCATTTACACAAGATGATGACATAAGTAGCTAAGTGTTTCAGGAAATCTGAAGGACTGTGAAATTTTGTCTCTAAAGACTCAGGGGTCTGAATGGACTCAAGACCTTTCCCCTCACTTGGCTGGAAATTTTGACCATAAACACAATTA
>JAVJGI010000050.1:66441314-66455676 GCA_035590275.1 Ibycter americanus | reverse complement strand
AAAAAACAACAAACAATAAATGTTTTTTTTTTTTTTTTTTTTTTTTTTTTTTTTAGTAAAGGTAAGCAAGGCAAGGAAAGGGGCCTCTGGAAAGAATACTTTTTGCATTAAGAGATTATAAGTAATAACAACCAGCTGCAGAATGAAAGATCTCAAATTTATGTAGAGATTGTCGAGCTACCCAGACACAGCATGCCAAGAAGATAAACCTCTCTCTTCCAGGTCAAGTTACTGCCAGGTAAATTATGTCTAAGCCATATTTGTAAGAAGCAATACTGACCTCGCATGGCTTATTAAATTATTCCAGCAGATTGTGATCCCAGATCTTGTTATTACCTTGATGGAATAATCTAAATTCAAATCAGGCCATCAGGTCTGAATGCCAGGCCATTCCCATTTGCCTAGAAATGAAACTTCGTTACATGATGGGAAAGTTGGTGACATGGGGCAGGAGGCTGGAAATACTGTTCAGCCCTTGAAGTATCCTGACAGGCCATGGACAGGGTCTGATCCAAGGATCTAATACTTATTTTGCATCTAATATTTTCAGTATTGGTGATCTCCTTTGCAGCTCACTTGGGGCAGGGAAGGAGCGATATCCAGGCTTTGAAGATTCTCTACTGACAAAATTTTTGGGCAGCACTTTTGGGCAGGACTGCCTATTTGGGAGAAAACAACTAGTTTCACAGCTGTTTTGACGTAACAGCCAGGCTATTTCATTTCCAAGATATCAGTCACTGTGCAGTTTAGGCACTAAATATAGGAACTCCTGGGAGAACTCCCTTTCCATCCTCCATGGCCCTATTACAAAGCTCTTACAGGGTTTGGGCCAGGATCCTTCCAAATGGGGAGCAGTGCTTCCCGCATGCTGACCCACTGCAGAGTCAGTAGCATTTTTCTAGGGGAAATACGAGTCGAAATTTCCTACTAATGCCATATAGCAGTGCTACAGCTCTGGGGACCGAGGCTTGCTGGGCATCCAAGGCTGAGATGTGAGCAATGCAGCTTTCTCTACCTGTGTGCCCAGATCAAGAGAGAAGTATTTTAACAGCTGGAGAGTAGACAGCTCTCCAGTGTAATCAGAGCTCACAGTCAGAGTAAGTTATTCTGACCAACTGCGGTGATGGTGATGATATGGACAGTACTTAAACATCCAGCCAAGAAGCTCATGAGCACGGAGGGGTTTGGCTTAGTACCAGAGTGATTACAGCCATCTTCTGGTTAGCACTGAACTCTGTTCCAGCTTCAGTTTGGTCCTGGAGCTCCAGATCCAGAGGTGGTGTTTGTACATGGGACACTGACAAATCAGCCCATGTCTCATGTCTGACACGAGCTCCAGACAGTCTGCAGCAAAGAGGGGGCTGAAACCTCCAATAGGGTTTGTAGATGCTCTGGTCTGTTTGCAGCCCTCTGGCAGAGTCCACACACACTGGAGCCACAGATCCACCCCAAGCAGGGTGCCTGCCCAAGAAACTGCCTTCCGAAAACCTGCTCATGTTGTAGTAAGTGTGCACAGGGTTTAGTTTATATGAGATCTCTATGTGACTGCCTGTGGAGGAAGAGGAGAGGGCCTGAGGTCACCCTTTATTCAGAAAAGAAGATGCTGAAGAAAGTTGGTGCTGTGTGTGCAGCTTTCCACCACCTCTGAAAAGCATTCCTGAAAGCTGACACCGCCAGCAATTTTTTGTTTTGTTCCAAGGTGCTCATACTTCAGATGGCGGCATCTTGACATTCACATCCATTATGTGAACTGATTGCGGAAATAACTCAGCTCTCACTTTCTCTGTGATATTAATCCCCAGCCGCTGGCTGTAGCACAGAGCCTGCCTCGGACAGCAGGCACCCTGAGCAGCCCGCTGGCTCCCCAACCCCTGCTGTGCTCAGCCACAAGGAAGGTAGAGAAGCATTTCCAAAATCAGGGGTTTCCTGCTGCAAATTCTGAATCCAAGTTGGCACATTAGTGCTTTCCTCCTTGCTGAGCAGCCACAGGTGCTTGGGGTGAAGTATAAAGCCTTTAAAATGAGCGCTGTGATAATATAATATCACATCATGGGAACCAGGCGGGCTTCATTAAGCAACGGCTGAAAATTGTACAAATGAGAAAGGAGCCAGCAAATTAAGATCCACAGCTCTTGTTCACACAGCAAAACATCATTAGCTTTGAGGTGGGAGACTCTGTTACCTTTTACACCCTGTTGACTTTTAGTGCTGGTGTTTTTAATACACATGCTGCAAGCTGGTTTGGGAAATGCAAACTGTGGTAATTGCTCCAAAGCTCAGTTCATCATTCCTTGGAACAGATGTCAGTGGGGAAGGAACCTGCTGAAGGAGAAGGGGAGGAGTGATGGAGGGGGCTGGGGAGAGGAGCAGAAAATCAGAGTAATTTTGCATTAGTGAAATGGGATACCCATCTGGACACAGAAAGAGGGCTGGCAGTGCACAGTTACTGCACAGGGCTCTACCATGGTGTCTGGTACTTGCTTTTACCAGTGGGCACTTGTACAATCCAACAGCATTTAGGAGAAAGCACATCAGATGGGGGATACCTCAAAGGCTGAAAAACAAATACTTCCTTTGCTTAAGTAAAAGCAGCTTAAGCACAGCTTAAACCTTGACTAGCTGTAAAAAGCAAAGGTGATGCATTTTCTTTTTTTCTGTCTTTCTTTGGGGATAGGAGGAAAAAAGAAGGGAGGAAGACCTGAAGTGGAAAAACAAAACAACAACAAAAAAAAGCTGCCATGGAGCTGTGTGTGCAAATGCTGCCGAGGAGAGCAAAGACGCGCTGACAAAACAAGCCAGGAATGCTGAGGCCCGAGTTCTGAAACACATACGGTTTATGTTGTTCTTACCACAAACCAAAAATATGTTCCCATTTGAAATGGTTGAATCCACAGCTGTTTTAAAATCCCTTGGTACTTCTGAGACAAATGATCCAAGTCAGACTGTGCTAACAGGGTCAGTTTTAGAGCCAAGCGAGAGCTGTGACTGATGCAGAATCACTGCAGTTCCATCCCTTTCCACATCAATCATCGCTCAATGAAAATCCTGTGGGGCTGTCGGGCTCTCTTACAATATTGTTTACATTAGAAGATGATGTAAAGCTCCTCCAGCAAAACTGCGCTGCTGGATTATGATCCTCACTAACAGCAAAAGAGCTTAAGTTGCAGCTGCAGGACAGCACGGGAAGATGCAGGCACATACCCCTAAATTTACATCTACAAAAGCAGTCATTAATGTTTCATAAAATACACCCATTGATTCATCTCTGCAGGCAAATTCTCTCCCTTTAAACCGATGATTATAAAGCACCTTAGGGCAAGTCTACATCCTAGACGCTCTATAAAGTAACCACCTTGATATTGTCATAAAAGCTGAAATGGCTTTAATCCATTTCCTCACAATAGCAGTTTTAATTCACTTCGAGAGGGCTGGCTGACAGGAAAATAGTATTTTTCTCAGATTCACACCTGAGGTCAAAACCTTGCCCTCCATGCCAGAGCTAATAAATCATGACTCTTTTTTCCGGCTCCTTTTGAATGACGAGGACAGTCTCTTGCAGAAAGACAAAAAAAGGGTCTTTGCACGAGCGGGCGAGGCATCATGGGGGAGGGATGTGGAAAAGGCTCCAGCAGCATCCCGTAATCACCTACCAGGGAGGGCAGGCTCGCAGCTGTGCCAGGCCTTGAAAAGAAAGGCTCGGCACCTGTTTACTCTTGACTGAAAGGTCTCAAGTTATGGCTGTTATGCTCTAATACACCCCATTAAATATTTGCATATTAAACATACAGAAAAGAAAACCTTTTTGAAGTGACAGCAAATGAATAGTGGTGCAGCCTCTCCCGCTCTCCACCGGTCCCTCTAATTGGTCCCTCTTGTCCCGGCACTTGATTGCTCTGGAGCCAGGGTGGGTTTCAAGGCAGAAATTCCCCAGGCATTCCAGCGGTGCAGAGCAGCCACTGCTCACAGACAAAGCCCTGGCAGTCGCCATCAGGGGTACCGGCGAGCCAGCAGCCTTTTCCTCATCCCAGGAGACAAGACTGGGCTGCGTCTCATGCTGTGTCAACAGGTGAGATCGCAGCAGATCAAGACCTCTCCTCAGCCTGGCTTTCCCACCATCATCATCCCTTCCCCAAACCAAGGAGAAGCCTGAAACCCAGAACAGTTTCCTTCCACCTGCAGCCTCTGCCTGCATCGCCCGAGCCGCTGTGAAAGGTTCTCCTAACCACCACAGGTCCCGCTGCAACTAGACCCAGACAAAAATGTCTCCTGTGCTGCTCAAAAAGATGCCAAGGTGCCCACAGAGCCTGCTACCATTAGCCACCCCACAGCTCCTGCCTCTCTGCAGACCACGCTCATTTGGGACCACTCCTGCCCACCTCCCACCTCGCGAGCCAGCCAAGTGCCCTGCGCTGGTGACAGCAGATGGCATCGGGTCTGGCTGCACTTCCCAGCTCTGCGTTTGAGCACTCGGACAACCCGTGCCGTGCCCTGGCAGCGACGGGAGCGTTTGTGCCAAGGCACCTGAGGCTGCGCCGTCCCCCGGCCCGCGCTGGCGGGGATGAATGCCCCGCTTCATGGCACTGCAGCGCCCGGGCCTGGGGACAACAGGAAATGTGGTCACACCAGCCATCTTGCCATGCACATTTGGCAGATTCAGCCTAAAGTCAGGCCTTGCATGTGGTTTTAGTGGTAGCCGATGTCTGGTTTGATATTCTGTTGACACAGCCTGTTTTTAGATGTGGTTTCGAGCACAGGCCTCACAAGTGCTCCTGCCTTTACAGAGTGCTTTTCACTGGGGAAGAAGCGGCAACAGGGGCTCCCTCAGCTCACAAGTTGGATCTGGACCAGCATCAGAAGAGCATTTAGATGCAGGCATCTCTGCATAGGGTGTAAGCATTTGTGTCTGGGGCTTTCCGGCTCTCCAGCCGGCACGTGAATTGCAACCCTGGCCCCGCAGGGCTCAGGAGAAGGGGTTACAAGCTCCTGGTGTCCCACCCATGCCTGGCATCCTTGCCAGAAGGTCCTAGGACAGCGTGGATACCTCACAGCAGCAGTTCCAACTCCCCTCAGCCTTTCTCTTCCAGAGGCACCCGTGCCTCAGCCCGGTCTCAGCACTGCACCCTCCCCGCTCCCTCCCACAGCAGCAGCAGCAGCAGCAGCAGCAGCGTGACTACCAGAGGCCTTGCTCAGCTTGCCCGCGGCCTGAGGGAAGAGGCGGGTGCTGGAGAAGGCCCCTTTCGGTAGCCTGTTTCTTTGAGATCGATGCTGCGGTGTGTTTCACTGTGAGAAGGCACCATCAGGGAAAGACGCCCCGCACTGGGGAAGGACGATGGCGAATGCCTGATGCTGCCCAGTCTCTAGGGGTGTTCCTTCTACTGCCGCATGCTGGAAATGCTCTGCTCCCTGCACAAAGGAGCTTTATTCTTATGGCAGAGACTTTTATTGTGCCGAAGGAACTTGTTCAGTACAACAGCCCTCTTTGTGCGGCTGCTTCACCCATGAGCCATATGCAGTCCCAAGGCAAGGCTTGAATGCTGCAGAGGGCATTACATGATCCCTCTGCACAGATATACATTCAGCTCAAACAGTGTTATTTTTGTCTTAATTTTTGGTGACTGCTGCGGGGGGATGGAGATGAAGACAATGACGTCGAAAGTGTGCGTGAGCCCTGCAGACATTTTATGTCTTTTCACTTAGAAACATGGAGAGAGAGAGAAAGGGAAAAAAAAGTCACTGAGTTCCTGATGTGCCTAATTGCCCAGCAGCAGCAGAAAGTGAGTTGGCAGTGTCTGCATCAACCTGCACCGGCTGGTTCTTCACCTCACCATATGTCTGCTCAGACACTTGCGACTCCCCCGAACAAGCCACATGGCAGCTTGGACACTCCATAAGGACTGTGCATGCTGTTCTAGAGGAGTAATCAAAAATAATTCCAAATGTTCAGTGTTTCTGTCCTTGCCGGAGACTAGAGCTGGGCTTTTATGGTGCTTTTCTATTCCTTACTTCATTATAAGCATTATGGATGTTGGGAATGTAATCCTGCCATCTTACCAGTCACAACTTTAAACAAATGGTTTACTTGCAATGACCAACCAGGTTGGCATTTCCTATTGCTCTTTACTGACTGGATTATTTTTCAGCCTCAAAACATCTGCAGTCAGATGTTAGCTTGTAAGAAATGTCCTCTCCGTCAGGCATTATTGCTAAATGATCCTGAGCTGGAATGGTCACAGGCTGTCAGAGGTCTGGACGGTTGAGCTAGTGCTGCCGCCCAGCTACAGGGTGAGTTTCTGGAACAGCGCAGCCTGCAGACCCTTGCCTTCCAGCTGGCTCCTGACTTCGTCGCACCACCAGAAGACAGCACTGCTGGGTGTAACAACACTTGCCCCCTCCACCAATCGCCATATTTCAGAATGACTTTCAGAAGTACTCTGGGCTCCTTTGTCAGAGCACAGAAGTACCTCTTTACTAGGACACATGCATTTCCACAACCAACACAGTGGTCTCAGCTTCTTGGTTCTTGCTGCTGGGAGAAGGAGAATGCCTGCAGAATCTTTTGTCATTAGCATATCATTATCATCAGCATATCACCATTAAATGCTTCAGTGTGATGAAGGGTATTTTGGTCTGCCACAATCCTAACAGTGGCAAGGGTTAATAAATGTCTTGGTGTGACTATTGCATGCATTTATCTCTCTTGGCATTTAGCCTCCTAGCAGCAAAAAGTTGACAAGTGCCTTTCTTTAAATCTGCTGTCCTGTTACGGGCTCAATCAGGCAAAAATCTTGATTCCTTCCTTAAGGCAATGAAACAAAAAAAACTTTACCAGCAAATAAGACCACGGGTACAGACTCAGACATTTTATGTTACCCATTGGAAGCTCAGTATTTCTTCTTCTCATCCAGTTTTATACTCTGTGCTGGTCAGACATGTGATCTCCTCTTTTTAATTATCTTCAGCAAGGGAACGCTCTCTAGAGGCAGGGGAAGACCTCTACCAGCTCTAAAAGCGCTGGCAAGAGCTTGAAACCAGCAGTGAAGCTGCTCAGCCTAGGGCATGCCCGAGGGAAATGGGGCATGCAGAGCGTTGCTGGACTCCCAGCCATGCTCCTCTCCTCCAGCAGCTGCATGCAGAAATGCAGATGGAAATGTTTTCCACGCAGGCACTTTGCAAGCCCTCACCCAGCAGCCAGGCAGCTCAAATCCCCAAAGAAATGGCTACCAGCTGAGTAAAAGTGATCACTGCGGCTGTTCTCAGAGCTTTGGGTCCACCACTACTGCTGCGCCTGGTGTCTCAGCCTCCCTTCCATCTCTAATCGCCTTGCAGATATCTGCTTTAGTGCATGGCTAGCCCTCGCTGGGCTGCTTTTTTTTTTTTTCAAATCTTTTCAGGCTGCCAAAACCCAAGCTGTCAAATACAAGTTAACAGACCGAAAACACAGATGTCCGTTCTTGACTGAGTTTCCCATACAGACTGGACGTGCTCAGAACAGCTTTTAAGGTCAAAGCA
This sequence comes from Ibycter americanus, assembly GCA_035590275.1. NCBI lineage: Eukaryota > Metazoa > Chordata > Aves > Falconiformes > Falconidae > Ibycter > Ibycter americanus. Next base: position 66,448,167 of record JAVJGI010000050.1, on the reverse strand, counting down.
CTGGTCCTTTTTACCATGCCTGCCCTCCTCGGCAGTCAGCCATTTACTACCAGTGGGTTCACTGCACCTGTCTTCTGTGAGCATCACTTTTCACACGCACTAGTTTCACACAGAACTGGCACATAACATACATGGTTACAATTTGTTAGGGTCAAAAGCAAGGATTTCATGACACATATCCCTTGTGTAATATAGTGCAGTGGGGATCAAAGGTTTCTCAGCTTGAAGTGCTTGAGACTAGCCTGAGGCAGTGGGATTCAAAACCTGAAGAGAGTATGTCTAAAGACCTTTTTTCCTCACCTGGAAACAGAGGTGCTCTGCTTGCTCACAGACCTGAAGAGACCGGACCTGCACATGTGCATGTAAAGATATGTCATACTTCTATTATTCGTGTGTGGCCCATGAAGAACACAGCACTGGAGGCATCTAAGGTTCTCTAAGAGCCTTTGGTTGCCACCCAAGCCTGGCTGCTGAGCACCTTCTTCATCAGCTTCCCCTGACAATTGCCCAGGGGGCAATATACCTGGGCTGAGAGCATCACTCAGTTTCCATGTCACAGTAACCTCAGCTTTTCTGCTGACACTGCCAATAAAACTGCATACTCAATGAGCAGATCAGATCTATCATTGTACCAGTGTGGGAGAAACCTGTTAATTTGATCCTGATGAATATACTAGTCTGCCCTCCATCTTCCCTGCTGGATTACCTGTTTCATTCACTGGCCACATTTTCTTCTCTGGACTGTAAAGTCTTCAAGGGCAGGGGGTGTCAGATCTGAGATGGGCCACTACAATGGGTCCTGGGCATGGTGGCCTGGAGAAGCCTTAATATAGGATAAACTATGATAATAAAAGCATAATCTAGCCATTGGAATCAAACAATTTCTGCAAAGGCCACCCGAGGTGCTGACTTCAAGGCACTGTGTCAGGGAAACTCAGAAGCTGCATAAATATCGAAGTAAGGTCTCTCCTAATTAGATGATCAATAATGTGCAGCAAAAATTAAGTGAAGACAATAATTTCCTGCAATACTGTATAAAGTGGGATTTTTTCTTTATAACTCCAGTCCCAGCTACTTTAAGATGAGGCAGTAAGTCTGAGTTAAGTATCTGGGATGCATTTCCAGACAGGTGCACTTTTTTTTTTTTTTTTTTTTTGCTTTTGTCTGAAGCGTAAAGAATGGGCCACTGCCAGAGGCAGGGTACCAGGCTTGACAGACCAGTGGTCTGATCAAGTCTGGCATATCCTTTGTTCCTCTGTTCCAATTTAATGCCTGCTGGGAGTGAATTCCAGTCATGTGGGGATGTTTTTGCCAATGAATATTTACTAACATCCCGACTACCCTGGGAATACAGTTAAAAAAACCAACTCCCAGGGAAGTGAACACACACTAGAATAAACACTTAGAAATAAGTCACAAGCATTTTTCTTTAACACTGAACTAAACAACAAGTTGGTTCAGTTCACATGTACATTTAGGACTAAACCAACCCAAAGGCACATACTCCATGTGTCTTTGTTACAATACCTAGACTTTTAGGCCATTTATAAATGTGTGTATCATGTTGTAAAAATATATTATTTTAATGGCCCACTGCATCCTTACAGTCCAATAGTCAAATAGGCAGGTGGTCATCTGATTTCCTTAACTGCAGAGAAGCTGACTCAGTAAAAACACAGGTTTGTATAGCTAACCCTAAAAATCCTGATCCTTGAATAGTATCAGCAACTCCTCCATCATATTGAGTCTGTGTATATGTCAGTCTATTTCATCCTTATCAGCTGCTTTCCCAGTTATGGTCTGAGGACCACTTGGTGCTTATCTGTGGGAACTGGCTGATGATGCAGCATTCATTCTAACTCCCTTCTAGCTGCTATAAACTCCATTAAAACAAGCAAGAAATCAATGATACTCTTCCCTGGTGTCACACAGAAGAGTAAGTAATTGCAGCAGCTATGGGGATGGCATATCGCTAGCTGAAGGAGATGAGGCGGGTTCTGCGACCGTGTGTGGAGGTGGAGAACATTGTCACTGGGTGATCTCTGCTACAACCAGTTAATGAGTTTCAACTCCAAGACTGGATTTTTTCAGCTTTTGAAACAATGTCAGGAGAAGCTAAATGTGAACTGTTCCTGGCCTCAAACACATCAAGTGAGACCTGTGAGGACAGAGGACATCCAAGGTCTTCAGCTTCCTCTTCCCTACATGAGGTTCGTAAGAAAGAAACACACCTGCATAGGAGCTTTGTAGCACAGCACTGCTAACACAGTGGCTGGAGGGAAGTCCAGAAGAACAGAATTGCCCTAGCCTATGTGGTGCTCAACAAAGCAATGCCGGCAGCCTCAGCATTCAGTGTGTCCATCTACCTCAAATCACAAGATTTTACAATAGCCCACAACAAGGATGGGAGACCTTCTGAATTTTAAGTGTTTTACATTGCATTTTGCCACGTTTTCTGGCATTTCTCTTTAAGAAGAAGGGTCAGAAAGTTGGTGGGGAGTTTTTGTGTGTGTGTTTTAGTTTGTTTTATGCTGAAAGCATCCTGTAAACCTTTGTTGAAGAGTCTATGACTTCAAGAAAAAAGAAATCAAAGCCTCACCATGAAAGCTCTGGTGCTGGTGGTACAAATGCTCTGTTCTGCTCTGTGGTGTTGACCTGCTGTCCTGCACACAAATCCCCAGCCTCTAGAGGGGACAGAGTTTCACCTTCCTGCTTTCATGTGCAAAATGATGGCAGGGTCAGGATTTTCTCAGATGGAAGCTGTCTCGGGCAGAGAGGGATCTAGTGTTGCCAGTTGCACCTTGACTCATAGCACTTTGGAGCTCTAATAAAACCCAGGTTCTTGGAGGAGCGTGCCTGTTTCTATGCATGCCTTCGCTGGCACTGTCCGCCCTTCCCACGCAAGATCTCTCTACAGGTCTGGAAAGAGGAACATCTCCGTGGACTTTCTACTTCTTCCTCCTGCCTTATTTGTGTCTCACATGCACAACTGGTGAACATCTGCATCCCATTGGTGAGAGCAAATGAGCAGCACAAGGGAGTTGCTAGTCAGGGCAGCCTGACATGGGGATGCACATTTGCACCTCCTCTAGTCCTGGCTTATTTGGGGGCACATGGACCTGATTGCAGTGGAAGGAATGAGACAAAACTCCAATATTTATACAGGTCACCATATAACCACAAGAAAAGTAGGACAGACAATTTTGCATTAACCTGTGATGTTAAGTACTTAATCAACCACTTAAATATTCTTCAAATTCCCAGCTTGATTGACAGCATCTGAATAGCTTTCTGCAAATTAAGTGGGCTTAAATTTAAGCACATTAGGGTTCTCTAGTTAGTAATGACAGTCATAACCAGGGTTTCAGCTATGCATATTTATGTTACAACATAGATAGGGTGTTCAACCTAGATTTGGAGGATTTAGGAGTTTTTAGAGTTCCAAAAATATATGTAATGGACCAAAGCATCAGAAATATGACACCTGCTGTAGTGCATGATTTGCAAGAGACTGTGGGTCTGTTCCTTTGAGAGTGTTATCATTGCCAGAAAACACTAAGTCCTAAAAAAAAGTGTCAACTATAATGTGCAAATACTGCGACACATTCCTCACTCAGGGCTTTCCAGGGCAGCCCATCTACTCTGTATCTGTCTAAGGTGCTTCTCTCTGTTTAGTGCCGGAGAGTCACACAGTTTTAAATGTATGTATCTTCACCATCCTTGCAGAGTAGCAAGGTGCTGTCACCAGTCTTTTAAAGATGGGGAACATGAGCCTTCGGCTTGCCCACAGTCACTGAGGTAAAGCAGGGAATAGAAAGACCATTTTCAGAATCTTAGTTTCTCTTTCATCCTTCCTGCTGGGTGGCTCCGCTGTTCAGGCAGCAGCTTCTCACGTGTAGGTCTGCTGGTGAAAAGGGCACATGAAAGCAGTGGTTTGCCCTTCAGCCACAGCAGTCTGGCTGCCTGCTACTGGTTAAAAAACCAAGGTCCATATGCTTGTCAGAACAGGCAGCGTTTCTGTTTTTACACAATACTCAGCAAATAATAGGCAATTTGCAAATGATTAATATTTTATATCTGTTATTCATAACTCTGCCTGTTACTTCCTCGGGTGCCCTGCGTGTTACTGCTATTTTACAATTTCCAAAGTGATCAAGTCAGAAGTCCTGTTTACAGGGATACAGTTTTTGGCACAGCTTCCACACCACTAAGAACAGAGCTCATAACTACCAGCAGAAAGGAACTGTACACAGGCTTTATAGAGCTTGTGAAGGCTGTTTTTAATGCCTCCCATTCCGTTCCAGCTTGCCAGGAGATACAGTTCTGAGTTAAACACATTAAACACTGCCACCACAGTGACTTCCAAAGACTTTTTTTTTTTAACATGGGTTAAACAAAACCTGAATTATAAACATTTGCTTAGTCTTTCTTTCCTCCCCCACTGCAAAATTGCATCAAATATTTGATATTTGCTACTTCTCAAAGCCTAAACCCTGCCATATGGGACATGTAGGCTGAGACATCCTGAAAAGAGCTATATGAATAACAGATTATTTTTTTTTTATCTGGCAGCCAAAACTGTTACAAAAGAGTGAACCCCTAAATACTTTCCTCAGGCCAGAGATAAAGGCCTTTTTTTTCTGAATTACCCATTCTTACCATTTTGATAAGCATAAGTCAAGGTTAAAATAAAAAGGAAAATGTTTCCTTTTTCTAAATACAAAAATTAATTATCCAGAAGTTTCAAAGTTTGAAGGAGATGGTTTTTTGCCGGGGTTTTGGCCCGGGTGGTTCACTGTTCACACCTGCTAACAGGTTTGATTTGCCTGCGAATTTCTGGATGATGCAGGCGGGTGAGGGCTGCCAGGGCTGGGCACAGCCTGCCCCGATGCCAGCCCTTCGCACTGAGCTGCCTCCGAGCCGCAGCTGCCGGCTGCCGCAGCTTCTGGGAAGTCGAGCAGGGCAAGTTGCCTTTTAGGCCAAAGTTAGGTGCTAAAAATACAGCAATTTTTCTCGTATTATTATGCGGAAACTATTACTCAGCAATCCTTAAACCGTAAGGCCACGTCCTCAATCTCTGTATTGTGTGTCACTGAGAAAATGAAAGGTTTTAGTAAAGACCTGTTAGACACCTTGAATAAATACTGGTTTGTGTTTTCAGAAGTGCCCAGCACACACTCTCTCAGCATCTCTGAAAATGCAAGACGTGTCTTTTCTTCTTCTTTTTTTTCCTTCCCCCCTAATATTTAAAATTAAAAGGAGCTGGTACTTTGTGCATGATGCAAAACCAGCAAACTTAGGAACTCTCTGGAAAGAAAAAAAAACAGCAGCAGGCTTCGGGGACGGCCCCCTTGGACAGCAGCCTTGGCACCAGCGAGGGACAGAGGCGGAGCACATCGCGCATCCCGCATCCCGCATCCCGCATCCCAGCCGGGCTCGCTCGGAGCGAGCAGCTCTGCCAGAGGGAACTCCGGTAGAGAAAAAGAGCCCTCACTAATGTAGCTGTTAGTTGCCATTAGGCGGAAACCAGGTGTAGGCTGTGTGAATATTTTACACCTAATTTAATTTAGCACTTGGATTAGGTGTATGCTATTTATAAGCCAGCAACGCCAAGCGACCCCCTGGGCTCCGCCGCAGGGGGGAGCGGGCCCGGCGCGGCGGCAGGGAGCGCGGCACGCCGGGGGCACCGCACCGCCCGCAATTGCGCCGCAGCCCCGGGCCACAGCTGCTCTTTATGGCATGTGGCTGGTAACTTTTTTCCTGCTGTACTCTTTGCGGAAAGGTACGTGGCCCTGGGGAGGGGGGTGGGGGTGTGTGAGGGTGGTAGTGGTGGGCTCCCCCCCCCCCACCTCCAACGCGACACCCCTCGGGTTGCTGCTCCCCGGGGCTCCCCCCACTCGGGGTGGCCCGTCGTGGGGCTGGGGGCGATCGTGGAGCCGCTCCGGGAGCTCCCCGTGGGCAGCGGGAGTCCCGCACCGACGGGACCGCTCGCAGCATCGCGCTGATCCCGGCGCCTTCCAAACCGCATCCGTCCCCCCAGGAAGGCGGTGGGAAGGGTGGCCCAGCGCCCTGATGTAAATCACATTGGGTGCGGGGTGGGGGGGAACCGGGGAACAACTGTGTCAAGGAGACACACACTTAGGTTAGAGATTAATGTAAAGTTAGAGATTAAGTGACTGCTGTCCAGATCTATCGAGGTAATGCTCCAAACCGGCTCTCTGCTAGAGATGCAATTAAAAAAGCAAGCCAAGGAGCCGCGCGTGAGGCGGGCAGTGAAATCGCGGGGTGTTCGGTACAACAATCAATCGACGTTACATAAAGGAATTGCCCGTTCCGGAATCTGCGGGAATTTTTAATTATGTTTCTGTAATAAATTACCCTTCTTGCACATGACCCAACCTGCAGATGTGGTGATGGAAGCACCCACCTTTTGGGGAAATTGTCTGCTCGAGGGGTGTAAGATGACATTTGCCCTAATTAGCTTTTTTTGACGTTGGAGAAGGGCGAGGGGGAAATTTTAGCAGATGAGGAAAGTGAAAGAAAGGGGACGGAGCTGCCTCCTTTCATGAGACTTCTGTTGCTGCCTATTACATTACCCATTTATCTGAATGTTAATCCCATGAAAAATATTTACCAAGGTTTAATAGGGCATTCTGGCCGGTTGTGTGGTGATGATCAATTATTCCATCAATTATTAATTATGGAATAGCTGCTTTATGTGAGCTGGAGTAAAGCTGCGTTTGGGAGCTTTACCCCAAAATCGCTATTGTGTTATAGGATCCACTGAGCTGAACGTGCCAGTGTCTGCTTTGCTTACATTTGCATTTTTTATGGTGCTAAAAGGAAAAAACAG
>JAVJGI010000050.1:66420559-66441214 GCA_035590275.1 Ibycter americanus | reverse complement strand
GGGCGCGGGCTGTGCGCGCGCCGCGCACGGGTTGCCTCACCGTCTAGACGCTGTGACTTTTATTAGATCAAATTCAAATTGGAGACATGGCCCTGGCAAAGTTTCCAGAGCAGTAACAAACATTGTCTCGGAGATAGGAAGCGAGCGTTTAACCCATCAGTTGGACCAGCTGCAGCCTTGTCAGTGGAGGCCGGGGCTGGTCCCAGCCGAAGCACGCCGAGATGAGGGGGACAGGTGGGACAGGGAACTGCCGAGATCAGGGGAAACTGTCAGCTCAGTTAGGGATTTCCAGTGATTTCCCATGCCCTTGGCTGTTAAAAATTTAGCAGTGCAGGCTGAAGGCAAAAGGATTGATAATAAATACAATGGTATCTTTTTCTCCTGCTTACTGCCCTAATATTACATTATTGCAACGATAAATCCTCCAGACAGAGCCGGACTCATACCCTAGACATCCAGTCACTGCAGTCCTACACTTCTGACTATCTGAAAAATGACAGGCACCTAGAACGGCCGTCTGCAAGCGGCAGGGCAGTTTGCACCGCCATGTGCTGCCTGGCCCCCCAGCTGGCTGCCGGCAGGGCTGTGCGTGGCTGCTGCAGTGCGCTGTGTAGAGAAGACCTCAAGCACGGCTTGTTCAGAGGGTTTGGATGCATGTTGTCCCGCGAATTAGTTCCTATGTCTACATACCCTGCAGTTTGCAGATATATGGCGGGGGTAGTTGATATGCTGGAGGGTGGAGCTGCCACTGTTTTGGGGGTGACTTAACAAGCTGGAGGAGAAGTGAACTCAGAAAAACCTCATGAAACTCAACTAAGACCAACACAAAGTCCCATACCTGGGATGGAACAACCCCACACAGCAGGATAGGGAGGGGGCAAGCGGATAGAAGCAGTTTGGCAGAAAAGGAGCTGGAAGTCCTGGTGGACCACACATGGGACATGAGACAGCAGCATGCTCTTGCAGCAAAGGCAGCCAGCTCCACACAGAGCTGTACAAACATGAGCGGAGGCAGTAGGCTGAGGGATATGAGAGTGCATTGGGAGCACTGTGTCCACTTTTGGACTCCACAGTACATCAACAAAATGGAATGAGTCCAGAGGAGGCCACAGAGACGGTGATGGGGTTGGAGCAGATGAGGTATGAGGAGAGGCTGAGAGCTGGGTTTGTTCAGCATGGAGAAAGGAAGGCTTCAGGAGGGGGTTCCCCAAAAGGGCAGATGGAGTCAGACTCTTCAGCAGTGTGCAGCGACAGGCAACAGACACCAGCTGGAACATGGGAAATGCCAATTAGCTATTGGGAAAACCTTTTTCGTCAGGGAGGCAGGGGAAGGTCTTGACACTGCAACTGGTTTCCTAGGAAGGTTGTAGAGTCTCCATCCTTGTAGATTTTCAAAACCCAGCTGGTCAAAACCCTGAGCAACTTGCTGTAGTTGACCCCCTTCCAAGCAGCAGGTTGGCAAGCTGATCTCCAGAGGTCCCTTCCAACCAAAGTTAGTCTGTGACTCTAAAGCACTCCTCAAGCCTGTGCTCCAGAGCACAGTTCCGGGTTAGGTTCTTTGATTTTCCCACTAAAGAAACTTTTTGCTCTTTACTGATACCTCAGAGAGATTAGCCAGGTAAATAAGTGTGCAGTATTGGATTGTGGGAATATGCTCCTTAGTTATCTGCTGTAACCCTTATGACATAAATACAGCTGTGAATGTTTAATTCTACTGCAATGACAGTTCTACTTTTTTTCTAGAAATCACAACCTGAACCTGAATCTTTTTGTTTCTTACAAAACTATTGTATACTTATTTTTTCAGCTTTCCAAAAGCCTCAGCTAAATACTGTTAGTACTGCAAAGCATTTAATCCCATGCTCAGCTTAATTAATATGGACATTATTGGTGAGATCAAAGCATTTGTATCATGTGCCATCTTCAGACAAAATTCAGAAGTGTGACATACTGTATTTTTCACTGGGATTTTCTGTCTGTTGCTTTTTTCCACTATCCCAGTTGTTTGCTGCATGCAGAACTTCATGGTGAGATGTGAGAATTGTGCTGGTTTCAAAACTGCAGAAAAAGGCAGCAAATGCTGGCGTGGATAGTTGTTTTGGATTTCCTAGCATTCTTTCTTTAACCTATCTCAATATCTTTTACTAGGTTTTTTGAGTTACTTATCATGAAACTACTAATGCAACAGTGTGCAAGCTATCTGCAGGCCAGTCCACATTGCTAATTAGCTGAAGGCTGGACCAGGAGCTTTCTGATCTTATGTTCATTTATATCTCAGCCCCTAAACCTGGATTATAGTGTCACTTCCCACTATGATCAGGAGCTTTCTCTAACCCCAGGGTCACTGGCCAGTGAGCTTGTTAAGAAAGATTGGATTTTTCCCTTAAGCACCGTTTAAATGAGAGTATTTTTCCTTCCTGCTGAAGAGAATAGTCAATGTTTGGAGCTTCCAAGTACCTGAAGCTACCATGAGCTTATAAAACCTCTGGCAAGTTCCTATGACTGCTTGTATCCAGTTTTATGGGACTGAATTGTAAAATAAATCCATTTCAAGGCCCTGTCCTAGCACTAGCCTACGTGAAAGTGGTTCAGTCTGTCCCAACAGTGTTCAGAGCCATGCTTTTCAGTACATACTTGCAGGCTCAGGCCACAAAGTTATACAAATCGCTCTTCTGCACATGTTCAGCTTCATCTGAATTAGATAGAGGCTAGCAGGTTCTGCCCAAAATAGGAATCCATCTCCTTCTGGAATATAAGTATATGCAGGCATTCATAGCTATAGTCAGATGATGAAACAAAGAGATGAATTGTCTCCAGAAGCAGCATATATAGCTGTTTATATCCTGGCTCTGATTGTCTTGAAAAACAGAAAATAACCTCCCTTGTCCATTAGCTTTCACAGAGCAATAATTGCTGTTAAGTATTGAGGCACCTTATGTGCTAAGGATGTTCTTAGCAGTGCTTTCATTTTTCTAGACAAAAGAGTTTGCCCTGAAATTAGAAAAGTGTAAACTGTAAAGGCCTGTTAGATCTTTCTGCTTTATCCCACTGATAAAAGGTACAGGATGGAGTAAAACAACAGCACTACATTTCATGGCTTTATTCTAGATAGGATGGATTGTGGCACAGAAACTTTCTTCTTTAGGTTATCCAACATGCAAATGCTGGATGTACAAGAAGTGGAAAGACTTGTCAACTCTTCAGAGACACTTTCTTTGTAGAGGTGAACTCTTTACTAGAGTATTTGACACATGCAGGGAGGAAGGTGTTAATCTGTTCACATCCAAGGCACAGTCTGCAGGCTGCTGGTAATTGCTGCCCCATAAATGTGCCTGTCATGCCTCCTTAGTCTTTAAATATCCAAACTCAAAATAGATGTCTGTGCAACATGTTGAGCCCAGCACTATTGTTTTGTGAGGCAGTATTATTCATTTAGCTTCAGCCAGCTGCTCTCTATATTCAGCTTGGAGGAACAGACTGGAATTTGTAACCAGACAGGCAGGCTGGGAAGCTATAACTTATTCCCTGGGCTGATAAACCAGTGCATCGAAAGTACAGTAAACAAACGCCCACTGGAAATCCATTCCAGTGCTGTGTCCCCTCCTTTCCCCCTGCCACAAATAGCAGTGATCGCAAGGGAACCTGCCTTCATAAACAAATACCCTAGACCTTAATTCTAGCATCAGCTGCATGACATAGTGTTACTGGTATGTTAAACACGGCACATAACAGCAGGATACACTGTTAGGTCACACATGGCAACATAAAGTACTAGGTAAGGTCTATGCCTTCTCATGGGTGGGGACCTGGAGTGGGTCAGTTATTTGTAACTACATTGCCCTCTGCTGACAGATGCACAAAGAGGTTGAGACCCTGATTCTGCTGAACTCAGGGAGAGGCTGTCCTGTCACTTGTGGTGAGGCAGAAGCACGAGGTGGTGTCATGGCCCAGCCTGGCGGGCGATACCGGCTTTCACCTCCTTTGGTGGAGGCACCGCTTATTCTAGTCCCAAAGACACGTGCTTGGCCATGAATTGATGCTCTCCACTGAGAGAGTCTTTCATTTCCGTTTTTAACACAAATAAACAATTGTCTGAGCTGTTTTCTCTGCATTCTTCAACATTTTGTGGACCCTGGAAGCAATCATGTGCCTAATACAGCTGCAGGCGAACAATCGTGGTGAGCGGGAGTGCCTCCAGACCTTCTGCAGCACCCTGCAGCTGTGGAGCCTCAGCACAGGCACATCCTCTTTGCAATTGTTGCTGCTGCTTGAGAAACTTGAATCTTCGCAGGGCCGGGATAAACTGGGAGGTTCTGCCTCCGTATGTCCCTGCAAGAAATATCAAAGCAGCAGATGACTTCTCCTAGGCCAACAGTTCTCAGTTGGTGGTTGCGACTCCACGGTTGCTTGTGGGAGTTGCCAAGGCTGACAGAGCAGTGGGCTAAGCAAGCACAGTCTTGACTTCATCTGTACATCACAAGCTCTCATTTGGCTTGTTTCCTGCCTTCAGCAGAAGCGGTGCCGTCTCCTTGTAACAGGCTCTCACTCCCCATATGTCTTTGAACCACCTCCAGCAACATGTGGGTTGCAGAGGAGATGGCATTTGTCTGTGGAGCTGTAGTCCAAAAGGCTGAGAGTTGGCACATCAGGTTAAAAAGTCTGTGAACACCATTGTTCTGGGACAATGGTGTGTTTTACTAGGGCCATTCCCTTTTTCTGGCCTCTGTTTAGTTGAGGTGGCAGGAAAGCTTTAAAGAAGGAAAATGCAATTCTACAGCTCTGAAGACAGGGGAGCAAGGGCAGTTACACTGTACTTTCTCAATCAGCAATTCATGCAATCAAGGCTCATTTATGTATGTTCATGAATGTAAGAAGAAATCTCAGGTGCTATGTATTTTCCCAAGGGAAATTTCTATTCATTAGTGCCTTTGCCATAACAATCCAAATAATGCAAACTTCTTGGCAGTGCTATGTGCTATTTTCTGTCTCAAAAGATAGCATTTCATACCAAGAGTAACCAATAGGATAAACATGTTATTTGCCTGAGAAAACATGTTTACATGCACATGTGTGAAAAGAGTGTGTACAGCAGGGGTGGGTGGGTGTCCCCTCTTCAACAGGACACATATGATTAAAATCAGCACAGTTGCTTGAGGCCTGAATTATTTTCATCCAGCTGCTGGTGGATTTGAAATGTTTTCAAATATCCTATGAAAACAAAACAAGTGGGAACATCTGGGAAGCTGATGGACTGTGGTGTGTGTGGGACAGAGTGAGTTCAGAGGAAGGAAACCAGCCATTGATCAGCTCACCATCAGGTGTCATCTCCGTCGCTGGAAATGCTGGCAAGGAGGGAAGCTGGACACGGGAAGGAACTGAGCAGCAAACAAGCCATGCGTGAAGCCCTGGAATAAAAAGTGTAAAAACAATGAAGCTTAGGTAATGGGAGAACTCCTGCCATGTAGGAAGAGGAACAGGCTGCAACTCATTCCAGCCCAATCACTCCAGGGCAAGCATGTAAATCATCTGAGTGTGCGCATGAGATGCTATTTATAGCTGTTAGTTGAAGCACTTGTTATTTATTGTTGTGTTTATGCAGAAGGAAACTCCCCAGTATAGGAAAGATGCTACTCCAAGTCTCCAGTGTTTCCTGCTATTTTTATGTATATGCTTACCCTGGCTTTATTTAGGTTCATGGTCTTTATTTTAAAAAGCATATGGATTAATGATGGCAGTGCTGATAAATGTATATTGATGCTGGTGTGGTCCCCTCCTGGGGGTTAGAGCCTCCTGCCAGGAGGGTCTCCAAAGGCAGTGTAGGGCATCACTGGGCTGATGAGCATGTGTGGCTCCTGCCAGGTCTTCCATTACCTCCTCCCTCAAGGGCACAGGAAGGGCTGAAAGATGAAATGCTCTGGGATCATTTTTACAAGAAAATAAATTGGTAGCAGGTAGAGGGCTCTGGGGGGCTCTGGGCTGCTGGAGGCGCTGAGGAGGAGGTGGCAGGTGAGTGAGAGGGCATGCTGGAGGTCAGCACTGGCTTTCCACTGGGGGCTTTGTACAGCTCAGTTGCTCCCCACCAAATGTCCCAGGCTGACGAAACATGTTATTGCAGCAGCCCCAGGGGCCTGCCTGAGGAGAGCAGCCCAGCAGCTGTGTGTCCTCCCAGGGCTGCTCCCCCTCTGCCACCAGTGCCTTTCTGGGAGCACTGGTATGGGGAAAAGCAAGGAGCCACGGGCAAAGGCCAGCCCCTTGGCCCAGCAAAACGGCTCCTAGACCTGCCTGTCTCTTGTCCCCAAGGGCTTGGGGATACTAAAGATGCATCCCTAAAACACTGGCAGGTTTGCTTAGCTCCCAGAGGTTGCTCCTCTGCCCTTTCTGTGAGTGGGACCCCCCAGTAATGGTCACGAGAGACGCAGAGAAACTCAGATGGGTGCTTCCCTTGCTGTTCTCATGGAGAAATAGGAGGGGTTTTGGGGCAGATCTGTTTACACTAACACCTTTCATGAGATGGGACAGGGTGGTGGTTCCCTTCTCTCCTCCTGTGCCAGCTGGCTCCCCAGGGGCGCATTTCTGTCCTGCCCAGCTGCTGCAGTTTAGTGAGGGTCTCACAGCAGATGACTTTCAACTTACTAGCTAACTGAAATTTCCCATGTTCCAGCTTGCATCCGCTGCCTCTTGCTGTGCACCACTGAAAAGACGCTGGCTCCCTCTTCCTTGTTCCCCCCACGCTATAGATAGCTGTAGACAGCGGTAGGACCCTGACAGCCACCCCTCAGCAGGCTGGGCAAGCCCAGCCCTCTCAGCCTCTCCTGGTGCACCATGTGCACCAGCCTCCAACCGTCTTGGTGGCCTCCACTGCACATAATTCTGTATATCAGTGTCTGTCTTGTACTAGAGTCCAAAACTGGACGGTACTCCCAGTGTGGCCTCGCACATGCTGAATAAAGGGGAATCACCACTTTCCTCAGTCTGTTGCTTCCTCAAAACATGAAAACATACATCAAATAGTGGGAGCAAAAGCATGCATTGCTGTGTTTCTGGGAATGGGGACATCATAAACAGGAATTTTTAAAACAAACTTCTGCCTTTCCTGTCTTCAGCTGAGGCTTAAAGCTAAGCACCTGGGAGCTTCTGTTTAGTAGTAAAAATCTACTTGGGAGCCACCTTTTCATGTCAGATTTCCCCTCCTGACAATTTAGGAGAAGATGAGTACAAAGGGTAGAGGAAAGCAGCCACTTTTAACTTTCCTTTCTATTTCTCCACAAAAGCCAAAGCAAGACTGTTGTTTAATGTCTTGGGAACAGGAATAGGGGGCATTTAGCCCAGGTCCTGCATTCTGTGTACATGATTTTAAATCACTTGCATTAATAACTTTTATGATAAGAAGGAGCAGTTTGTGCAAAGAAAAAAATTCAGTCTGCTTTGCTCTCCCCTGAAGTGAATGCATTTCTCTCTCTGCTGAGTGCTCCTCTCAGCATCTCACAAACATATGGTCTCTTAAGTGTAAGTGATGCTCACCTGCTTTATTGTCTTTAACAGAAAGGAACTAAATATATAACAGATGCTCACGTACCTCCAAATTAATATATTGTGCAAACTAAACTGTCATCACACCCCTTGCAGTGACATTTTTCACCTATTGTATGCTTGTTTATCTGTAGCTTGTTCTGATAATGTTTTACGCGGTTTTTTAATAGTTTGGAAAACTCCCCATTTCAGAGCTGGGCTAGTGTCTTATTTCCTCATAGGTGGCATTTTCAGATGTAGACTATTTAATCACTGCTTAAATATCAGATAAATGCATTCTGCTGCCCTCTCTTTTTATCCTTTTTTTTTTTTTAAATTGTGCTAAACTCATGCTTGGTAAGAGACAGTTTGGCAGATAACAGTGTTTAATTTTCAGACAGCAGAAGACTTAGTTCTTTTTTGTTTTATTTGGAATGCATCCAGATATGAACTCTAGACCTCAATTTGAATTCCTTGCATTTCAGAAGCTCTCAGATCAGACTTCAGGTTTAGACCATCACAAAACACAAACCAAAACATACATTCTGGCTTCTGACTCAGGTTTGTTTTCCTTTCTCCTCTCCCCATGACTCTCAGCAAGTAGGGTCTGGATGAAGATTTTACCTTTTCTCATGTTTCTTTTTGCTGAACTAAAGCTGTGTCACGTCAGCAAGTGAGCAAGGTCCTCCAGCACAGGGACTTCAGCAGGTCCTGCATGCAGTCAGTTTTCTCTGTTTTATTATATGTCCAGTCTTCATAACAGAAGAAGAGGAAGGCTCACCATGGCTTTTATGACCCTGCTTCTGTCTGTTAGGTGATTTGTACTACAACCCTCTTGGCACAGACAAGTAAGCAGCTGACCCTTGTGTCCTTCTGCGGACCGCTTTCCAAGGTCTTTACCATTGCTGGGATGGCAGTATCAGAACTGGCTTCATTTTCTCCTGCTTATATGTTTCATGGCTGCCTCATGTTCACAGCTGTTGGCTGTGCTGCACACAACATGTGACAGGTCTGCTACAGGGCTTACCTGCCCCAGGGCTTCTTTTGTGGAAACAAAGAGATGGGGAGATTTGTTTTCTCTTGAGGTATATAAAGCTATGATGGAAATTATGGGTTCATGGCCAGTTTGCTTGGTTTGAAGATGTGCTTGTTGCATTGTTGAAAATGAGCACAAGGATGTGAACATCCTCACAGTAAAGCTATGACCAACTGAAGAACTCCTGGGAGGTGCTGTGCTGCCAGGCATTTCTGGGGCATGTCCTGTGGGCTGCTGAGCTGCTCCACAGCTCACATGCAGGGCAAGATCTCTGTCTGTCCAGATGCCCAATACAAACCAAGAGAAGGCAATGAAGATCTGTTGAT
Source organism: Ibycter americanus (assembly GCA_035590275.1). Taxonomy (NCBI): domain Eukaryota; kingdom Metazoa; phylum Chordata; class Aves; order Falconiformes; family Falconidae; genus Ibycter; species Ibycter americanus. Next base: position 66,432,343 of record JAVJGI010000050.1, on the reverse strand, counting down.
ATCCAAGGGGTTTTAGCCTCTGTCCTCTCTACAGGACACTCAAAAGCCTCTCTCCCCAGTGCAGCCAGGTCAGAAGGACCAGGTTTTCCCCAGGTGAGGCAGTTCTTTGTGATGGTTAAATGAATGGAGAAGAGAACCTTAGTTCACAGTGCAGCCTGCTGCAGAGCTGCTGTACCTGACTTGCTGAGTGAGTTTTCTGTCTCTTTGATCCACTTTGGCTCCAGCTCTCCAGCCTTGTCCTGTTCTTGTGCTGCAAAAGCAGCGACTTCTGCAGGGACTAGAAGAGCCACATTGACTCCACCTGAGATCCTCACTGCGAGAGCACCTGGGGCAGGGAGGGGCATGCCCAAAGCCACCAGGGCCAGGGAGAGCTGTACCTCTGCCTCCAGTCTCACCAGACAATGTGCCATTACAGGATTGATAAAAGGGTGCGGACAGCTGTGCCTGGAGGAATATAGGCTCTGTAGCTCCAAGGGTGTGAACCTCAGATGAAGGTAAGCTACTTCTCTCCCTGCAGGCCTTCTGTATGTTTTCTGGGTTCATAGGGAGGTGCACCAGACAGACCCATCTGAGCGTCTCCTAATTGCCGTGCAGAGTTACTCCTTACCCTGCAGCTTGTTATTCATCACTCCTTACTCACAGGTGGTTGACTCCCTGCAGTCAAACAGTGCACAGAGAGCTTAGGGACATAACTGTGGGTGGTGGGTTCTAGTTGACGAGTAAGGTCTTAAAAACCCTTTTTGTGAATCTAGCCCCAAGAGATGTGTAGCAAGTGGATGGTGTTGGTAGGAGTTCATTTCTCATGCTTGCATGCTGCTGATCCATAGCTGGCTAGCACTCCGCACTAACGCACGCTGGAGTTGTTTTTAAGCTCTGCTACCATGTTTTGAGAGCAGTTCCAAGGCATCAGTCCAACTCCGGGACACTCCTTCCAGGCACTGTGCAGAGCACAGCCGTGTTAGCTGACTTGCCTCCTCTTGTATACTGTAATTAAGGCACTTAGTCCTCAGCACAAGAGGAGGCTGCCTGAGTCCCTTCCCTGTTCTGCTCATAGGGGAGATGGCAGCTCATCTGCTTCTCCATACATCTACCAGATCAATCCAATTTCAGAGATGATGCAGTCAAAGGCAGCTCTGCACCTGCACGGTCACTGAGACAACACTCAAATGTAGTATCTTGGTTGGGGAGGGGGAAAGATCTTCCAACGTTAGCACACCCGTGGTCCAACTGCTTTCTCTTTAGCTGCTACAGTTGTTGCTTTGACTTCAGTGGGACTGTCTGGAAGGACAAAGTGAGCAGTGTGGCTTTGACATGAGACAGAGGGGTGTCTTAATCCTGGGCTTTCTCCTGCTGTTCTGTGTGTCAGCTGACGAGGTTCATTTGCATGACACGTAAATCCTCTTATAACTTAGTACTAAACCATGCCAACCCCATCTTAAAAAGTAACAGCTTCCAGGATCAGTCCCTGCTGCCTCTGGCAGGAGTTGCAAGGTGTCTAGCAGGCTCAGAGACACAGGTCCCGAGCGTGGGCTGACTGCACAGGAGCGGTTTGCGGGGGAGAAGGTGCAGACTGTCTCCCTGCAGCCACCTGCTTCGGGGCTCCCTGTGCTCACGCGGGTCTGGGTGTCTGTCCTGGTCCATTAGGCAGTGGGCAACAAGCCTGAATTTTAATCTGATATGAGACAAACAAATCACAGCTTGGACACTGGAAGTTTCTCTGTTTAAATAGGAGGGCTGTGTGCTGTTTTCACAGATTTATTCTTTTTAATACTTCAACAATACCTAGAAGTAATGCAATAGCTGTCGAAGTCCCCATGCCTTGAAATACTCTGAGGACGAGATAAAACAGAAAGTCTTGTATTGGTAATAGAGTATTTTTAGAAGCCAGAAAAATCTTTGGGAGGAAGATGAGGATAATTCTCCGTGTGTGCTTAATTTATGAAGGGATTATCTGAGAACAACTCATCTTTGCAAAGCTGTTGTGCTGTACTGCTGTAATGAGTAATTAAGCTTCAACCAATTTCTTTCAGTCCTGTAGCTTCCAGGCGTGCATTAGGCCGCAGAAATGTCCACCTGTCCTGGCACCTAGGCTTTGCTCTGTCTTTCAACTCCTTCAAGTTGCATCTCTCATGGGGTTTTTTATGTACAGCTTCATTAAAGGCAAGATGCTGTGAATGCCTCTTGATTTGGAAGAACATGTGACATCTTGCTGCAGTTCTGCAAGCAAGCAGAAGTGTAATACTTCTTCACTATAAGAGCAGAACTGTAGAAAATTGGCAACATTTGTAAAGCACATTATATTCTGGCTGAAAACAATTTCAATGGGCATTTCTAAATCCAAGTAATGATGACCTAAGTTAATTTGGCCTTCATTCTCACCTACAATGTCCTTCATTTTCCAGATGTAGATTTCTGTGGCTATAGTTTAACAATAAATCAAGGCCAACATTGGTCAACACAGGTTTGAATACCAGCAAAAATACATCTGAATGAAACTCAGTGCTACTCCTGAGGACCTGCAGCTTTCAAGTGCTTTACTGTGTTGGCCTGATGTGTTTTACTGGCCTGAGAACAATTTCATGAGCAAGGAGTAATTAAGTCTGCTCTTAGAGCATCAGTGCAGGTTTGGTAGCAGAGCTTGGTCACTGAACTGCACAGCACCCTCTCATGGGAACCTGCACTGCTCCTCTGCTCCCTTCAGACAGAGTAGTGCCATTGGCATTTTCTTTGCAAACCTGGAGCGTGGTTTTTCAACCATAGCGTGTCTAAATTCCAAAATCCATTATGGTGCACCTGCAGATGTCAGTATAGCCTAAAAAATATATCCTTAAAAAGAGGGCTCCTAATTAGTGAAGGTTAGGACATTCACAGAAAGCTTGTGACTTCATTCAAGACTTGGGGTTTTTGTAATGGAAAGGCTCCTGCAGTAAGTGTCATATGTTTCAGTCCACAAAATTAAGACAATTGAAAGGAGACAGGTGGGGTGGAGGCTGGAGAAAGTGGCTTGCACAGCACAGGTGGGAATGGGTTGGGGCTTTTAAGTTTGTGCCAGCAGTGGCTGTGGCTCTGGAAAGTGCAGGCTTGACTTCCTTTAGAGGTGAAGCAGTTGTCCGTCGGTGCACCTAGGATTTTTCTTTTGCTCATATTTCTAATAGGAACTCATGCTGAAATAGTGTTTCAGGACATGTTATTTGCTTTTAGGACCCATGTCCAGCTGGGTCAGTCTGTGATGTCTCAGCCCAATACAACATTTGCAGATAAAATACGGGCAATTTACATCACCTTTGTATGTTTGTGGGAGGTTAAAATGTGCCTTTGGGTGAGAAGCTGGCTCCTTTTTATTTTATATGTTTCTGTTTTGGAGGAGAAGGCAGTTATGGAGGTCAGGTTTCCTGCTCCACTCTGAATTTTTAGAATAATAATGAAAATGGGATGGTTATTCTTATTTTGTAACTCACAAAGTTAATTCACTGTGCTCAAGGCCACCGCCTGCCTTGGGAGCTGATGGCTGTGCATCAGAAGTCCTTTTACAACCAACACGTGGACATAATATGGATGGACACACAACGGTATCGCTAACCACAGTGGTTCAGGGGAGAACATGGGAAATAGGACTGCAAGGGAGCAGGTGGAGGGGAGGGCAGGGTGGCTGTGATGGCCACATGAAAAGGTAGTCAGAATGGCTGTGATCGTGTATCCTGCAGCAGAGAGGTGGCTGTGGCGCTGCACCAGCTGTGGAGTGTGAGGCATGGGGTTCAACAGTCTGCCAAAATAACAGTCGTGCTTCTGCTGGGGCAGACAGAGCACTTTGCAGGAAGGTTGCAGAGGCATTTGCTGGGTTTCCCCTGCAGGCTTGGTGGTGTGTCCCCAGGCAGGGCTGAGTTAGCTCTGTAATGTAAAGCTACATGTATTTACATCATAACTTTGCAACCTGTCCAATGTAACCTTCCCTAGAACTGAGCAGCAGATGAATGTCAAATAACTTTCTTATAAGGGACTTTACGCTAAGCCTTTTAGGAGCCTAGTTTATAGCAAATACCATAGGGATGTAACACAGCAATAAACAAATTGTCTGTGCAAAGAGTCAGGATAATTCAAGCATAGTGTCTCTGGAGACTATTCAGAGGAAAAAGGAAAAGAGCATATCTGGCTGAGCCCACACCTGTATAAGAAAGTGCCTAAGTGTCTATGTGTGTCACTCTTTTCCTTCCAAAAAAAAAAAAAAGAGGGTTTGGGGTTTTTTTTTTCTTTTTTTCTTCAAAGGTTGGAGGGTTGTAAAAATGAGTGTCAGTCAGCTCCCTGGATCCTGCTTGCAGCCTGCACGCTAGCACATGGTCTTTGTGCCCATATAAATCAGTGCAGGGATGCTTGCTAAGGGTTTGCCTCATACGTAAGCTCCATCCTGTGCCAACTGTTGTTGACTAAATGGGGCCCCATAAAAATGTGTGACTAACAAATGCCTGCATGTCCTATTTATAGGTTTTCATGTCACAGGCCCTGGGCTGAGTTTGCCTGAGGCTTTTGCTAGGACAGAAATTGCAAGTACTTGGTTGGGGTCTAAAATTATGCCAGGAGATCTCAGCACAGGTGCAGACAGACCAAACTGGGCCACACAAACCTAGAAGAAGGTGAGTCCAGGTGAACAGGACGTGGATGTGACATCTCATCTGGGTGTGTGCGGTTGTGCTTGCCCATGAGAGTGATGCCCCAGTGATGAGTAGAGCAAATTCTTCTCTACACTGACAGTGGGGTGTACTGGGAGGACCAATGCTCCCAGGTGTGGAGGCTGAGCTGGCAGTATGTGCTGCACCACCATCTGCTCCAGCCTTGCAGAGTTCAATGCCTGTTTGTTGATTAGCTTATCCCCTTAATCTGTGTGTTTTAATCCAATAAACTCGTACATGCAGGAACCAAAGACAGCAGAGGAGTGAAACAAAAGCTATTTATTCTACCCAAAACAGTCACATTGAGCAGTTTAAAGCTGACAGCACAACAGTAAACAACCAATGTCTTTGGCTCTGAGAGTTTGCCCTAAGCCAAATGGAGCTAACAGAAGTCCCCCAGGACTGGGTTTGTTTCCTGCTTTGGCCATCACCGGTTCATGGGACAGAGGGGAAAAACTTTGTGGTCCCTCTGATGTGGGAGTGTACCAGCCCTTACTGCTCTCAGGCTGAGTTGAAGAATAAAGAAGTGACTGTAGAAACAAGAATCTGAATATGTCTTGTCTTGCTGATCTACTTCACATCTCCTGGTTTTGTATATGAATAATATTGAGGTGTACATCAGACTCAGGTCATACCCCAAGCCCCAGGTCCAGCTAGAAAAGCAGCTCCTTTTTTCTCTGTCCTAAGACCCACTGCGTCACCAATTGAACTGCTCATGTCAAGAGTTTCTGAGGTTGTGAGAAACTGGGGAGCCCCAGAATCCTTGTGCCTGAGGTTGGGGCAGCAGAGGGTGTCAGGGGAGGCTGAAACACCAGTTGCCTAGTGCTCTGAAAAGTAGTATTTTCCCCCCTTGAGCCCCAGCAGAGCAGCCAGGGCTGTGCCTGCAACTGAAACAACAACTTTTCAGGAACCACCTTGTATTTATCCCTTAGGATAATCCCTGTCTGAGTTGCCCAGTTGCCTATGGCTACTGGCCAATAGTAAATGTTGAGAGGAGGAATATGATGACAGCCTGTAAGCACTTGTCACTCATTCCTGTTATTCCCTGTATTTGGAGTCCTCCTTGAAGTCCTCAGTAAACTTCAGTTTAAGGACAGGCTCTGAAATCAGCTTTTTTTCAGTGAAGCAACACAATTTGATGAACACCAGTGGTGTTTAAAAGTCAGGTTTTGCTGGAAGTGCAGCAAATTAAAGAGGCAAAAGGGTGCTAAGCTGTTGCATGGCCTTGTGTGCCTGGAAAGGGTTGTGTGATGCTGAGTGCCTCGCCCCAGTTGCTCTCTGGTGGCTCAGGTCCTGACTGAACCTCTGGCAGCTCCAGATCCTACCACTCCTGCAAGCAAGCCCTCAAGCAGCAAAGCTGCAGGCAGGCGAGAGTGAGAGTCCCAGAGGAGCACTTCCCAGCATGGGAAAATGTGCAAAAGAGAAATTTCTAACTGGAGTGCTTCCCTCCTATTAGGTTTTCAAATAACAGATGTTTCCCTCTGACATTTCACAAAACCTACTCTGTGAGGTTTTTGTTGCTTTCAAGACAGTTTCCACTTAGAAGAATCTTATAAAATTGCCTACTGTTTAACGCCTGTTTAGTATCAAGGCAAGTAGAAACTCATGAAGCCTGTCTGTGCTAGTGCTAAATGACCACTCTCTAAACATGTCACTTCCAGTTTCAGCTCCTGCTGTGCTGTGAACCAGGACACTGCGGCATCTTTGATCCCAGATAGGGATGGTATATGTGTGTGTGTGTGTGTGTGCGCACGCGCATAAGGATGTGTGCAAATACGGAGAGTTGCAGGAGGGTGAATTTACTGTACTGAGTGGTCTGGCTATGCCAGTATGTGTCTGTAGCAGCAGGCAGTCGGTCAGAAGTTTTAGAGGAATTTCATAGTAGGTAATTATGAAATAACTTTACTAAGCCTTGTCACTCACAACCTGTTTAGATCTTGGAATATATAGGCTAAAATACAATGAATGAAGTGGCCTATTATTTCTTTAATGATATAAATATACAGCATGTTAACTTGAAGGCTTTCAGCTCAGCAAGCCTGTGACTTTGTGGGTTATGCCACAGGGAACAGAAAAACACTGTGTTTTCAAAATACAGTACTGGCATAAGAGCAAAATGACGATGTAATTGCTATAGTCTGCTTCACACTCTGCTCATGCTTATTGATCCTTCCCAGCTCCATTTGACTTTTGCCTTTTTCCTTCTTTGTAACCAACTTTCGCCCACTGTGATCTTCTGTTGCTGCATCTTAGGTTCCAATTTCTAAGGCAAAATATGTCAAAGCCTTTCTTTAAAATCCGGTGTCTCAAGGGAATTCTTTTGCACCAACGCAGTTTCAAAGAGCACCAGCACATAGGAGAAGACTAAACTCTTCTTTGAGTAGTTCAGTGTTAGTAGTGCTTTTCTTTGGGTATGATCATTTCCTTTTGAAATTGTTGAATCCACAGCTCTACTACCTCTTGCCCAATGTGATCTTCATTCCTGAGGGTGGGTTTTGTGTATGTGTAAGGAAGTTCGTGGTGTTAGATCATAGTCAATGCAAAATTTCATGGCTTTTATATTGCCCTTATGCTGACACTTAACTGTCTTCCTTTTATAAATCAGCTAACAGGTGGTAGGATGCTCCGTGGAGGTCTCTCTAGGAAGCCATTCTTCAAACCATTCCAAAATGCCCAGAAGAAGCAGAGAGAGAGCTGCAAAAGTCTCACACCTTTCTGCATAAGATTTGTAATGTTGGGTTTGTTTTCAAATTCACCCTGTGTCCCGATACATCAGGAGGCTGAAAAATGCAGGCTTAAAATGCAGCTGTGCTTTGCCAGGGTTGCCATTGAGCTCTAGTCTGCAAGCGGCTGTCGCGTCTTGCTCAGCTGGGAGCTGAAGAACTTGGTCTGCTGCATACCCGCTCCCAAAGCGCTTGGACAGTTCTCTGACAACCTGCCACGTCTAGACACCCTAAGGTGAGCTAAGGATAGCTTAAGATAAACTTCCATTTTCCTCTGCCCTTATTTGGACTTACTGCACAGTCTTAACTTTGTTAATTACTTTCTTTGGCTTGGCAGATTACTGTGAGTGGCACTGTGCAGGGATGACATTATAATATTAATCTCTCAGTGAAAGACCAATTTAGGCTTTATGTATTTTCTGAGATGTTCCCAACATCTGTTAACAATTTGGGCACGAATGTTCATTTTGTTTTGGCAGTGGGTACAGCCACGATTCCAGTAGTCAATAAACTTGTGATGAGAAGGGAGGAGGCTGGAGCCTCATCGCCTGCCAGCCACTGAGGAAGCCCTAGCAGGTTGGGTTTTATTCCCCTCTGCTGCTCCTTCTTTGCAAGAACCTAAAGCCTAAGTGCTCAAAAAATTTTGGGTGCTGCAATGCCACTCTTTGCAGCACCTGGTCTTTAGCCATCTGTAATGTAAAGCCCTCGTTCAGCTCTGCTTTCCCTGTGAGGGGCATGTGGTACCCATAGGAAAGGATAATCCAAGGGGGGTTGCATGACTTGGCACCTAGGAGGTGTATTGCTTAGGGCCATGGGTCCTGCCATTTGAGGGATTCATTGCCCAGACTTTTTCCCTAAGTAGTCACAGAGGATGGGCTGGGAGAGAAAAGGCTTTTCTTTCCAGACCTGTCCAAAGGAAGACAGAATGGCTCAGCGCTGTGAAGCTTGTAGGAGTAGAACCAGTTGAAGTGGAGTTTGGATGATAATTTCCCCCATCCTGAGTGGCCACTCTTGCTCCCCTGAGTTCTGGTCCATCCCAGGCCAGCAGTGTGGCTGTGCTGTCCTGTCAAGGTGCCCCAATCCTAGAGGAAGAGCACCATGGTTGTCTAGAGGAGGGATGAGGAGCAAGCAGAGTGCTGGGCTGTGTGGCTTGTCATAAAGGATGGCTGCTGTCCCTGTGGCTGTGGCCATCACATGGTCAGTGAGTGGAGAGCGTGCACAGTGTGGGGGCCTCTGGTGCCTTCTGAGCCAGGCAAGGAACTGAACTCATCCGTGCTGCGTTGAGTGTTCTGATGGCAAAGCTGGTGGAAAGGAGAGGGAGGTACCCGCAGTACTGATACTGCCATGAAATGCTTATTTGGTGGGAAAGGGGACTTTCCAACACTGATGTGTTTTCTGTAGGGGCTGAACTGAGCATAGAGCAAGCCTCCTAAATTGTGCTTCTGAGTAGCAGCAGGTGAAGAGAGGGAATGCCAGGTTTGGGTCTTCAGGTCAGATGATGCAAGGCTGCACATTCAGTTCAGGCCAGCCTGGGGTGTTGTGAAGTTCCACAAGGAGAAGTGCAAGATCCTGCACCTGAGGAGGAACAACCCCAGGCACCAGTATATGCTGGGAGCTGCCCAGCTGGAAAGCAGCCTGACAGAAAAGGACCTGGGGGTCCTGGCAGTCACCAAGTTGAGTGTGAGCCAGCAACATGCCCTTGTGGCAAAGGCGGCCAGTGCTGGGCTGCATTAGATAAAGCATTGCCAGCAGGTGGAGGGAGGTGATCCTTCCCCTCTGCTCAGCACCAGTGAGGCCACACCTGGAGTGCTGTGTCCAGTTCTGGGCTCCTCAGTACCAGACAGATGTGGACATACTGGAGAGAGTCCAAGGAAGGACCACAAAGATGATTAAGGGACTGGAGCATCTCTCCCATGAGGAAGGGCTGAGAGAGATGGCACTGTTCAGTTTGATGAAGAGAAGGCTCGGGGGTGTGGATCTTATCAGTGTATACAAATACCTGAAGGGAGGGTGCAAAGAGGATGGAGCCAGGCTTTTTTCAGTGGTGCCCTGCAGCAGGACCAGGGGCAGTGGGCACAGACTGAAACACAAGAAGTTCCCTCTGAACATCACAAAACGCTTCTTTACTCTGAGGGTTACCGAGTACTGGCACAGGTTGCCCAGGGAGGTGGTGGAGTCTCCATCCTTGAAAATTCTCAAATACCATCTCAACACGGTCCTGGGCAGCCTGCTCTAGGTGTCCCTGCTTGAGCATGGGGGGTGGACCAGATGACCTCCAGAGTCAACCCTTTGGTGATTCTGTGATTCTGACTCTTGTTTCCAGCGGGACAAAGCTCCAGAGACCCTAAAGCCACAGATGCCAGTGCCTCTGGGGGATGGTGGCACCGACTGCCTTTTTGGACCACAGGGCTCCTGTAACGCTTCTGTGGCTCTTCACTGACCCGCGGCTGGAGTTACAGCTGTGGCAGGAAAGCTTTGGGATGACCACTGACATGGCTGGCATTTCCAGAGCAGCTCAAATTAAATGTGCCAGCCTGGGGTTGGACACAGGGCAGACACTCAGGAATGTCCCTCTGCGTCTGTGTGTTTCGGTGCAGCCTGTAATTTTTTGTTCCTTTCTAATTTTTGTAACGTGAAAAAAGCAAACTTGGACAATCTTGTTTCAATGCCCAGTTTGTTGTAAAAGATCAGGAATGTCAAGGCTGTGTAGCTGTAGCTGTTTGGAGGGCTGTAAACGGCCTGGAGGAATCTGTGCTGGGTTAGAGGTTTGTCCTCTTTCTTCTTTGAGATTTTCCTTCTGCTCACTGTTGGAATTAAACAGAAAGAGAGTAGGAAAGGCTTGCTAGCAAGAAGCGCAACAGGATATTTTTATCTTTGTAGGCTTTCTGTAAGTAACCCTGTGTTAACTGTACAACATGTCTTTGTGTTGCTCACAGGCATCTCCTTACCTGGCCGGGCCAGCTCCCGCCTGCCGCCCAGCACCGGGAGGCTGCGGCTCCCCGCAGCCAGCCGCTCCTCAGCCGCCTTTCGCCAGCTCTGCTCAACGTGCATGTGCTTGACATTTCAGCTGACGGCTTTGGCAGAGTTTTGTGGATTTTGACCCTTTTTTGCAGGCCAATTTCTGCAGCAGCTGTGGTCTCTGTAAGCTATAAAAGCAGCACAGCCCCCTCCTGCACATCAGTGAGCTGTGGCTGACGTCAGGGTAAATGCAATCCTCCCATCATCAACCCATGAGTTGCAGGGTGGAGGGGTTGGGTTGGTTTTTTTTACTGTGCTGTCTTATTTGCAGAAACATTTCCTGAGTTACTCTCTCATCGTGTCTTGGAGATACATTCGTTTCCTGGTGTGGGTATTTTTGTTTTCTTTTCTTTTTCTTTTGCCTTGTTATTTTTATCCTTTGCTTCAGTTTTACAAAGATTTTTGCTGAGTCTGGTTTCCAGACTGCTCATAAGGGAGAAACCCACTTCTGCAGATGCTGTCTCTCACCCTTCTTGGCATTCCCCACCCCCAGCTTTAGCCTGGTGGGCTTATCTCCTTTTTACTCTGTATCCCAGTAATTTAATATTATAGACAATCTATGATAGAGTCCAGTCAAGACAAAGTTACGCCAATTACACAAGCTTTTTCTATAAAGACACCATCTTGCTCTTTTAAGCTTCTCTGTTACTTGAACAAGTGTGTAAATCTCAGCAATGCAGTGTGGAGTTATAAATAATTAAACAATTATTTTGACAAACAATAAAGACATACTTCTGACATTTCTGGTGACATGAACATGTTGCTCACAGAAGCCTTAATTTTTGCATACTTTAACTCTAAATACAGTGAATATTAACTTCTCCAATGGCTCAATTGCAGCTGAAATCTTTATCTTCTGTCTGCACAGCTTCAAATAGGGCTGTTGACCCAAGCACTAAAATAAAGGGGACTCTAAGGTTGCTAAAATAACTTTCATTTTGTCCTTTGCTCCCCAGTGCTTGTGCCCCATGAGAGGAGGTCGTGGAAAGCTCAGTTAGTGTCTCACTGCCCCTCAGCTGGAACGTGTTCAATGCAAAGATATTTTAGCTGGCAAACTCCAGCCAGTGTTTATTCTCTGTGTGCAGTCTGAGAGTTTTCAGAGGCTCAAAAATTGTCCAAATTTGGTTAGGCTGCGTGGAGGTGACAGAGGCCCGTCACTAACATGAGGGTGATCTCTCAGCAGGTTTCTAAATTTCTGCCAGTGCTCCCTGACAAAGGATCTGTCACCTCAGGGTCTTCCCCTGAGCTCCGTCTGAGGCGTCTCTGGGCAGGTTTGTGATGGCTTCTCTCAAAGATTACGAACCTGTCCTAGTTATAGTGGCTGGGACCAGTTTATCACTGTGTGGGTGTAACTGGAACTGTGTATTCTATACCCTCTC
>JAVJGI010000050.1:66391659-66420459 GCA_035590275.1 Ibycter americanus | reverse complement strand
CCAATTTTCCTGTGTATCAGTGTATCTATTGTAATCTTTTTATTAAATTGTAGTTCTGACTTCTAAACTCTTTTGAACTGGGTTCATTTCTCCTGCCGGTTTACTTTTAAACCAGCACAGAACCAAACCAGAAATCCCACATAGCAAACCTTGCCAAACTTTTCCACTTTTGATGGTTTTATAATCCACTGGAAAATGGTCTTGTGTTATAGAATTTTGGACAGCCTGAACTGTTTATAATTATAAATACTGAGATGTTTTGGGAAAGAGGCAGGGGGAGGTGAGCAATTTTTGCTGAAGGATGGGAAACACAAAATGAAGAGCAAGGGGAAAGAAATGGAAGGAGATGGAGGAAAATGAGAATTATTAAAAAGAACTAAAGGTGAATGCAAATCATAGTCTTTTCCATGTATGAAAAAAACCTCAAACCTTTGCCAGTGGTTGAGCTTGGATGAAACATCCCTAAACACCTCACCTAACCATGTCCTGCTCCCTGGTCCTGCAGCACACCCAGCTCGTGCCAGGCACTGCGACGTTAAAGCAGTAGTTACCTCCTCTGATGCAAAGCCCTTTTTAAGCCTTATGTGTGAACAGAAGCTGCTTTCAGCCACCTTCTAACCAGACAGTTGATCTTTGGCCCAAGCTGGGTACTTTCTTCTGTGAGGGTGAGCTGGGATGCAGGGAAGATGCTCTGTGTGTGAAACTTGAACATGCTTCACAAACATGGTCTATGTTTCTGGTACACTCCTTTTTTCTTCCTTGCTCTTTTGGCTTATCGTGTCCAACAGCACACAGGTCTTATTTCCTCTTCTTCCCCTCCAAGAAAGCTGCTATTATTTTGGAGTTTCATCAAATACCCCTGTTAGGACCGGGAAGAAGGTGGCAGTGCGTTGTGTTGCTGACTGGAGCAGAGGGAGCTACGTGGTCAAAGTATTTTCTGTCTGAAACAGCCCAAGCAGCACTAGTCAAGCCAGTGCTCATCCCTGTCCCAGGCAGAAATCTCATCTGCTTGGCTCTGCACAGTGGCAGGGTGTCACCAGAGACCTCTGTTAGGGGCAAAGAAGACGACCAGGAGCTCGTGACAGCTGCGGGGAGAGACAGCTTGAGCCTCAAGTGATCCTTTTCAAACTTAATGCAGCATTTAAATGAAATGCCTTCTCGAAGAACCACTTCGTATTTCTGATCTGTGCTGACTCGAGGAGCTGATGCAGTATTTTATTTCAAGTAGGTCTGCTCTGTTAGTCTGCCTTTCAAATACATCTTCCCTACAAAGATAAAAGATGCTAAGAAGTAGGTCTTACGGCTGCCTTTCAGACTCCACTCTCTCCTGTATTAATCCAACAATGTGAGATGATAGACAGGAGTTCTCAGGAGATGCCATACAAAGTGTTCATTTTAAAACAAAAAAACATTCCAGTTTTCAAAATGAAACTGTTACAACTCACATCACCTCTGGCCCCAGGAGCTCTGACAAGCCTAACTTCTGTGGAGATTTAAGACTAAACAGTATTTAAATACAAACAGATGAGAGGTGCGAAATGTGGATGGCCACCCAGACCCGGGACTCAGGCCTGGGAGGGATTGAAAAATCAGAACCGGGTAGCTGCATTGACTTGCATGAGCCTGAAGCTGCTTTTCTCCCTTCCTGACTTTTGGGGACTTTCAAGTATACAAGATTTTTAAAATAATGCTTTTGGAGTCATCACACTATTTTATTAGCTAACCAGTTGGAATGGGTGGTGGTTGTTTATGACCTTAATGAATCCGTACTTCAGGACGGGAGGACTGCATGTGAAACCTAATTAAAATTTGCAAAGTGCCTTCTGCCCCTGAGCCCACCGAGCCACTGGTGTGACATAGGAGTGACAGCACGGCCTCGCTGCTGACCAGGGATGGCAGAGACGAGGTGCAGAAGGTAACACCCATCTGGGAGCGGTGGCGTCGGCAGCAGCAGCACGCTCAAGAGCATCCCTGTGGGGCTGTAAGCGTGTTAATGTCAGAGCTGAGGCTGCGTGCGAGGGGTGGCAGCTCCCAGGTAACCAGCCCAACACAAACCTCTCAGCACCAGCCAAGGGCAACTTTTAAAAAATGTGATATTGTCCGTGTGCTGCTTTTATGCACTTGCACATCATCATGTGCCGAAAGGAGAAAGGGGCAAATTTTTAAAACATTCTCTATTTTCCATGTTTGCTCTGGGAATGGACAAATATTTCACGTTAACTATGTTCTGCCAATTTTTGTCAGGAGAGCGTGGTCCCTGAATTGTAGAGAGCCTGTGAATTATAGTGGTAAACGCTGTATTGCTTTGACCTTTTGAAATGTCTCTGGCATGATTGGCTGCCTGTCCTCCCCTTCCCCCAGAGGTCAGGCAGGTTGTAAATATAGGCGAAATGGAATAGCCAGATAATCAAATTGAACCTATTTCACTGCAGTGCGGTGCAATTGCGGCGCAGTGAAATTCCATCAGCATCAGAGACTGCATTTCGAGTGCCACGGAAATCGCTTTGTAACTGTCCACGCGACTTGAGGAGCAGTGTTTTACCATCTGCGACACTGTGGGCTCTGCATTTTTAAGCCTCCTTTAGCAAAGAAAAAAATAAAACCCAAAGCCACATTAAAAAGAGGAAGGAATAGGTTGCCATTTAAAGAAAGCACATCATCTGAAAAAAATTACCTTGACATATAGGATGATTGATAAGTTTTATTTGCCTTGAAGTTTTTTTCCTTTAAAGACACTAAAATGATTCCTCTGCTCCAGAGCAGATAACAGAATTGCTTGCTGCATCACCTGAGCTCACCTTCTTCAAAGAGTGAGTACTTAAGTCGTTATTTTAGCAACAGCATTGAAGTACGGCACATAAGCCGTGGTACAAAAGGCGCGTAACTCTAGCTATGCATGAGGGTGACGTTTAGGAGCAATATTCCTCTGACCATGCAAGACGAAAATCTGGACGTTGAAATCAGTATAGATGATTTTTCAGCGGTGGGAGCCAAGTGCAGCGCTGTGCTTCTGTTGCTTGCAAGCCCAGCGATGTTAGCAGTGGGGTAGCAGGGCATAATTAATGTTTACTTATAATCAGCGTCTTTCTGTGCCAGCAATCATGGCAGACTGAAACTAAGCAGGGGAACCAGAAACCCTGCTGCTTTCAGCTGTCTGGAACAATAATTACACAGTGCCACAGCACCTCTGGGAGTCTGGCACCATTTATCCTCCCTGACTCTCGGCGTTGGTTACCTGCCACAGAGCAATCCCCAAAGCAACCAATCCTCAACATCATTTTCATACAAAAGGTGGAGAGAATGATAATGGCTATGCTATTGCTCTGCCTTCAGAAAGCCGGGCTGATGGCTTAATTGAGGTTAAAATAAGCTCCAATCAGAGAGGTAAAAACTTAACAGGGCTACTTAATCTTATATAAATACAAGAGAGATACAAGTGCATGAGGAGAGAATAATAACTGACTCTGGTAAGGTTTCTATGGAGAATAATCATTAGCCAGGCAGTGAACAGATTGGACTGGGAGCAGGCTATTTAGCATTCATGCCCTGGTGGTAAAGGCTTTGAGCTGGAGGCTAATTTGAATTTTAGGGTTGGGTTTAAAAAGGAAAAAAATAAAAAAGCCCCCTGTCAAGAGCAAAGCAACACCGTACTCATTTTTGTCCTAGACCACGCCAAAGAAAATCGACTGAATTTTACTCTGTGACCTAAGCACGGATTGTCTAATACAAGGGAGAAGTAATGGCAGCACAGAGAGGTGTCTAGTTGACTCGGGAGCGGGGATTTGCCCTGCCCGGGACCATCTCCCCTAGCCCTGTTTGTACCCCACAGCCCCCCTGCACTCTTTGTAAGGGGGAGAAGGCAGCCCAGCCCACTTGCCTTTCTTCAGCACCCCTGGGAACACTACCAGAAAAAGAAATGGAAAGAGAAATTATTTTTTGCCTTACAGTTCCATTCTCAGCTAATTCCCTTTAAGAGCTTGAAACTAAGATACTTGTCCTTTGGCATATCACTGGAAAGGTTTGGCAAAACTCAAATGTTTTTATTTTTCAGGCTTGGCTTGTAGGTTGTTGCTTGTCTGTTTTGGTAAGTGAAATTAGATGTTAGATTTCAGAAATATTTGAAAGCACTTCTTGCATGCAACAGCGCTTCAAATCCAAACTAAAATTTCAACCCTGTTCTGCTCTGTTTGGTTTACCAGCCGCTTGCAGGAACGGTTTCTGTTACAATTACTTCCTTTTAAACAGACTATGTGAAAAAGTGCAATAAGTAGCTGGAGATGTGCAGATCCTGCCAAAGTACCGTTTCTAGGCTCTGTTTTCATTAGTGTGTATCCCAGAGATGAAGTGATGCTTTTCCTCCACCAGCAGCTCGGCTGACACAATCACATACCAGCTGCAGCAGGGATCTGGCCTCTAGATCTGTAGCCGGAGAAAGATAGAGACGTGTATGATACTGCTGGTGGTATTTCAGAGTTTATTTATTTTAATGTAACTTGAGATTCCTTCTCTCCTGCTACTTTTTACTTATAGCATAGTATTTGGTAAAGCGTATCGTGTTCTTGTACAATTTCCAAATTGTGTTACATCCACCACGAAAGACTCTGCGGTTTGCTATGAGACTCTGCAAGAATTTCCTTAATATCTCTGCTTACACCTCCCTGTTTTCCCGATCTTAGTTGGAAGTCCTTCAGCTTATGTCCATCAAGAGATAAAAATAAACTGTAGGCTGCAGCTCGGTGTAGCTGGATGCTCCATTACTGTTGTGAAGTGCAAGAGTCCTCGGGAAAGCAATGAAAAATTACCCCTCTCCAGGCAATGAAAAATGTCAGGAGCCTCGCGGTCTCTGAGGCCTTAACGGAGAATAATTATGCTGTGAACAGATTGCTGCGTGGCAGAGACCTCGCAGCACTCTCAAAGGGAAGACTACGAGATCCCTTTAAAAGGGAGATCAGAGCCCTTGCACAGCACTTTTTGGGAAAAAGCAAGGGAGAACAGAAAGACCATATGCCCAGACCGGCTGGCTCCACTGAGGTGAGCGGTCCTGTGCCTTCCAGGACTACTTGCAGCCAGGACAATAAAGGATAAACATGGCTCGACAGATAATTGGATGAGTATTTTTAACAGACCAGGCTATAACCTTAATTCTGCTGGTAGCCAAGCCCTGCAAGACAGCTGAACAAATAGAAAAAGAGTGTGAGGTCTCAGGCAAGGAGAGGTCTTGGGCAAAATTTCCCTGGAAAACCCATACATCCCTGGGCTGGTGAGCATCCCCTGTCTTCTCCAAGGCAGTCTTCAGTCAGAGGATCCAGCCCACCCTTGGCCCTGGCTGTTGCCCCCTGCTTGTGGCCAGAGCAGCAGGGCCACGCTATGGTGAGCTGCGGCCACGCCGGGAGCCTCGCTGCAGGTCGTCGTGGCTGGCTTGGGGGGAAGCCAGGGCCCTGCTGCCCATGGGGAGCTGCATCCAGGGTACCGCTCAAGGAGCAGGATAAGAAGGGGGGATTTTTGCAGCTTGGTAGCATTCATGAGTGTGCTGTGCAGAGGAGAGGTAATGAGGATGATGACCAGGACCAAGGACAACCAGTATGATCAAGTCAAGGCAATTCTGAAGCGATTTGTGCTTAATGGGTAACAGGGGCCAGAATTTGTTAGATATTTCAACTCCCTACGAAAGAGTCTGACAGACCTGCGTTCTTTGTCCCGGGAGAAGGAGACAGCACCGTTCTGCCAGGTTGAACAGGAGTGGGGTTAAGGTTGCCAAGAGAAGACCAGAGTCCTCCTAATTATGTCTTCCCTGTCTTTTCAGCACTTTAACTATAAAAAGTGACTCCGTGCAGAAGTGCGAGGTGCTGCCAGCCCGTTTGGTGGGGAATAGGGCTTTGGGGGAGGGCAAAATCTTTGCCAGGGTTTGCTTGCAGGGCAGGTGGGAAGAAGCCCAGATGGTGGTATCAAAGGAGCAGTAACTCAATCACCGTGACTCCACCATCTGCTCTGCCCTGGGTTATAATTTTGAGCTCTTCCAACTTCACCCAGAGTTTTGTGGCTTGATTGGGGAACACTTCATGTGGATAAAAAGGGAATCAGTGGCTCAGCTTTGCAGACCTGGAGCTGTCTGCCGGGAAGGGGACTCGGGCATATCTTCCACACAGCGGTACACTGTGGGGGAGTCAATACTAGCCCCCAAACTAACACTACATGGCTTTACAATATTTTCTTTTTGGGGTTTAAATCACAGCTTTTCAGTAGTGTTTCACAGCCTTTTCATGGGTGCCTGGAACAAAACAAAATTCAGGCTTTGCCATGTTCTTCCCAGTGATGCAGGTGCAGTGCTGATCACAAGCTCAGGTGAAATAGTAATACAGAGGTACATGCTTTAATTTGTCAGACAAATCTGCTAGACTAAGCCAAATCTTCTACTACCTTATTTTTTCTTTAATCTTGGTTCTTAATGCTCAGAACATTCATTTTTTGTACTTAATTATAAGATGCTGAGAACCTCTCCAAGTTAAATAATTCATTGTCACAACAAGCTTTGTCTTGAAAATGATAATCAAGCTAAATGTGTTTGGTGTTTCTGTCTCCAAAAACCTCTTCCAGCTGCCACAGTGTAACTAACAGCACTGTCCTTCAGGTGTTGGCTTTCATGCTGTGAGCAGAAATGTAATTCCAGCTTTTCCTTGTCTGCCTGGTGTGCAGCCTGGCGGGGCAGCTCTTGCCCAGACAACCTGACTCACAGAAGCTACAGGTTGGGGCAGGACAACGCGCAGCTGCCCAGGGTACCAGGGGTCACTGCGGGAGCCACAGCGGGATGTGTTCTGGCAGAAAGCAGGGGAGAGGAACCCCAGGGCCCGCCCCAGTTTGTGGCACTGGCCCTAGCCGGGGCGTTCGCCGGGCTTTGCAATGTGCTCTAGGGAGGCAGCAGCAGGTTGTGCTGGGGCTGCTGCTTTTGGTGCCCGCTTCTGAAAGCAGTTCTTCCGTTTCCTTCTCCAAAGTCTGTGTCTGGGGGTCGGTGCGGTCCCTTTGCAGAGCCCTGGTGACAGCCAGAGGGGCAGCTTGCTAGCGCTGCTTCAGGCTACATCGCCCTTGCCCGCAGCCCAGCCCTTGGAGCAGCACTTTCTACCAACGCTTTGGTCCTTGGTGCTTCAGCAAAGCTTTTGTTCACACGGACAGCAAGAGTTGCAGTTACCTGGATGTTGATATTGCCCAAACCTGTCGTTCTGGAAAGGAATAAGAATAAACACCTCAGCTGCATGGCCCTAGTGCAGCTGCCCGTGATGGTTTTCACTCTCCGCCCTGTTTCTTAATGCCATTTTGCCTTGCCAACACTTCTGTGTAAATTTTGAAGCACTTTGATATGTCAGTTCTTAATCTGAGCTTTTGCTCCTCCCAAGGACATGTCCTCACAGATGTCAAGCAGACTGATTTGCACAGCTTTCTCCCTCAAAACCCTACCAGGGCAGGCAGCCACCTCCAGCCCACAGTACTTGCCCTTAAGCCGCTCTGCTATATCTAAAACTAAAACGGGGCATAGGTGCCTAAGTGCGGGCTAATTGCTTCAGGAAGCAAAACATGCCTTGATTGCTGCATAGCTCCAGGGGTTGTAAGGTCTCTAGTCCCAGAAGTGGCTGGAAATTGGGGATTCAGGGATGGATGGATTCAGGGACACCCAGACCAGAGCTTGTGTCAGCTGACAGTGGGAGCTTCCAGCACACACCAGTGGGGCTGGACAAGCCTATAAAGCAAAGGCTGGGGCTGGCCTGGAGGGTACGTATCAAAGGGTGATGGGGAAGTGAAGAATATTCTGCAACCTATTTTTATTTAATAGGTGAGTGCTGAAGGCGTCTCCTTGAGGGGGATGTGAACTCACACTTCCCTGTCCCACGCTTAAACCAGCCAGCTGTGCGACATCCAAGGAAAGATTAAGAGGACTGAGTTTGCTTAGTCTAGGGAAGGGAGAAGTGAGACGCAGTAACCTTTTATAGTTTCCTGGACTGCTATTGCGTGCATAGAGACATGGGAAAACATTGCAGAATGGGGTAAAAGCAATGGATCAGGACAGAGTAAGGAAAAAGATTAAACTGCAGCAAGGGCTACTTAGATGTGCAAAAAGAAGAACTTTCTGAGCGGGATGAGAATTACGTGCTATATGAGCCTGTCTGGGAGACTCTACCCTCTCCATCAGTGGAGGTCTTTAAGAGCAGCCCGAACTGCTGCTGGGCCTGGGAGGAACACAGCTCTGTATCTCCCAGCCCTGGTTTCTGTGTCTGCAGTTGCCTTCGGTGCCCCTGCTACGGACAAGGGGCGCTGCGTGCTGGCTGTGTCCGGGCAGGGATGGGCAGGAGCGCTGGGTGCTGTGGCAGGCTGCCTGCTACCTCATTTTGCCCATTTTTTCCCAGAGAAGCTTCCTTGGCTGGGCTGAGGGAGAGGCTGCGGTGCTGGGTGCCACGTCCCATGGCAGGACTGTGCTGGAGGGGGCTGCCGGGGCCCGTTTGTGCCTGGCTCTGCTGCATGGTGGCAGAGCAGCACTGACCAAGCATTTACACCGCCTGGCAGCTGCTCATGGCTTTGAGGATTTCTTTGTATCTGGTGCGAAGCATTTTAAAGAGGGAAGGCTTTGTGGCTGCAAGCACCCAACTCTTGTATTTCAGCCTGTGGTAAAGAAAGAGACACTTTAACAGGACTTTGTGGTCACTAGTGGGGACAGTGACAGTACCTGGTACCTCTGCAGCCATCCCAGTCCCCAGGAACGCTCCAGCACAGCTGGGCTGCGAGTCCTGCCGTGGGTGGCAGGACATGTTTGTTTAACTGAGCAGTGTTACTCTGGGAGAGAAATGGGAATCAGGCCTTGGCCAGAAGTGCTTTCATTTGATATAAGGCATGAATGGCCAAGTAGGAACAAGGAAGCCAATGGCTAAATGGAAGGCTGCATGCCAACTTCATTCATAGATACTTTAAAATCAAAGACGACCATCATAATTGTGCTGTCTGGCCTCCAACATGCCGCAAGCCTTAGCTCACGACCTAACAAATTAGAAAGGCAGCAGGAAGGAAGGAAAGGCACTAGTCCCCACCTCTGGCTCATATAGCACAGGCATCGCTTCTGCCATTTGAGACTGCTGCTGGCAAAATGGAATTTATCTTGCCAGCAACAGCAGCACTCGATGTTTCGTTGCACTGCATCCTGCCCTCCTGTGTGCTCAGGCTTCCTTTTCTTCTCAGGGATGCAAAGAAAGCCCAGAATGCATTAGGACAACCACCTGGGGAGTTAGTTATGATTTTTAAGAGCTAATGATGTCGCCCACTGTTCAATGTTTATAATAAACTGTCTTCTCCCCCTCTTAACTAAATTGTGTATGTACAGAGGAAGAAGCTGTACCCACGGACACCCTGAGTGTTTGGCTTGATGCACAGAGCTGCTGTACTCCAAGAACAGGAAAGGTGGACAGAAAGTTGGGTATTTTCATGCATTTGAATGGGGCAGGCTAGGAAGCTCAGGCAAAAGGAGGGGCCAGGTATGATTCTTGCCTATAGCCACAGCACTTTAATGCAAACTTGAAGATTGTGCAGCCCTCTTGACAGCTGGCTCACAGCTCAGCCTACACAAGTGATACGGATGGTGATTCAGTGGTTCCATGGAATTACATTGCTCTCCCTCAGTCTCATGCCAAATATAATACCTAATTGCTTAGCTTATGTACACTTCTGCAGTACAGGAGAAGAACGGGCATTCTGGGAAACAGGAGTGGCATGCAGCCTGCTTTAACTATTACCTGGAAAGGACCACATTTTATTCTTTTAGTCTGTGCTTTCCCCACCCCACCCCACCCCTTTTTTTTTTTCATTTACATTACCATTTAGCATTAACAGCGATGACTGCTTTTTAACGAAGTGTCTATGGCTGAGTGGCCGATGCCTCAGCCTCCGCAGGCGAAGCAGCGCTCTGGGCAGAGCACAGCACATTCCAGCCCCCGGGCTCCAGGCTGTTGTACAAATAAGGAAGCAAACGGTCCAAGTTGGATTGACTTTCAGTGCAGCAAGAATAGCAGGTGGGGTGGATGCAGGGGAAAAAAAAAAGAGATTAATAGGAAAAGAAGTCTTACCTTTAAAACTTCAAAGAGAAAACTTAGAGCAGTACTAGTGTATCAGTAAGAACAGCACCTCAGCTATAAAACAGCTGTTTCATAGCAGGAAATACGGTGGCATCCTTAGTTGTACCTAATGCTTTAAGAGTGCCAGAGGAGAGGCTCTCCCTTTTGCACAAGCATGTCTCCGTTTTTCTTCACAGAAGCAAGCTGTGAAGGTGAGTGGGTCACACGTGTGTGTTGGCAGGGGCCTTGCCAAGCCCAGCACCCCCAGAAGATGCGCTTGCTCGGCCCTGGGGCAGAGCATCCCTGCAGCTGGCAGGCCACTTTGGTGGCAGCACGGTGCAGCAGAAATGCCTGCGGACAAAGCGCTGCCCAGCCCAGGCTGATAGGAAAGGTTTTCTTGGAAAAAGGTGGCTTTCAGTTTGTTTCTAGGTTAGTTACCTCCTTTTACTGGAGCAAGCGGCTAGGCAGGACGCTCACATGCAGAAAGCCAACAAGCCACCACCAGCTCATCACCTTCTTGGTAAAGAAAAGGCAGAGACCACCGGCCCATCGGCTTGATTCCGGCCATTTGGCTGCAGCGCATGGTGAACCAGACAAGTTGACCAATGTTTAACATTTATCTTCCAATGCCTCATGTAAAAAATGACAGCTTTTAATTACAGTATTTATTTTTCTAGAGGACAGCTGTTTCTTTCACACCATGAATTAACTATCCTGAGCAGATTTGTACCATACATGCAAACCTAAATTGTTTGTGAAGATGGTGTATCTTGGGGTTTTATTTTTTTCTGCCCATTCCCACTTGTCACCTTAACACCTTTCTTCTGGTGGGCTGAGACTGTAAGACAGGGCTACCCGTGCTCTTGTCTCTGGTGCCACAAGGTTCGGCTCTCAGATGGGGCACACAGTGCCACCACAATAACACTGCCAAACTAAGAACAAGTTGATTTTTGTGTCGCACAGATGCTGGCTGTGCATTCACGATTACGTTGAAGGAACATAGTTCTTGACTCCCTTTAGCCTTCAGGTATGTATGTGTGTCAAGTGAACCTGGCACAAGCGCATCACTGAGGAGATGACACACAGAAGCTGCTCTGGAGACATCCAGAGAAAGGTGGGTGCTGCCAGTTTGCAACGGCACTTGAGCTCCACCTGTTTACAGAGCAACTTAGCCCTACAAAATACACCCACGCCTTCATCTGCATCGTATGAAGCAGAAAAAGGAAAAAAACCCAAACCACTCTTGGCAGCCTGGCTTTCTCCCAGGTCTCTGGCCTGGATTCCTATAGATAGAGTTTCTGTTTCTTCACTATCTTGCTTGTCCGTTACACCTGCTTTGTCTGGTTGCCTTCAGTGTTTTGCATTTACTTATTCCCACAGTACGGATCTGCCTCTCCCCTTCCCCAGCCAACTACATTTTCATGCAGTAAGCTGCAAGATGAGGTTCTATGAGAAACAAAGCTGATGCTATCCCTGCTCCACCTTGCAGTTCTGCGTTTGCTGAACGCAACACAGATCTCTTCTTTTGAAAGAAAGTAGTAGCCAAGCACCTCAACAAACTCAAATCCATTTGGGAAGCCGTAGGAAACTCTAATATTAAAGCTGTCATTTAATTCTCAAGGCAGTAAAAAGGACCAAGAGGCCAAGTCGCCTCTGAATTTCTTTCATGTTGGTTTGTTACACAGTGTGATCTTGTTTTACAAGTGCTCTGTTTACAAGAATGCTGGGGGGGGTGGGGGGGTGCAGGGGGAATGTTCATTTAAGTCCCACAATCACATAGGGCTACTTTTGTAAAGGTCTGATCCCATCCTACCAGCTGCTTGCCCACAAAACTTTGCAATTGTGGAGGCTAATTAAGATTCTTCAGAGGAGCTCTCCTCTCCCCGGCAGTTGCAGAAGGCCTCATTAGACATGCTGTACCTCCCCCTTCGCCCAGCAGAATGCCCCACTGTGCTTGGTTTACGTTATGGCTTATGAATTAACCAATTGATTCTGAAAATATCATTACTTTGGGGCTCAGTAAAGCTGTTCCCTTTAAGGGAAAAAAAAAGTCAGGGCTCCACATAGCATTAAACTGATACTGCATTACCTACAAACTCCCTTCTCCCTCAGGCTGCGAGCAGAGGATTCACTTGCCAGGATACAATGGGTTTGGTACAAAGGGAATTTATCATGGCTTTGGGAAAGTCTGGGCCTGGGCAGTAAGCGTGACTTACCCACTTGCATGCAGGAAGCTTTATTTACATGCAACTCATTTAAAAAAATCAGTTTACATGAAATGACTGTGTATATTTGCCTTGCCTCTTTTGTGTCCGCTTCTCTCTCCAGCTTCAAAGTGAAGAAAGCTGTAACTGGTATAAATCAAGCACATCTGAGTGGCTTGGTACTAACACTGTGTAGCCAAACTATAGAGCCAAGCAGAGCTCTACTGCTGGAACAAAATTTCAGCTGGCACTCATACAGAATATTGGTCCTCCAGTATCTTTGACTGCTTACGGCTGCAAAAGCTTATGCTCAGTCTTTAAATTGGTTTTAAACCA
Organism: Ibycter americanus; assembly: GCA_035590275.1. NCBI lineage: Eukaryota > Metazoa > Chordata > Aves > Falconiformes > Falconidae > Ibycter > Ibycter americanus. Next base: position 66,407,834 of record JAVJGI010000050.1, on the reverse strand, counting down.
GAACCAAATCTGATTTAAAGCCCAAATTGAGGAATATATACATTTAATTATGTTTCATCCAATACAAATATATTTCTCCTGCTGTGTTTGTACAAAAATCTGGTTTTGATTTTTTAAAAGAAAGTGAACTGCAGGAACAAGAGACAAGGTATTTCATGTACTGAAGAAACCCACTGTGCTGACATACACAGTTTCAAGTTGGTCACAACCAGCATACCGTCAGCTGGATGGCCTCCTCTTCCTGAATGTTTTGAGTGTTTAGCTACACCTCTTTCAATTAAAAAGAATACTCTCCCCTCCCCAAACTAAAAATGAGGACATTAAAACATACAATTTCACTGCACAAAACCATACTACATACTGTAATAACAAAATGCTTTATTTTGGGGGGAATACAAGGAAAAGTGTGACATCCTCATTATCAAATTGTTTTGAAAAGGCATTCTTTCTTTGAAAAATTTAACACTCTTACAGAAAAGTTGACCTCTGGATAAGCCCTCTCAGTTAGCAGTGGGAATCCTTTTTTAATTTTACGGCCGAAGTTGGGATTTTAATAATCTACAGCAACAGACTTCAACTTTGTTGGTATTTTCTAGTAGCTTCAGGCACACCTGCCACTCGGCACTGCTCTGGTTTCACAGCCTACCAGAAGGCTGACAACACGACACAGAGACGGAGCTTTCACAATTCTCACCCAGGTTGCTTTGCAAAAAACCACAAGACTTCACCATTACCACAAGAAGACAGTGAGAAAGCCACAAGGTAACTCATCTTCTCTTTTATCTCTGAAGACTTTTCATGCAAGCCCTATGCTCATGAAATTCTCATACCACTCATCTGATTACACCTCAGTACTCCAACCACACATCCCCTTTGCTGTAAGCCAGAACTGTGTTATGAAAGGTATACAACAGATCAAAGGCAAAATACAATTATTTCCCCAATGTATCTGCTTTCTGTACGGTAGGTTCCAAGCACGTTGGGATGTGTCAAAGATCACAAATTTATATCCACAAATTCCTTTTGCCCTCTCTGAACCTTATGTCAGAATTTAAGTTGTTAAAGAAAGGGACTGGGAAGTTCCTAAAATTGTCAGGTTATAAAGTAAGCATTTGTCTTTTAATTCAGCACAACAACTCTTTGCCACAAGTAGCATCCATGCTAAGTGGTGAGATACATCAGTCTTATTGCTTAAAGGGGGTTCATGTTGTCTGAAGTGGGAATGGCAAACTCTAAAAGAACTAACAGTTTTCTTTATTCAGGTTAGACATAACAAATGTCAGATACAGCAGTTAGTCTAGAAAAATACATTTAAAAAAATCTTCAGCAGACCATGCTCCCTGTAACAAAATCTTTCAAAACCAATTTTACAAATTATTCTACATTAATGTAAAAAGAAAATCTTAAATTTAGCATCATGGATTCCATCAAACATCTATCTATCAAAACATGAGTTTCACTATTTGCAGATGTTAGAATTCATAATACATTTTTCTAATGTATCCTGTACATATTAAATAACCTAAAAGGCTCCTCTTGTAGTGCATTAACAATTTAGCAAGCACACTCAGTATTTATCCAGTACCATTTGCATTACAGTTATTTGCCTGCAAATGTAATTAACATCTAAAAGTGCACACAGTTAGATCCCCCCTCCCTCCCCATAACCTGTTTCCCTGCAGAAACCCAGACATCCACTGGAAACATTATGCTACTATAGCTAATCTACCCATGATTAGAAATGTGTGACTAAAATGTTCTTAAACTATACAGGAACTGAATTATGTACAAGAATCAAAAGGACAGCCTGTATTTACATCAAGAAACTTTCACTACCACAGCATTATACCAAGAACTCCATACAGTGTTACAGTTGGTATTTACTTAGGATTTTAGCTTTAAATCAGTATAACAGAAAACTTAGCTCAGGAAATACCCTGAAAAAATGGACATGTTTATTAAATATGACTTCTATTATGCCACAAGACAAATATCCGTTGCTGGATATTCTTACAAGTTCAGTGTTTGAAATAGCGTGCCGTTCTATAAAGCAACTAAGGTATTCCAGAAAGGTTGCTGGGGAAAAAACAGTAAAGAAAGATAAGAAAAAAAAGAAAAAGGGGGCAAAAAAAAGGGAAAAGGACAGTAGATTTCAAGTGAAGAATTAGATTTGAATAACTAAACCAAACTGTTAGCAGAAGTTTAAGACAGTCACTGCACACAGAAACCCCTTGGAAAAGTGTCATACAGATCTGAGTACGTTGTAATACACAAGCTTAAGATGTAACTTCACTGAATTTTTCCATACCAGTTGGTAGAACTTTTCCCTATCAAGTGGAATAATTTTAAGATCAAGTTCCAGATTATCCAGTTTGAGATTAATAGCTTTACTCTCCACGAAATCCAGTGTATGAACCTATATTACATTTTTCCAATGCTACTTTAAAAAAGGCAAACTATAAACTTTTCAATTCACTTTTTACATTGAACTTCTGAAAGAAATCCAAAGTGTTGCCTTTAATTCGCATTAAAGTGGTCAAACATTTCTCCTGTTTCTCTCCTCCCCAAAAGTGCAAAAAACAAGTTGCTGCTTGGTCCACAAACATAGTACATCATGTACAGCAAGAGATTTTCCTTCTGATGGAGTATCATTGCCAGCCCATCACTTCCAGTTTCTACTCCAAGAAGAATGTCAGCGTCCAAAGATGGAATTCAATTCCAGTAGAATTAATTCTACAATCTGATTCTGGTATACTGTGTGGACTGCTATGTTACCAGTCTCTTTCTCTGGTTTTAATAAAGTTGGACCAAAAACTATTGCTACACTTTGATAGGTCATTCGGTTCTTTTCTCCATTTTCTACAACTCTGAAAGAGAAAAAAAAAGCCACACAAAAAGAGACTTATAAGTGTTAACAAGTAACAGGATGACAGGAAAAAGGCACAGTCCAAAGCAAGTGACTATTCATGGTATTTATTTAACAAGTAGTCTTGTTATTAGGATATACAGCTGCTGTGATTCTCCTCTCTAGGGAAATGTTTTGTTTTGAAATGCTATTCCTGATCCTCTCACAATCCCTCAAACATAAGGACTTGGCAGTAAACATCACAGCTATGACACTACCCTGTAAAGTCTGTTTGGTGCTCTGCAAGCTTGTATAAATAAAGACTGATACATTGTTTTCATCAAGTCCAATATAGGCAAGAAAAATGCAGTGGAAACAATCACCTAGTACTTTTAATTGGATTATTTAGCTTTAAGGGAGTAGAAGCAATACAAAGCCTTTCCTTTACCTGCTACTTACCTCTTCAGGTGTCTAAAGAGTACCTGCATAGTGTCCTGATTTGGTTTTGGCAACTGTTTGATTAAATCTTTAACAGCATGGACACGCTGCCTTGGTTCTTGTTCTGCAACAGGATGAGACGTAGAAACAAAAATTCACCATTTTTGTTTAAAACTTCAGCATGAAATTTAACAGACTAGGAATAAAAGGGAACGTTTTGCAGTGATAATACGAGATAAAATATTGCCACCTCCTGGCCGGACCGTGTATTACTGATGGGCAATTTTAGGGAAGCCTTAATGAACACTCACAACCCAAAACATTCTTTTTACTGCCCAAAATAATTAAGTGATTTGTACATATTGAGCAGACCTTATACAAAAAGCACATGCATGTTTCCCAGACTTACTAATTGCATTGACAAAGTCATTGAAGTGATTATAAGTGAACAGCGGCTCTGGCAATTCTCTGAAAAACATCTTTAGAGCTCCTGTGATGACATGTATATCTTCCCATTTACTGTCGTTCAAGTCTAGTTTCTCATCTGAGAGAGAAAAATGAACGATTAATGTTAGTGATTTGACTATTAAAAGATTTTTTTTTTTTTTTTAATAAATTCAATTACTTTTCTGTACTTATTATTTTTAAAGCACTGAAGACTGTTCCTCCACTTCAGCCAATTATCTGCTGGCATACAGAGCTGCAGCAGTGTAAAAGGGGATGCAAAAACCTCAACCACTACAGAAAGAGATGGTCCAACTCTGCCTACTGCACTAGATGCAGCTCCCCAACACCAAGGGAATTTTCCAGAGGGGAATAGCAGCTGCTGACATAACACAAAATTTACTGCTAGACCCTGTCAATCAGGAAATGAGGTGTCAGATTGTAGGTGGGCTACTGTCCTCTTCCCAGTTGCAAGCTACCTATTGATTCCAACTGAACAAAACACTAAGATTATAGGCACGTGAAAGGGTTTTATACACAGCGTACGGTGAAGAGGAGCCAAGCACCACCATACTAAAAGGCAGTAGCAAACCTTGCTAAAATGCGTTAACTTACAATTTTAATGCTATTGGAAGCTTAATATGCTTACTGATTTTCCATAAGGTATAAAATTATTTTGTTTGAAATAATCCCCCCCTCCTCAATCCCAAATTCTTTTACCACCCTTCTATAGAACTATGTTCTGGCAATGCTTCTATGCTCCAAATAAGGCCAAACTTCCAGGATGCTAGATTTTTCAAATTATGTATATTACATATTAGATTTTGCAATTTTAAAGTAATTTTACTTTGAAGATGACAGTCATTTCTCATGAAAGACTCGTTACGCATTAAGAAAAGTTCTTCCTGAGCTTTCTATGAACTTCAACAATCTGAGCACATATGCGATTGTAATAATAGTTGAAGGAAGCTCACCATGATTGACTGCAAATCTTAGCTTCTGTATCACCGCAAGATTGCCACTAACTCTGTATAAGCCGTCAACATCTAGTCCTAAAACAAAGGGATAAATCCATTTTAATACCTTAAAACACGTATGAATTCTGAAATCATTAGGCTGCTTCTTTATAGGCCCACTCAGCAAAATCATAAACAAAAGAAACCCACCCTATAAAAAAGAACAGTTAGTTAAAAAAAAATAACTTTAAACTAGTTTTTTTATGGGCAGGGCATATCAGAGGAGGTTTAGTTTGCTGACACAGGTTTGGTAGCGTCAAGCTCAAAGTAATCTCTACAACTTCCTACACAGAACAGTAGTAATGAGGCAACAGCTCCAACTTTCCCCAGTGAGACTACGTGTCTTGTTTAAGATGCTCTTGGTGGTTGGGCAGGGAGTATATGGGAGTCTAGCATGCAAGAACCAAGTATTTTGTGGATGTTCAATTTTTTAATGTATGGTTAAGAAAAATCAAATCAAGTCATGCATAGCGAGCATCTCAAAGTTGTCAAGTGACCAGGTCTGCATGGAGAAGGAATGATGTGCATGCAAACTCATCACTACCCAACAGCCTACAAAACTAAAACAGGTAGCCCTTGCCTTTACAGTATTGCACACTCAACCAGGAAAGAAGAAAACTGTGTCTCTGTGGTTGCTACTGCAGTTACTCAGAAGTGATTAGGACATAATTTAATTGAAATGCCACTTGAATGCAGCATGTGAGTCAGTGCCACTGAGGGGTGAGTGTTGCCAGAATACCTGCAAGTCCCTGTAGCTCCTCAAGGAGTTGTCTGATGCAACACAGCACAGTTACCAGCACCATCTGACATATCCCTTTTCCCCATAATCCACTAGTCATTCCTTTACAGAAAGAACTGATTTGAAGTGTATTGGCAGTAGGAAGAAGAGTTGGAGAAGTGGGGAAAAGTAAAAATAAAAGCTGTTCATTTCTGTCAGCTTCCCCTCAGGTACTTAAAAAAGGAAAACTTCACCACTATCTTCACTGCAGTCCTGTCTTTAAAATAGAAAAGGAAAAAAAAAAAAAAAAAAAAGAACAAAGCAAAATAACCCCTTTCTCACAAATCACAGATCACAAATGGAATAAAGCCTGTTGTTACAAGCAAGGTGGCAGTTTGTCAAACTAGAGTAAGGCAGTTGTTTTGGAAGCAGTTATTTTTCCCCTCCCAGGCCATAAGATAGCAGCATTGAAAAAGAGGACTACAGGCTGCAACAAAATCCTAAATGAGGTTCCCATGGAAGATGCCTTACAATTCACATGTAGTATTCCCCTGTAACACTTACCCTGATTCTCAAGAGAATGTTCTCAGATTAACAGACTGGTATATATTTGAATGATGATTATGGAGATTCCATAATCCCCCCTCAGTCATCTTTTCCAAGGGATAGGGCAATGACAACAGCAAGAAACAAGCAAGAAAAGAAGCACAGACTACAGCCAAGTCGAGAGTCACAAGCAATATACTTTCAATAAAAACGTGTAATGCCTTTTACATCAGACAAACCAGGAGGTCACATGTAGCTTTCAAATGTATAATTTTCTAAGGTATTAGGTAGGAGAGACTTATTTTCAATGAACGCAAACAAAAACTGAGTCAGTATGTGGACACTGATAATCTCCAGAATTGCATAAAACTTCACAGAGCAATCAGTATAACTGGCTGAAGGGCACCAAACCGATAGACTTGTCTTCTGGCGGTCAACACATATACAGAGCAGGAACACAACTTTTTCCTCAAGTTTGTTTCAAGGAAGTTTTAATATAAATGATTGTTAGCATGCTTAAATCTTCCAAAAATGCATGGTTGCATTTTGACGATCTCCCTCTTTTCATCTGAAAAAATAACTTGATGGGCTGTGCTCTTCTAGTACTTCTTGTAATCCCTCTTTTCTTAGGGCCTTGTTGCCAGGTGGCTGTCCTGCCTTCTCCTCAGCTTGAAATATACTGAAGCAGATCAAATTCTCAGATATAAGATTTCCTCCCCTCTCCCCATTTTGGATCCCACCTACTTCCCCCCACCACTCTTGAAAACTCATTGCTAACTACAGATAACAAGTTTCAGATTATTTTCCCCAAATAAATCTACAGCATTTTAAGGATTAAAACTTTCAAAATTAGATCGTGTGGTGAGCAAGAGAGATTTGGAAACAAAAAACTTCAACCATACCATGTTCCTCAACATGCTCAATGCACAGCTTCACGAACTTTGGCACCGTGCCGTTTTCTCTTTGACACAAGCTGGTGAGATTGGAACCAAACACTTGATCTGGAACCAAGTAAAGAGACTGATTTACAGTGGAACAGGACTCAAGTGACAGAACTAGTTCAGGTTAAAACAAACCTCTACAAAGGGCAAAGACTACTGGATACAATTGTTGCAGTATTAGAGTGAAAATAGGAAAGTTTTTGAGAAGACCTCTCAGCAGCTCCCAGCAAGAAAAAGCACCAGTAAGAGTGTCAGCAGTCACATAAACATGAGTGAGTAAATAACTTTTGCTACTGAAATAATTTTAATCCATCAGGAGACACTTGTTAAAGTGATACAGACATTACTGTAATGAGAAATCTCGTGGATTTAAATGTACTGTTGCATTCCATTCCTGTTCTGAGTTCAAAATACATTTATGGCAATCTTGTTAAAAATCTGAACAGAGATAATGAACTTTAACCAAAGTGAAATTTTTGGGCATTCCTTAGGGAAAAAGCCTACAAAATTTCATCTTTCATTGCACCTGCTGTTTAACCCAGCATTACACATTAGTTTACTTTAATGTAGAGTCTTTAACTTCTAACATTTGTAAGTTCTGACATGAATTTGTAAATGACAGAACTTTCCATCACAGAGCTCTGGATGGATGCAAGTATGACTATGCATAGGCAACTTGGCTGCAAGGTTGGATTCTAAATACTGAGTTTTATTTTCAAAACTACACAATCCAGGGGGGGTGCTTTCCATCATAACCTGGAGCAAAAACGAAAATCAGCTTGGGCAGAGAACAGATTCTTGCAATGTCTCAGTGTATTTCAGCAACATATTAGCTCTTGTTCAGATTAGGTTATCGCCAAAATCTGTCAGACCCATTTCTACGGTTTTCATCAAAGATGCTCAAATAATGGGTGGCTGCCCCTGTTCAGATGCATGAGACTGAAACAAGGTCTTGAGACAGAGAAGCAAAGCTCACACTCTTAAAGGGAAGAAAGTTTTGGGTTTGTTGGGTGGGGGGTTTTTTAACCTGTTGAATAAGTAAGTGGCTGTCTTTGCAGCATCTAGAAGATCTTACTTCAGAGCTTATGCAAGAGAGAAACTTCTCTTGCATTTGCATCATGCATAGCAGGTAGGCCATTTTTCATGTTTAGTAATTTAAGTAGATGCATTAACAACACTTGCATCTGACTACTGCTTTGGGAAATCCAAACAGCACACCAAACCAATTATGCAATATGAAAACTGGCATATAATGGTATTATTAGCCATATATGTATAAGGCTGTTGACCCAAAACACCTCAGTCCTGCTGCTGCTACTCACACAGCCAGCTGTATAAGCAGAATCAGTAGCAAGGGACTGAAAAAGCCCACGCAGTAGAAAGCCAGGCTAGCATGCAGCTGTAGCAGGTAAAGCAATGCAGATTAGGTAGCACAGGAAAATGCTAGCACGTAGCAAACTGATTTGCCAGAATTGCCTCTGACTTTAATAATTTTCACATATACAGGAATCGTATTTTTTACTCTCATCTTGAAAAAACTTTTGTAAATTTTTTTCCACGTAACAAAAGTTTAGCACAGTTACTTCTCCACTTAGTGCATGCTGTTTCAAGTGGGTTTTTTCTGGAAGTTTTCATTATTTTTTCTGTTCAGACTGAGTTTGCCAAGTTTTTCTGTTTACTAAGCTTGTTCTGTAGCAGCCACAAAAGTACACTTTTAAATAAACACTTGTGTATTTTTCATTCATACAGTAAATGTAACACTGTACAGTGCAGATCCAACTTTAAAAATTTATACCATGCTTTTAAATAAAAACAAACTCTTCATTCCTTAACGTCTTTATTAAAAATCCAATCATCAGCACGCATGTGTACAAATTAAACTTGGCTTAGCATTCACTGTTGCTAATGTCAGAAGTTACGTTACTGAGCCATGACATGAATACTAAGCTGTAAAGCAAAGCAAACGTCAAAGTCTGGGAATAATGCTTCCTTATCCCAAACAAAAATTCCATACTTTACAGTTAAATTATATTTGCAGATACACAAGTATATCAAATGCTACATGCAACAGAAGCACACCTGTTAAAGTATGTAGTTAGGCAAATCACATTAGGATTTGGTCTGACATTTGCCTACCCATATGCTATTTTGACCCTAGTAGAGCACCACCTACAAGTTCTGCTAAAGCATACAAATAAATAAATCAAGTTTTACAGTGAGTACCAAGTCAATAATTTACACAAACACATTAACTTAAACCTGTGCAAATACTGCTCTCTAAGTTTCTACAAGTGTGACAAATGGAAATTAATTCTTTCATAAGTTTGATTCAAGAACATCCGTAAGACTCATTGTGACACATTAAAAAATGTATACATTCAAAAAAGGTTAGGGAAAAAAGATGTTTAAGTTAAGATTCCTTTATTCTCATCCTGGTTTGCCTAAGTATTTCATTCCTTATGAGAAAGCACATGATTGTCTAGTTCCAGTCAGACTAAAACACCCTTGTGAAACAGATGAGCACATACATTCAGATTTGCATCCAAAGGACTTTTCTTTCCCTTGATGCAGAAATTATTATCAGCTATCTGAAGTTTCCAGCTCAAAACAGCAAATCAAATGGACACTAGCTAAGAAGCACTCCAAGTCCGAAGAGGCTCCTGGGCACTCAATTTTCACTGCAGTTTTGCCAGTAAAAGAGCTGAAGGACAGGACATCCTCCACGAAGTTTAGTAGCCAGTAGTAGTGCTCAGAATGACAATCAATCACCAGTTCCACTATATCCACTATACATCCAAGACTTCTGTAAAACCAGCTATATACATGTGGTTTACTCTTAAAGTAGACCATTTAAACCCCATTTTACACATGAGCTACTAAATTCAGCTTTTCAAGCTATTTCCCTTGTTAAAAAGGTTCATTTACCCTTAATGTAGCCTTTTTCACGGACAGCTTGTAATGTAGGGCGCCGTGTAAGAAACTTCTTGAGCTTCGTTTTGGTCTTTTTCTGATCTGTGGAATCTATATTGCTAGGTGCTTTCACTGCTGGAAAAATAAATGTATTTAGCATGAATATCCACAGAACAAACTGCATTTATCTGCCAAGGAACCAACATGTAAAAAACCCAAAAGTTAAGCTCAAAACCACATAAAAAGCCTATTCAAATCTGCAAAGCATCCACATTTTTTTCCTTAACTTTTTGGAACTCCTTGTACATAGCACTCATTTTTCAAGCCACGAAGAGACAACTCTGTCACAAAAAAACTTGTGTTGTCTGTGAAATTAAATGTTAGCTCACATACGGAATTGATGTGGAATTTTAAAAAATACAGCTGTGTTTCAAAACCAGTCCTGCCTTTCACCAAGTTAACTATATCGAAAAAAAAGAAGTCATTTCTTGCAAATTACGTATAAAGCCTGGAAGTAAAGGACATAAAATAGTCTGATAAATATATTTCTGTGCATCGGAAGACATTTCTGCAGCTAAAAGAAATTTAGCTCCAAAAGTCTGAAGTTGTAATCAAAACTGTTTAGTTTCTCTGAATGAGCCAATGTATCATTAGCAACTTAGCAAAATTCCAGTTGAAGTTAATAATGCAAATATTTACAGATGCTGTATCCACAGACAAAAACCAAGTAAAACAATTCTAACCAGTTTTGAACATGTAAAAGGACAAAAGGATTCTTATTCAAAAGCATTTATAAAAGTCAGAGAAAACAAATGCATAATTACTTCTGTGCATTTGACAACACCTTTAAAACAACCCACCACTGCCTATTTTCTCTTATTTTTCATGTATCAGCAGTAGCTAGAGACATTTGGTACTTTTTTTTCCCCCAGTAAGATTAATAAAACATGGAAGAAAATCTACTAACTGGCACAAAGATGTAGAATGAACTACCTAAAAGCCTGTTTCCAAACTTGAGTAGTTTCATTTCTAGCTGCCCTTTTGAATTCTTTTCTATTTACACATAATACTGAGGATGCAAAAAATGATAACTGGCATTGCTGAAATCAATTAACGGAAAATTTTCAACTCACAACGAAGTTTCTTAGAGTCTTTATTCTCCTTCTCTTTTTCTTTGTCTTGTTTTTCCACCCCAGGGGAATCTGGTATATCATCTTCTAATGCTTCATCAGATTCTACTACCTATTAGATTTAAGAAGATATACAGCGATCAGTTTACCAATTCATAGAATACAGCATTAACAAACACATTTCCTGTAGGCAATTCTATAATATACATTTTTTTCCCTATAATAATATTCAGTTGGTTCTTTCCTGAACTCTACATACTAAAAATATCTTCAGAAATGATACCATTCTCACTGGCAGAGTGAATAAGTTTGAGAAACACCATTTGATCATAAGACCCAATAAAGTTTGCTGAACACTGAACAAAGTACAAACAGCCTTTCATGATGACACTTCATTACATCAACCAATAGATTTTTTTTTTTTTCTTCAAATCTGTTAGACAAACATCAGCCGTTTCACGGTCACCTGGAATCTAGGTTGTATTATGGAACAAGTCTAATCTAATAACTTGGAAATTTCTGTATGTAAAGAAAGAAGAGCAGCTACATACTTGACAGATAGTTATATTCCTCTTGTACAGCATTCTGCCACAACAGCAGCCTGAAGGAGCAGAGACCAGAATCTAACCTGTACCTTATTTTGAGGAAAGTCTCATCACACTAAAACTAGCAACTCTGTCCTGGGGAAGAGATTCACAGCTACTATGACCATAAAGTTCCCAGAATTAAAAGTTTGCTGCAGATCTGATGGATTTTTGTTCCAAAGCTTGAGTGCTCCAAATTATCAGGTAGTCTAAGAATGTACTCTTTGAACTTTTTTCCTTTGTAATCTTAGGTCTCTTGGCTACCAGCTACCAGCAGTAATACATCACCATTTCCTCCAGAGTGCTGACAAACTCCCTCTATTCCACCATTCACCTTCTCAACCTTACGTGTAACACCTCGCTTTCATCTCAGCCTTTCCATCTTCGTTTACATTTAAGCAAAGAAGTGGCCTCAGTTGCATTACACGGGGCAGACAGGAGAAGGGTATCACCAAGTGACTGCCCTGCCTGGTTATTAAGGGTCATTTCATGACATTTTCATACCAGGAGACAGTAGAAGATAGAAGCCTTCACCATGAGCACTCAGAAAAACTATACCATTCATGCTAGCCTGCTGTGTTTGGGTGGTAAACACTGTCAGAGCTAAGGGAAATAAAGGTCTCTGACAGTGACAGCAACATAGATGCAGCTTACGGGTAGCAGCCAGGCCTATAACTATAAAATCTAAGAATACATGAGGTCAGCTCAATATGAGATGAATATTTTCTCACAAGATCTCCTCCAACCTCTCCTGAATTCAAAGATGCTAAGTCTTGTTTGGCAATATCAAGACCAAATGCTTGATCACTTTTCTGTTGATTAAATAGTTGGTGTTATGCTGTGTGATAAAGAAGAGATAACACAGTATTTTGCCAGGGCTTTTCATTTACATTTTAGTCCAGCCTTGATAAATGGACAGTAGTATCAAATTCTGATTAATGTATGTCATGAAGCACCCCCTTGGCCATCCTCCCCCCTTTACTCACTCTCTATCAGAACCTTTCAGGTCACTGAGACAGAACAAGTATTTGGCCACAGAAGGAAGCTCATTTTTGAGCTGGAGGTCAGCCCATATGTCCTGGTTCTTAATCCAGTGGACCGTCCTTCTTTCTTTGCCACTATTAACTATATTTCACTTATCACCATCAGGAACTGCCATATCCTTAACCTCCTGCCCACATAAGAAAATCACGAAGTGAAGATGTACATGAAGCACTAGGAGTCGTTACATGAATTATTTTACTAAATAACATTACCTTGAAAATAGAGCCTTCACAATTCAAGCACATACCTGATTATTGATGGTATAGTTAAGAACTTTATACCATTCATTAATAAAGCTGTCATTATCAGACTGAATTAAGAGCTCAGTTCCTTGGCGCGTTTTTAGCTTTAAAGAGATAAAACCAGATAGTATCAGAATTGATAAACACACTAGAATTCAGAAGTGAAATTACCTATATCAAATTAAACTTCTCCTGGGCATAACTTTTAGATAATACATAGCCACTCTAGAACAATTACCAGGGTAAACAGTAAGTAAGTCTACTTAAAAACATATCCCATACAGACTTATTAAAATGGACATTTCTTGCAGGAACTGAGATACGTCTACATTTGAGCAGGAAGAAACATATAAAACAATTAAAGTTTTTGATTTTAAGTTTAGAAAAAAATTCTTAAGTCATTAATCAAATTAGATATAATTCTGCATTTCAATAAAATAATTCACCTCAATAACATTCTTTTTGCTGGATTTGTCCTTTGAGGCCCAGTCAATCAATGCCCCTTTGAGATCCACTGTAAATTCTGGCTTAGACTGATTGACACCAAACTTCTGGAAAAAAAGGAACAATGATGACAAACTTAAAAACAAACTCCTAACAGGTACACAGTCTTGCAGTCCTCTAAATACATTATCTACGGTCTATAAAAATTAACCCAAATACAGTACTTTGCCACAGATCAACAGGCATGAAACCAGGAAAATAAAACTGAACAAAATCCACACACAAAACACCCTTTAAGCGTGCCTATTAAAAGCTGCTCAGCTTAAAGCCCTTAAAATTGCGTAACTTTAAATGCCAACCAGATCCCAGCAGAGCTTTTTTTCTTATCACAAATGGTAGAAGTCCATACAGCATTTGATTGTAGCTTGATTTTAGTCAATATAGTCTCAAGCTTTAAACAAAACTGACTAATAAGTAACAGAACAAAAAAACCTGTAACAAAACAAAACCCACAACATTCTGTCAGTTAATCAATGCTTGTATATAAAACCAAAAGTCAAACCAGAAATAGTAGCTTTGCTAGATAGGAATCACATCTCTCCTGCACTGAAAGAGCACTTTCAGTTTTTATGTTTTCATAATGTATACATTTCACGTGTGTGCATATATGTATACACACACACCCCTCTCCAACAATGCTTTTCACCTTTTTTTGTATTTTTCTGTAGTGCTTCTTTTGCAACACTGGAAGCATATCCTTGCAAGTAAACAGAACTCAATTTCACTGTCTAGCTACTAAACGAAGAGCAAATAAGCAAAGTGACTTAAAAAAAAAAAGAAAAGAAAAGCATTTAACCCACAAGTAACCCATCAAACAATCTGAAGGAAAACATCAGGGAGCTATTTTTACCTACTACTTTTACATTTATACTAGGTATCACAATATTTTAAAATGAAGTACTTCTACTAGGGTTTCAATCTACACCACATAGCTTTGAAATATTATTCCTCAAGGAAACCAACTCAGTGAACCATACAAACAAAAAGCTCTAATTGCGAGTAAAATAAGCAAGAACAGAACAGGGAAAGCTTTAAGTCACTTGGTTGTAGCACAGAAATCTAATGCTGTAGTTCTAGGGGAAGCCTGTAGCATCTGATCCATCAGAAAGGTTTTTTTTTCTATTTCTTTAAAATGTCTTTGATGTGTGAATGCAGTCTGTGTGACAGCTCTGGGGGACATAAGCCCCAGGACAAGCTCCTTGCTGCGAACACAAGTTTCCAGCCTGTACAAGAACAGCCATATCCAAGGGGAGAAAAAACTGTTCAGAAAACAGAACTAATCTGCTGCTTCTGATTAAATTCCCAGCATGGATGTTAATTAATGCTAATTGTGTATTAGAAAGGCTGTTTACCACTGGAAAACCTCCCCTCCTTGAGTACTAATGGCAATTAACTGTTGAATGGAAAGTAGCATCTTAACTTCTTATTTTACCCATGAAGTATCAGAATAGGGGAATATTTCTACTTTACCCAAGGCCAACTAGCACTTACCAAAAAACCCAACAAGAACAAAACACCAAAACCTTCCACTTTCTAACTTATTTCTCAGATACCTCATCCAAGAACATTCCTTATTAACTAGAGTAGAGCTTTTGAGAGAGGCCTGAGCTCAGCAGTGGAGTCCACAGGAACATTCTCTGGGCCATGATGGCTCCTGCAGTTGTGGGCAGCTATGAGACACCTACCTAGTTAAGAGATTCATGTAACTGCTCCACGTACAACTGAAGTGCCCCAGCCACACACTCCCTGACAGCCCAGACCAATCTTGCTGTGTGTAGGGGGAAAGAAACCACACAAAACCACCAATGTATAGAGTTTGGCACTGGACAGGGGAGGAGACTACTGCCAAAGTCCTCTGCAGGATTCGTTAAAAACACTGCCCAGATGATGTTGAGAAGCACAGGAGATGACCTGCTGCAGGTGAAATCAACAAATGACAACAACAACAAAAACGTAACAGTCACTGCTGTCTGGACCAAAAGCAAAGTCCTCCAATACATTAGCTTGCTGAACTCCCCACCTAACAGATCACAGTACTACCTCAAACACCTCTGCACTCTACCCATCTTTTTGGCCTGACTCCCTTCAGCATTTCAGAGCAGCACAGAACAAATCAAAAAGTAGAAGCTAAATTTCTCGGAGGGGAAAAAAAGTCTTGCCCTGCTCCTTCACACAAGCAGTGCCCAGAAACTGCTGTGTGAGATCCAAGGCTGAGGAAACCCAGGCAAATAATCCAGCCTCTCCGCAAAGCTCCTCCGATATACCAATATACTATATATTCATCACAAGCTTAATTTCTTTATTCAAGGAAACTTTAAGTTTAGGATGCAGGCTCTTGCTGTCAAGGTTCTTTTCTGCTCGTTGGTGTATGACAATGAGATGCCAGCAGCTGCTTCCCTCCTTGAAAGCTTCCAGGAACAAGTCCTGTACAGGGCTGCTCAGATGCCCCGCATACAAAGATTAGCTAAAGGTAATCAAACCATCCTGGAGCAAGTAGGTTTTGTTGAGAGCATTAAAAAGAAAATCTTTCCCTTTAGTATCTGCTGCCATCTAGATATAAAGCCTGCTTTCTTAGAATAGAGTGCACTACCAAATCAGCACCAGTCAGGATAAATTCAGCTCTTACTGAGCAGACACCTTATTCTTACTGGATTTCTCTTCTGAGCTAGCTGGGAAGTTTGGAAAGGGCAGCAGTGTGAGACAGAAAGAGGGAGAGGTCTATACATGGTGCTGCCAGCTGTCCTAGCGTCACTTCTGACAGCTTGCACTTTTTTTTTTTTTTTTTGGGGGGGGGGGGGGGGGGGGACGGCGGT
>JAVJGI010000050.1:66328249-66391649 GCA_035590275.1 Ibycter americanus | reverse complement strand
TATACTTTTTGGAAAGAATGGGGGGGTTGGGGTTTTTTTTGCTTTAGACATAGTAGATGCTGTGTAGCTTCAAGACTGCCTTGAAGGTATGTGCTGACATCAATAAATATAAAGCTTTTTCAGCCTTTTCAGGAGTTTTCTTGAAGTCCTGGAAGCCTCCACAGGACAAGCCATGCAGTCTGTATTATGATATGTTCCAACATTCTTTGGAAACAGAACTGGATGTTATTTATGGGAAGACTTCGAATGTACAAGACACCTGCCATTCTTGTAATTCTGTTTCTAATTAGAGCTGGGCAGAACGTTTTAATTGTGAGTCCTCCTCACCCACAGATGAACTGCAGAAACAGAGCTGAGGAGACAGATGCTCCTTTGTGGCTGGTAGGGGAGCTTCAGAACTTACAGCTTTAACAAAAAAAAGAAAAATATAAAGATATTCTTTATTGTCATAGCAAAAAGATGAAAGTTTTTTGAAACCAGACTCTGACAGGAGTATTTGCATTCCAAATAGTTTCATGAGAATCATCTGAGCTCCCACATAATCAGCTGTGCAATACTGATGAACTGTAGTGATCTACATATATAACATCCTTGGCTATAAACACAGTGGTATAACACAGTAAATGAAAATTTGCTCAGATGAATCTTGAAGAGCATTTATTTCCTTGATGTTTGAGAAGTTTACCCACTTCTGGTTTACCACCCCTGTACTTGACACTGAGGACATGCGCCAACAGAAGACCAACAGATGAATCCTAAGCAGTTACTATTTGCTGTGTTTTATGAAGCCTCATCACTAAAATTTGACAATGATATTACAACTCATTCACACCAGAAGTTGAAAGGCACCTCTCCTTCTTTCAACAGTTGAAAATTCAAATTTCTGTGAAAAAGCATAGTAAAAAAAAAGAAAAAAATCCAGATTTCCTTATAGAAAGTAGCATTTTCAAGGATACCAAACTCTCTACAAATTCTGTTCCAGGCTTCCACATATATAGCAATGAATCTGACAAAGAAAAGGCAGTTGCACCATTTTTAGCACAAGGTTAACTGAATAAGACTACAGCTACTCCCCCTCTACAGGAAAAATAAAAAAAATTAAGGTACTGGTCATCAAAACTGTCATTCTAGAAGTCTCAGGAATCTTAACTGAACTCAAAACATGCAGCACTCTCTCTCCACCCTGCAGGAAATACAAGCCAAGATACCAAAATAGTTTTGAACATTACCAACACTTCAAAACCCTCAAGAAGTTGAATTACCAAAACATTGCTTTTAATGTCTTCAGCATGATTTTTTTCCATGAAAGTTTTAGTTTGATTCTGATAAGAGTGCTGAGAAAGTGATATTAAAACCCAGTTATACAACCACTCAAGCCTGTTTGTTTCTAACACTAGTATTGTTACCTAAATTCCTCCTCATCCTCCTCATCCAGCTCAAACAACAGGCTACCATATTAGCTACCAATGTTTTATCAGTTTCTGATAAGCAGCACTTCTATACACGACAACTACAAATGCTTAAATTTTTACAAAGTACTACAAATCTTCATCAGCTTTATGTATGTGGCATATAGCCAGAATATCCTTGAGCTTTTTGCCTTTCAGCTTTTTATGGATAAAATTTACATTTTTGAGTATTTCAATTATAACTAGAATTAACCAACAGTATGTACATCATTGTATCAAAGGTACCTTACAAACATCCTGCATTAGTTGTGTTAGAAAGAATTAGACATAAAATATCTGTTAAAAAAACTGACCGTATCATGCTGTTTATTAGTCAAGATACTAGTGGTTCAAGTAGTAGGCAAATTTGGGTTTATCATTCTGGCACTGATGAACCAGATACTCTTTCTACTTTGTTCCATTAGAACAATTACAGGATTATTGCAATACACGTGTGTTAATTAGCACCTTGGATGACTCAGAAAACAGCAAACAGGATACACAAGGTGTTATATGAAGTGACAATACTTAAACCTTGGAACAATTCAAATTTACTTTCAAGATTAGTGGCTAATAGCCTTACAGTAACAAGAAGCATGCAACAAGAACACATACAGTGACAGCTGAAACTTGGTCACAGTTTACATAGGTGACAGCAGGTCGACGACTGAGAACATTTTTCCAAGAAGAAAGCAGCGAGAGCAGGAGCTCAGGAATTGAGCCCCCTTGGCAAAATGACTTGATGAGAAAAAGGAAGAAAAGTGATGAAGTCACAAAATAATGCACAGAAAAAGAAGATATGGTTATATCAATCACTTGACGAATGCTCAACAAATATTCTTCTCATAAGAGGAGGAAGAATTGTTATCGTCATATGTCAAACTGTTAGACTTGACTTCACCTTATTAAAACAGTGACACAGATCAAAGTTTGAGAGGTGAGGTGGAATTTTTAACACTCAAAAAAAAAATTTCCTACACAGAGCAAAAGGAGCATGTGGTGAGTATTTAATTACATATTTACAAAGAGAACTGCGAGTATGCAGGTATACAAGACGAAGTCCTTGAAACAGATTCTCCTTAATATTTCCAGCTTTACTTTATTCTGTTTGTGCTGTTGACATTGATTTTGCTGACCCTGCTTCCAATACCTGACAGTACACATACCTGACAGTGTCACACAGAAATATCGTGACTATGATACTTTTGCTCTGCTTAAATAATCATAAGAACTTATGCTTTTTTTTTTTTCCCCACCAAATAACTGTATGTGGAAGGTATAATACAACTTACTCTAGTACCCTTAAGCAATAAGCAGAGTTGCATGATTATACCTTTTATGGGTAATTCATTTGGGCACACATTCATTCATAACATTATCGTACATTCATAAGTAGTATCTTGGTTTAGCACTGTGTGTTTTAATGACACCAACATATAGTGAAAATTTTTTTGATCTACAGCTACATTTGCATTAAGAGCATTAGTAGCTGTAATTGAGGTTTTAGAACTTCATTAGTTACTCAGGCAAAATGTTTTACTTTCCAAACATGCATATTTATACCTATAGAACTAAATACTTTTTGGATCCTTAGCTGTAAAAGTAAATTGCAGAAGTCACTAAGTCCACTTCCTACCAGACAGCATAATTTACCTTATCTCATGCTATTAATCTTTATTCTTTTTCCTTCCCTTCTCTTTTCCTTCTGCTTGACCATCTTACCCAACTTTACTGTTTCCATTCTCTTCTACCCTAAACGTGATTTACCCATCCTCACCCATTTTTTTCCAGCCACCCCTTCTACAGGAACAGAAGGGTAAAAAAAAAATGTTTACAGTTCTGAAATGAACTCAATGTTTTAGAAAAGAATTGTCAATACCAATTCACTACCCAAAAGGCAGCACATCAGAAGAAAGTGAGCCAAGCAGAAAGATCAGCAAAGCACAGAAAGATAGCATGTATCTTTAAGATGCAATTTGCTCGAATTCACATGATAATACACTGGAATAATGGAATACTGAACCTGACCTCTATTTAGTTATTATAGGAGATCCATGCAGTTTAATGTCAGACCTCCAAAAGTAGGTAAGCAAGCCACAGATAAAGAACTATTTCTATACCTATTAATGCAGGAACGCAGCTGGATAAATATAGCAAATTTAATTACAGTGCTAGTAAACTAGAGGTGATATAAAAATGGAATAATCATCATCTTCAGTGTGATGTTTCTCTTTAGGTCTTCATCAGACACCAAAATAGATAGAAATACTTGTCATGCACTATGCAGTTTTATAACAAAATATGGTATCTAGCAAGGCAAAGACTAAGAGAAGGCAACAATACTAGGTTATTCAAATAGTCCAACACAACAAGCCAAGTGTCAGGCTATTTTATTATACGTATCACATTCAAAGTTACCTGGTGTTTATGAAAAAATATCCAAGAACAGTAAACCAAACTGCTTAGACAAACACATTAGAAATACAAAAATAGTTGGCGTGGAGCAAAAACTTCAAGCTTACAGGCACCTGAATAACTCTTTATCAGTTTCTTACATATCAAGTATAGAAACGTTTCTGAAATATAATAAAGTATAGCTGGTTTTCTTCTCATTCTACACCACAACTGTTACATGCTAACTTACACAGTTACTTTTTCTAAATTATGCAAGCATATCGGCATTTAAGCCCTACAAATAAGAGGGCTTTAATTTATTGTGATTTACATGATTAACATTTAAGTGAGGATGGGGGTTGTTTCTGATCTTACCCAGCCAGTTCCACTTCCTTGGGTTTTAGTGAACAGCAGCGATGAACCTTGTAACACTGCCCATGATGACATCCAATTCTTTCTGTAAATATTTGTAAACTAATATAAGAAATTTATTTTGAAAGTGGGTATTTAAGTTGTTGATCATTGCTGCTCAGCTGACCTGTATGTTAATATACTTTGCCACATATAGTCATTAGTGTCATCAGTAAGTCTTAATTGCTATCATATTTGTAGAAGGGAATATATGTTAACAGTCCCAGACTAACCATCAAAGTCTAAATCAAACAAAGCCAATCAGTAGTGGAAGCAGCTCACCAGGAGAAACACCATACAATTATAATTTCAAAGGGGCTAAATCTGAAACACTCAGCCTACTGTGTACTTAGTAGATTATGCCAAAGTACTGCATAATTCTGAAACTGATTGATCACATCTAACTGGGTTGCAAGTGTCCCAACATTTATGTAATAAACTCATTTACATTAGCAATAAACAGTTGATACACATCTAAAAAATGCAGAAAAGGAACAAATGAGTTGTTCCAGCTGACTACTTGCTTTTATGTCTGAGTACCTGTCCTCCTAAGGTAAAAAAACTTAAGTCTTGACAAGTCCTAACAATCTGTTCCCATTGCCCAAACATGAATTCATCAGCTCTCAAAGTGACAGGATGGCCACATTGCATCTTTCTGTACAGCAGAGCAGTAATCCAGATCAATGGTTCCAACAGATGCAATATAAATGGTGAGAGTTCACCATACCAGTAGCAGCTTACATAAGCCACTGTCCACCCTTTTCTACCAAGCTTTTAGGTCTGAGGAACCAAACTGGGGGTCAGATACGCTGCCCAGCTGCACTGGACTAGGTCAGGGTGGCTTGAGTATCAGCTGGGTGCTGACTTTAATCCTCAGGAAAGGTATGCTTCATGAATCAAAAGTCTGGGAAACACTGAACTAGATGTAACATAGTATTAGACCTAAAAGATTAAATTTAAAAAAGTAAAAAGTAGACCTAAATTGAATCTGAGGATGTGCCACACTTTTGCAGTTATTTAACACTGACTCTTTGCAAAACACCAGAATTATTAGACAGCGTTACTTGATTACACATTATGATTTATAATGTAAATGCCTGCCTGTGAAGCACAGAAAGGAAGTTAGAAATTAGGTCATTCATCACCTACAGGGAGACCAACGTTGGGCAACACATTGTGCTTCAAACCCTTCACAAGAGTGAAGGAAGAATTAGGAAGTACATGACATGTCACTTGGAAATAAAAGGAGATGAAATGAAAGACTGAAAGCACCTTTTATACGAATTCTATCCAACAAACAAGACAGGCTATAACCTATACAGAGTTTCTATTAAATAAATAAATCCCATTTTACAAAGCTGTTTCATCAGTACACTTTCATGAAATCACTGCCCTGGGTGGAGTCCTGACTCTCTGAAATCCATTATCTTTAGCTCACTGGGAGAAACACATACTTTGGGATAAGGAAACACTGTCCTACAGGAAAACCTCTAAGGCAAATCCAGACAAAAAGTAAGAAATTGCAAAAACCTGTATGCTGTCCTAACACCAAAGTCAGATACCTTACACAAACCCTTATGCAAATGTAATTCTAGAAGTCCAAGACTTACCGAACTTTCTTCCCATTTTCTGTAATTTTTGTCACATTCAACAACCCATACTTCTCTTGACCCTGTAAGAGAGAGTAAGACATAACTAATACAAAAGAAAATCTGCTTCAATTGCCATCACAGCACTGAATTCAATCCCCCAAATAATCAATTTCTGGCAATAAGCCATCTTTGCCCATGTTATGACTTCAAGAAACTGTTGTTAAGTATATTTATATATGCAGAGATCAGCAAAAATCAAAAATCCTCTGGGAAAGCATTCATCACCACCCAAAGGGTAAAAAGCTTTCCTTCTTCAAGGCTGAGGTTCTTTGTACAAGCCAAACTAAGTCATCCATGGTACTAGACAGTGGAAATTTTAAACATAAATTTATAATTATTTGTGTAATAGCACATTTGTGTTTGTGTCCTTTACTAAAGGAGCAGATGGCTGACAAACAAACAACCTAAGTTCTCTGACGAAATTCTTCCAAGTTATTTTAACGTAATTGCATATTTTAAATAAACCATGGTTGAAATGCATAAAAATATTAACATATTCATTTTAAAAACAGATGAGTGAAACATTTCTTTGATGTCCTATTTTCTCCTATCCCCAAGCAAAATATTAGAATTTTAAACTTAGTTATGTCTTGTTGATGAGAATCATTTATATTGCTATGCACAAATTGGGAGATCAGTCAGTGAACAGTGGAAAAAGAACACTGCTGAAGAAGGGTATTTGCAAGTTTCAAATATTTGGAGTGAATATTTATAGTTTCTCTGCAAAAATAATAAAATAGAAAGGAATGTTTGAAAAAATATACTAGGATAAAAAGGAAAACCATCAATTTATACCTTTTGTGACTCTCAAGATGAGGTGACAAATTCTACCATTTTCTTCTGTCAACCCAGTTTTGCCCTACCAGTGAATGATGCTAAAGGAATGTTAAATTATTTTTTTAATCAATTCCTTTACAGTAACAGCTTGTAACAGTTCCTAATTTAAAAACTAAGCTATTAGTTGAAACAATCAACTAGGGAAAGGATCCAAATTAGTTTTATTGTAACAAAAGAGTCCTCAATTCTAGATCCAATGAAAATAGAAGATATATTCTATCTTTTATCTCAAATTTAAAGTGGACCTTAACTGCAGAATACAATATCATAGAATTTTTTTGCTGGAATACTGTAACAACACATTAAACCACATTGTTGCACATGATATAACGTGTATAATTTTTCTGTTTTTCATGAACCTTAAAAATTTTACCCACATGTTTCAAGCCAGCACATAATATACAAAAAAAGACGTTTTCAAGGATAATAGTGTTTAGCTGGTGGTTCAGATGTTATTTCAGTTCAATGATAGCTGCTACTCCTACTCAGTCTAGTATCTCCATTGGGCTGGAATGCTTTCCCAAGCCCTGTTATATAAACTATTTTCCAAAACTGGTATTTTTAATAGAAGAAATCAGTCACTTCCAACCCACTCACCCACCCTACCCCCAAAAAAACCCCACACAACCAAAAACTAGCCCATTCTTTATATCACTTGTATTTGTGATCAATGCAGACAGCCACTAACATCCTATGTATTGCACCCTTCTAACACACCTTTGGCTTTAGTAAGTGGAACAGCCTGTCACCATTTTTCACAGCAACTGAGCAACCCATGGCCACTTTCTCAAATAAATTATGGTTTTAATAAATTACTCATGGTGGAACCAGTGGGAATGCTCCAAAGAATAATTATTCATAAAAAGTATCACAATGCCCTACTTAGCAGCAACACTAGGGGGTACTAAAGTGAAAATTAATGTAATAGGGGAAAGGAAGTGAAAAGCAAGGATCAAAATACACAGAAATTCACCAGCTTTCTTTGTAATATTTGAATCCCAGGGAACAACTAAAGAAAACACAGATTATTTTTTTTCTATTATCTAAAGCAACAGTGAGTTCTTCTACAAAATACAATTTTAATAATTCAAGGTTTAAGCCATATTTGAAGAAGTTAGAATATATGCAGCAATAATTGCTTGTGTGTAAGGCTATCAACTATGCTTCCTTAATAAACAATGTTTATTTGATTGTGGAAAGCTGTTTGAAGAGCTGTAAGAATGTATTAGCATGAATAAACCAGAGAACGATTCCTCTGCATGCAGAGTAAGAATGAAGCAAAAGCTGTGCCTTTAATGCCCTGAGCTACCTACTAAAATTGATCAAGGCACAAATTTCAATGCTACTGTAGTACAGTTCCAAAATAAAAAGACTAAGACTTCATTTTAAAAAAAATCTTCCCACTGTTTAAAAAGCAATGATCAAATTTAAAATATAAACTGAAGCAAAAAATATGTGAAACATTCATAAAGAATGTAACAAGCTTAGTTTTCTTCCCAGTAGTTATTCTACTAAATCAAAAAGACATAGTGTATTTATGCCTGGTCCTCGATGTCTTTTCAGAGAAACTGAAACACAAGTGAAAACATGGGGATACGAAATACTACAAACTTTTACCGACTACTGACAGGGAGAGATTCTGCGGAGAGGGGAAGTTTGTTTCTCCTTTTACATTCCAAGCTGCTAGATGAGAAGACATGACAGTTGGAGGAAGTAAACAGAGTTCTACGTAATTTGACATAATTTCATTCCACTGTGTATTTTTAACTTAATCTCCTATTGTCAAACTGTATTTAAACCAGAGACATTTTTATTTTTTCTGAAAGCACAGTTGGATGCAATGCATTCCTTTTAAAATGTAAAATCTCCAAATACTTTTATCCCATTATTTTTCTCAATAACAAGCAGGCTTACCCTCAATTCTCTAATCATAAATAGCCCAGTTTCTACAACATCTACTTATCTATTTAAAGACTTTGCATACTGACTGTGGCTTGATGCTTTGGTGAAGAAGGAGAGGACTCATTTTCAGGAAAACTGGCCTTAGAAGCAGTTGATGATTCCTATAAAATTCAAACAGGCAACATAAGTTATTACCTTTCTTACAATTCCTTTAATTTTTTTTAACCATAAAGATACGTTCTCTCTCTTTACACACACTCACACATTTAAAAAAAAAAAAAAAAAGTACTTTTTTTAAGCATTCATGATCTTCTCAGATAGTCATAAACCTTCCTACTAAATAGTGGTCTTACAAGATTTACAGGCAACACTGAAACTGGGTTAATTAGAACATATCCATTTGAAAAAAATGTTAATACATACTGTATCAGCTTAAAGCAAAGCTTTCATCCTTATTAAGGGCTAGATTTTTTTGTATGACATTACTATCAAATTACAAAGCACGTTTATACTACTAACTTATTACAGGGCACCATATAATAAATACCAAGATTTTGAAGAACAGATCATGTCTGTGTGGTTAGTAAATATAGGATTAGTACAATAAATTGTTCTACATGTAGAAAAGCATACACCAAGTCTAATTTTTTTGAGTCATGATCATTAATTTCCTTACAATCAAGCACTGAAAAGTTCTAGATTCAGGGTTTTGTTTTAAACTAGACATTAACTATGAACCAAAATTAAGTACTAAATCTCTGAAAACTAGAAAATTGCCCAAGTGGAACAAAAAAAGGCACGTGCGTTTCTTCTGAAGTAATAACTGTTTTGCACGAATACACCACCTGAAGATCTGGTAAAGAATTTCAAACAGAAGAAAAACGTCACTTGTTCTCTGTTACTGTTAACACATTTCTCCCCCTCCCTCTTTCTAATTCCCTTGAAAGCTCTCCCAAATTCAGTTTGCTTTTCCAGCATTATGTAACACTCTGCACACCCATGCTTTAAAATTCACTTTTGAATCTACCTACAGAAGTGGCCCACTAGTTCTGTTAGTAGCATAGTAACAGAGAACATTAGCAATCCTAAGAACAGCCTAAATGTTCCATATTTTCAGATATTGGGGGGAGGAAATATTCAAATTAGGGAAATCAACATTGTACCTCCTAGGCAGGTATTTTTTCCTCTGCTTACCAAATATTTTAGCTAATGGCTATATACAGATACGTGCCACAGCCAGCAAATAGTTAACAAGTACATTTGATATCATCAAATCTCATCAGCCATGGCAACTCATACTTTCACTCTGACACATTTCAAACACTCTTTTGACTGGCCTATTTTCATAGAATTGTGTTGTTTTTCCTGGAAAAAAAGAAATAAGGAAAATAAAAAGAAAATAGCTTCCCTAGGAGTCATCTGAAAAGCTAACTTGGTGTTGATGTTCCTATCCAGACAAATACTAGTTGTTTTAATTTTTGTTTCATTCTGAATTTGAGATAGCTTTCATAGACTAAGTAACTCTGGAACAAGAAATCCAGTATCTGTGGTTACGAACTACTCCCTTTCCACACACTAATTTAAAGGAGAATATATAACAGTGTGGCTGCCAGTGGTAATAAAGCAGGTGCACTAAACAAATTCTGTCTTTCCACAAGACACTAGTTTATTGCTCCACTACACATTTTTGATTTTCTCAAAGCACTAACATTGTGCTTTATACAAACTATGTAGTCTCCTTACCATTAAAAAAACACACTGCCTGCATGTTTTGAAGCTGTTAAAGGAACTTTAAGCTACTGATTTAGACTTTACAAATGTTTACAGACATATATACAGTTTCCTTTGGTTATTACACTAGGCATTTTTTACACTTTCATGTTTGCTTCACTAGGTTTAAACATCTTGGTATTTGAAAACTGGGTCTTGAAGGAAAGTAAACAGCTCCACTTACTCAGTCTTTTACAAGAGTTTCTTCATCCAATGCAGCGCTACATAAAGGTCGCTCCAAAACAGAAGTAAATCTTATGCCAAACAATAATAGGTAAGTCTTCCTTTAAAAGCAAGGCCAAAACTTTAAGCTATTTCAAACAGAATTGTTCATACCTGTGAAGTGTAAACTGCACATGAAGCTAGAAGTGTCCACTCAGCTTTATCAGGACTCCATCTAGGCTGTCTCTCATGCAGTGCCACAACACACTCAGTACAGAAGAATGAGTATGGAGGGGAAAGGAGCAGTAGAGGGACCTCAGAATCACTCAAGCTAAACTAATGTGTACAGGTGCAAAGTCTCCAGCCAAGCATGGTCCGCTGCCTCCTCAACACCACGTATGATATATTCTAAACTGACAGCTCAAAAGCTTAAGATCAAATCCAATAAATCCTATCCTGAGGAAATAAGTCAACTCACGACAACCCACTCTCCTACACTCCGTTTCAACAAGGAAAGCCATTAAAACGTACCAGAAACAACAGGTCAAGCAAGTAACATTGTGGACAGCAGATCCACTTTCATTATAACTACTATGTTTTGCCCACTGAAGTTTGTCTTTGACATTCGCGATTACACAGGCCCACTTAGAGGCGTTTCTCCATACTCCCAAATCTACATTCATTTCATTTTTCCCCTGTATCTTTAGAAAAAGAGAGCTTACAATGCCATTTCCTGACGCCTCATTCCGAGTAGCCTGTGCTAAGATTTCAGCATTACTATTTCAGTTCCCGTGAATCTTGGTATATAGACTGCTGTGAAGTTACAGAAACCAGCAAGTCACCACCCTGCAACGCCCGTTTCCCGTTTCAGTTCCTCCCTGCTCAGCTCACATCAACCCTCCTGACCCACAGGCAGAATGTCCCAGCACAAGCAAACAAAATCAAACTGGACAAAAACCAAACTGGAGAGAGACAGGCAGAGAGAGAGCAAGAGAGGCTCTATCTCTTTGTTGGCCTAAACAGCATCTGTTACTGTACAGCCCAGTAACAGACTATCACAAACATGCCCTAGGAATGGGCAGAAAACAGCTTTTGTTGTTACTGACCCACAGCTCTTTTCTGACTAAACACCCAGCTCAGCTCTGGACACGACGAAAGCCAAGTGTTTCGGTACTTTCAGCGCTGTCCTCTGTCCTTCAATAACAATATTACAGCCCTGCTGTAACTACATACAGCTCTTCCTCTTCCCTTCAGATGTTAGTGGAGATCAATGTAACAGTCATTAAAGGGATAAATAAATCCACTACGTAATACGACTACTTACATCTTTAAAGGTATAATTTTTACTTTAACAAATGTGACTTATTTCAATTCTATGAATATTTCTATTATTCATCTGCAATTTTTGAAGTGTATTCCTACTTGGTGTTTCCTACAATTAAAACATTCAGGTGTGAAATATCACTATACCTTACATTAGAACCTCACCTATATCCACAGTTCTTTAATTCAAATCCTAATTACACTCCATAGCCTAAAGTGAATTGGGAGATTCCCAGTTATAAGTAAAATGGCTGTACATGCCAAACCCTGAAGCAACACTAGTTAAAATACTTCAATGATAACAAGAAAAAAGCTACTACTCAGAAAGTAACAGCAGTAAAGTTACCAAACAGCCCTTGGTATCACTGAGTGTTATACATAATGACAACTCAATGTAAGAAAAATGAGATTTCAGAAATTCATGCATACTCATTTCTGTTAAACACTTCAGAAACACGTCAGAAACAGTTGGTATTCCAGCATGCTGTTTAACTCGCTCCTACCTTATCGTTGGTGTCC
The DNA here is from genome assembly GCA_035590275.1 of Ibycter americanus. Lineage (NCBI taxonomy): Eukaryota > Metazoa > Chordata > Aves > Falconiformes > Falconidae > Ibycter > Ibycter americanus. The sequence goes on along the minus strand of JAVJGI010000050.1, from coordinate 66,379,231 downwards.
AACACAATTGTGCTGTGCCTCCATTTTGTTAAAACTATTGGTTCTTGTAGCCTCCTGTCCAGACTCCTACTCTTTATTATATCTCTCTGCTGCTGTGGTGAAGCATTATACTAAAGAAGAGAAAAATTATAAGTAGAATCTAATTCATGCAAACAACACCTGAACATACCATTCATACAACTTAACATTGCAAACTTTCAGATTCCTGATGTCACCCAAGGGTGTGAAAATAGCCTTGGTTTTATTCTGCATTTAATCCTCAGAACTGTCCTTTCAGTTCTCTCTGAGGCAGTAACTAAGACTGGCTGCTTGGGATAATACTCTCCATTGGCAGATAGATGTTTGATTTCTTGTGCAACAGCCTACTCCTGGTTTTGCAACCAACCAGCATATTGAGAACTACGAAGGAATTAGAATAAATACAAGATTTAAACACTTGCTCTTCATATTGCATCGACAGTACCATACCACCTGTCCAGCCCTTGTGTAAAAAAAGGAAAATCCTATCATCCTGCGGTAAGGTATTTAGATTAAGAGTTATTACTGCCTGGATATGATTCTCTTTGACCCAAATGTTTGGGATGCCTAGGAGAGAGAGACACGAGGATGAGGACTTGCTTTTTCAGAACAATGACATCAGGTTATTTATAAAAGGATTTGCTGGTGTGGAGTGTACATAAAAGCACAGAAAATAAACATTTAGCAGGAAATAATTTTAAGACTCAGCAGAGCTCTAACAGCCAAGGAGAAAATGGATTTGTCATAACATAGGGGTTTTTAATAACTCAAGAGGATCCCAAAGACGTACAGGCTGAGAAAATGTGATGGTCATGAGGACCCAGCACTTAATTAGACTCAGCATTGCAGCATACTTATTAGTAGCATTGCCATTTTAAATCATCACCACCAACACTGAGGTAGCATTATGAAGAATTACAAAAATATTTCAAACAAAGTTTAATACTGAAAATACAAACAAGAAAAAGCAACATCAATGTATGGTTTAAGTCATTAAAAATCTCATTCTTTCCATTCAGTGTCAGAGAACTAAAATCTGCACATAGAAAGAAACATAAGGCGGCATTTGTGGAGTCATGTAAAGGACTAGAATTCACTGGGTAATAAGTAAAAAAGGAGAGACAAACGCCCTTTTTATTTAAAAGGGCTAAAGCAATAAGCTTTGCAAGCACACTGCATTCCACAGTTTTGCTACTGATTCCTACTGTAAGCTCGGAGCCTCAGGTGTTCAAAGGCAGAATAACCTATACCTACCTACACATACCAACAAAGCATGGCAAGGTTTAATCTAAATAACATAAATGCTAAATTTAAGCTGAATTGCATAACACAGTTACATTTATTGCTCAAATAAAGAACCAGCATTACTACTGCCATGGCAGACACTATGCTTGTATTACCTTTGTATTTCACTACGAACTGAGTTAATGCTCCAGTAAGTCAATAGATGCTTAAAAGGTAAATAACTTTGGTGTTTCGTTGAATTATTTGAATATGCACAACAGTAAAATACTCCCAGGTGAATGGATCTTGCAGTACTGAGAATAAAATTTGGTAGTTCATGTACAGACAGAAATGTATTGGTTGCCACTGCAAAAATTAACTTCTGAGATTGCTCTGACTTTGTATTGGGTTCAGCACATTTACGCTCAAATGACAACTGCTTCCTTGCAATGGTGAGGGTTTAAGCAACTCTCAGTTTGTCCACTTGTTAAATCAAAAGCTGAACCATCATTCATGCTGCAAGGAATCTACTATTTACTTTTTTTTTATGGAAATATCCGCTATGCAGATGCTCCTACAACTCACACCGTGCCAGCAAGCTAAGCAATATGCAGCACAATTGCCTGTCCACATTACAACTAAAAATCTAAACAATTTTCAGGGATACTATAGTCTAAGTCACAGACGGTCACCACAAATAGCATTCCTTGCAGCAGTTCTAACATTTAAGTGGGCAATGCAAACATATTCTTGCTATGAAACAGAACCATTTATTTCAGAAATAGATTTACACGTCAGTGACACTGGTGAATGTTATTTATGGAAATCCTCCATGCACTTTCCATTTGAGTAACTCGGGGAATTTAAGTTTAAACAGTCAAAGACTTAAAGTAACTTATCTTGAATTTAAGTCTACGTTAAGAGTTAGGATATCGGCATGAGCCTAATTACAGGTGATCTATATTCAAAATGTGCCTTTGACACCATCACAAGCCATCAGAAGTTAACTGATCTTAACAGACAACTCCACCTTGAAGGAGGAGACCTGTAACAATGAAGTAATACGAAGTTCTAGTTTTACAAAAAAAATTTAACAAGAAAGCAAAGCAACAGTAGATGAAGCACATTAAAAAAGCACTGCTAAGAACTGAGCTACAGGCATCTTATCAGCTTAAATAATTTGCATTGGTGATACAAACAGTGTTAGTAAACTGACTCTTTAAAGGGAACATTTGACATTGTCGCCCCATTTTCTTACAATAGAGGTGTCAAGTAAACATTTCTCCCTCAGGTGTTTGGGGTGGTTTGTATGCTTTACTGTTTCGTTCTTTTATTTATTACAAATAGTAGAACACACTACTAAGGGAGAAAGAAAAAGCTTACGTATTTCTGGGCTCCAGACAAGCCTCCACTTCTAAAATAAATGGATTGATCTGTGATATCCAAAGAGAGTCACAGCGAGAGACAGATACTGTTTCAGACTGCATTACCCAATTGCACTAGCCATTTTCTAGATCATCCAGAGTCCACCGGCTACTAGCCTAGCCAGGTCAGATGCCACCACCCCTGCTACTCTTTGGTCTGCCATCACTCAACCTTCTTCAAAAAAACCTTGCAGAACAGTTTCAGGTCAGATTCACTTACTGGCACTCTATAGGACTCCTACCTGTAGAGCTGTTGCCTCTCACGTAGGCATTTACAATGTTATTTCCCACTGTTTATGACCAACAATAAGCAACTACCTTGGGCTCTCCTTCCCTCACGCAAAACCTTTTACCTAACTCTAAGCAGTCTTTCTATGCCTAAACCTTGGTGTAATCTTGAAGACAGAGATTAAGCAAGGGCCATACATTGCAATAAAACTGGCCCATTCAAGACTACACATTGCCTGGTAGGATGATCTCTGCTACACCACGTTCCTTAACAGCAGTACCTTAGGGTGCGATGCTATTTTCTTAATTCTAAAGCTTTTGACAATGTACACAACTCCAAATATACGCACTACTGCTCCTTGAAAATCCTCCACAAACTCAAACTTGTCCCGTTACATTAATCCCTCAAGTACATCCCCTCAGTTTGTTCCCCATTTTATCGAGACCATCTCCTATCAGGAGGGGAGGACACGAGCAAGCTGCTCATACTCTGACTGCACGCACCAAGTAACGCAGACTTGTTATAACAGCTGTTGGTGTAGGGTAAGGATACCAGTGGTCTAAATTTAGGTCACAGGGGGTTATTTTCATTGCTGAATTTGTTCAATGCTTTCACCAGCTACTTAAAAGCTTTCTTTGCCGCGGTATAAAATTTTCTGACCCTCTTAACTGGCTGAGTGATTTGTATTTAATTTTAACCTGATAAATGGCATGGCTCAAGGCTCTGTCCTAGCCTAACTGTGACTGAAATAAACATAACACCTCCAAGTTATTTGTAGCAGTTGTCCCCATTCTTGTGGGGATGACACAGATATGTCAGCTTTAAGAAACAGAAACAAAGGTTTTTCTTGGTTTGCACTAACAACATCCTCAGCCAGATGAAAGGAACTACATGGGAAAGAGTGGGAAGCATAAGGCAGTAAAAGGTAGTAAAGACCAGAAGTTAATCATCTTACTCTACCTTCCTGTAATCAGAGATTAAAACAGCAGCATTTAAAAATATTCTGACATCCTAGCACCATTTAGCATCTTATTACTCTACCATGTTATCTGCAGTTGTCCCAACAGACTATCTGAAATTGAAGATTTTTTTAAGAGATTTTAAATGTTGCCTCAGAATGAAACCACTCTTTAGTGCTGCTACTGACATTGGCTTTAAACAAACTTTTTTAGTGCTGTGATAGTCGTAACATCTATGTTACAGCTTTTGCTTTACTCATCAACTAAATCAGTAACACATTTTTCTTAGGCCTACATAAATAAAAGAAGATTAATTGATGTCTTTAAGGATTCCATTCCCTTTGTTTCTCTAGGGAATGAAGATTCCTCATTCTCTGCCATAAGACATCTGGGTGGCAGCAGCTGGAGGCAGCAGCCACGCTGAAGGAACAGAACCTACGCAAAACCAGGAGACCACTGGGACAAGCAGCTATATGAATTCTAGAAGTGACTGAAAGACACCTCTGGACAACACACTTTGTCCACTTTGCTGCCTTGGACATCCATGGCTTCACCTTCCACCCCTCAGGATCCTAAGACTGCTGAATTCTGAAGAAGAGGTCCAAGCCAGCACCGATTGCCACAGGTCCTGCTGCTTGCCCAAGCCAAAACTGGGGGCACTTCCCCCCTCATCTTATCTGGGAGTAGGGGAGGGGGGTAGGAACCACCAAACACCAGGACAAAAAACAAAGACCAAGCCTCTTGAGTACAAATATACACATTAAAGAGACAGAAGAACAAAATCTGCCTGCCTTGTCGTACTTATCTCAGGTCTGTCATATCACTTGCACTTTTGTCCTTACAAACCATCTGGATCCTCACATCAGCTGAGACTCTCAACTTCTGCCAAGCAATCCCAAGTTTTATGACGAGACTGTGGTGATGATTCACTACTGCTAATGATACTCTTTAGTATATTGACTTACAGTAGATATGAATGCCAACACACACAGTATGTTACCTCAAACCAAGCAGCACAACTCGGAACCAGACAAACTTACCACAGGACAACCAGGCCCTATTTGCACGTTCTCATCTTTATTTTCTTTCATCATTTGATTGCATATCTTCCTGATAGTACCTGCATCATGTTTTATTTTAATTTTTCAGATCGCATGCTCTGTTTGACAGCATTTGGGTCTCCAGCAGAAAAAAATCATTCACTGAGTATCAGAAATGGGGCCCCTGAGCTCATACTCGACATTGGCAGTGCACAGAGTGGGTTAACAGGCTGCTGGGCTATCGAGACTGCCAAAATCGAAGCTCCTCTACCTAGTGCTTCTTCTGTGGGTACAGCGAGGTGAGCTAATGCTGCAGGAACTTCTGAGAAGAAAAAGTAATGACAGTATCACAGTCTGTAAATATTTACACCAAAACTATTAGCTCACCCCAGATGCTTATAGTACATGCATTTTCTTTCAAAGTCTACTCTTGGATCAGAAAGCTTCGTCAGCGGATGGCCAAGCACCACGCTGTTATGCCAGACACCAACCTAGGAACGCATTTTGAAAATTTGAGACACCACTACTATAATTTTTATTAGATTGTCCTCTCCACCTCCCCTTTGAGCTACTTATTCAATTTTTATTACACAGTTTTCCTCACTTTTGTCATTTTGATAATTACCTTTTTTAAACTTTAGAAATCAGAGCGTTCTTGTTCCTGAGATCAATTTAACACTTTCCCCATCTTAATGCAGATATCTCACTTGCTTGCTTTAATTATAAAACTTGTATTAGAAAACTAGTTTTCTGGAATAGGGTTGTAGGCTTTCATTCACTACACAGGAAATAGACATTTTATCATAGCAATCTACACAGGAATGAACTTCTATTTGCTGGTGTATTTTTTTTTTTTTTTTAATTGGCAAGAGCCAAAAACTGAATGCAGCAGAATGCATATGCATAGGAGGAAACTCAAAAGTCTTTTGCAAGGTGTAGTACAAATCATAGTTAAAGATTATTATCCATTTTAAAGAATAATTCAGCATGTTCTTCCCTTCCACTGCAAAAAGCTGGGTCACACTCCTCGTGAGCCTTAATGGACTTTTCAGCAGTTGTCAAAGCTACTCCATCTGAGACATCAGCCAGAGGCATTCTGCTATCCTAGATGTTATTTAAATATACATGACTGGAGGGCTTTCTATGAGACAGACTGAATTAATTTGTTTTGTAACTGCCCCCCTTCCCCAACACATACCCTCACAATTTCTAAACACATGTACAAGAATACTGTAAATGTGAACATGCTCAGGAATAACATTTCCAGTTAATGCTGTAACAGTGAAGATTTTTAATATAGTATTAGCTCAGCTGATACACTATTTCCAAAAACCTCCGGATGATTTTTAGTTCTAATGAAGTCCAGACTATTAAGAACCATTTAACAAAATGATTCTCTTCTTTTTCTGGTTTAACAGCACTACATGACCATGCTATCCATCACTTCATTTCACAATAGATTTTGGAAGGCAATATTTGAACTAAACACACTGGGGAAAAACTGACCAAGAGTGGAGTTTCCTTTTCCTAGCAATGTAATTTAACTTCATTTAAGCAAGAGCTACAATGTTGAAGTCTTTCTGTTGTTTTCTCCTACCATTCATGAAAGTTTTCAACATAGGGTATTTTTCTTCAAAGCAGTTCTGTGGTCTATGTTGCCTTTCCAATTCATTTGTTCCTAAGCAGTTCTGGAACCAGCTTTAGTAAGATTTGAGAGACTAAACTTCAATCACACTTTAATTACAAGCGTAACATCTCTGCTGTATGTTCTTCAGATACATAGTTACATAAATTAGATAAATCTTTTGCTAAAATATTTAATCTATTCCACAGCATTTAAAGTTAAAAGCGAAGGGTTTCTGGAAATACATAGACTCTTGGCTCGTGAATCCAAGAGTCAATTGATCGTTTACTTCTGTTAACCTTGTATTTGCTGCCACTTAAGATTTACTAGTTTCAAGAAGGAATTAAAGAATACATTCTGTCCAAATGGCTCATTAGAATAATTTTCTAGGAAAATTTGTAACAGCAATTGTGATGATTTTCACATAAACAAGAGCTAAAGCATATTAGATCACAAACTCTGAAACAGAGGCTATGTTTTATTCTGCAGGTGGCTATTAACGTAACAAAGCTCAGATGTTTGTTCAGAACCACTAGAATATCATGCACTAACACACAAATACTAAACCCTAACCCTTTATGCTAATATGCCTCACACAACAGTTCTGGATTATCTGTGACTTACTGTAGTTGGATTAAAGCCAACTTAATTTGCTGTTTAGTTCAAATCCAAACCCAAACCTAATCTGTTTTTGTAGAAAGCAGTTTCTTCACATTCAAAGTTTTCTGCATTGCAGAAGTCAGAGTGAAGTACCCGAGACATTATTCCCCAAAATTAACTTCAATTATACATACTGAATTAACAACTGCTTCTGGTAAAACCTGGTCTAGCAGATTTTCAGACTTCTAATTAATCTAATAACTAATCAATAGCTAATTAGCTTTTAAAACCAATAGTTACAGACTGTATTGTTAGGTTTACGTATGTTATACTGTTTAAGTTATCTAACACATCAGATCAACATAGGAGAATTCACAAAGATAACTCTTCAGTGACTCAGATACAAATTATTTTACTGACATAACAAAACAGTCCAGTATATAGCTTCATTCATAAATTTCAATGTAAATATTTTCTCATAAATATTAAGAAAGCACTATCTATTAAGGTTGCTCCTTTCTAAGTGGAAGTGACTTAGGACACTGATTTTTTGACTGATGAAACACTAATTGAGAAACATGCTCTTTCATATACTTATGCACACAATTCTGTGTGGAATCTTTTCTTTTTTTATGGTCATCTTATTATGTAGGATTGAATAAACATCCTAATAGCAGGAAAGATGTATACAACTACATCATTATGACAAACGTCATCAAAGTACATCAAATCAAACTTTTTCGAAGTGAAAATGAGAATTAAGATAGTATTAGGTACATCCTCAGACTATCAAGTGTCCCTAGCTCGTCACTCTCCTACAAATTCCTATTTTCATTACACAATTAATAAACACCAGAACACACTTCTCATGAAACTGTGTCATCCTCAAAGGTACCACAAAACTCTGCTGAAACTTTTGTTTTTTAACACCTGTCTGTATAAGCATTTTGGAGGGTACTAAAATTAGACTAAAATTCCTCAAAAATTTTGCAGTTAAAAAAAAAAATTTCCTATAGAGGTTTTTTTCATCACAGCAAAATCAGAGATACTGTTCTACAGCCTTGCATGAAAAGCTCAAGTTCAGCAAAGGTACAAGCTCTTCTTTGACATCTAAATAGTCACATACATCCATTTTTCATGTCCTTGAGTACATTTTATTTTCTCTTCACAATCAGAAATTCCACAAAAATGCAAGAAATAACAAAGTGCAATATGTAAGTCCTCTTGCTGTGAATAACTCCCATTAAAGGTCCCACAGAACATTTATTGAGGAGGACAAGAAAGCCCCAAGTTGTCAAAGCTTCTTTTTTATGTAACTCACCTTAGGTAACTCCCATTCTGATCGGGAACCATCAGCACTGTAGTAGTATGGTCTACCTTGTTCATCTGCATGTTTTATCCACTGTAGAAAGAAAAGCGATGATAGGAAATGTAATCAGAGTGACAGCTGTAACATAGTAGATTTCTGATACTTGGGATTTAAAGTTAATTTTTAATAAAGTGCCATCCACTTCAGCAGTGAGTAGCGCACAAGCTCCATTAACCAACCAAGGTTAGTTAGCAATGAGAACAACACAGAACAACACTCCTTAATTGGGTACACTAGTATTTCTTCCCTTCTATAACTCCTCGAAAACAGTCCTGCAGTACCACACAAGGGACTGTGATAAACAGGTATTTTTGAAGATGGCACATCTCACTCTTACCAACACTATGCTGTCAGTTTAAGGAGGCACAATCTTTGCATCAAATCTGCGTAAGGATTTTATACAAAGAATTGCAGAATTACAAGAAGTTCAATCAGTAACTGCTGTCAATTTAAGAGATAATTGAACTTGTTGAACAACTCCATTTTTAAAACATCAACAGGAACATGAAATGCAGTTCAAAAAATAAATCATGAATCAAATAATGTATTTTCTGTAACCTCTATAAGCAACTTTCACAATCAAAGAGGTAAAGTTATGACAACTGTGACTAGTTATGCAGAAAGGAAAGAACTGTAATGAGCAAAAGTCTACAAGAAAATCACACAAAAATATGCACAGAAACACTCACAGCAAGGCTCTTTGGTCAAGCAGGTTTCACAAGATTGCCTTCCAATAAACTGTTCGCGATAGGAAACAGCATTTCCTATCAATCCCAGTGCAATTTAAAAAAAAAAAAGTTTGCATATTTGCCAAAACATAGGTATTTGCTCTACGGATGTTTAGCAGAAACAGGTTAAGCACTATAAAATTCCAAGACTGGCATAAAACTCAATTGTTTAAAAACTTCTTTCAAAAAAATACTTGCATACATCAACTGGAGAAGAGGTGGTGCTATAATATGACAAAAAAACCTACTGTTTCAATTAATACTTTTTGAAGTTAAAAAAACCCAAAATGCAGCTTTAGTGAACAATCATAAAAATCGACTGCTTTACAAATACAAACACTGTCATTTATCCTACATGGGAGAAATTTTTATAATGTGCCCAGAATCGCAGTCGTCAGTAGCAATTAGATAATTAGAACAGAACATAAATCTGCTGATACGGCTGTAGTTTAAGAAGTTTGTCTACACCTGAAAGTAGTACTGTAAATCCCTAGTGAAGGAAAGAATGAAACTAGTAAAGCAGCATTATTTTCAGTTCAAAACCATCCTAACTGGAAGGCCTATGTAGACAAGAACAGCTCTTGAGAGACAGTAAGAAAACCAGTATATTGGTATGAAGTTCATTCCTGAAGTGTAACCAAGAGGATGTGAGGGAGCAAGAATTAAAAAAACATTATACACTATATGTTTATTTTATATAATCTGATACACAACTGGAAATAAGAAGACTTTTTCTAAATAGTAAAGAACATAAAAAAAGAAGTCAGTTCACTTGCTGAAGTTTCATGCATATTTAAAAAACAAAAGGAGATACTGCTGAGGTACGTGTTTCACTTCTAGAAATGAAATCTACATTTCTGACAGTGAATTAGTGAAAAAGATTTAGAACACATGATGAGAAGAAGGAAAAAGTACCTTTTCATTAGTATAGTCATTGGTATATAAGGTTTGACCATGTTCATCCAATTCTTCTGACCAACCCTTTGGAGGAGAACCATACTGACTATCTGACTGGCTGTAACAAGAACTGTGGTCGTTTTCTTCTGATGAAAGATGCTACAAGTAGTCAGAAACATACAAGGCAGTTTTGAGAATGAAAGCGCTTTAAAATCTGAAAGATCAAAGATTATTTGACCAGAAAGAGAATAGTAATAAGGTCAGGGAGTTCATACTTTTATGTCTTACCTCAGAGAATAGAGATGCATTTTTACAGTACAGAAACACTTGATAATTGCTAGGTAATTCAAAGTATTTTCGGAATAACTGTTTATACCAATGCAATTAGTTTTTAATTATACTACACCAAATTTCAGCTACTCAGACTTAAACTCCAATTTTTCTGTTAATCTAAATTTTATTCCCACAAATTTACATTACTAAATGATGAAGATAATTAACTTTAGTAATCTGCATGGACCCAAAAAACTTGGGAGACCTGCTACCTTGGTTTTCTGGCAACATTCCAGCTGTTATACCTAAATCCTTTTCTTCCCAAATAACATCTGGAAATACAACAATCATTAAGGACATCTTGAAACTCCAGTTGCACCTTTGTAGGTCCCAGCACTTTACAGTACTTGTGCAATAGATCCTAAAACATTAGGCATTTCCACTCTCCTCCTTCCAGCTCCGATGTGTGTGAATGAGCAATGCAAAAGCAAGGCTTTCTACCAAGCACCAAGTAGCTGAGGTGTAAGATTATTTTCCAAAGGTAGAAGTGATTCATAATGTAAGGAACAAGTTTGACGTGTCAAGTATAAAAAAGATTTTGCACACACAAACAGCTTCTCTTCCCTCGTACACCTTGTTCACCTCCTTGCTAACTTACTGCAGTATTATTCAAAACATCCTTTCTGTGCTTCAAAAAAAGAAAATCTCCCTGTATTCATCTCCCACAACAGTATCTCTATGGCACACTCTCCTGAGGAATTCAGTGCAGATTTTCTTTCACACTATCTTGGAACCTCAGCTAGCAGGAGGCATAACACTTAAGAGGGAACATATCCTGCTATTCAGAAATTAAAATAGTTAAATATTTACTAAGGTTCAATAACACAAATGCAAGCATTTTGAGGAACCCTGTAAAGCAGAAGAAAGGCAGAATTTCAGTTTTGAACTAGAAAAAACCTCTCCTGAAAACTTAAAATATTACCAAAAAATATCCAGGTATCAGAAACTCACCAGTTTTCAACAGTCATTGGTTTTAGAAACTTCATCTTTAGTGACATTTCCAAATGGTTATTACATAGGGTTTTGGCATTACTTTTCAGAGTATCTTACCACTTACGTGCAAACTCCCTACACTGACATGAGCCAGCTTCCCAAACACAGCACAACCCATGGGAAATTTTCAGGGCATTAATACAGTAACACAAAAAAATTCTAAGTGTCCTCTCTACAGCCTGCAGAATGTGAGCATGTAAACTATGGATTAAACAATGCTACCTCTCTTGCATGTGGCATAACATGAAATTCTGAAGTGCCAATTTCTAAACACTAGCTGGGGGGTGGGGTGGGAAAAAGTAGTCTTCAGTCCCATTTTTACACTTAAAGCATTAAGACTGAAGAGTTGATAAGAGTGCTATTAGCTCCATTTAAAGTACTATTGTAAGATAGCTATACTGTATACACATATTTAAGTTTACATTATGTTTCAATGGTTAAATATTAAGTGCATTGACATATGTTCAAACTAGTAGGCTTTGGACATCTCTATTATTACTATTAACAGGAATTATGACTGAACATCATAATGCATGTGTATTTGCCTCTTCCAAGCAACTCCTGATACCGAAGAAACACTGTACACATGCAAAACTAATCAGAAGAGTTAAAAATTAAATTCTCCTAGAAAAACCACGGTTGTTCAGCAAGAATGACTATTAACATTCTAGCTGTAAAGCACCCATATAATAATAGCCTTGATGCCTCAAGGCTTAACTAATCTCACATACCTTTGCAGACCTAAATTTAAATGAAGTTTTCAAGTTGTTACAAAGTTTACCAAGCCAACACATTCCTTGTTCCTCAGCCAGTAGGAACAACTGCTAAAGCTGCATCAACAGGGGTTTAGAGAACACTAGCCAAACCACTTTCAGCAACTTTCAATTTAACTTTCAACACCTTTTCAGTATTAACTGCCTATATGCTTTTTATGTATCATCCATGTTTTTCCTGAGTCCCATCCCCAATTATACTATACCACATTTAAATAAAGCCACTTTAAGCAGACAGCTGCCCAACCTTACGCCTTGTAAGAACTTTGCCATGACACTAAAGGGAATTACAGAAAAAGTCCCCCATCATTGCCTCCACTATCTTTCTTGGCTTTTTTCCATTTACATGGAAAATTCTTGAAGGCAGAGATGAGTTCATCACCGTGCATTTAATAAGAAAAGGAATTGTTAAAGTCTCTCTTCTATCATTTAACCAGTCCAGTTTTGAAAGTTACTACTACTTCTAAAAAACAAAATAATAATAAAGATTACTGACTAAAGAAACTAACATCCCTTTATTGCTCTTTGTTTATACCAAAACAAAAAACAGGGAACAACATTGCATCTCGGCCACATGTTTTTAAGCGTAGTTTTCAACTTAAATGAAATCCTGTTGGCTTTTCTACAGCTTGCCGGTTAATATTTTGGTCTCTACTTCACATTATGGTCTATTAGCTAGATATCAGAGGTTTGCTTCTCTCTGATATGGTGACATCTGATTCCTTTTATAGTCCACCTTAATGAGATCACTTCACTACCTGACAGATAATTCCCAGATACTGTTAAGCACTCCTTCCTCAAATACATACACCTCTGATAAATTTTATCTGTAATTCTAAAAAATCTTATACACTTTCCTAGAGGTCGGGTCGACAGGACTTCATTGCTTTCCCCACCCCATCCAAATAACTGCTATAACCTATAACTGCTTTCTTCGTGCCGTATCTGTTACCAACTTCTTTACCAATTAGATACAATTTTACTCCTTTCTAATAATCCAACAAAATACAACTTCCTAATCACAAAGTTCTAAGATCAACTATAAGCTATTTCATGTTCCAATATATTACACATATAATATATGATCATTCACAGTTCTCATTTTTACATCACCCTGCCATTTTGCTACCTATTACAATACAAGCTCTTCCAAGGACAAATCAGTGAAGATATAACCAGCATTTAACCTTTCTCCACATGCACTTTTATCACTAAATCTGAAGGGAATGAGCAGAACTCAGACTAGTGTGTAAAAGCCAACTTAACTTCATTATAATAAATCTGGTTTTACGAATTATTTAAACATTTGCTTTAAGTCTTCATGATCAAGACAAAATCTGGGATGTCCTGTATTTTACTGTAACTTAATCTCAGATCTCAGCCTTTAAGTATTTTGGTTTAAGTACTTAGGTCATAAACAAAAAGGTAAACATGAACAGCAGAGTGCAAAGTACACTCCCAAATAGAGAAAAGAAAGGGAGGGAGGGAGGGAGGGAAAAAAATGCAGCTTCAAAATCAACACAACTGCTGGAAAGTACGTTGACATGACCTTGCAACATGTGTCTCCCTAGACTCAAACTTTGATAACCCAGTCAGAGAGGACACAAATTACTTAAGGAACCTATGCTACTGGAAATAAAAACTTGTGGCTAGTTAAAAATTAATACATACACGCATCACCTATTGGTCTTACAAAGACTGAAAACTTGACATGTAACTAACTGAAAAACTTGACATGTAACTAACTGAAGGCCAATCTGTGACACCTCAAACATCACAAACAGAAGAACTGAGCTGAATTAAGTTATAGGCAATAAAAAAGAAAATTAAAAAAATTAAGCTTTCTGAACGTGCAACCATGTGGTAAAGTCGTGGCACAGAGGTATGAGTAAGAGTCAGAGGGGATCATCTGCAGATGGGGAGGGAGAAAGAATTATTGGAAATCCTTCCATGAAAAGAAGGAAGAATGATGACAACAGAAAACTAGTTACACTTACTATACGGAGAGTTACTACTAAAAAAAGCAATCATCTTATCCAGACTAAACAGTTATCCAGCAAAAGGACAGCCAGTGACAAATTAGAAGACCATTGTCAGAGATACCAAAGTGACAGCCACAAACATTTCACCAGTTTGCCTGTTGTTGCTGCTAACCAGTGGCAAGAAAATTTGGCTGCTTAAATGCTTGTGGATGTCACAGCTGCCATGAAGACCATTGCCAGAGGCAATGAAAGGGTCCCTTTTTCCTTTCCCTCCTGTTTCTGGCACTACTGTCCCACAGGTAGACTTCTACAACAGGGTTTCCAGCAATATAAAATTTTTGAGCAGTCCACAATTAAATTTTAAAACTAAACATTGTAATAGGCTCACAAGGAAATCCACCTAAACTATGCATATTTGAAAAGGGTACACAACAGTGGAGTGTAGAAGATTTCTTGACAAATGTTTGCTTTTTCTTTCTATCAGGAAACCGATGACCCTAAGTACTGTTTGAACACAAGAGCACTATTTTAAGCATATTTAAATAGTAATACCCATCTCCCAACTATTCCCTTGCTTTTTCTGAACCACTGCTGCTTAGATACACACAGACCACTGTGACTCGCCCTAGCGACTGGCTGCACAGAGTAAGTATGCACCTCAAATATTAGCCCAAATCATCCTTTAACGTAAATAAAATAACTCCACAGTAAGCTTCAGCTCTCTTAAGCAAGGTCTGTGGCAAAACCTTGCCAAAAGATTTTACAAAAGCAAAAGGTTCACATAATAAAAAAAGTTCATTGATCTATGCAAAGAATATGTTTATGGCCTGAACATAATCTAGCTCCTACAGCTAATTGCCAAAAGCTAGGATGGATTTCCTCCCCCTGTTAGCGTGTGCTGCCCTTGCACCTAGACACCTGGCTGGGCAGAGCTTCTAGCACAGTAATTTTAATGTTATCTTCTGTCCTCTAGGATATCACTCACAGAATGAAGAAAAGTATTTTCTCAAAGTTAACACAATTTGACAACAAAATATAGCTCCTTTAACTGCCCTTTGTCTTAGTTTCTTCTACAGCTATCCAAGGTAGAAATAATTGACAAACGTGTAAATTCAAATCACCTAAGCAAGTGGTTAAATAAAATGCTGCAACAAGTTATTCAGCTAAACTTGCTTTTTATGCTCACTATGATTATTCCACCTCTTCAAGAATTAAATAAAATTTGAGTTTGGTCACATGTGCCCCTTTTTAAAAAAAAAAACATTTTAAAAGCACCATAGAACATATAGAATTATTAATAGTATGTATAAATCTAAGTATGAAATTAAAAATATTTTCATTTGATAGAAGCTTCAATTATGTATTTTTGATGTGGGTAGAAAGTGCTGTGGAACTCCATTAAGTCTGGTTTTCACTCCGGAACTCTGGAGATCTCTACATCCATCTTAACCTCTAAATTTATCTTAATTCCTCTCTATGAAAATATTTTCCTCTGTAAAAAACACATTTCATACTTAAATTTACTGCCGTAGCATTAATCAAACAGTAGCAAACACTTGTCTATTCCCTGCCTTTGTTTGCTGTGCATTTAACTGATACTGATAAAAAAAACTAATTCCCCTTGCCTTTTTCAACACATCCCCATAAACACTGCTTCTAGAAGCACTGCCACACTCCCTCTCCTTTCCCCCACTCTTCCCCCAGAAATATGCCAAATACACTGGGGAAAGAGAATGCACTTTGTGGCAAGAAAAGTTACAATGGTTGTCTTATTCTATTGTCATTTATAGTCCTACAGTCATTGATTAGTTTCAAAATATCTTCGTTCTCCTTCAAATGAAAAACTGCAATACCTGCTGAGGGACTGAAAGGCATTTTTACAACATACTACTCTTGTGTACAGTCCATGTACACATTCTTGTACAAAAAAGGGACTGAAGAGCTAAATTGTTTACTACTTCATACCACGACACATGACCAAAAAGACAAATGAAGACACTCTGTGACACTTCAAAACTCAGCGGTACCAAATTCCATAGCAGAACAGCATTCATATGTATTACAGTCTCATTGCTTGTGATCTCAGAAGGAACTACCTCATGATCTGCATGGCTCTGGGAATCCCCTTTATTAATGCTTGCATCTCGGGCCCACCGCGGAGGTTTCCAGGTTCGCTCCTGTGATCCTCTGTTGTAGTAATAACAGCGTCCTGTCGTATCTTTATGGGTTTCCCATTCCCCATTTATTTGGACCGGAGCACTTGTAGGTAGTGGTGGAAGTGCAGATTGAGATATTTTCAGTTCTTGTAAATTAGCATAAACTGGTGAATCAGGCCTCCCTTGGCTTGGTGGAGTAGTTGGCTATTGAGAGAAGAAATGTATTGTTAAAGAGCAAATGCATTTTAGAATGCTCCCTTACAAATCAGAATATATTACAGTAGAAAACGAACCAACAGACTCCCCTTTTTGTTGTTAAGTACAAAAGCACAAAGGACAGCCACAAGATGCTGGGGCGTGAAAATACTAGATTGTTAACGATAAGGTAGATATCACAAGCTATAGTTATTTAACACTGAAACAATTTTTCAGCATTTCTCCAGATGACAGCTGATAATTATGTCTTACAGTGGATTTGAAATACACTGGAATCATCATCAAAATAATTATATGCTTGCCTTGTTGAAAAACAGCTTTACAGTTCAAGTATTGGTCAGGAACTGTAAGTAATGTGATCTTGTTCAAGACCAAACGTAGCATTTCTGAGACGCACTTATGAGGCAAAGACGGTTCCCCAACCTTTCCCCCTCATGCTATACAGATGAAGGTGAATGTAAAGCGGCACCTTTATCTTCTCAGCAAGACCTAAACAGACAGTTCAGTTGGAAAGATGAGTACAGTGTTGTGACTAAGAAACTCTGGAAAACACCTGAACAGTTTACCTGTACGCCTTTCCAAACAGATGCTAATTTAAAAATATTTTAGGCAATATCACCTAAGTTTGTTCATACACATGCACACAAGTAGAACAACAAATATCTAAAGAAAACAAAACACTAATGAAAATTTCTCATTAATAAATACTTTGCTAACATGAAGGTGAGCAGAAAGCATGGTTAAAAGTCTATGGCACTCACTGAAACCATGAGTACTTTCAAATAAGCCACTAAAGTGTTTAGGAGAGAAACACACTTTCAGATGTTCCATTCTTAAAGTACAATAAAAGTACGCAAAGCACACCATGCAGAATATAACAGCATGTGTTTTCACAAGAGCTGTGATTATGAGATTGTGAAAGCAGTTTGTTATTAAACTAAATTCAATTCTTAAAGTACAAGACAAGTATACAAAGCACACCATGCAGAATATAAGAGCATGTGTTTTCACAAAAGCTATGATTATGTGACTGTGAAAGCAGTTTGTTATTAAACCAAATTGAATAGTTTCCTGGTAATGCACTGCCATCTCTGTATTTATGGGCACATTATTTAGGCACTCTAAAGGAAGGAACTATATAATTTATATCATCCCTTCCCCTTGCTTGGTTTTAATTCAGAAGCTTTGCTGCAGGCAAGTCCTTGTGCTTCTTGTCGCATCTTTCACAGGAAAAAATAACATACTGCATTACATAAAAGATCTTTTATAATGTACTTTTAAACATTAAAATCATAAACTGCTAATCTAGGCCACATCTAATCATAAATTATCACGGTTTGCTCAGGCAAGACAGCATACCATACCACACAATCAGATACAAACTGATTGCACCATAGCTAAAACCAAATACGGGCAATATCCACGATCAAAAGCGGAAACAGCTAGAGAGGAACTCAATGAGATTAAAACAAGTACAGACTTGTTTTGTGCACCTTCGAAAGAGAAAACACAGCTTACTAGATATAGCAAGTACAGTATGTTTAAGGCAAACCACAAGGGGAGGGAAAAAAAATGGCAGCACTGACAAAATCAGAGCACCAAAACTAATTAGTATCCTCCTCTACCTAATCCAAAAGGAAAACAATAGGTTAAAAAACTTGACAGTAAAAGACTCTTTTTCTATTATCCAAGTTTTCCCCTCCCCCTGTGGGTTTTTTTGTTTACTTTTTGCTGGGGTGTTTGTTTGTTTTGTTTGGGTGTGGAGTTTTTTGGTTTTTAGGCAGAGGATAGAATGGCTGTCTTCGGTAGAATTGCTCTTGAGAGCACTAACAGCATAAAAAACACTACTATGAACGAAGCATCACCCCACTGTCTCCAGGGATTAACCTCGATTCCCTGGGTTGCTGGGAGAGTAACCTTGAGGTCTCCCCATTCAAAAGCACCATTTCTGCATTTGGTCCCCAACCAGCCTGAAGAGCTGCACTTCCCACGTAAACTGTCCTGCCATTAAGCCACCAGACTTGTCATTTGAAGCAACAACACACACCTGCACCGGGGAATGCACAACCTTCGGGTTCTTCCTCTATTTCAAGGAAGTGGCAAACGCAGCACCACGGAGCACCCGGGCTGCCGTGGCAGGAGGCTGACAGCTTGCACAACACTCCCGTCCTCCTAAAACTGCTCTTCCACACAAGACAATAAGGCTTTGCTGTCTGGCCTGCATTTGCCAGTTGCTTTTTTTGTTTTAAATAAGACAATGAAGTGCCATTATTAAAAGAACACTTCTGTTTATTAATAAAAGTTTTTTCCCATATAGAAAGCCCACAACACAGAATGCTTGATACAGTTTTTAGAAGATCTTCTAGAGCAACGCATAAGAACATGGCTCTGAGTTTTCACACTGGTGTTTTCAATGGTTTCAGCATGATAACCAGACCAACTCCAGAGCCAACGCACTGCCACATAACTCAGGCAGCACACTAGTTAAGTTTAAAACAGTAACATGATATGAAAGCATATGGAATGGTTTTCTTCTGAATGCTTAGTACTTCCAAACTCAATATACTGATTTCTGGTTTTCAAGGGAAAGCCAGAACTTTTGTCCTGAACAACAAAGATGACCACTAACTACCCTGCCAACCAAGCCCCCAGCTACTTTCATTCCCTGTTGCTCTCCTGACAGATTTTTCAGGAAGAATTGCAAGATTTTTGAAAGGCCCCTCTAAGTTCCTGGTTTCAGCAAAGCACAAAAAAAATGCCAAGCCATCAGTCTAACTACAACACACAGCTCAGCTCATAAGTATGTCTTTGAGGGATACAACCTTCTTACCAGGAACTATTTTAAATAACCACGTAGCATACAATAATACTTCCTCATACCTCAAGCCATGCGAAGAGGTGTGTGTTGCTGTGTCTACAATAACGCTCAGTTTCAACAGCACCCAACTTATCAAGGCTAATTTTGTGAAGAATCTCTCATGTGTTGAGAAAAACAGCTTTTAGAAAGCTCGGTTTCCTGAAATTAATTTTAGTGTACTTTGTACAGCCGTGTGGGCAGGAAGGTCGATCCCCTCCGCCCCAGCCTGGGAAGGAGCGCCCTGCCGGGGCAGGTCCCACCAGATGTCCCTGTGGAGCTCCCGTGCCCTGCACCCCCTCACCCTCTCATTTCAGACGACTGTTTTAAGACTCTGTTCTGCAAAAACCTTTAACAGTTTCAAGCCAAAAAAACATTAATTTAACTGTATTCCTTTCGTTTACCATACCCATTACTCGTTACCCAAATAGATAAAGCATTACCTAGATCAAAATAGTTTCTGACCACTTCCATGGCTGTTTTCCCAAAACCAAATGTATACAGTTAAGGGAAACAAATATATGCTAAACACTAAACAGCTCTGTACGTACATGAGAACTTACAGATACAACTTCACCCTCTGAGCTTCATTTTTGCACTGAATCTGCGAAAACTTATAAACATGAAATTAAATCTACCAAAAGACATGACTCGTCTGCTTGCTATCAGAATCACAAGAACATGTCCTTCAACATGTCCATGCACGCACAAAAATGCCTTATACTCAAAACATTTCAACATTCATTAGCTATTTGATATGGATTTCAGACTTTTTCATGTTGCTTTCTCCTGTTAAGAACAGTGAAGGACTTTTGCTAGAACAGTGATACAGAAAAATCAGAAAGCAGAAATACCTCTATGATGCAGCTTAAATGAAAATTGTACAGCCCATTAAGCACCATGACAACTTTATGAATACAAGGACCTCTCCTTGAGTTCAGTAATGCTCTGCACTTTAATAGTTCAGAAATTTGCCATATTGAAGTTCAGTCTCAGAGAGGTCTGCTAGCACTAAATCCTTGCATACTGATAAGGAAGAGTTTCATGCAGGCAGGACAAAGTTTCCAGGATTAACACACAACATTCTTCAAATAGGGACTGTACACACAGCTTTTTCAGAACATAGTTTTTAATACTGACACAGTAGGAAGTAGATACGTGCCTTTCAATAAAGCAACCTGTTAATCATTCATGAATGAACAGTCAACATTCTAAACAAAGGGCGCAGATAGCTATCAGGCCTCTGAACACTTGAACTCAGTGCAATGAAAAGCAAACTAGCTATACTTCACAAGGTACTTTTCATTACCAAAATGCATATCAGCTTCTCAGAGGATACCTTGAATTTTAACGTTACCTTATACAAATGCCTTTTTTCAGATGGCAGTATTTGTTTAAGCATTCAAAATTAAAGCAAACTTTAAAAAAAAAAAAAGTTCACTGCACTCCAACAGGGTACACTTCTGGGAGACATAAGGACTACAGATCTCTTCCCTACCCACCACCTAAAAATCCTTTTGGTTTATTTTCATGCAATAAGACCACAATACATCGAGGATGCCAGCAATTAAAAGACAAAGTTTCCTTGAAACTGGCAATTATCGTGTTCCGGTTACAGCACTTAAATCCAAGACAAAAACTTCTAGAACACAAACAACTGCTTTAAGAATGACTGCAATGCTAGCCTGCAAAACATGACCTACCACACACGATTTTTCCCTTCTTTACAAATACATTGTTCTAGTTGTTGTGCCTCAGTTTGCAGCTTTTCTTAGTCTTACAAACTTGAAATTAAAAGCTTTTGTTTCAGTAGCAGCATTCAGATTGCTGAAACTAGCTGCTAAAAAAGAAAAAAAAAATATTAAAGAAAGAAAAAGCAAATCTTAATACACTTTATGAAGTTAGAAGCAACAGGTTGTCCATACTGATGTGAAAGAACAGCATTACACTGAAGGAAAACGAGGGAATACAGGCTCTTTGCAGCAGCAAGCTGAAGAAAGGAGAATAGGCACATCCCACAGCATCCCGAGACAGGGAACGAAGGATGCCAGTTCCCTCAACAACCGAGCTTCTTGCCAAGGAATTGCCACTGTCCTTTTTAGGAAGGCCTGGAACTTCAATACCAGCTTTATTCAACAGGAATGATATAAAAGAAATCTCAAAAACCCCACAGTTTCATTTTCACGAAGTGACAGCTTCAACTGGAATAATTAGCTCATCTCCTCCTTCCTCTTTCTGCTCTTGGTTTATGTTTTCACAAACACATTCCGGACCTACTTTCTTTCTAACATATTCAGGCACACTTAAAACTTAACTGTAATATCCAAAAATCCACAAGGGAGATTTTTCAGCAAGTCCTCTACTACCTCAGTGATGAAAATAGCAAACTAATTTACCAAGCCAAATTGAAATGGGAACCTAAACAATTTTTATGCACTAACCTCCTTCAACCTTAACTGGATAATTCACTCTAAGGAACACATAAAAAGGTGACAATAAATATTATAAGCCAGTTAATAGCTGACTATAAATTTCAGACAAGCTATAGTAGTACAAATATTATTTAACTGCATTTAAGTTCTCATGTTCAGTTGACTTGCCATTATGAACTGATAAGAAAGATGTATGACATTGCAAAGCAATGAAGAATTAACATCATCCTATAGAAATCATTCAAATTTATTTGCCTAGTAAAGGCCATTCAACAGTTACACGTTTAAAACATCCCATTTAAATAACAAGCAGGTATGCTCAAAGTAATTTTTTGAAATGGCTAGACAATAACTTCCCATCAGATTGAAAACAGTAAAATAAAGCATCTGATTTACTTTTGTTAATTTTATCTTTTGGTCCATTATGCATTCTATTTACACTGAATTACAGGCTGAGCTATTACCTTCTCCTTTTTCTGGAGATATTAACATAAAATTCTTTTTAATATAAATACATCTACTAATATTTTGTTTTATGAAACAGTCTTAGTAGATGGGATATTGTGTTCTGCCAGAATGTGCTTGTGTTATTTCAGCCATTTAAATTCCCTTCTGCTTTAGTTCTCCCACAACACACACACACAAAAAATCTCAAAGTTGCCAAAAATATAAATCTTTATCTGGCGATATTGTAATGCCTTATCAATTCAAAAAATAAAAATCTAGATACATAGCAAGAAGCCTCTAAAACTAAATACAATCCCTTTTCTCAGTAGCCCAAAAGAAGTGACTTAAGTTATTTTCATACTCATCAAGCTAATGATTCATCAAATTGCACTGCAAGAATCCTGCAGCACGGAAAGCCTACAGGTGGCTGCTTCTGTCACATCCACAAGCACTTACCTACAGAAGTGGAAAGCAGCTGCATCAGGACAGCGCTCTGGGGTGCTGTGGCCTGCTACAAAGGGGAGCAGCTGGCTGTGTCTCCAAGTACCAGCAACAACAGTCCCAGATCATTCATCATAAGTGACCGATCAAATAAAATTGATGGAAAACCATTTTTTCCTGTACACTCTACAAACTTCCCATTCACATTTGTTAGTGCTTGTGACCATCTTAGTGAGAAAAATTATTACGTATGAACTTAGGAGGTTTATAGTAATAAAAGAAAGTATATAATCGATCAAAGGATTGAAACAGTGATGTCAAATATTTTAAAAAATGGAAATAAGATCTTACAATGGGATCCTTTGTAAAACACGCACAAAGATGACAGTGTTTACCGTACTTGTACTTTGCCACTCGCACAATCTAGCTTCTCCCTTTCATGAAAAAGCTTTTGTCCAAGGATATAGACAAAGCTGCTTTTCCTATAGTCGAAAATTTAAATACCATATGAAACACTTTACTTCATACATGCTTACACAACAACCTTACTCCAATTAGGAAAGAGCAGCCAAATTTAACCATGTTGAAAAGTCAGTCAGTAAATTGCCTTCACTCCTTTTTTACCCTGCCCACCATATAAAGCATTGATACTTTCAACAGACATAATGTAGTATCTGTTACCTATTTCAGAAATTTAGCCAGCATCTTGAATAACCGGGATATGCCATGCAGTAGTAGGTTTACACATTCACTTTTTCTCCACCTTCATGGAAGTTGTATCAAGTTCAATAATTCTGGTAGAAACACCAAGTCTATTTTGTATTTTAGTTTAAGTGCTGTCATTTCTTGCCTGCTGGGGAACCCGCAGTACATGTTTGAATGCAGATTTGTGAAGAATAAAGCTGCTGGGAATCATTTGTGATGTGTCTCAAGGATTATTTCCCATAAAAACTAAGACAGTACGCTAAGAAAACACCAGAAAAACCTAGCTTGCTTTCTCCAGTGGAAAACTGTCCTGTAATATGCCAACAGCTATTGCTTTTCAGAAGAGCAGTATCACAAGAGCACAAGGTCTTTTAGAAGTTTTACAGCAGAATAATTTCTTATGAGTTTCAGGAGTGCTGAAGAGCCCTCACTTAACATGCCATTTACTGTTTTAACTAATTTAAAGTATAACTGTACATTTCATTTGTCTCAGAGGTCAAGGTATTTTTTAAGACAGATTATTAACGTCTTCATGGAGCACTTCTATGTTGTTTATTCTATGAAATATAATTGGTGGGGTAGAATGGTGTTATTTGAACTCATAATAGCTTGAAGGTCAAGAAAAAGTTTCCATCAGTTTAAGTCACTTCAAACTGAATAGCAATTTTTTTCTACAGTTTACATTTTGAAAAGTACAAATCCCATTGTATTTAGATGTACTTTTGAGGGTCCAGTGCTTACACAAAGCAGTGTAAACCTGGGTATCCGTGGAAAGTACAGACGGGAAAGTAAACATCACCTCTTATAAGATTCCCAAGTAACTCAAAAGTTACTGAAGTTGTATTACTGGACAAGCTCAAGAGCCTAAAAGATAGCTTGAGTACCATTTGATCAAACAGAATGAAATCTAACTACCACCATGCAAGTTACCAAAACCCCATGACTCAGTAGAACAAAAACTGTAATATCCTACTATTTGAAAGAGAAGGAAAAAGCCAGAGCCATTAACAATTTAAAAGTTATATATGTGTATATTAATGCCTCACTTTCCAAATATTAAGTTTAATAAAAAAATAGAGAAAAGAACGATTTGCAAGAAACAGTTCTAAACCACAGCAGTCATCAAATCTGTGTTCTGTCAGAAAGGGTATTTAATTCCGAACACTTGACAAGAAATGCAGAACTCCCACACAATTTACAGCTGTTGTCCTTTTACTCTGCTGTAAAAGCAGATTTCACTTGTGTGAAACTCTGCTTCACTAAATGTTGCTGTAGCAGCAAATTCTGCAAGCATTTGTTATGCTAGTATTTCTTTGTTAGGTGTTAAAATAATTTCAAAATTTCTTCAGCTTATGAACTGCAACACTTAAAAACTTTTAGTAACATATGCAGCTGCAGAACAACACCAGTACTCAAACAGTATGAGCAATGCTAATTTACCAGCACACTTACTGGTAGACTAGAAATATATCATGTGAATAAATTAAGGCAGCAAACCCCAGTAAGTAACACAGTGAACTGGCCTAGGAAGCAATCATGGCATAGTATGAAATCCCATTGGCTTGCCTTACCAACACATTAACAAGGGTATATTCTGTCATGCAGCCAGTAGGCTCTATCCTTTTGTGAACACACAGGCAGCTGCTATCCTCCACGTCTGCTTCTCACAGCTTTCCCCAAGTCTATTATGTGCAACTACTATTCCCAAGGTACTGCGCTACTCATGTGCCTCAAATCTCCGGTGGACAGTTTCCTTGATTAGAATGTCCCACTTGAGAATAAACAGGCAATCCCTTCAGAAAACCACTAGTATGGCTATTCACGTTAACTTTCATAACCATTGTATTAAAAACCTGAGAAACAAGTTTCAATACTGCCCAATTTACAGACTGAGAACAACATCTGGAAAGTATATTCTAAGGATCTTGACTGACTACACGTGATTTGAAGAACCACATTTTACATACTATCGTGCTAGCTCTACACCTCTACAAGCCAAAAATCAAATTATACACCCGAAATCTAGAAAAATTGTAACTAAACCTGTTCATCCAGTAATTCATTCATACTCAAAGATAAAACAGACCTAGGTTAGGGAAATAACAGTTATATTGTGAGATTCATAAGCCTGTACACACAAAGTCCCTATTATTTCTTAATTTCATGCAAATTTTTCAACAGCTATCCTTTTTAATACATCAGAATATCTACTATTAAAAAAAAAAAAATCTTTTGCGCTCTTTTTACTTTTGGAAAAAAATGGTTTGCTCATCTTAGCAGAAAGGGAAGCCAAGAGAAAAGTAATTTGCCGTTTTAAGTCAGTCAGTTACCCTAACTCCCCATGCACACAAACACAGAATTTCTTTTGTGCAGAAAGGCAGAAGCTGCACTGACACTTCTCCTTATACCAAAAGGTTCAGCAAATGCTTTTGCTAATCCAGTTCATGTCACCGCATTAATAAAGCACACACAGTTCAAAGGACTCAGTCAACAACTCCATGTTTAGAAAACCAGGAAAAAACCACAAATTTATTTATTTCAGAAAATAAGACTATTGATACAGTTTTAAGATATACCTATGATGGTCTACCGGTCACCTGCTACCAAGAAGTGCAACCCCATCTCCCTTCCCCTCTGTCCCCGTGATGCTGATGTGCAGCAAACTGATGGAAGAAACTGGAATGACAGTAAATTAACCCCACTGAGACTTTGAAAAACAGAGAACAAACAAACATAAAAACATACTTAGACTCTTTAGGTGTTTGCAGGTCACTCACTGCAAGGTCAGTCAGATATGCCTTTGAAGTGTCTGACTAACTTAGGAAACAGGAGAGCAGGACCTTCTTTTTCAGAACCTGTCAGCTCTTAAGGAGGTTTAGCTGCATCATTAAACCCCAAAGGTCGCTGGGAGAAGGAATTCTCATAAAACATCTAAACTGGAATGAGTTAGAGACAATAATAAATAAAGAGTTGTCTATTTCTGCCAGAGGCTGGGGGGACACACAACACAAACCAAACCCTGGCTCAACTTAAGAAAAAGTTACTTATGTATGGAGAGAAGCAAGGTATAAGGAATGAAACCTTGCATCAGCCTGATTAGGAAAATAGAAATTTCCTTGAAGGTTTAAGTGCAGGTTAGTCAGCAACTTTCAATAGCGCTTTGGGTATTCTTCCTTCTGTCCCTAGGCAGTGAGAAAGAACCATGCTGGGGTTCTTCTCTATTTTTATTACTCTCATGAACTTTTGTATAGCTTCACAGATTTGTAACCCTCATCCTGAAAGGCAGCACATTAACATCTGAAGTTAGAAACACATGGAGCAAGTTATTAAAAATGTACAGTAAGAAGTTGTTTTGTTGCACCAGTATGCACAACTAAAATGTTGGGCTTAAGCCCTTTTTTTACCTAAGAAAAATCAACAGCCTATAAGAATGAGCAATATAGTACCATAGTGATCAGGGCATTAAAGAATATACCTGAAGCAGAAGAGGTCTCATGCCAAAAGAAAGAGGTACCCCAAGTTGCTCAGACAGAGAATAACAAAGATTTTTAAGCTGAATAAGGACAGCTCTTCCTGTCACCTCAGAGTACAGAACACAGTAGTAATATGAATGGTAAGAGTGAAGAGAGAAATATAATTTTGCTTACTAGCTTGGTGTGAAAAACATTGACCTCCGAATAAAGCGGTTTTGTTAGTATTTTGAGAAAAACTACTTTAACATAAAGTGTTACACATGCAATGCTTTATATACGCAATATAAAATAAAACATTTCTCTCACAGCCACCCAAGCCCTTCCAACCACAGCAGAAAGGGTAACACACTGATGGCTGATTCAACTACAAAAAAAATTGATGATAAACTTTACTCATTATGACTATTTCAGGACACAGGTAAACCAAGGTTAAATGCAAAATAACCACATTAAGGAACCTGGCTGTTGCATTGACTAGGGTGAGTTGCCTGCTTACCAGTGAGGCACTCACCAGTTCTGGCAACACTGAAGGTCTTGGCCACTCTGCATGGACAAACACAAGAAAGTGCCTATCGCTCTGCATCTAATATTATCTTACAGAATCAGAAAAAGAGATGCTTTTCCCAAAGCTGTCATCAAATGAGATGGAATGGAAAGTGTACTGAGGCAAAGGACTAATATATAGCAGTCCAGCATAGCTGAGACAATGTCTGTCAATTTTTACTTCGTTTTTCTTTAAGAAAGATAGGAACAGTACATTGTTCAGTGTACTTATAGTCACTTCCAATAATTTTTACTAGAAAAACCTGGGTCAGGTATGGTGGGAATATCTTAATCAATTTAAGCAAGATGCTGTATTTTCCTCTCCTCTGCAAACCTCCAGGGTATATCAATACTCAAAATAACTTGCAACCCAGAAGAGTTATAAAACATTCAGAAACATACCAGTAAGGAAAAGGGAGACTTCCCCCACTCAAACAAAAAACCCCCAAACACTCATCAACCCCCCTGCCTCCCCGCCAAAAAACCCACAAAAAAACCAAACAAACAAAACTGACATGGATAAAGAAAGACGTTTCCACCATATCTAGTCATGCTTCTGATTTCAGACATTCCCACACAACCAGGGGATGAGTTTTGGAGAATCAAGCTTCTCTGACTTCAGGAAAAATAAGGACATGCCCCCATTCACTCTGTCACATCAACGCCATAGTGGCTCCTGTCCTGTTCACTGAGGTGGTTAACCCAAAAAGTTAGTAAGATGCAAAACAAACCAGAGACAGAAAAATACATACAATGCTATATTTTATGGGATTAATACATAGACTTTTCAGAGCAGGTAAGTTCAACAATGGACAAATCCACTTCTGTGTTCAGAGACAATCATAAAGGGAGTGAAATAATCTCTCTATTAAAAAGCCTTCCAGCACAGAATTTAAGTCACCCGAAGCAGTATCCTGAAACATGCCAGACAAATGGAAACACTTGTGCTTCAATTATTCTTTCTTCACTATGAATTATCACTTCACAGCTCTCAGAAGTGGAGCTGGTAAATCAATTCCCAGGTACAATTTCCAAAAAAACCCAAAACCAAACAAATAAACAAACCAATTAAAAAAAAAAAAAAAACAAAAAACAAAACAAACAACAAACACCTAAAATGTTAGCAGTTAGATGGCAAACACCACATGTTTAATGAAGGGCAGTTTTACCCAGACGTGTGGCCATTTCCCCCTGGTTTGCTTTCACAGCTGCAGCACTGACAGGAACTTCAGGTCACTTGTCTTCCCTGAGAAGTTGCAAATAAGCAAATGATGAAACATGCTGCATTTTGTAATATAAAACAGAGGTCTTGCAAACTGAGTGAACTGGGCTTTGGGGCTTTTGCTTGACATTTTTAAGCTTCTGAGTAACTGCAGTGCAATCTAAACTTCAATATTTATCTGTTCAGAAGCAGCTAGTTGTAATAGCTGCAGTTCAAATATAATTTCAATGTGGCCATTAGGATAAAAAAAAATTCTGTGGATTGTATGCTACAGTAATTGAGGAAGAACCACAAAATAGCATCAGTGCATACAGCCTATAGTATGTCATCGTAGCTTAAATAAAAGAACTGGTGAAGGGACTAAGGCAGTGTCCCATGGTCTAGAAACTTAATTTTTAAAAAAAGAAAAGTGTATGCCAGAATATTCAAAGATTAATAATGAATGGGTTCCTCAACAACAGACTAAGCCTATCCCCAAAAGCTCAGCACAGCCATCCACCTTCAAAAGCCAAAACAATCTGAGTATCTTCCATCCTCCAACAATCTTCCTTAAACAGAACTTAAAAGTTTCATACAGAAACTTACTGTGTGATGTTCACTGGTACGTGTTACAAAAGAGGCATCAGAACAGGTTCTAATGATCCCTTATGTCCTACATGAACTCCTGAGCAATTCAAGTTAAAAAAAATTAAAATAAATCAAACCTTAACATTCAACTAAAAATTACAACAAGGGGGAAAAAAAACACTGAAAGTATCTCCACTGCCAGGCTAGTATGACTGCTGTTGAATAGGTAGCCATCTGGATTAGTGGCCAAGCACCATAAGAATCAAGAGGTTATGGGCCCACTCGACAGAAAAGCTACCCAATTTTAAGTAAGAAATTAGGTGCTTCGAGAATTAGCATCTCATCAAGCTTTCAGTAATCAAATTAAAATATGTAATTTTTCTGATTCCTCAGATCTAGTTAATAGGAAGCAGCTCCACTTTAGTACTTGCAACTGTACACTAGTACAAAAACTGAAACAAGGGAAGGTTAAACAGCACAGCACGTCAGCCAAATTCCCTATAACATAACATAGTTCAGGATATTTTTAATTTTTTTAAGCACTCATTTTAGGGAGGTATACAGAGGTGCAACGTTTACAGATTGGACTGGTAATTAACATGGTCAACAGAAATATTTCCTCTGTTTCACTGTAACTTTTTCTACAACTTTCAGTATAAATCAGAGTATGAAGTCACTGTAATTATGCCTGACTGTGATATCTTTGAGTTCTTTGATAACTCAAGAAGAAAAGAAAACAAAATAGCCTGCCACCTAACATTTGACATCCTAAATCGAAATTTCTCACTTAAAGGCTTGGGACTACCTGTTCAACATAAAATGCTGTTTGCTGTAAAAGCAAATGTTTAAGTAACAAGACACACACACAAAAAAATTTCTTATTCCAGCTTTCTGTGGTGATTTCATTCCTTCAGACAAGTATCAACAGCTAACCCTAACCAAATGTTTAACAGCAATCTCCCTGTTTGTTTGCAGGTCCTTCTCAAACAAAGTTTTCATAGGGTGAAAGACCTCTTACAAAGAGCTGAAACAAAGAGGCACAGCCTGCCAGGAAGGAGGGCTCAAGTATTTTGATATTTCAAGTACAGGCTCCATCTCCAAATGCCTGCTGTCACAGTTAGATCCATCCAGACCAGGTCTGCTAAAGATGCACTAATGATAAAGGTGGCATCTGGTCTTCCCACGTATGATAGTACATTCAAACTAGAGACATTCTGACTATGAGCAACACTGCTGGGTTAAGACTGTAAAAACCTCTCCCAAAGTCTGGCTCCAGGAGTGAGATAAGACTCTCAGATATACGAGAGAAATGAAGGAATACAGCTGTAAGGGAACTAGACCCTGCAATAAAAAGAGGAAGCTGCATTCTTCACCACATCCCTGTTCACCACACAAACCGCCCGTGCAGTCTGTCCAGTACCAAGGTGGGAGGTGGGGAAGCACAGTGACCCTTCCCACTTCTTCCATGATTATCAAGCAAATTCACAAACTAATTGTAGTAAAACTGACGTAATTGAATTGGCTTTCTGCCATGCAACACCATTCTTCATTGCTGACAGCTAAAAATGAAAATCTACTCAAACCCTAGATATCAGAGAACCATGCTGATTTATCAGTAAAATGAAGAAGTCAAACTGCCATTAAAAAAAAAAAAATTAATACTGCCTCTAAAGCAAAAGGCAGAGAGGAAAAAGTCACAGTCAGATATGTGGCATTAGCCCTCTCTGAAGCTTACAGCTGATGGTCTGGAGTGAGAGGCCACACTAACCCCCTGTGCAATGCATACCCCAGATTACAAAGCCTGTCCTAAAATACTGGGGGTGGGGGGCAACTTAAAATACATTTTAAAAATCTCAGAGTTGGTTGTCTGGTTTGTTGGGGGTTTTTTTGACTGAAGAAAGATTTACAAAATCTTCTGACAAATATAGAACTTTGACAAAATTAAGAGAGTACATTAAAATGGACTAATTATACAGATGCTTTTGTTGTCAGGAATCTATTTTATGTTAGACTTCAGAATTTAAAATTATGTCAAAAGCTGTCACGTAAGAAAACTTTCATTAGGAAAAGACACAAACTAGTTACCAACGCTTAGTGCACAGGAATGTGTTTATGGTACTCTTGTTATACAGTGTGAGGGAGTTTAGAAAATGCTGTCAAACTTCATTAAGAGCAATGGTACACTACTTAAAAATTACTAAAACATCCCAGGCTTTTTTGACTATCCTATGCAATAAAGCAAACCTATTAGCAATACGTTATAGCTGAGACGGCAAGAATTTGCTAATAGTTTCATGCTGATTAAGCAACATGCAGTAAGTGGTGCCCTGCCACTCACCATGGCAAACATGGCCCTCCCCCACGCTGCTGAATTATAATTCCGTGCTCAGCATTCAGCGGATCAGCTGGAGCCACCAGCCTTTAGAGAACATTCTCATTGAAACTACAAGTATAATAAAGTATTGCAGCACTATCTGCCAAGCTGTTGGGAAAAAAAGAAAATGCTTTTAAGGACATGTATGCATTAAAAATCTCTACGCTAAAGTATATAGCGAAGCTCAGCATACAAAGCTGTTCTTGAAAGCTGACAGACAGCAGCCTGTTCAGCTGCAGAAAACACAGGGTGAATAGAAACTGAACTTTCTGGGAGCCTCCAAGAAAAATAATATACTAGGGTAAAGGGCATGTTATTTTTCTACTACGGTCATCAGTAAATGATGCACCTTTAGATGTCTGTTGTGTTTCTTTCATGATTTAGCTAAAGCAGAGCATCACAAACAAGCAGCATTTAAAGCATTACTATTCTGGAAAAACAATTTGCCATGAATAAAGCAGGCAGAAAAATAAGTGTATTTAAAATTACTGTATACAAACCAACTTTGCCACTG
Source organism: Ibycter americanus (assembly GCA_035590275.1). Lineage (NCBI taxonomy): Eukaryota > Metazoa > Chordata > Aves > Falconiformes > Falconidae > Ibycter > Ibycter americanus. Next base: position 66,347,094 of record JAVJGI010000050.1, on the reverse strand, counting down.
ATTTTTATGCTGTCTTATAGAGACACTTCCACCGAGCTTGTATAAAAAGCTATCTTATGGCAACTTCAGGCACTGTAGGAGCTCCAGGTTCGAGGTCCCACCAAGGTCTACAAAGTAACAGTGCTAAAAGCTGATCAGCCCCCTGCCCAGAGAGCTTTCTGCAACACCACTGTCAACAAATAGAGCTTATTCTGCTTGATGACTGTTAAGAGTCTGCTGTTCAGTCACATCTAGTACAACAGCTATTTTAAAAATACAAAGCTTATTGGGAAATTTTAAATACCTGAATAGGCTTTAGACTAACATTACTCCCAGTGCTTTTGTCTTCACAAGAGCAGCAATTGAGTAAATACGGTGATTAGCTGTATCTTCTAAATAACACTTACTGGAAGTATTAATAGCTGTGCTTTTTAGATTGCCATTGAAATGGAGGATTAGAGGAAGGGCACACAATCTGGCATGGGGACAGTACAGCAATCATAACAAAACCTACCAGGAAGCCTCAAGGATGAGCCTTGCAGCCATCACTCCTCTCAGAGGAACTCAGAGTGACAGGAAGATGTTAAACTGCTAAACTCTGCTAAGAACGCGTGTGCATACTTTACATTTTAGCATACAGAATCATGTGTATTGAGCAGAAACGCAGTTTTATGCCACCTTTCATCAAGGCAGTACAAAGGACATTATTCTCATACCAAATTCAAAACACAGCACTGTACCAGCTACCAAGAGGAAAATTAACTCTATCCCAGCCAAAACCAGGACATACTGGCATACCATAACAAAATGGATCTAGTAGCAGCAAGAAGTTACAAATATCAATTAAAAAAAGTCACTCTTGTCATAATGCATGCTGTTATTGAGATGCTTAGCAAAATAAGTTAATATTAAAAGATCCCCCAACTTGAAAAGGATTTGGAACAAGAAGCTGGTTTATATGGTTTTGCTAGCATGTTTCCATAGGCTTCTTTCTCCACGTAAACCTTCCCTCAAGCATCACTGAAGCTTACAAATGATACAGAAGGCATTTTCACACACTGTTCATCATTTTTCACATATGTAAACATAATTTCAACTAATAAGTAACCTTTTAAATGGTTAAATTAAAATTAGATGTCAAGCTCCCACTTTTTCATTTAGCTCCTTATTAAAATAGAGTATCTAAAATTTCCTTATTTTAACATCACGATTCATTTTCACCTGGCAGGTTTCAACCAACAGTGAACAGATTAGACATCCCTGTCTTTAAAAACCACCCGTCCCTGTACTGGATTATCCTTTACTAAATCTGCATTCAGATCCAGTATCCTCTCACATGTTTACTGCGTAACACTGAATACTATTAGTGGGTTCCACGACAGACAGCAAGATTTGGCACAAGGCGCAAGACAAAGTCACTGTACAACAACTCAGAGCAGAGACTGCAATTTAATTTTCAAATGAGCATTTGGTATTTTAGGATACTGCATTCCTTTGACATCCTTGCTGTCTCCCAGTACGTTGGAATGGGACATTCACCAGCCTACATGAAGTAAACAAACCTTAAGGCAAAAAGCAAAAGAGGGAAAAAAATGTTTGGCATTAAAATGAGTATTTCTTGGTTTTCCGATACTTTAGATGTGTTTTGGGCTTAAAACCCCACTGACCAGGAAAAATACTTCTGATTTTGGCTCTTATGGAAATGAAGTTTACAGCTCCACTGGAAAAGCATTTTGAAATTAAATTCCCATTACAAGCTGGGCTCTTAACAGGACCAGAAGCTGCCTGTTCATGTATTGTCACCTCCAGTATACATACCTACTCGGCTGTTTGGTTTGCATATTAAAGTTTCCAAATAAACCATAAGAAATCCCACATTTATTAGTATCCATCATTTATATTGAAGGGGAGAGAGATATGAAGAATTAAGACAAAATGCCACAACTTCTTCTAAATTCAGAAGACGCTGCCTCCACAATATACATGCTTGAGCACACAATCAGAACTCTGAAGTTCTGTTAGGGCTGCTTGAATCCCCTCAAAGTCATGTATTTTAATGACTTAAGACAAAGAACATCTAATATTACGTCACGTATAATATTTTTTTCTGGCAATGAAGAATAACGTAGAAATTCAAGTCTCAGCCAGAGAAGACATACACATAACAGTTTAAGTCAAGATACTGGTTTAAAATTATACCCTAAAAGTTATAGGGTGAAAAAAGTAACTGTTAGTAGTTGGCATATATATTTAAGTTATTTCAAAATTTCAGCAAAATAGGAGTAGTTTCTTTAGTAGCTCTGTAAGACCACACAAAAAAAACCCTGTAAGTAATTATGCCACAGTGCTTCCAAGGTATTTTTTTTAATTCTCAACTTTTAACTGACCTAGAATAGGCTACAATCACTTTAATTTTAACATCACGATTCTGTTTTGCAAAAGCGTACCATAGGATGAATATTTTTTAGAAATACGTTCAACCCACTGTGCCTAACTTCAAGAAGTTAAAGAGATCTAAGATCACTTCTGATGGTTTTTTTTTAATGCTAAAGGCAAGTACATAATTGTACTGTTAAAGACCATCTCAAAATCCCACAGATACTCAGCAATAGACTACATGTACTGCTTACACCAGAAGTAAGCAAAGCAATAAAATTCTCATGGAAATCTCAACCAGGTTGCATCTTTTTTCCCCCCCCTACAACTAAAAATAGACATAGTTGTCCTTTGATCATGTTTCTTAGTCTGTTTCTATCTACTTGCAGACAGTTTGTTGGCACCCAGTTTCAGGGCAGAAAGCATGAAACACTCAGCCATGCACTTCTGCACTCTTTCTTCCCCTTTATTTTCCTTACACTAGCAAGATTTCTTTCATTTTTAAGAACAACTATTTCTGCAATTCAGTATCAGAGTAAATAAGTATACTTTTGTCACTTTAACATCTGTTTTAATGTTGAAACACAAAATTAAGTCTGCAACTACCACTTCAATAAAATTAGATATTAAACCAGTGATTTTTTTTCAGATTACAGTTAAGAAGATATAAAAAGATTAGTATTTCTGGAATTTTATTTACTTTGCAACAATTCTGAGACCGCACTCAAGCCCAGATCTAACCATACCAATGTCAAGACAGAAGCCTGGTCCTCAGTGCTCAAATCACAGTTTAACATAATATAAAGTTAAGCAAAGCAGCAGTTTCTGGACAGACAGTAAGGAGGCACTGCGAGAAGATGAAGTGAAAGAAGGATAAGCGTATGGAATTCCTGAGACCACTTATGGACACAGTATTTAAATACAGCCCTTCAAGCTACACTAAAAAACTTTCCTCAGAAAATCAATTGCAAAGAAATAAATTGTCAGTGTAACGTCTTCTTTCCCCACAATGCTCTCTTTATGGTTTTTTAATAAACAGCATGCCAATGACAAGCAGCAGCTAGAAAGCACTCTGGCTTACAACCCTCATGAATGCTGTATGGGGTATCATCACACCGTAAGTTTGGACAAAATATGCTGAGGCTTTAGATCTTTACCAAGCAAGAAAATAAGAATAAAAGAGTTTAGAGAGAGATATTAGCATAGCACTTGGTATTTTTTTCTGTGTTTCCATAAAAGACACACCAAAAAAAAAAAAAGAAAAAAAGAAAAATCAAGTACAAAGCGCATACTCGAGTTTTGCTCAACTGATGGTTACAATAGCAACTTATGAAGGAGGAAAAAGCAAAAAGGGATGCAATACAGTTTTTACACATACAGGTAACTGAAGAGTAAACAAACTTAAAGAAAAATTTATGCCTTGGTGCATCACAACCCACAACCTGCTATAGAAACAAGTGCTCTCAAACTTGGGAAGAGAAGGAACTGAGACAGATCTCTCCTCGTGATAAGAGCATGGAAGAATAATAAGAAAAAAATATCTCTGAAGTTTTACTTCCCTCACTGTAAACGTCCTCTCTTCTCAGGCAGTCACATGAAGAACAGTACCCATCAGGTTGGCAAAGGCAAGAGGAAGGTAAGCAAATAAAACTGAAGGCTGCAGCTTGTTTCTGCAAAGGCTGCAGTGGATGACCGATTAGGATCTGCCACGGACACAAGTGTGAGTAGCTCAGCTCTGTCAGTGAATGAACAACCACTAACGAGTTGGAAGGACAACGCTGCATGACAGCTGGGCCACTGGCAGGGCCACACTGTCTCTTCTCCCAGAGCTCAAGCTCCAGCTCCCCACCTAAAGCAAGGCAGCCACAGAGCCTGGCTGTGAAAAGCATGCCTGGGAGGAAGCAAGGAAATCCTCTGGCACAGCTTGTGGGCATGAGCATTAAGGAATAACACACATTATGGTATGAAAATTACAGAGCCTTAGGGCAGCATGAAGATGCCACTACAAGTTGAGTGCAGCACCTGGGAAGGAGGGTAAGCACAAAGGCACAGCCAGGATGGACTTATTTGGAGGATTAAAAAAAAAAAAGGGGGAAGGGGGGACGACAATATTGATGAGTACATTTCATGAAGTTTTTGAAGGAGTTGGTAGTTGTACTACAAGGTGAAAATCAAGATCAAAGTGCTATCAAGAAACAGAACAGTGGCCCCTGATTTTTTATAGCTTTACATATATAGGCTATACGTATATACATACATACAGGGGACTATGTATGTGCGTGCACGTAAAGCACAAGGCAGTTATGCATGACAGCCATCTATTAGCTCTTTGAACTGGACGCAGATAACCAGGAATTGATATGGATAGCGCAAGCATGTTGACAGATCATAAGGGGCAGGAGGGTAGCACCCTTACGCAGTTTCAACAGGGAAAGCAGTCAAATCAAAGTCACTCAAGAACCTCATATTTAGTGTTGGAACATTTTACTGCAAGCTAAAGCTTCTTCTAAATACTTAAAGAACAAACAATGGTTATATGCAACATGGTATAAAGTTTCTGTTGTAGCATGAGTAATTTCTAAACAATATCCTGACAATCTATCAAGCTGTCTAGAAAAAACATATATACAACACTATTAGATATGTCGAACAACCAGTTGAGAGTCCAGAAAGTTAACATTATTTTTATTTTTATCAGACATAGTATTTTACTAGAATACTTCTTTACATTAGCACATTTGTTGCAGTAGTCCCATCACCTCAATGACATTAAAAAGGCAGCGTGTCCTCCAATCCATCAAATTTGCAGACTTCACACTAGGCTACTTATGACTATTCAAGTTGCAATAAAGGAGTATGTATGGGCTATTGACATACCGCTTAAGCCAGCGCTACTCCATCTCAGTGCTGTACTGGCAATAAGTATTTGTAGAGCCAGGTGTAGAGCAGCAAAGTGATTCAACTGAATGATAATCAATGAAGGCAAGAGAAAGATGGCAACTGCATACACTAGACACCACCAGAAAACACACATGAAGCCCTGCTCTCCAGCACTGCACTTAAACAGAACACAGGGAAATGACTTAACTGAACCAGATGATCCAAAGATCATCCAGAAACCCCAGGCAAACCATTGAAAAAGGGAACAATTAGAACTATGTTAATTAAATTCATAAAGTAATATGTAATTTCAGATTTAAGATAGGAGCCAGTAAGTTCTAATCATGAATTTGATTAAAAACAGAAGTTGAAGCCAAATAAAGTAACATCAAAACCCAACATAAGCAATAAGCTCAATTCATTCAGACAGCTCCTCAACTTTTAGCTTTCATTTACAAAACTGTTTTATCAGACAGAGAACTACAATTAATTGAAATACAGACTCCAAACACCTATGCCAGTCTTCAGAGCACCACTGTACACAAACTCTAAAGAGTTTACAAAAGAAAATACAGGACAAGCAGATAAAAAACTGCTGAAAGAAGGGAAAAAAATACCAAAATTAAGGTTGCTTTACTTCTCAACATTCTCTCAGTCATTTCAGTATCAGTAATTACAATGCCAGCTTCAAAATCAGGAGTCCTCTGTATGCAGTACTAAACAGGCACCCACTAGCATGTAAGGTTTTTGCAAAGCCTTCACACATGAATGGTTCCCTGTCTCCAACCATACTTTTCACCTCTTCTACGCTATTTTCAGCACTATTACCTCCTTTAAAAGATGGGAGAGACCATCAACTGCACACTATTTAAAATACAGAAATACCATTAGAGTTCTGCATTTTTGTTTTGCTCAGTTTCCTACTACTGACATTCCCTATACTTGTTTTGATTGCTTCTCTGCATTAACTTAGCACTTTCATAAAACAATATACTAAAAAGTTACTGTCTTTCCCAAGAACTAGCTCAGAAGCCATATTAAGATAAAATAAAATCAAAATTGATAAGTGTAATCTAATACTATGTTGCCCATTTACTCACCATCACAAAAGTCTTTTGAAAAAATCTTCAGTTCTTACTATCCTGAAAGACTGTTTTGTCCAAAAGTGTTGTTCTTTAGCATTAGAACAAACTCCACGTAAGGGCAAAACTCGTTTCTCTCTATCGCTTTTAAATCAAACATAACTGGCAAGGCACGTCAGAGAAATATCAGCTGTTTGGGTACTAGATACACATAGATTTTACTTTCCTTTTTTTAAGCACAAATGTCTACTATTCCAGAGAGAGCTGCCTAAAAAAAAAAAAAGAAAGAAAGAAAGAAAGAAAAAAAGTGCTCTGCATTTTATTCTACCGAGTCATACGTTCCCTACCATTTTGTCACACTGCTGTGAAACAAATGATACTTTCTTTAGAATTCTACAAAATAACAGCACATTTATTTCATAGGCAACCACTGCAATATTAACCAACTGCCTAGATAGTAGCTAGGTAGAGACATACCAAATGCAATTGTTTATATATAGAGTTACATGCAAGAACAAGATATGATCAAATACTCTCAAATGGGGTTTTGTTTATTACAAAGCTATTTAAGTTTGTTCTTTGTCTGGAGGTTCCCAACTTAAAACTGACAGAAGCACTGCCAAGAGAGAACAAGCAAGTCCCTGGTATCTCCATCTACTTTCAGTTAAGGCAGCAGTCAGACAAAACACCACCCTTCCTCGTCCTAGGGCTGCTTTTCTATTTAAGCATTTACTCCACCATCCATAAAGATTCTGCTGTCACCCCTGCTGAGGGTGGTATTTTGAACTACTTCAAAAGAAAATGCAGGTGGGACAGCTGGCACCCAAACTCACGTTGCACACTAGAAATTACACTTATCTAGATGAAAAAAGAAAAATCAATTCCATGTTATGATTTATTCCTTAAGCACCGCAGCTTGAGATTCATTTGAGCTAGTAAGCAGTTCTACCACGATGAAAGGCACAGGTTTATTAATAAAGCTGATGCATTGGAAGTTCCACTTTATCATTTTCTGCATGAAATTAAGATAAATAGGGGTGAAAAATCAGAAGATGATGTTGGTAATTGCAGAACTTTAACAGTGTTCTAGATGTTTGTTTCAATTCTGAAAGCACAAAACGAAACTGCATGTACCAAGTAGTTCTGTAGCGTACTCAGCTAAGCATTCAAATACCAATATTAGAACAAGCCAGTCAACTAAAATTAACTTGTCTCCCACGTTATGGTTTTTTCACAATTGCCTTACATAAATAATACTTGTGTTTGTTGTGGCTTCTTTTTTTAAAGGTCAATCTGATTTGCAGCAGGGATGTTCAGAGGAGCATACAGGCTGCAGGCAGTGTTAGTGGGACACAGTGCCTTCTCATTCTAGGGCACTTACATCCAGAATTACTCGGACCAAGAGGGACAACTATCTGCCAGCTGACTTACATATTAAAAATACTGAGACAGGGCTGATCACAAACAGCGCCACTGTAAAGAGAAACTATTCAGACCTGTTGTCACTGAGGAGAGGGGGGAAAAGAGATTAAAAAAAAAAACAAACCAAAAAAAAAACCCCAGGAAAAGTGCTTCTTAAAGGTTCTAAACAGACAACATTGAGTAACTGATGTAACTTAGAAAATATTTCAAGTTGTTCACAAAGTTCTAGCAGCAGTTACTGGAATTTAAAAAAAAAATTGTTTTCATGTTTTACAAAATTCCTTAAATATATAAATATAAAGCTTTTAGTTCTCTGCCATTCAAAGTTATTCTTCACCTCATTATAACAGGCATATTTCCACATCTAAGATCATTAGAATAAAAAAAAAAATATTTTAAGGAGTTAAGAGATTAAAAAGATGGTACTTAGAACACATTTCAAAAGATTATATTATACATGCCACCATGAATCTGCAAATATGCTCAATTTCTTTAAGAAACACACTCCTGTATATAACATGCTTCCTTCCTACTGTCAAATTATTTATTCCTTGGACAAATGAATTAAATAAAAAATAGCATAAAATTTCTTATAATAGAAGTAAATTAATTCAGGGCCCCACAAAACCAGTAACAGCCATTTATTTCAGAGGTTTAAGGTTTGACCAACAAGGCAGTCTAACACTAATGCCTTGCCACCAGTCTTTCAACTAAATGACAAAGTCAAGAATGCTTAGATGTCCAGAAGACGTCTCCCATCTTCTAGAAGAAATACACAAAATTTTGTTTTCTCCATTAAAGAAAAAGTTACAACAATCCCACAGAAATTGCAGAGGTAAGACAAAAAGATCTCTTTGCAAGATCTTTACTACTCAGAATTAATCAAAGCAACACAGCCATCCGAGTGATAATCCCCTTTAGTGCTTCACAGTTTATGCAATAGTCAATTACTAAAGAGGATGAAAGACAGAACTATCTTTGCAAATAGGTCACTGTCTATATTTGTAATGATTAAAACCAGCCTGCTGCTAAAAGTAACTTTTAATAAGCATAGAAATTAACATTAAGACAGTGCACATATTTTACTCTTAAATATATTCCCTGTCTCCTGTGACATAAGGGGAGGTAACACTCATCAGAAATAAAGTTACTTCACGTAGGTTATGCATTAGCATTACTGAAAGCAGATTTTAATTTCTGTCTGTAACAACTTTATTCCAAAGTATCACTGTCAAAGATAACACCTAACCATTCTTGAAATGATATCTGAACTTACCCAACTCTCTCCCCATCCCCATCCCCACCCCTTCCCTCTAAAGTCTGTTAGCAAATTTTTACCTGCAAACACTGCCCAAAGCTCCTTTTCAAGAACACTTTTAATGTCTTCCACTTTTGCTTCAACTTTTCTTTCTTGTTCAGGCATGCCTAAACACATAAATTTTTTTCTTCAGCAAAATTACTCAGGGTTCTACTGCATACTGCTGGGATCTCCCATCTGCTGCTTTCAAGTATTGTCCATTTTCTTCCGCTATAGAATTCTCCTCTTTCAAAAACTTCCTTTTCCCCCATCCCTGGCTTCTCTGAGGAGTATTTTCTGCCCTCCCCCTGGGATCATGACATCACAACTGATACCATTTTCCTAAAATTTTACTGACTTTTACTGATTCTCACGGCTTCAAGCACCACCACCGCATCAGCGATTCTTACGCCCAGCTGTGCACTCCTGAACCATTTCACTCAATTCCAATTCTACCTGCAGTTACTGTCTCCACCAGAGATTTAAATCTGGTTAAATTGGAGCTTGTTTTACTCTCAAGCCCTACTTCCTCTAATTACCCCCAGCCTTCCTACAGTTCAAGTCCATAAGCTAACACCTGATTCTTACAATGCCTTATGCACCAGAGTTGCATCCAATAGTTGGAATTTCTTTGCATAAAGTGTCAAGAACATTCATTATCCAGTCCTGATCTTTCTCTTGATGAGATCATTTGCTTACATCTTTATTAGCAAATTCTTCTGCTCACACTGTCAGCCCTCTACCCTTCATTTCACGTAATAGTTCAACTGCTAAAAAAAAAATCCTTTATGCAGTACTTTGGAGACTCTGGATCTTCCAGTATTTCCACAGCCAGCAAGCCTATGAGCTCAAGACTGTATAGCTGCAGAACCTGCACTTCATTACTGGAAAGGAGAAGGAGGATAACCTTCAGAGAATAATGCAGCCACCTCTTAGAAGAATCTCTTAACAGAAGACTTCTTCTGCACCTCGTACATTTGTACTCAGGATAACAAAAACACACTGAAGGTTGGGCTAGGGCTTAATACTAGTATCACCTCAACACACCCCAAAGATCACCTACGCAAAGGTATTATTACAAAGGTCATTCTAGCTTCTAATCTTACAAATTTAAGAGAAAACACCTGTAGCTTAGACTTTATTACAATGCAGACTGCGTAAAACTGAACTCCACAGCAGGCAGGGGAGGGAGAACCACAGTCAGTCTTGTGAAGTGAAATCCTGTTTGTGCATGAAAGCTGGGAACTTGATGTTCTCACTACAGACTAAGAGCTATAAAAACAGCTTTCTGAGCCATTAATTTCTGCACAGCTGATTTCTACTAAACAATGCTCATTATTGAAAGAATTTTAAAAAAACGCGAGGCTGTTCCAGTGAGAAGGCTGGCATTCTGGATATCTAGACTGAGCTAACAGTGACATCAGTGCTACTATTGCTATAATCCCTATGGCTACTAAATGTCAAACATTTTCATTGTATTTAAAGAGCTTGTGATGGCGCACAATGAGGTTAACTTACTTCACAGCTTTAAAATACGACAACTGCAAGGTACAGTGGGCATCTGCACTCTTGTCACCCAAAACCACAATAATTGCAAGTTCTTCAGTAGCATCAATCAGAAACTGCCATGCTTTTCCACAGCCAAAATGCAGCATTTTTAGGATTTTTAACTTTTAAGCACTGTGAAAGCTCCTGTCTTTCAGACCTTCCATAACTCAGTGAAGTCTACAAGCATGTGCAGAGCTGCCCCACTCAAATCCAAATTTATAAACAGGTTGTAGCGCCGAGTCAAGTATATTTGTGGGGATGGGAAGGTGGAGAAAGGTGAAAAGACTGAGTATCACTGCATCAACAGTCACAGAGTCCAGCAGGAACTGAGCAGCAGGCCACATTTCTCTTCTTGACAAAAGATACCCAGGTAACATTAATTTCATGTACTTTAGAGGAGATACATCAAACTATAGTCAACGTATAGCAGAAGGAAGTGCCTTAACATACAATGTAAACTTCAGTGTGGTGAACTATTTAAAGTAGGATATACCTTCTAAAAATGTTTCTAAAATATGTAATAATTATCTTTCCAAGTTCTAAGTTGCTCATATCAACTACAGTGAAACTACAGTGAGCTAGGACACTGCTTTAAAGAAAGTGCACGAAAACTGTACAATCTTCACACTGCACAAGCAAGAAATCACTAAAAAAAAAAATTCAGTTCAGTAATCCTACTTATTCCTTATTCCTTATGGGGGGGGGGGGGCGGGGGGGCGAAGGTGTTTCAACAAAACTGCCATAAAAGATACAAATATTAGAAGCATGAAGTCCCACAACTACAGAAACTCTGAATTTCAAGAATAAGGTCAAGAATTGAGTAAGATAATTGAAAAACTACTGATTCCAAGTATTCAATAAATGTGTGTATACACATACACAAGCTCATACAGTTCAAGACTACATAATCACCCAATCAATCCTGTATCTTTAAGATCTTCCCACACTCACTCATTAACTAAGCAGCTTTGTCTTAATTGTGTCTTATTAGCAAAGTACCGATTCGCAGCTTTCCATGATAAGATTTTTATTTTTAAAGTTAGCATCAACTTTCATTTGAATATCGTGTTTGCGTGAGTTCCTTCGGTACTCTGAATACATGCTGGCAAGCAGGACTTACTATAATGATCAGTTCGTACCCAAGCAACAACAGTTTCACACTACAGAGTAAGAAAGTTCAAGACTAGGGAGCTTTTAACCTTAGAATTTTAAAATAATTTAACATCTCCCTACAGAAAGATGGGGGGGGTGAGGTGGGGGAGTTATCTATATACATACATAATTATGTGTATGTACATGTACATCATTGGTTCAAGAACAAACCTGGATTACAGTAGACTAATTAACTTGGTTACCCGTACCAGAAGTGACCTGATTATCTAAGTCAGAGATAATCTTTTGTTGGGGGCGGGGGAGTCCTGTTAAAAAAAAATTAAAAAGTGAGAGAAACCACTTTACTAAGGAAAAAGGCAATCAATGCTCAGTTTTAGCCTGAAGTGGGAGTACACCATTCCTGAGATTCTTCCATACTAATTAACAAACTCACATGTTCTAAGCTTTAATCCAGAGCAAAGCTGTAAGACGCAGAATTGGCAAGGCTGACTCATTACAAGAGTCTACAAACAAAATAATCAAGCCAGAAATTAAACTCCACATAAATCTTGAGTGTACGATTTTAAAACTATTAAATCCACTAGTACACCAATTTACAACTCTCACACTATCTATACACATACTTGGGAAAAGCTGACAGTAACTAGCACTATTATTTCAACAAGCCAAGGAATGAGGTGCTACTGCAGTCGGTTTCCTTCCTCTGGAAGAAAATATAACCCCAGTTCAGTGTCATCTCAAAACATTCTTAATGCTCAATCACAGGATAACGTAAATGGAATTAATCCCCAAAGCAAAGTATTTCTGCAAGGAATAAAGCTATACACATCAACTGTTTATAGACTCCAATAACCAGTTCATGCCGATAGGACATTTTTACTTAAACAATCTGAACTTATCAGGAACAAATCTCAAAGCAGTAGCAAGCAATTATGGCAATAAGGAAATGAGAAAAAAATAAAACAAAACAAGAAAAAGAAAAAAGAAAAAAAAAAAAAAAACACACACACCCCTACAGGGGCCTTTTTTTAGTTTACCTGCACTTGTTCTGTGGAGCTACTACTGAGTTCATCTCCAGACTCCGAATCCTGGTGAACCTTTTCTGAGCCTTCTCCTGCTGAATCACAAGATTGTTCATGTAAAAAGCTGGTCTTCTCTATTTCCAAGAACTCTGGACATGGGAAGTGACCCATGGAGATGGTTCTATACTGATTGGAAACCTTGGGAGATTGCAACTCATTGTTAAGTTTGCCATTGTTTTGGGTAAGGTCTAGACTCAAACCAAGAGTTTGACCAGGGCTATTGTTTGGTCCCAGATTTTGGTTGGCATCTCGAACTAAGCAAGACACTTGAACTGGAGAAGATTTTCCAAAACTAGAAAGCTCTGGTGACTTATTCACATTTTCTGTCGATCTCTGTAATCCGTGTGTCAACTTCAAAGCATTATTTGGCAGCATGCTTGCCTGCTTAACAGGTGGCATCAGCGCTTTTCGTGGTATTTCCTTCACATACTGTGCCGGCACATAAAACGGTTTGGAATTTTCGTCTCTTTTGACTTGCCACCAATCATCGTTAGTCTTTTTCACTAAGATGTATTTCTCTCCTTGTTTAATCACAATTTTCTTGTCCTTAGCCTCATATTCATAGTCGTACTCCACTTCAATGTACAATTGTCCTGGAAGAATCTTCCCACCTTTATCAGCCATTTCTATTTGAAAAGATTTCACCTTTTCAGGCAAAAGGTAAGCCACATTCTGTTTCAGAAGTGCTAGTTTCCTGTTGATAATCAGCGCTGTAAGAAAAAAAAAACCAATATATGTAATAAAGTGATTGTTTAAAAGCACTTCAGAGGAAAATAATTTCAAAAATACCCCTGTCGATACAATTTACATCAACCTCAGACTAATTAATTGATGGAAATATGCAAGACTTTCAGATATCTTTCACAGTGATAAAGCAGAAAGTCAGTAGAACAACTTAGTCACTGATTTAATTCTCCTATTCACACATGCCTCCTGCTATCAAGTGGCTCATTAAGCCTGTTGTCTCTATTACTAAATAATGTTGATTGATCATTGGGGGCTTGCTGAGGGAACTAGTCTGAGTCAATCCCTTGCTTACACACAGACTTAATTTCTTCATAGAACTGTGTTACTACACTGGTTTTAATAAAAATATTCAAAAGGAGAGTATTATTTGCTTATTTTGATTCCTCTTTCACTTCAAAAGTCCCTTCAGAGTGCTCAAAATTCCTTACAAAAATCCCTGAACTCTTACTCCAATGCTACACCTCAGTCATCAGGTTCAACATGGGCTGGCAATCCTTGAACCACATGTGCTGCACACTCTACAGAGCCTGCTAACCTTCACCTAACTGGAGAAGGAGATGGCTGGGGAGTTAGCTATGTGATCCACACTGTCCAAAACTGCAGATCATGTTGCCTCTGCATCTAGCCGTTGTCTGTAAGACAGGTGGTATAATTACTTTATTATTTGTTTCTTTAAATTGCTAGTATAATTGCTAGTATAATACAGAATTTCATCTATGACCATGGTAGTATTAGATTAAATGATTCAATGTTTCCAAGATACTTTGCTTTCAGTGGTTTAAATTCTGCATACTTACTTTGCTCTTAAGGGAGCTTTTTGTGGTATTTACCTTACAGAAAGTCTGTTCTAAACAAAAGTTTCAAGGCTAAAACAGAAAATGCAAACAAGAAACCCAACAATAATGTAACAGGACTACAAAACAAAAATGGATAACAAATGAAAGGATAATACATGAAAATTTTGAAAAGGACTTTCAGCATTTTATAATCCAGACAAACACCATTGTATCCACACCCATGAACTACAAGTCCTCTCCAAACATGTAGCGTCAGTCTCAATTCATGAGTGGATAAGCATCAGTCTTGCCAACTTAGACTGAACATAACATAGTAAGTTAACATAAAAGATAAGATTTCTTAATCTTGAAAATCAAAGCAGGTAAGTAAAGGGGAAGATTTCTAGCATTCAAATAGAATGTAGGAGAATTCAAGTAACATGCTGCCACATTTAATCTTATAAAGATTAACAAATAAATCTTTTGGGGAAAAAAAGGCATGTTTCCCAAATGAGAAAAAATACATAGAAACTTGCAGCTCTGCAAGTTAAGACTTTGTGATAACATTTGTAGCATCTACCCTGCCACAGAGTGGACAAATGCAATTCCGTGCAGGCACACACAAGGAGAGTGAACTCAGCTACCCCAAACAGGGCTAAGGACAGAAACAACAAAAAAGGACTTCTGGGGAGAACTGAAGCAGACACGCCCAACAGTTCTTCAATTTTTCTTTCACCATTTCTGCTATTTGGTCTGAGCCTTGGGAAAAAATAAAAATACATTTCCCACATAACTCTGTAAAAAAGAAGCTAATAAGCTCAAGCATGAAGCCTTCCAGAAGTACCCATCTTTAAACTGTGTCCTCTCTCCCACAGTCCATCTTCTCTTACTTCCAGGAAGCATTTCCTACAGGTAACTTGAAAGCTACCACTGTTTGCAAGACTTCAAATGGAATCACAAATTCAGACTTAAATTTTATCAAGAACTTGGTAGAAGGATGGTTAGACATTCAACCAAGATGACAGAAGGAACACAAAGCAGTACAGAAGAATACTAGTATTCTGGTGTTTACTATAAAATGGCACATTGAAATTCACAGCATTATAGTCTATTTAAAGCCTCAGTACAAAACAACTTGTTTACCTGCTATTCTACATAAACAGGTACTTTTAAGTGCAATTCTGCATTTGGCTAGCAATGGTAGCAGAAGATAAACAAATTGCAGCCATTCCCATTCTCTTCCTAGTTTTGGAAGCTCTGCCATACAAATGTTTTTTTTTTTTTCCTCCCTGTTACCAAACCTGACTCCCCTGAACACTTCTTCAAAGCTGCTAACAACCCCTTCCACAGCTTCAAGGTCATATACCAGAAAAATGTGTTTCTGAGTTAGTCTACCTCTACGTTCTGCTACCTTGGAAGGTGAAATGTAGGATGAGAAGCCATCCACACTGTTCTTCCTTCTCCCACACAGAAACCAAAAAGAAAACATAAGCCTGTGGTTGCCCATAGGGCTACCGAGTGTTTAAAAGCTTGGATTTTTCATTTCTCTTTGGCCAATACCGTATAACTACTTATTGGGAATGCATACGTATTTTTCAAGACAGGTAGGTTGAGTAAGTTGCATAAAAAACTCCAGAATTTTAAGAAATACAAGTCAAGTAAAATACAGTAGCTACAAAAATAGCTCTACACACTTTTGAAGTCAGTTTTGCAGCTCCATCCCTTTAAAAAAAAAACAACCAAAAAAACCCTATCACCCAACAGAAATAAATAGCACAATTTTTGTTCTTTCATCCAAGCTGCAAAATTATCAAGTCAGTAACAAACATTTGGTAATGTTGAACATACGATCAAAAAGAGACAGGCTGTATTCCATGTTTGGCCAGAACACTAGAACAGTTTTATAAACAGATCACATCATCAGGATCAAGCAAGGCGCTGATTCTCCATCTCAACAGAGAGAAGCAAGAGATACCTACAGTACAGGTGGGAAATCTTTCTCAGTAAGTTTAACAAATATCAACATTAACCCTGTAGGTCTGCAAACAACTACCATTGCCTGGATTTCACAGATCCTAATGCATTTTTTTAATGTGACACAGAAGGTAGACTGCCTGCACCCTACGTGCAGCCCAGGGAGAGCTAAATGCAATGTCCTTTCAAGGGTCCATGTATCTGTCCCATAGAATTCGAGTTAAAGAGCCATGGAAGCCTTGGCCAAACCTCTACTGTAATGGGTTTAGAATAATTCAGATGTGAAGGTATAGTACTGACTTTTGGAGCACCGACTTCACTGTGCTACTAGTCAGCAACTGAAACAATAGGGCAGATCAGACCTTGTAACCTCACAGCATTATTAATTTTTTTTTCTTTACCATTACCTGTAATGCTGGATGGCACCCACTTTGGTAAAGAAGGTTGAAAAACCCAAATTAGAGGACGATAAGCATGAAAAATTGTTTACTTCCACATAAGACATCTGTAAGGTTTAACACCTTAAATAATGTGGCGATACCCGAGTAAGAGATTAATAACAACTACCGGCCTCACTGACAAAGACCTAAGAAAACTCATTCATTATTATTCAACCAAAACGCAGACTCAGGCCACACTTTTCTTCTGGTGAAGAAGAACCTGATTGCTACAGAGTAACTAATTTAAGGTGGGCTACGTGCTCCCGTGGGAACACATCCCACCGTTCCACGGAGCATTCCTGCTGCCCCGGGGGGACACTCCCGCCTGGGCGCACGGCCCCGGGTGCAGCAGCCAGCGCCTGCTACACTCGGGAAGAGGATCTTCCCCTGGATACCCGATTTCCGATGGGAACCGTTCCCACCTCTTACTCAGCAGCTAAGGCTGAGTAAGGCTGGCAGCCCCCGGTGTCTGTGGCGGTCAGCTCCTCCCCCCCTCCGCTCCTGCCCCGGGGGTGTGGGGGGGAACGTCGCATCGGGGGGGGTCTTGCACACAAACATTTGCCTCTAGCTAGATTTTATGGACGTCCACGCAGAACGAGGCCTTTTCCAAACAGATCCCAATGCGCCAGCTTCAGCCCCCCTCGGAGGGGCTCGCCCAGAGGCAAGCCTGTCCTAGGGCAATCCACACCCTGCAGCAAGGTGGGGGCCCCCTCGCAGCACCCCACCTTCACTGCAGAACGACCCTCACTACCCTGGTCTTGAAACGCACGTAAACGGTCTGGAAAGAAGCACGGCCCTAACACTGACGCAGAATCCTAAGTATGATCATATATGATACGAATGCAATCTGATCATATATCATAGCTAATATGACCATCCCTAACTTCACCATCATCCTAGAACTCAAGACCAAAAATCAGGAGGCACGCAATAAGTGTTTCACATCTCTCTTGAAATTACCAGGCACCGAGTATTTTCTTCTGATCTTCTAGAACCAGGTAACTGAGACTGCAGATACATTAAAAAGACTTTTTGTTACTTATTTTTCTTACTCATCATGGCTATGGAATTGCTACTTACTTCATAATACAAACAGATGATAAGCTATTTAAAATGCCACTGAGGATATTAACCGATTGCCTTGAAATTCTTCCTGTGACCTTGTTCACGGTGTCCTACAAAGCAGCAGCAGTTGACTTGTGTAATCTTTTTCCATTTTCAGCATTAAACTTCACCCACTACTAAAATGAACCCTTCCGCAGTGTCGATACCGAAATAAACTCAATTACTGAAGCTAAATTAGGATAAGTTCTTAACAGTTCAGGCCAGATTAGATCCCCTGGCTACAGCTCACTAGACTCTACGGTTGCTGCTTCTCCCCGGACAGTTTTCTT
The DNA here is from genome assembly GCA_035590275.1 of Ibycter americanus. Lineage (NCBI taxonomy): Eukaryota > Metazoa > Chordata > Aves > Falconiformes > Falconidae > Ibycter > Ibycter americanus. The sequence goes on along the minus strand of JAVJGI010000050.1, from coordinate 66,328,984 downwards.
AGGAGTTCAAGCCGTACTGCACAACCACTGCTTGGCAGCCTGGTCCCACAATAACCTCGTCGGAATTCAACCCTATTCATGCCTTTCTTCCCAAGGGGCTCCACTCTTTATCCTGCACAACTCGCTCCTCAGCCAGTACTCGCATGCAGGCGACCAGCCCTCACCAGCGCCTGTAAAAACCGCCTTCTGCGAAGTGTGCATCCACAGCATGCAAAAGTTGTGCAAAAATAGATGTAAAGATGCAAATGCAAACAACAGATATAGACAAAACACCACCGCTTACAAGCTTATGAAAACAAGCTTAATCCTTAACTGTTTCCTCAGAGATTACTAACGCAGCAGTCGAGCACTATTTTCAAGTAAACTAGCTTCCCAGCGCTCACACGTCCTTGAAAATTAAAGGCATAATAAGTAACCATTTAATAATTGCCTATGACTCAGAGCACTGAATAAGCGATGCATTTTAAACAACTGTCAGGACAACTTTTCAAGCCACGCTGCAGCACCCCACACCTTGACGAGCCTCCAGCGCATCACCAGCCCACTCGCCCCTCGTTGCGGGCTTTTGTTAAGTTGCCGACTCCGAGGGCCGGCTGCCAATAGCGCAGCAAACCCGCCCCGGCCCGCCGCCGCCAAGCCCCCCGGGGCTGTCGCGCTAAAGTGAACCCAGGGGCGTCCAACCCCCCCGGCTCCGCGGGGCGCCCGGGAGAGGCCGCCCGGGAGAGGCCGCCCAGG
>JAVJGI010000050.1:66258619-66298134 GCA_035590275.1 Ibycter americanus | reverse complement strand
GCTGGCCCCAGCCAACTCCCCCCAGTTTCTGTACGCAGCATGACATGCTATGGTATGGAATATCCCTTTGGCTAGTTAGGGTCAGCTGTCCTGGCTTTGTCCCCTCCCAGTTCTTCTGGCCCTCCAGCCCTCTCGCTGGCAGAGCCTGAGAAACAGAAAAGACCTTGATTTAGTATAAACATCACCCAGCAACAACCGAAAACATCAGCATGTTATCAGCATTGTTCTCACACCAAATCCAAAACACAGCCCTGCACCAGCTACTGAGGAGAAAAAATAACTATCCCAGCCAAAACCAGGACAAGAACAAACTTTTCTGTCAATGAAGTCCTTAGCAGTTTGTGGGTTATCTCTGCAGGTAACTGCAGTTTTTCCTTGTCGGAGATGTAATAATATTTTTTCTTCGTTTCAGAAGTAATTTCAGGTCACGCCATTGCTTGTAAGAAACTTCAGAGTGAAATTTACTTTCCTTTTTGAGCATCCCTTAGTCCTTGTCTGGAACTTACAGGGTTTGAGCTAGTCATCCCCTAGAAGACACACAGATCTATTAAAAAAACGAGCATTTCACTAGTGTGACTGAGACATCTTCCATTAATAGGATACATTATGAAATATTTTATAGTATCAGATCAGCTAGCAGTTTTGCAGATGCCATTTCTTCCTCCTGAGATCTTTTCTTTTACATAACTACTGGCAGACTTAAATCTAGGCCTCCTTTATGCTTTTTGAATATATATTTATATATCAAAGCTCTATAAATTTAGCTAAATCTTTTTCTGAGAAAATTATCCAGAAGATGATTGCAGTCTCAAATAACTAGATTGCTCCTTAAAAAACATCAGTTCAATAGAACTCAGGAAATGTAGAAACAACTGTTACAGATTACTGGGAAAGGAAAATGAGTCCTGAAAAAGAGGTCTACAAAAGCCTAGGTGGCACAGAAATGTTGGAAAGGGATTAATCTCTCTCAAACAAGAATGAGGAGTCATCAAATCAGCAGAAGCCAAGTTAAAAAAAAAAAAGAGGTTCATGATAAGCCATGGGAACTCCTTTTCAACTGAAACCAAGACAAGTTTACATGGATTCCAAAGACGACTGTCCAAGCATGTGGATAAAAGGAGCACTTTGAGCATCACCATACAGACAACTGACACCATCCTCAGGAAAGCCTGAGGTGACACATCTAGAGAAGACTACTAAGAGGAATCATCACACTTGACTGATTTTCTGGGCATCTCATAAATCTGGCATCTCTGACCCATTCTTCATGCATCCCAGAACAGGTAAATGCATTGTCATCTCAGAAAATCTTTAAAATTGGACTTTTAAGTTGCTCAGGAACCAAATACAAATGCACATCACATGCCCAAACCCTGATCAGCTTCTACACTGTTTCATTTCAAAGAACAAGTGTGGAATTTAAGTGCATCTATGCTTCCTTGGTTGCCAGTAGGCCTGAATTAAGGCAATCTCCTCTAGTTCTTTAATTTCCTTCCGCTCCTGGAAAGAAGCAAGCACAGCTGTCTGTAACCTGACTTCAGCTTACTCTAGAATGCACCCATTTAAAAAACCCAACCCAACCAACACCAAAACCCTTGATGAAAAGGATGTAGCAATAATCTTACATATCTAACTCCCAATTACAGCTAAGAAGTAACATGTAAACATAGCTTAAGGAGAGGAGGGTTGGGGGGTTTGTTCTACAGGTCTTTCTGCTGAAGAGCAGCTGAATACTAAGACAGAGACCAATGCTCTGGAAGCAAAACAGCTGCTTTGAGCAAAATAAGTCTCTTCTTTAAGAGAAAGAATGACTGTCCCCACACCTATGCCAAGGGAGAATTCTTTTCAGTGTATCACTTACTGTATCCAAGTTAGATAGGGCGGAAGTTGATGTTTAGAAGAAACCCCATACACAACCAATAGAAGCCATTAAAAATGGCTGTTAAGTTGGCATTTTTACGAACTACATTGACCTCTCCTAAAGGCATACACTCTAAGTAATGCCACAGTTAATTTGAAGGGGTTCAAATTCCAATATACCGTGACTGTAATAAATTTCTGAATATTTCCACAGGCATCAGCTGTTGGGGTATTTTTGTTCTTTTGTTTGGTTTGGGGTTTTTTGTTTGTGTGTCTTTTCTATAGTGAAAAGTCTTTTGAAGACTAAGGTTTATTTATGTTTTTGCGTGGGAAAGCTTACTTGTATTAACAAGCACCGGAATAAGAGGTTACAGACATCAGGTGATCATGATTTACACAGATAGGTTTCATACCCAGCTACCAAGTGAGAAGTATTATATGAAGACAGTTTAACAAACAGGTGTAAAGACTGAATAAATGCATGAAGTTCAAAGATTTTTCTTCTCTTTATTTAAACACAAATACATTTACAGCATGCAGGTAAGTTAAAACTATATGGCGTCTTCCCCAAACCAATTGTTTTAATGCATCTTAAGTGTACTGAAGTTAAATCATATTCCACAGGTAGACTTGTCCTCATGTCAAATTTAGTTACACACAGTAGTGAGTCAGCATTTAAGTTATGTAAATAATTTAGTTGTTCACCAGAAATAAATACTATTTTCACTGTGTTCCTATCCTAAACCATCTTTTAAAAAATATGATCTAGAGGAACATAAAAGAAAGAACCATTCAAGGACTGCAAGTTGAAACAGCAGTGTTGAACATTCCCCGTATAGACTGAGTATTTTAATTTACAAAAAACAGTAATTGTCCTGACCGGCTGACCTATGACAGCCAAACCAGAAAGCAAAAAAAATTGGTGTGGTTTTTTTTTTTCTTTTTTACATTTTAAGAGGCAGTTCTTGGTAAACTTCATAAAAGGTTTAAAATAAAAAAAAGTTTAAATATAAAAAGGTGATGTACACTGAGCTATAGGCTAGTTACCATTTATTTTATTCTTTTATAAACACAGCAATTTTCAGCACCAAAAACCCATGATAATTACCTACAGGAATGAAACCCCCATTCACAGGCATGAGAAAAAAATCCTGCTTCATTTGAATGCATTTTAATGAAAGTGGGGTTTTTTGTTTTTATGATTGCATATTAACAAATGAAGGTCTGAAAACCTGTAGTTAATGTTGAGAAAGATAACGGACAGTGCTGTTTCCATTATGAGAAAACTCATTCAGAAGTTCACTGTTGCTTAATTTTTCTTTCCTCAGTATGCCATCTTTAATCATGCTGTAAAACAACTGCAAGGTTGGAGTGTTTGGCAGCCTTAATGAACAGAACAGTCTTAAAAGCTGAAAACTCCAAAATAGTGAGATTTTTGCCTGATACACTCAACCTTTAAAAATCAAACTATTAAAAATTCAGACTACTGTAGATATAGAAAAAAGTGGTTCAAGGTCTAAAATCTGACTACACTCCATCATAATATAAATATTTTGTCTATTTATAAAAGTTGAAAGTGATCTGCTGTCTGAACAGTCATTGAGTCTCTACTGTTTCCACAATAACTGATGAATACCCAGCAAAAAAAATCAAGCCGGCACACAAAGTGGTACCAACTGCATATGGAAAGCTCACTGAATTCTTTCAGTAATACTAAGTTCCTTCTTTCTTGAAGACCTGGTAACTAATTTCTACCCAGAAGAAGGCTGTTCTAAAAATTATAGTGGCTAAACCCTATGAATAAGTTAGGCAAATTATACTATAAAATTTAAAACCCCAGATTCAGCTCAGCAGTAGTACTGAAACTCAAAACCAAAGAAACCCCATGTTTCATTTTGTTAGCCACTTTACAGGACTTTATTGCAAAGAGAAGAAAAATAGTCAACAACTACTACTTTGGACATTTCATATACCTACTTACAAATGGATTACAAATACAATTCAGGGTAGCACTTTATTTTTTATTTTTAAACACATCTCTGGGATTTCCAGATACACCAGTTTTAAAAAGTTGTATCCTTTATTACTGTATCCGAATTCACTGACCAGTTGCTGAAAAAAATTTTTAATTGCAAGTTAAAATTTTAGACAAAAATTCTAGTACTGTATGTGTAGTGGAATATCAAGTTAAATTTTAGATCGTGCTCATTTCACTATTATAAAATAGCGAAAGTGAACCATCACAGATACAGACAAATGGATAGACAGGCTCATCAGAATGAAGCAGAATGTTTTCACTCCACCAGACTGTACTGCGTGTAGAATCAGGAACAGGACAGATGGGATAATCCATTGCCAAAGTCTTTTTTGTAAACTTAGGTTTACTCTTATTACTGTACAATATTTAATTCTAAATTACCCGATAAACGGGCATTTAATCAGATAACAGTTAAACAGCCTTGTTCATATTGAACTCTTTAGTTCTGTGGTGTAGCAATTGCAGTGCCTTATGGCAGTTGTCATAAGCACACTTCAGTATTCTTACACTGTACAAATAAATTTAGTTTCAATGCTCTAATGTAGCATTCCAAAAGAAAACTGTAAGGTAGAGTGCCATTCTAATTCAGCGGGACACGTAGTGTGAAGTGATAAAAATGAAAGTATACTTAAACACTGTTGCACATTCCCTAAGACAGTAAGATGTACACAAATTAAGCTAGAAAATTTGAACTAAGATTTTCTCAACGTACATTCAGCTTGGCACAGCGCGGACTAAATTTAAGACATGAAAGACAAACTGTAATGAGCAGAGCTACACTTTAAGTAACATGTCATTTTTCAAGACACCAAAATTGCACTCTTGTGTTTTTTGGGAATCAGTTAGCAGAATTTGTAGAAGGGGGAAGAGCTGTACAGGCCAGGTATAATTTATACATTTTCAAAAAATAATCCTACAGTCCCCAAAGGGAGAGATTTCGTCATGGAATGACTCTCTCTACATGATATCCAATCCTCCTCACGCTGCATTTACTTTTCAGCAACTGTAAATGAGAAGAACAACGAGAAGTTAAGTGCTTGTACCTCATAAGCCAAAAAAGCCAAGTTATTAATGTTTACAGTAGACAGTATTCACCATTTACATAGCCTTTCAGAGTCCAATTCTTAGACTACTCAGGTAAGTGCTAATAAAACATCTACTCCAGAATAAGAAACTACACAAACACAAGACAACAGCTGGTAACTGTCTGTTACCAACAACTTTACAGCATGATAAGCTGACTGGGTATCCAATCTTGGTTGCCTTAACAGAGTAAACATTACAAACAAAGCCATTATAACCCAACTCCATTTCCCATGACTGTTGCTACTTTTCCAGACCAGTGAGAATTGCCTGGATACCACCCATAAGCTGCTGCAAAGTTTTGACTTTGCTATTTTGGGAAGATGAAATGGGAATGAAGAGATCATTTGGCATTAATCATCCTAAAAAGTTTGATTTGCAGAAGGAAATAACAATTTACCACCTCTGTATTTCTTTAACATTTCCAGAATAATTTGTTAAACGGTGGTCTCCAAATGTAAAACACTACATCATGTTCCTACTGTACCAAAAGTTCTTCTCTAACCTGAAGTTCAGATGCTAAGTATCTGTGTTAATCCTCAAAAAAAGTGTAACAGACATTATTACAGAGAAAAAAATGATACTGGCTACCTGAGTATTCACAGATTTATATTTAATAGTAAAATAGAGTTATAAAAAGTCCCTCATGGAAGTAAAGGAACAAAACATGTTCTTCCAAAAATAAGATAGGAAAGTTGAAATAAATTACAACCACTCTCCTGCCTTTAAGTGCTAAAGTCTGCTTGGTTCTACAACAATAGGTAACATGCTGACATTAGAAGAATTATACAAAAGCTTTACAAATGCTTAAGGGACTCTGTAAGCATATTATGTGGGAGTTTCTTGGTTTATTTGTTAAAAAGGTGTTCTAGCCAGCACTTAGCAATTTTCCACTCCTTCATGATTTATCTACATATAGTCCAAAAGTCAAAGTGCTAAGTCTCCTATTTGAACTCCCCAGAAACAACAGTGAAAGCTCTTCTCCAAAGCAAGGTGCAAGCTCAAAATTTAGTGATTTATTCCTGATTATACCAACTATTATAAATACTTCTATAGAAGTATGAGATTAGTCTCTCTTCAGTTAGAATTCTAGGCAGCATCATAGCATGTGCAAACTCATGCTAAAGTAGGCATCTAAAATAAATTGGGTCAATCATACCTTGAAATGTCTCTACATTGGACAGCTGAGCTAGACTGCCTTTGTAGTCAAAGTAGCTATGTGAAGATTAATTCCACCATACCAACATAATCAAGAATCCTTGAATTGCCAGCTCCTTAATCATTCAAGGCAAATGTTATTCAAGGTTCAAGTACCTTCACTTCAACCTCTTATCTACTAAGAGACACTACTGAGCAGAACCAGGTACCCTAACTAGTACTACAGCCTGATTTTCTCTAAATTGGAGAGAAAGCTTTGAAAAGTCAGTCAGCTAATAAAAAGAAACAAATGGAAACAAGATTAATGTAAGCTTCTCTGGAGCCCTTCAGAAAAAAAGGGCCCAGGATTCAAGCACCACACAATCATTTTACGAGTATTTTCAAACTGAGGATGCTGATAACCTTAGCTAAGGGAATGCCTAGAAGAAATTTATATCAACACTCAAAAGTCAAGACTACGACAGAGAATGCAGCAAAGCATTATTGTTAGGTGACCAACAGACTAACTACAACACAGACTTTAATTAAAGAGAGATGTGATTCTGTGAGCACTTAAGTACCATATATCTGTAATTAATTAGGAGATTAGAGACATGTTCAAGTAAGCGCACATATTAATTTCAATTACTGTAACTGTACTTAGGTAGGCTAACATTTTAATTTTACCAGATGAAGACATGAATTTTTCCATTAAATACTTTCAAATTACTGACACATGAAGCAAATGTAGTGTCAGTGTGCAAATGTAGTAAGAACAGCAAGTAAACAACATAGAAGAACAGGGTCATTTTTTGTTTCATTACCAAATGTTTTCTGAAGAACACCATATTTAAAAAGAATTTAAACTGTCCACTCCTTTCCCAAACAGTAGCTATTGGCTGTGATTGGGAACTACCTCCAATTTATTGTTTTCACATTTTGTTCTACTCCAGCACAGCAACTCCAGAAGTACCATTTCAGAGCAAACACTAGTTGTTACAACAAAAACAGCAGCAGCCTTAGTCAGATGTACATGTAGTACTGTTCCTCTAACTATAAAATTCTGTAAAAAAAAAAAAGTCAGATTTATTCCAGTGATTTTATGCCACAGAATGAACTGTAATAAAAATAATACAAAGCGGTTTAATCACACCTTTAAAAAAAATAAAAATCTTACAAGACAAACTTACACTTTGTCTTGCCGTCCTCCACCTCCACGTACTGTAACTGGCTGGCTGTTCTGAGTGAACACACCTCCACCACGAATTGCATTTGGATGAGTTGGAGAAGCTGCTGGATGCTGGCCAGGACGGATAGGCTTAGCTGCATGAAAAGAGGCATGCTTTACAAATATATACATGACAATTTAACCTTTGATTATTCAAATTTACTAATGCTTTATTTTACAGTATCCCAAATGTAATAATCAAGATTGAATGCACTTTGAATAAGAAAAGAAGTTTAGAGGATGGTATTCTGAGATCCTAACAGATTAGTGTCAACTATAAAAAGCCCTGAAAAATAGACAAGGTTTTGCTTTTATCATCCCTATTAGAATTAAAGCTAGCAAAGCTTTTGATAATACATGTGAAGATAATCATTATCTGCCCCCCCCTAATGTACTTCCCTGTAAGCGTCCTACTTCTTGGCTACAAGAACTCCAATAAGACACATAGCTAGACAAAGTTTCATGAGGGTTATGCTCCTGTAAGGAATCATTATACCCTGCTGTCTTTCCCACATCTACTTGATTGATAAGCCCCTAGTTACTCTGCTCTGCAAAGTGGATCTGCATACCAATTACTCCACAGGTAACACTGCTTTATCAACTTCTTACCACCACATAGAAATAAAACTTGCTCTGTTACTGAATTCAAAAAACAGTAGTTTTGACAGGTAATTCACAGGCTGCATGCACTTTGATAAACTACACTTTCAGTTTTGCACTAGCTTGTAACAGGACATGTGCCACAGTATGACTTTACAAAGTTCTGTAACACTGAACACTAGCATTTAAAGTTTCAGCAGGTAAGAGTGGATATAAAGTACCTACAGATAGCAACTGCATCAGAGAAACACGTCTCAATTTCTGCCTCATAGGAAGCTGATCTCCAGTAAGACTTGAGTAGTTCATCTAGACGTTTAAGTGCAAGAGGCTTTATACCTGTGGTAAGCTCACTAGAGAATTCTGTTTGTCGTCTTTGAGATCATGTGAGAGAAAAGGTAAGACAGGAAAGCACCTATCTTCAAGCCGCTACTTGAAGTGACCAAGAAAAAATTTGTAACTTTATTCTGCAACAGCTCTTTGCAGACCTACAGAATATGAGCAAAATTCAACTGCAATGCTTATTTTAGTTTCATTAACATTTAACAGAAGTGTATTGATTACTGAAATCCTGACACAATCTAAAGCCTGGAACACATTATTGTTGTAGAAGTAACTATGTAATAGGCACAGTTAAGTCCTCCACAGCTCATACGCCCTCTTGGCCCTCCGCACTTGACAGGATAATGGCAGGTGGAGGACCAAGGGAGTAACACCATCTTCCCACCACACAGCAAGAAGCACTACCAGCTACTGCAAATTTCTGCTTTTTCCATTCTTTTCCCCTAGGGAGGCCTATGGAGTTCTGTATGTTTTGGAACAAAGAACTGAAGAGGTAATTAGGGATCTTAGGATGTTAGTTGTGGGTTTCTGTCTGCCCCTCTTCCCCACAAGATCAAGAGACAGCAAAATGACTTTGTTGTTGTTACTTAAGGTGATGGCTTAAATCTCTCTCCTTGCTTTGGAATATCTACTTAGTCTTAGGAATTGGAATGATGTTACAGACTTAGACTCACATTCAGTGTACTGTTTTGTTCTAGGAAATGGAATACACATTCAGGCTAGAATTCTAGGATGGTAAGCCTTTTCCAGCATGTACAAAAATCCAGCTACCAGGAAAAGACCCTTTTAAAATAAGTAAGTAAAAAACACCCCAAACAACCCACGCACCGCCACCCACCCACAATTACAGTCTATAAACCAAAATATAACTCATGGTAGAAAATATATCAAGTTCACACGTGCAGTTCCAGCTAGGGTTGAAAGATGCACACATGCACAAAGATCAAAAACATCAGGAGACAGACAAAGCTTTAGGGGGCAAGGGATTCTTCACTAACCAATTTGTGCAGAATGTCCTCTTCTGGCCATATTCTTGGATCTTACTGCTTCCTTTATACGATCTACTTCCTGCTGATACCGTTTGCGATCACGAGAAGCATTTTCTTTGGCTTCCTTCAGCGCAGACTCCAAAGCTTTGACTCTTTCAGCTGTAGCTCTAAGTCGCTTCTCCAGTTTAGGAAGTTCACAGCGAAGATCTGCATTATCACGTACCAGCTACAAAACCAGAATCGATTATTTTCTTGGTAGCTCTCTTCATAGGGAGAGCTAACAAAACACCCTCCTGCCCCTACACAGGCAAAACAGTAGGGCTACTATATTATCTTTGCTTAAGCTTTTAGCAAATCTAATAGTTCATCAGTAAGACTGTAATTTGAGAGTCAGTTATGTGGAAGAACATGCTACTCAACATAAGCACTTGGTCTACATACTTCTTCAGTTAGACAGGCAAGCATCCTCTAAACTGACACTCTAACCCTAAACACTAACTTGGACCTTCTTCAGTTTAAATGCAGCTGTTTCATTACACACCCACACGTACTTAAAACAGTTACTAATTTACTTTACAGGAAAACTTTAGTCTATTGTTTTATATCGAGACGCACTCAAGATGTAGAAGTATTATAGAAGTGGTTTTATGACTAACATGCATTTAGTCACGTCTACAATAATGCACCTTAAGTAGTCTGTTTTTAATTAGAACTTGAAATAAAGCCTCATTGTACCTGCTTGTGAACCTTTGTAAGCTGTTCAAGATTATTCTCAAGGAAGGAAATCTTCTGCTTTTGTGCAGCACTGCCTCCTGTATCATCCGAGTCAATCTCGGCACTCTGCAGTAACAAAGGCATGGGGAGGGAATGGAAGGCTGAGTACAAATCTGAACTTGTGCGTTAAGATCAAGCCAGAAAAATTACACTGCATAAAGATCAGTTCCTCATTTAGTTCTAAACTGAAATTTATGTAGCATTCTCAGAAACACCAGGTTTTGCTACAGCACCACATTACCTTTTTCACTCTAGTAGCCAGATCTTGAACAAACAGCTTCCGAAGATTGTGAAGAGTCTGAAGTTCTTTTGCCTACAGTTAGGGACAATTAAAAAAAATAATTAACAAAAATAACTCTGAAAGGGGGGGGAAAAAAAAGCAAGTATTGACATTTGCTTTGGAATATACTCTTATCTTACCACAGTCTCTTCCAAACCCTTTAAGTCTTGCCTTGCTTGTTCCCGTCTGTCCTGCATAACCCTAAAAGAGAATAAATTAACCCTGAAACATTCCAGCAAAATTGGAAATTTTAATGTTTTAGGAGACTAAAGTGATAAACGCTGCATGGTACAAATGAAAAATGTCTTCCAGCTGAAGTCCTCAATTAAGAATGTAGCCAAGAGATGGCATCACACTCAGAAATCCACGTGGGGTGGGAGTGGGGGAGTTGCAGGAGGAAAAGAGGGAAGTACTTTTAATATTGAAAAAATACAAACAAGTATGTTCACATGCATAAATTGTAAGTTTCTAGAATAGGTAAAGAAAGACTATCAGAGTCAAGTCCAAGATGAATACTTCGGGTGATCTTACCCTACAAATGTTCTAGCTCTGACTAGCTGAGATGGTAAGTATCACATGGCAGATTAAGGATTTTTTCTTTATTTTGTTCTACCACCTCACCACTCTACACATTTGTCAAAGCTAGCATCATAAACAACTATCTCAGTTTACAGGAATATACCCTCACGATTATCACCCTACAGAGCTTCTGTCTTCCTATTTAATGTGAAAGTGTTTACTGCACTGCTAACGTTCTCTCTCAGAATTATAAGGCAGTGCAATTACTAAGATGACAGGATACAGGAAAGAAATGTGGGCTTTTCTTTTTATGACTCAAAAGTTGGAACAGGAAGGCCAGGGACTGCATGAAAATGAAGTGTTCCTACTAAGCAGCCAAAAAGCTGCTTTTCCTCTTGAAATCTCTCTTTACTTGGCCAGTTCCACTACTAAATGATTAAACATTTGAGGTAATAAAATATTCTAAAGAATATCTCAGCTTCCTATCCATTTTCCAGACCTCATTAGAAAAGTAGTTCCAGGTATCTTATATAACTCTAAGTTTATTAAAAAAAAAGTTAATAATCTGCATTGTTTCTGGCCTGCCATTCGCCATGCACATTTATGACATACTGTGGAAAATAACCGGATTCAAAAAGGCTGGGGGAAGACACAGAATACCAAACTAATTTTGAATGCTTCTTTGCAAGCCTTTTGAAGAGGAAAGTTTCTAATATAGCACATGCCTTTAAGGGATCAATGCTTTATATAGTTTAGCTTGTAAACTGAAATAAGGAGCAATAATGTGGTATGTATATCAAATCTTACAAGACAAGAAAATCTGTTGTAACTAATGTAACTTTCATAATCATTGTGACATATAAATAAATTAGAATAAGATGGATTAGTAAAACCAGAGTACTGTTAAAATCTTTGCCAGTTAAAGCAACATTGTATTTCACAGTAAAGCTAAAAGAAAAAAAAAGCGTTGCTTACTGGCCATCAGTATTGACCAGTCAGGTCCCTCCAATTATTTCAAATTCTATGACAAAACCTTGAAAGCCCCTGCGTGTTTTTAAACACGGCCAAAAAGCATGCACTTTTGAAGTTTTAGGTATAAAGTATTGTTTTAACTTCTGTAAAGATAAGTTCATATATACCAGAAAGGGGTCGCTACTGATATTCTAGAAACATTTCCAGGAGATTATGGTCAGATTTCTAGAAGTTGAGAACTGTTTTTCAGCCGGACACTTGGATACGCACCTGCCAGCAGAATTCAGTTCTCATTTTTGCATTAACTTTCCAGTCTCTTAATTCACTAGTACGCTGTATTTAGCTACTCAATGAAGTATGCAGCTCTTTAATCTCAAGAATAAGCCAGATAAAACCATGCAACTAGTTAAATCACACAAGAATCAAAAAAACTAGGGTAAGGGAACTGTTACAAGCCTCTTCCAGTCTTAGAGCATGCAATACCCAGCTGCAAATTGAAAAGTTAATCACTCTAACCCATAACATTAACAAAGGAAAAGTTGTGGCCTTCACATCTTTCATCATTTTACTTCCAATTTTAAATATTAAGGCAGTGCAAAGGTTTTAAAAAATCATTAAGTTCAAGAAGGCTCCGGAGCCTCTCTCTAACAGACATATACAGTGAGAGCCACTTCATCATATTAGGTCATTAGTTTTTAAAATGCAAGTGTTCCCACACACATTTGTTTAATGCACCATTATCACTTACGTAAGTTCATGCAGTTTTCTACTTTTTTCCTGATCAGTCGCTTTCAACTTCTCATGTTCAACTCTAAGTCGTTCCTGCTCAAGCATCATCTTCTGGTTTTGGCTGAACACAGAAAGCAAATATTATATGAACTGAACCTGTCAAACACAACATTCAGTAAAGTAACACAAGTTAGAAAGACACTGCTGGAGGAAACCCTTGCCACTTCCTTCCCACCACACTGTGTTTCTGTACTCACATGGTCCAGAGACATTTGACATTACTAAAATAATGACAAGTACGTACTCTTGAAGTTCAGTGATAAGTTTCTCCTTCGCATCAACTTCATCTCTTAGGCTACTGATTTGTTTCTGATGCGTCTCACGATGGCTCTGAATTTGCTGTTCCACAGCTTGCTATTAGAAAGAACAGTATCTATTACACACTTCAAGCAGTTACCATACTTTACTTTGTTGTTGTTGTTTGTTGTTTTTTGGGGTTTTTTTAAACAATGAAATTAACTTACCTTGACTTCATTTGCAGTTTGAACCTTATTTAAGTGCTCTTTTTCCATCTCATGGACTTTTTCTAGTAGGTATAGAGGAGAGAAAACACATTTCAACCAGGTAAACAGGTGATCGCAGGAAAGATGGAGTTAATTCCACCTTCCCTTCCTGACACCTAAAAATTTGGAAGGAGTTCCCTCCCACCACAAAAATCAATTAAGTCAGTACCATCTTTAATTTAATGCTATCCGTATGAGTTGTTTCAAACAGCAAACGTTCTCCCATTGATTAATTCTACATGTTCAGTAGCAAAAAGCCATTCTATAGCTCTGCCCTTCAATCTAAATAGAACAATTCCCTGTTTAGCACTATATACTTAAAATGGTGGTGGCTGGGGTGTAGGGAAGCAGCTCCTACCCTGTGCTCGAAGTTGAACTAATTCTTCGTTAAGGGAATCCACAGACTCTTCCAGTTGTCTCTTTTTCTGTTCCACGTTCTGAAGATATTCAGTCAATGACTTGATCTTGGCTTCATGCTTGTTGAATGGAAAGATGCATTTACTTTAGAACTAGGTATCACAGAATTACACTGCATAAACAGTTTATACTTATTTTTAAAGCAAGTAACCTGATCTCAAAACAAAAATGTTGCCAACTAAACTCTAAGAAGAATATGACTACTCAGGTAGACCTGTAACGTAGCCTGTAAAACAACATTTTTAATCTGGATTGGAACGAAATACATTTTTGGCTGAGAGATGAGATGTTTTGCATGTTAAATACTATCAGAGGCAAGAGAGGCCTACTGTATTTAGAAGGCTGCACTGAACTACGCATCTCAAAAAAACAAGTGACCATCTGTATGTAAAACAAAATATAGAAAAATTAAATTGCATATGTAGATCACAATTTTCAGAAGTGTTAGAAGTCATATTACTGACCTTTTCTAACAATCGCATTAAAATGGCCTTTCTTGCATTAGAAGTAAATTTAATGTGCTATGCAAGCCTACCGTAATTTTATTGTGCTATTGCTACCTTTCCCAACTTCCATCTTGCTGCATTAGTAGGCAGAGTGCTCACTAGCCACTGCTTCTGTAAGACTTGTACTTGTAAATGTTCCTGTGATGGAGAACATATGGACCCCACTATTTAATACAAGTGCTAAAAAAACATTATCAGGCTACAGACATATTGCAGAAATTCTAACATCCTGTCACAAAATTACACAGAGGCATCAAAACTGAAGAGAGCATTGAGTATACAGCTGAGTCTTGTGGCTGTTCGCTCACAATGTACTGTTAGGTGTCAAAACAAATTGCAACTTTTCTTCCCCCACAGCAGGTTAATGAATTCAAAAGAACATTTAGGAATACACTGGAAAGAAACATTTACCTGTGAGATACGGAGCTGGCATGCAGCCAACTCCTTTTCATTTTCTTCCATTTTCTTATTGCTTTCAGCTTGTGTGCCTTCTAACTGTTTGCAACGTTTCACCATTGTTTTTACTTCTGATTTCATTTTACTAATGTACAGTCTCGCTACCGTGAATTCTTCATCTATCATGCCAGTTCCCTCAGGCTGCTGAAAAGTGTGGAATGAACATTTAGAAAGCTCAGATAATGAAACAGAATTAAAGGTGAGCTGCAGCAACTTTTTGTAAGTTTTCCTATTGGTTATTTGGAAGTTTGCACAAAGGTAATGAGTCCCTTAAAGAGGGAAATACAGTTCAGTATAGATTTCTAATACTGCTCACATTCTTGTCCTACAGTGATCTTCCAGATTTATCTTTTCAGTTCCTCATTCCATTTTTAATACAAGTATCTTCCTGATTGGCACTATAGGTCAGCATTAAATTTTGAAGACTATGCTGTTGATTACGACCACTTCATATAGCAGTTTTAACAGTATGAATGAAAACACTGCCTCAGAGGAAAAAAAAAAAAAAATCATACCGGCTTTTCCTTGTCTTTGAGTAATCAAATTCTATTTGGGACCTGATTAAGTCACAGTGTAACAACTTGGGCATAAGCTTATCCATTGCTTAATACACATAAGGCTTCCTCTAGTGGTTATTATTACCATACTAAGAAAACTGACTCCACCTATCCAGAATGTATGTATGCAATACATGGCATTAAAAATTGCACTGACTAATCCTTACCTTAACATCGTTATTTCCTACTGCAATTCCTATCTCTGCAAGATCTTTTAGTAAGGAGGCCATCATTTCTGTTGCTCGTTTCTTCTGATGGTTGGTCATTTCTTTAAGTTTCTGAAGCTCTGCATCTATACTGGCTAGAGTGACCTATAGTAAAAGAAGTTACATTTTAAAAAAAACCACCACACTCTTGTTTTTAGAACTAGTTTCATACTATTTATTTACATATAGCAACATGTGGTTGCCTATTGAAACATCCCATTTTTATGTCTAAAACCAGATCAGTTTATGGTATATTCACATAGGTTGACAGTAAAAATTTAGAAGTCCTAGAGTGACAGCACTTCTTCTGAAAGATATGTAAAATACCGGGGACAGAGGCCTTCAGCTCACAAAATATAATCTTATAACTCTGCCACAAAATTCAGGTCAACATTGTTAAATGGCATTCAGAGTTATATACAGTTAAATATTGCAGAGAACTGCATTTATAGGAAAGACGTACATGGACAGCAAGTCCAACATCTGTCACCATGTTTTGGTAAAGGAAAGGAATTTCAGCTTTGCCTGCAGAGATCTTTAACTCTTTCCTACTTGCAAATAAAAAAAATGGCACCCAGTTCCAAGAGTTCATAAGCACTACACTTACTCTAGAGCAGTTTTTCAGCTAGTTTGAGCTGCTGTGGTTGTAATGGCTGCAGCTTAGCAGCTTGCATACTCAAAAGTTGTCTGCTTTTTGTTCTCCAGTTTTAAAAATATGCCTGAAGTTTTACAGCAGAAAAGTTTCAGCCAGTGATGCCACAGGATGGTTACTGCACGGGTTAGCTGTGACAGACTGAGAACACTGAAACATCTCACATTTTACTACATCTCAGAACAGTTGTTGCCTTCTTGCAGATCAAGTTATTCATGACACTCAATGCATGTTAGTCAAGTGATTCTAGATATTGTATCTATAAAATAAAAACCGATACAAACAAAAAAAAACCAGAAAAAAACCCAAACCATACACTTTCAGAATCACACACATATAGCTAGCCTGTTCCACAAAATTTTAGATGTTGCTCATGATAGGAAGACCAGAGATCAGCTGACTTCCAGCTGACCTTCAAGTGATGTAAGTTATCAATAAAGATTACTCAGCTTAGAATACTTCGAAGTTTAAAGAGAAGTTTCATGATCTTGTGAACATCAGCTTTAATGCCAGTGTTCTATCTAGTCAAATCTTACTAACTGAAAATTGAAAACCACGTTCACTAGAAGACCCAGACCCACTAAATTTTCATCTTCAAGAACAGAGAAGAATGCGACTTATGCCATCACATATTCTGCGTGCAATGCCAGCAAGCATGGTGATCCTTTCCAGTACTTAGAATTTCAGGATAGTGAGTAGACTATTAACTGTTTAAAACTGATTGAAGTCTGCCAAATAATTGGCTACCAAAATGGTCAGTCAAGTCAGAAACTGTTAAGGGGGTGTATGGTATTCAATTCTTTGGGACTGATGTTGCATCTGTATTTTAACCAAGGTAATCTTTTGGAGTATGTCCTCAGTGTTCAGGACTATTCCTTTCAGAAAGTAAAATAAACTACCTATTTTTGAAGGCATCAAGATAAGTTACTTTATGTGCCATAAATATAGCACGCAAATACACTTTCTTGTCAAGAAAAGCTGTAGCATGCTCACTGCAATTTCAAGACTAGAAGGAGCTGACTAAGTGAGGATTACCCCAACTGCACCAGAACAACAAACAAAACTTGGTCAGATCACCAACAAGTAATGAAAGTGTTAACTTCTGACATCTAAGATTTTTCTGAATACTCTGCAGGTAGTAAAATGCCACAGGTACTAAAGAGGAGAGCTATCAAGGTCAGTATTCACTGTGCATTTTTCTGAAACTTACTGGTTTTAGAAAATTATCCTTTGCTAAAACTGAAGAAATTTCAGACTTAAGACTCCCATTTTCCCTTGTGAAAAACCTTTAAATGACTTCAAGCAAGAAACAGAGGTAAGGCAATAAAAGTTATATGGAAGACTGTCAGTAATTTCTTATCCCAATTTCATACCGATTTTTGATTGAGTTCATCACTAAGCAGTTCATATTCCTTTGCCTTATCTTCTACTTCTTGAGACTTCTGATCATAATTGACAGCTAACTCTTCAAGAGCTTGTAACACCTCTTTCACTTCCTCCTTAGAGGCATCATTTTCAGCCTGAAGGCGATTCAACTCTGCCTGCAGGTTGTCTTGGTCCCGCCTGGTCGATGCTAGAAGCTGCAACATTGGTAAGAGATTTATTCAAAATTACAACAACATATAATCAAGAAAATTCCATGTATAAGTTGAATCTTATTAATGCTTCTAGCTACTACACTAGCTTACATCTACTTTTTTAGTGTCTAGCATCGTGCAGCAAGGATGGCAAGTACAGGTACAGTGAGAGCATAATGCACAATTAAATTTATCATCTGTGTGTATAGTTCTTTAGCTTTTAAAGTATTTTCAAAGTGGAAGTGATTACAAATCAAGACACATAAGGACAGCAACTGGAAATACACATGGAATATTGCAAGTTCTCAAAAAAGCCACTGAACACTACTCATGAGTCTGAAATTGTCAACAGGCTAGGAACTAGACTTCCAGCATCTTAACCCTGTTGGCTGCTTAAGAATAACCAAAGTGCACAGTTGCTAAAGAGGCAGATTTATTTAAGTAAAATTAAACAGTAGCTCCAACTTCCTGAGTCCTCGACCCATTTCCTTCTTCCCATGTACACAAAGATTAATATTTTTTTTAATTGTTGTGCTATACAGAATCATTTTTTCTACTATCTTGGCTAAATTAAATTAACAATGACATTATTAGTAGGTATCTTCCCCATTTAATTGAATTACATCAGTGGCAACATGTGCATACAAATCATTTGAATATTATAGCAAGCATTGTCCGAAGTAACACACAGATATTGCCTTTTCCATTACAGGCCTTTACATTTCCCTCCTCTCCCTTCTCTCTCTGTATAGCAACTGACCAGAAGTAAACCTCAAAAGAGATTCCCTACAGTAAATCGAGGTATCTTTAGTTTTGACAAACTGCTCACTTTGCATGTGGAAAACAACTGCTGATATCTTTGCATAAAATATTTTGACTCCTTCAGTCTTCATGGATACTTAAGGTTCAAGTAAACGATGCTTTAGGTTTAGCCATTAGTACAGTGTAAATGGGAGGAATGAATAGGCAGAGCATTTAGATAAGGAATTAAAGAGAATTATTGTACAGTAGTAAGCCATCATTCTACTCCCTGGTCATAAACTGTAACCTATTCAGAACATCTCCAATTTGGAAAGACAAACAAAAATACAATAAAGATGCAAGAGCAAAACTCACCTCTTCCTGATCCAACATTTGTGTTTTCAGTTTTTCTACTAGTTGGCTCTGCTGATTAATTTCTTCATCCTGCAGTTGAAGTAAGACTGTGTTCAATAAACTGACAAATACCTCTAAGAAAAAATAATCTAAGAGACAGTAGATATTAGGCATCTAACTTTTCCATATTCTTAGACAATTACGCAACTGAAAGCAATAAAGTTAAATAATCATTTTGATTTCACTGGCTGATCTGTTAGGCTCTTAACCTGGCACATATATGTAAAACACCATGCTTCGAAGACAAAACTCTTCTATCTGTGCTTTTGCAAGTCTTCTCCAAGTTGTTCTAACTTTCAAAGAACAACTAGAGATTTAATGAAAAGATTTTTTGTCCCCTCTCCAAACTTAGTACGACTGCTTAAACTCAAAATTATGTTAAAATAAAATACGCATAACATGGAAGGAAATCACTGCTGTCTTCAAATTACTCATTTTCCTGCTTTATTTTACTTTTTCCTGGTACAGCATTATTCCAAACAATCTGTTAGGAATGTTCTACTCCCAAAAAGCAGAAACACCATTCAAGATTCTCATTAACTTTTCCTTCCTAACTTTCATTTTTATCTTTTTTCCCTATGTACTGATACTTTAGCTTTCAGGACATTTTTTAGTAGTTTCAGCAGAGGAGGGAAAGCAACTATGAAAGGATACTCACTTAGCACCAGATAAGGCAGTTTTGCTTTATCTTAGTCAGAGTTTCAGAATTAGAGTAGGCACTCCTAGCAAACACTTAAGCAAGCTGTACTAACAAATGAAGACTGGCAAATTAAATATTACGTAATATAGTTCAACATCATTTCCAAGAGGTCTTACATTAAATAAGAATAGCATACCTTGTCATCCAGTTGTTTGTACAGTTTGGCAATTTCTTCCTCACATTTTCTTCTCTCAGCATCAGTGAAATTGCCAGTTACTCCAATTGTGGTAGCTGGTTTATCATTAACAACAGTAATATCCTTGTCCACTGCAAAAGCTTCTAAGTTGGCCTTCTCCTTGTCAAACTGTTCATCAACTGGTACAGTCTCCCCTTAAAGAAAAGGATATACTTACTTTTAGTACAGTGAGCCATGAAGTATTTTCCACAAAGTTAGCCCTGAGAAGTATCACATACTCCTCACTAACAGTACTGCTCCACGGTTAATAAGCAATTGAGTTCACATGATTATGTGGCAAAAAAATGACCACTAGATCATTGAAGCTATCTCCTGCTTACTGCAGAACATTACATTTCACCCAGTTACTCTGCTATGAACTCCATATCTCACATCAAACTATATCTTCTAGAAAGGCGCCTAACTTGCCCTGAAGGCAGGAAATCCTTTCTTTTCCCTTGGCAGTCTGTTTTGCTAGGTAGCCACATTCACTTTTAAATTGCTTTGCTTTAAAATATTTTTTCAGTTACACTTTTATCCTTTTATGTTCATTAACCCTTTTCTGATGAGAACACTTTACTAATTTCACATATCAAAAATACCACACACTAATCAAGCCACTTCTCTGGTAAACTAAACTAAATTCCTTCACATCTTATTACAAAACATTTTATGCAGTCCCTGGAAGGTATGGGCTCTTTTCAACACTCCAATATCTTGTGTCAATATTCTGGAAGAACTATACTTAACATTTCAGGTATGGCCTCATATCATCCCTATGAAAGATTACCCAACACCCCCCAACCCTACTTAACTTACTTAAGTGAGTCTATTTTTCTCAGATCTACATCAGGATGTGGTGCATATATGTCTACAGTATTTCAAAATCATCTATAGCTGCCAAACTCCAGAATACGTCTGTAAGTATGTCCTACATTCCTTCTTTCCCAAATTTATTTTCCATATTTATCTTGCATTTTGTCAGACACTTCAATTGATAAGAAGTTAATTATTCAGGAATAAAGAATGGGCACACATTCTGTTCTGTCAGCAATTTTGGGTTTTGGGTGGTTTTTTCGCCTATTAACATGTTTGAGTTTTAAATGAGGACAAGATCTTGTGATACTGATTCGAATTAGAGAACCAAACCAGAGGAAATATTTTACTGTTTCTGCATTTACAACTAATACCACTTTTTCTCCCCCAAAATAGAATGTATGTAACTCTAGCCCTGCTAGTAAACCAAGTGTTGAAGAACCTAACACCAATACACTTTCAGACATTCTTGCCATTATTGTGATTATTAGAAGCTATTCCAGCTGCAATATAGCGAAAAACAAGAAGTTCCAATGTTGACATAATATCCTAGCTTTAATATTCTTATTACTGTCTTACACAGTGCTCTTAGTTATTTTTGGTATCCTGAAGACTAATTCAGTGTCTGCTGTCTTGCCTAAAGTTTGCAGAACAAAAAAATAATTGCTTCTCACCATTCCGCCATCTGTTGAGTTCATTTTCTAGCCACTGTATGGTGTTACGCAGAGTCTTGTTTTTCTCTTTTTCCTTCTCATACTTTTTCTTCCACTGTTCCGCAGTGAGCTCCACGTTGACACAGACTGTATTCTTAATGGTCTTTGCTCTGCACAGAAAGAGCAAAGAGCTCTGAAACTTAATTTTTAAATAAAGGAATTAAAGGCTATTAAATAAGATTTCTACATCTCACTAGTGAAAGTGTAAACATTCCCACCTCTTCCAAAAGCTTATTTCTACTCCCTGACAACTTACTATTCTTTCAACTGGATTAATACAACTGTTAATGGACAGAGCAATAAAATAAACTCTGGAAAGACTAAGAAACTCCCAAGCTGGTTGAGTTGGAAAAATTCAGCTGCATACTTTCACCTGAAAGAATTTGAGTCAGGACAGTAGTGCACAGCTTTGAATGAAGGACAGTATTCACCATACCTAGCAAACATTTCTCCAATGGAGAGCATAATATTTTTAGGGTGTACACCATCCAGCTTATTTAAGAAACAGCTCGTTTCAACCTAAAAATCCAGTTACTAGATCTCCATTAACCAAAAACATGTTACAAGCTGTAAAGTTCAGATGTGATTGTCTACGCTGGGTGAGGTTCACCCAACTCAAAGACATTAGCTTTGGAGATGAAACTACAGGAATGAATAATATATACTAAAGAAGTTAACGTATAGGTTTTACTTTAGTACCATACCTCACTTACCTCAGTATTTTTTTCTGTATAGTCTTCTGCTACCAAATATCCCACCCCGATGATCAGAACAGGAAAAAAATGTAATGGTAATTAGAAAGATCCACCCCTCCCACCCCATTACGGGTCCTATAAGCACCTTTCTACAAAATCTTATTGGAGCTGATTACTACCAAAAGGCACATGCTTTTCTACTAAGTTACGTGATATTTATCTAGCCTTCAGTTACTACAGCTGAGGGTTTCAGCATAAATTTAACATCCCTAGAAGGCTGAATTAATAGACCAGACATATTATGGTAGCTGAGATAGAAGTGTACTCTTAACTCCTGAAGAAGTCACGAGCACGAGGCAGTGAAACTACAGAGCTACAGCTGGAAGACACTTCCCAATAGCTCATTCAAGAAATACTAAGAGGAAAGGAAAAGACATCCTAGACTCTAAAAGGAGACCAATTGCAGAATGCAGTCATTACTCCACATCCACTAATTACCCATATTCTGCAAGATTTTTAAGAAGTTCTGAAGTCATCTAGTCTACTTTCCATAATAAAAAACTTCTCTGAAAAGACCAGTAGAAAACTATCTTGTTAAACTACAGTGGAAGAGGTATGCTAACATAGAAGGCCAGATGAACTAAGTAAAATGCTGACAGCTTTTGTAACGTGCTCCAGTAAATGAAGTGATTAAATCTAGCTGTCAGGAACTAGAGTAGTACAATGAAGCATTAATAGTAGATTGGTAAAGAAGAGATACATAACAAAATATCAGATTTGAAATGTGTACTTATAAATTCCATTACAAATGACACAGGAATTTAGACGTATGAACTCAAATGTTACTGTAATGCTAGGTACAGGAAACAGACCAGAAGATGTAATTCAACACGCTATCAAAGAAAGGGTGACAGAGGGCAGGCTCTCCAGGCAAATGAAGGATTCAGCTTAACAGGGGAGAACTCTTTCCTCCCTCCTTCCACTTTAGGGAAGAAATTAAAAAAAAAAAAGAAAAAAGTAGTATTAATTACCCTCCAAGACTATACATTAAACCACATTTCAAACCAAACGATACACTGTCCTCCTGGAAATACAGAGTCTTTAGGATCATGCCCAGTTTATGGATTTTTACATAATGAGGTAAGATAGATCACAACACTGAGCCATGCATGCACTGAAAAATTACAGAAAAGAAGGTAAATATTCTAACTAATTTGGTTCACGAATCTTAACAGAGTACTTATTTCTCAATCTGCATTTATTTCTGAGCATAGTAAGAGCAAAATACTAAGTCATTTACTTACCTTTGGCCAAACAGAAGAGTAGATTTTGTTTCAGATTCGTTGTATGAAGATGGAGAACAGCAAATAACAATAGTGGTTCTGCAGTTACCCCCTAGTGAATCTTGAAGGATTCTGGTCATTTTGCTATCACGATATGGAACGTAAGTCTACCAAGAAAACAGTTAAGCGAATCAGTCATAGTTTTTCAGACACATTAATTTGTTGAAATAAGAGTTATGCTTTTGCTAGGTATAACTTCATTAGAAAGACATTAAATTCTACTTGTAATTCATAAATCGTAAGACTGAACACACATGGGATAGCATAAAATTGTGCTTCTATGTTTGGTAACTGTTAGAGCACAAGAAAATTTTCAGTATGATGCCTAGGTCCCCCAACATTGAATGTAACTTTATTAATTATCAGTGTCGACACAGTACAAGAGTAACGGCCACTTGCAATGCATTGATGCAACTGGATTAGTTTCAAAGACTCCATCATGTTGCTGAGATCAATACAGAATTTCTGCATAGTATCATGTTCAGAGATGCAAGCTTTTAACCTTGAAGTATAAAAACACAAAAAGAGAATACTTACACTGCTTTCAGCCAAAGCCGAGATGACATTTCCAAGAGCAGACAAAGACTTGTTGATGTTCTTGGCCTCATCCAGCACAGCACCTTCTGCTCCAGTTTTACTAACCTATACAGTATTTCAGTAAATTACTAAACGCATCTTCAAAAATCACCTTCCACATTTAATACAAAACTTGAGTAATTTTTCTGCTTTTAACTCAGTCTCCCTGACTTTATGAGGTACTCATAAGCAAGTTGGATTAGAATAAGCAGACTCCTCCTCAGACTTTTTCCCTGATTCACCATCAATTTTTCATTCAAAACCCAGTGTTTGAAAATGATTCTGATTTTTTAAACCTCAAGTGAGTATTTTCCTTGTGAAGTACACCTTTTCATAGAAGATAAATGTATAGTTAAAACTTCTGTCAGATAAACAACTTCAAAAGGTGTTTGAAGTTTGCCAAAAAGTTTTAATTCCTTAAAAGGAAATAGTTTGTTCAGAGGTCATCCTTAAAAACAGTAATACAAAAACCAAAAACCAAAAACCAAACAAAAAACCAAGCAAAAAGGAAAAAAAGCAACCAAAAACCCCAAACCACACACCACCACTACCACCACCACCCCCCCTGGAAAACATAGCAGAGAGTCTTTATTAGCAAGAATTTGTGAGAACAGATTTCAGAGGCTGAATCCGACCTACATGAGTGCTCCAGGAACTTCAACAGATATCAGCAGAAACGTGAAAAAAATCTACCCTGACACCATTCTATTCACCTTAGCTCTTCTGCCTCAAGGGCAGAATTTGACTTACAGTTCTGTAACCCTCCCTTTACTATTCTTCTCACCAAGCTGTGATCATGGCTACAACTAAGCAATTCTATTTGCCTGTGTTTAAACCAACCCAAGACAAGGCATCAGAAAGCCTCAAGTAATTCAAAAAGACTGGGAAACGCATGAAAGCAAAGTTCAAAATAAAACAGTGAAAGGAACAAACTACAGAGAAAGGAGACTTGCAACCCAACCCTTTCCTTTAACTTTGTTCTCACTACAGTGCTTCCAGTTTCACTCTCATTAAAAACAAACAAAAAACCAAAAAAACCCCCATCATTACTAAGAAACATTTCAGAATAAACACAGAATCAGAGACAAGACCATAGGACAATGACATGAGGAAAGACAACAGCAAGCACAAAGGACTGAAAAAAGCTGGAGACAAAGATGGGTATAAACCCAGAAGCAAAGATGAAAAAAGCATCAAAAATCCAGCTCTTAAAAGGTTAGTTACAGTCCATAAAAAAGCAACACAAAATAAGCAAAATGGTATATATTTCCTTCACTGCTTTAAGCCACTGACACGAGAAAGCTAGCTGTCATTTTAAACAATGTTAATCAGAAATTCAAATTAAGAAGCTTGGTACCACTACATAAGAAAATTCAGATATTACATGTCCATAAAACTCTTTATTCCAGTATCTGGCTAGTCAACACACCTGTACACTTTTTTGCTCCCTACCTATTCTATATTTACAAACCCTCACAGTAGAAATGCAGGTCAGCTTGAAGAGGTAATATCTAATAGGCAAACCAGACTAGGATTCCGAAGCCACATTCAAAGTCAAATTTAAAACACTTCAGAGATCACAAGTGAACAACCAGTATTACATTAATGTAAAATATTGACTGTAAAGAATAACCAAAGTTTTCCAGAGCAGAAAAAGAAATTTAGAATTACCTTTTCACTACCTGCCAAGTCCACAAGGTAAAGTTTTCCACTTAGTTTCTGTTCTGTTTGAGTATTCTCTTGTTTTACATTAATAAGAAAAATACTATGACTTCTGGAGCTGTGTTCATTCATATCTATAATCCAAAACATAAATTGTCAAAAACGTTTGTACAATCAAACCAACTTAACAAAACAGTATCTTCACACAGTGACGTGACAGATCTAAAGCTAACGAAACTGTATAAACTCTCAATGACTATAAAACTACAGGCAGTAAAACGAATAGTATTGTCTAATTGAGTAACAAAGACCCAGTTTCGCTTGAGCATCTATTAATACCACGTAAGCTCACTGATAAGATTTGCTAGCCATGGATTTTTTTGCATGCTGCTGACATGATTGCTAGTCAACTATGGATTTCACCCATTTAATTTACTTTATTAGCACAGAAAGCACATTTACATTCTGATACCAGAACATAAGCTTTTTTTGTAGATTTACAACGTATCACATTTTATCCTTCTGTGAAAATGTGAACTAGATGGCCATAACCTTTCCGCTCTTGCTCACTGAAATACCTACTGCCCCCTCTGCTGTGAAATACGCAGAGTAAACAAGACTCACTGAATTTAAAGAATGATTTTAATTAACTAACAAAATTTAAGCTGACTCAATCTGAATGAGAACACCTGCCTATTTCTTCCTTTTAACCATAAATCCCTCACAGGGCTAAAAGGACCAGCTTATTAATGCCAGAGAAGCAGCTCAACATAGAATATCCTTCTACCCAAGCTTCCGCTGTTTCTCTGTTACTTGGTCTGGTCCCCACTTCAGAACCTAGGAGCAATGAAGTGAAAGTGCAGAACTGAGTCATTCCTTAAAAGGAACATCGTATTTTTATTTTCAATCCTTAACCAAAGGATCGAGAAGAAAACATTTTATTTTCTTAATGACGGTATACTCTTTCTTTTCCTGAATAAAGAACTAGACACAGGAAGATTGTGAAACTCACCCTCAAACCAGCTTTCTGAGATGTCTGACAGTCACTGCAGTCACTAAGATCTGAAGCATTCCTTTTTTTTTTTTTTTTTTTTTTTAAACCCTCTGTCGTTTCCTAATCCTGCTTCTTGTGGGAATTCAGAGACCTACAACATGGCTTCTTGCAACTCAGTTGCATGCCACAGGCCAAAAAGCTTGGGACATTGGAATGCTGCTTAAATCTGCAGCATGTCTGAATACATATATTCTGAACAGCTTTTCTTAGAATATGCAAGAGAATGGCCAAACTGTAGACAAGCCACAGTGCCTCACTTAAGAGATTCATAGGTTAATCGAAACAAATTCCACAAATTTGGGATTCCGCACTACTGCTAACGCAGAACTACACCTTTTTCCTCAATGATTCAGAGCTCCTCACTGATCACTCACTTCCTCCTTTCAATCCAAATCTAAGTAACATCTCACAAGAAACGAACTGAAATACTTGTTTCTGAAAGACATGCTGAAACAGCTTATGCTAGATCCTTTCAAAAACCCGAATTATTTAGCTCACTTTTTTTGCCTTCCCTACTTTTTGAGGCATACCACAAGCAAATTGATAAAGCACTAAAAGGAGACAAAAAGATTATACTTACTTGTAACTGCTACATGTCTGTTTGATTTTCCTTCATCTATAGTATCCATAACTTCTTCCGGACTACATACAAAACGCTCTGTGCAACCCTTTAAAAAAAAACCAAACAACAAAAGAAAGGCAAAACACCACACCAACAAGCCAGAAGTAAATAATGTACACTAGAGGAGCACAAGATGAAAATGTATCAGATTGATGCTCACCTTTACATAGGGAACTCTGTTTTTGTCCTCATGAACAGAAAGATTGGTCTTTGAAACTGGAAGAGAAAAAGATCTAAAGCTAAGGCATATGTGATTTTTTTTGCAAAATGAATGAGCTGTGTACAACATGTCCAAACCATAGATGTTATTTCTCAGCAACACTTTATAAGAAATTTAATATACATGAAACAATCTATATTGTATTACTAAAGCTGCAGTAGTGGTTAACTCCACGCTCTTCCATTTTCTTATCACATATAGGTTATTAGCACACTGCACACCTATCTTAGTATCATGGTAAGGTTTTTGGTTTTTTTAATACTGCTCTGCAGAACACATTATTTTCTGTGTTCAATATAAATAAAAGGCTTACCATCCAAAAGGTCCCTTATTTTATCCAAGTATATTTCAAAATATGATACCTAGAAGTGAGAAGAGGAATAAAGATACAGCATCAGAAAGCAAAAACGGTTGGCTTTTTGATCAGAAGGATCCAGCGTGATTATTATGACCTCTCACATAATACCACAACTAGCTCAAGTCCTTAAGGCTGTACTAAAATACACCTTTAAGAAGAAACTATTCTGATCAAAAGCTTCAAACACTATCAGCACTGTCAGAGGTTATCAGGATAGCTACCATCAATGTTTAATGGAACAAGATTAAAGTGTTAACGTAATTCTTTAAGAAGAGTCAGTTACTTCAGAAATAACTCATGTTTAGATTTTTCCAAGTTACAGGCATTTGAAACCGATACAGAACATCCATTTCACCATAGAATACTTCCAGTTTTAATATAGATTAAATATGTAACAATGAAGGAAAGTTTACCTTAATATGAAACTCAAGATTCTCATCCATAGAGTAAATATAATTAAAAATATCTTGCACTATTCTTGGAATAATACCCATTCCATCCGGGTCATGAAGCTTCCCCTTATTAGAAGAAGATAAAATAAAATGAGACATTCATACTGAATCCAACATCACAAACAGTATCCAAAGGCAAAACAAACAGTTAACAGACAAATTATTATTATTAATAATTAACAGACAAAAAAAATAAAGTGCAATGGTACAATGCACTTTATCTATGAAGGGAAGTCTTGATCACCCATTTAGCCCCAGCATTTGCCAGGAGTGAAAAGAACAGCCTCAAGAATCTCCCAAACTACTAAAAGTCAAAATGTACTAATAACATTATTCTTGTGTTTCTCATCCTACTACGGAGGGCTGAAAAAATACAGTAACTGCCATTTTCAGTCCTAAAAAACCCCATTCTGGGTATCAAAATGTTGCAATGGAAAGGGAAAGAAAATTAAAATTGCAAGATGAAAACAAGCAGACATCTTATTTCTAGAAAGATAAGGCTATTATGATGAAAAGAGATGACAGTGACATTAAGAGGAAAATTATTTTAAGATTTCTTACTTCCATAGTGTGTGTCTTCCCAGATGATGTTTGCCCATAAGCAAATATTGTACCATTGTATCCCTCAAGTACATCTAAAGGGAAAGAGTATTTTCATTAGGGTTCACTTCCTTCTTCTAAAGGAAAGTCAAATGAAATGGAATGCAAACAGGCAGTTCCTAAAATGTTCAGCAAGTTACATCATTCAATGTTTGGGAACTCCATGCTAGAGCTGGGGGGAGGGAAAGCATTGCTCCCTACCTCTTTTAATGCATTAAGTCATCATTGACTACGTTTTAGAAGTTTACTGTATTAAAATCACCTGTTTCTTCAAACAGAAAAATCAGGACTTCAGAGTCAGGAACAAAAAGGAAATTGATACAGCTGCCAAGCTGATCAGATAATCTTTGATAACTCGGAAGAAGAAACCATACACTAGAACTGTATAATACTTTCCGCCTTCAGGAAACTTAACTGTCCAATTGTGAAGAGAATGGGCTATGTCGTAAGTTTCAAGCATCTTTGGCCATAAGCTTGTATTTCAAATTCAGAATGAACCAACCCAAAGTTTTAGATTGAGGGGAGAGGGGCTGGTGGGTTGGTTTGTTTACAAGTCAGTCACTATAGAACCACACACTGCAAGCAAACTGTTTTCCAAAAACAAGCATGAGATACTCCAAATGGGGAAGTCTTTGCCACCCCATTATACCAGTAATCCATTTGTACCACCCCTAGAGCTCATTTGCCATCTGACATAGCACAACCTAGAAACGCCACACAGGGAAACAGAAACCAGATTTTTAGATGGAGGAAAGGGACAGCATTGCAATTCTTAGTTAACTCCAGTTTCTAACTAAATCTGATTACTATTTTACTCATTAAAGGGTTAAATACTTGCAGCAACATGCATTTTCCACAGCAATTCACTTTTCCAATGATCAAAACCTCCTACATTTACCCAATCTTCTCTGGTCACTCGTAGTTGAATTTTAAGGGGTTTCTGACAAGACTTTGTTAAAGTTGGGTCAATTAGAACTTATTACTGATCTCCTCAAGAAATTTATCAATTTTATTTTCAGCAAACTAGCTAATTGCTTACTACAACTTACTGTGGCATAACCTTCTTTGTCATAAGACTTGACTTTCTGAAGTTACTAGGCCAATTCTGACAATTCAAGTTTGGAGAAGCTGTACACCCTGACATGCACAGCAATAACTCATGTTTAAACTTTTAATTATGATGCTTAAAAAAAAAAAATCACATTAAAAAAATATCCTCCTTAAATTGAGTATTAAATAAACAAGCTTAGAACACATCTGTAGCATACACATGACTTCACAAGTTTCCTTTCCTCTTATATTCCTCCAAGCAAACTTATGTAGGATGTTTTCACCAATAAATTTGAGGGTGGGGAAAAAAAAAACCCAACCAAATAAACCTCCACGTGAAGAGCTTTTTTGATTAATTTCCGACAAATTTGTTTAAACCAATGTTTTACAGGGAACTACAAAAAACCCAAAGCATTATAGGTAAATGTTCTCAAATGTTGTAATCAACTGAAACAGCAGATTAAGCACTGACTTAAGTTATCAGCTCAATTACAAGACAATTTTATACAGATGTGATCCACATTGGCTCTCACTAAACATTCAGAAGATAAAAGGGAGCAACAGAAGTATCAGTTTTCAACAATGAAATCCACACAAATACAAGACATTTCCTTGTGGTTAAAATTGCTGTTCCACCTTACCTTTGACAATCTTTTTAGCACAATCATTGTATACTTGTTCCTGTGATGTGTTTGACTGGAATACACGGTCAAATATATATGGCTTGGACTGGGGGGGAAAAAAAAAAAAAGACACAGAAGAGCTATTAGAAAAACCAGATGCTGGAAGCAGAACTGGAAGGTGTTTGTTTTTATGGTTTAGAAGTAGCCTATACTGTCTCAGCCCAATCTTTTGTTTTATTTTAAGCACTTCAAGACTGTAGCAAGGAAATCGGCTTATATAGTGTTGCATAAATCTTCACATGCTTGCCTACAAGTAAGGCCTTGAATTAAGTGTATTTGGTTTCAAAGTACAATCTAAATAATTCTCCAAATCTACGCTGCCACATGACCTCAATTTACTTGATTTACAAGGTAAGCCAATGCCTAGTCTGTACATCTGAGAACCCCTTATTCTCTTCTACTCTTGTAGCAGGTTTACTCTGGTAAACCCAAATTGTTAAAAACAGCTTATACCATACCACACAGAGTATCTCTCTTGGTAATACTTGTTGAAAACCTCAAACCAAAAAGAAACATTCAGAACACCTACAGTCAGCACAAGAACTATTTCCCCATACATGACAGTCTTAAAATCACGCTCCATAAGCAGAAGAAAAAGACCAGTTTGGAGGAAGGGAACCTTTCACAGAAGAGTCATTTTGGAAGACACTGTAAGAGGAAGCTCTGACATAGCTTTTTGGAAGGACTGTTGGCTTTTGCTTTGTTTTAAATAAGAGATTTTCATAATGCAGTTCTAGCAGCTGACAATCCATTACAACATTAACTATTATGCTCATCTTACGAAGTTCAAATTTTTGTCGCATTTTCAGAGCTTGATTTAGTATGTAACCAAACAGCTAGGCAAAATTTACAAGGGACCTACAGCGGTAGTGAGTTTAGCGATGGTAAGCGCTCCATCTTGCCTAAATTTGATTCATTATCAGCCTCCCTCAAGGATATTCTGGAACTGCCTCCCTGGCAAAGAAACCAGTATAGCTTCCACCTTTCATCCACCCACTCCATTCCTTTTCCCAGCCTGACCTTCCATTTGTCTTTTAATAACATCTAGCATAACACCAAACAAAGCTTTTTAGATTCAACACTTATCTATCTGCTGAGAAGGCTTTAATGCAGGTGGATAAGCTCCGTCTTGGAAAAAATAATTACAGCATTCACTGTGTAAATAACACTCAAGAAACCACAAGGCAGAAACTATCCCTAAGGTGCTGAAGTTTGTCAGAAAGCTTGTTTCACAGCAGGGAAATGACAAGCTTTCTCTATTACTCATTTTAGCTTCAAATACACCTCAAATTCCTATGTTCTACAGGTAGAATTGAGGCCATTACATACACCAGAAGACAACTAACAAGTTCAAGTAACCCTGAGGTAAGAAAATGGACTGAGAACATGTTACATAAAAATGTAAGTCACTATAGAAAAGATAACACTAGCTATACATTTTCTTTCTCACTAGAAGCCGTGGTTTCAAAAGCCTCCAACTTCAAAAATATCAATCAGCTACACTACACACTGCAAGCCATCTACATAACAAAACATTTTCCAGGTAAGTTTCATGCTCAAGTGCAAATTTATATGCACTGAAATAACACGATTTTGAAGGATCATATTTAACATTACACAATGGAAAAACATAGCGAGAAAAGTGATAGTGTTCAACATCACTGCAAACAACCTGCACAGTATTAGCAATCTGTGTGTTTGTACTTGTAAGATTTACACTCTCCTCCAAATTATTGCTTAAAAAAAAATAGATTACAAGTATTCTAATTAAATTGATTTTAGAAGAATTATGGAAAGTTCCTGGATATGATCTTCTGACAGTATACGCAGCAACTGTTAACAACACTCACTATTTCTCACAGATCCTAACACATCTGATCTTTGCTGTTCCCAATAGAGCACGACAGCTATGCAAACAGAAAATGCATACATTTAAATGCAAACATTATTTTGCATAGTGTATGTGTTTGAATGTATATACATACATTGGTGTGTATTTACATATTACTACAGAATACTTCTGATGCCAAATAGCAGATTTTTTTATTTATTTCAAAGAAATCCAACTTATAAAAAATATAAATTAGGCCTAGTTTCCAGTACAGGAAGATACCTTGTTGAGAAAGAACCGTAGGCACAACCTGCACTAGTCTGCAATCATTCCACAATCTACAGGTATCTGCAGCAGGTTCTAAGAAAGCTTTCCTTCTCTAAGTTTTTAAACAGCGTTTAGAGTGGTTTGAGGGGTTTTTTTTATTTGTTTGTTTGGGTCGTTTTTTTTAAATTCTGCTAAGCAAAGGTTGACTGAATTGAACTATTCTTTATCTGTGTTAAAGGAAAATTACGTTTACTAATTTGAGTAATCCATAGACGTGGAATACTTTTAGACTATCTACTCTCCAATTGTCATTTAAATGTCTTCATAAGAGAACAGAGACAAATTACAGTATCTCATATAATTAGTCTCTTTTGCTTTACAAAATGTTAATATAAAGAATAGTACATATTAAAAATGCCATGGACTAGTAAGAATAGAAAACCAAGCTGCAGGGACTTCACTTGGACAGTAATGCCTGTAATTGATCTTGTTTATTAATACAGTGAAAGCTGCTAGGCACATGACAAATTCCAATTTCCCTCAAGTTAACAACTGCTACCAACATACCTACAAAATTTTGTAAGTCTGGCCAAAAGAATCCTCACAAGGTGTCCTGCTTATACAACTTGTCACTTCCCCATCCCCTGGCAGGTGGAAAGTGGAGTATTTGTTTACATGCCCTCAGCATTATACCTTCCTAGGTGAAGCCACAATACAACTTCAAAGCACTCAAAAATCCAATTACATATTTCCCTCCCAGGTCACAGTACATTTATCACACCTATGAAAATCTACATTAGAGGCAGGTCCCTGTTCCATCATCACTGAATCAGCATCTAACCAAGTAGGTTTACCCAAGCAGGTTCCAGGATAATTATGTTTTAAGGATACAAGTTACTCCCACTCAGCATGGTTTCACATCTTTGACATCTGCAATGCTATGTCTTACCACTTCTCTTTAAAGTCTACTTTCTGCTGTAAACCAAGCTAAAACAGTATTACACAGATTACCCTGCCCTAGAAAGCCTCCTCATTACCTTTAAGAGATTAATCAAGAAAGATTAAAGTGTCAGATATTTTTTTCTATACCAGATGCTTTTCTTCCCCAAGTAGTAAACATTCAGATATATTATGAAAACACAAAAGGTCCAAGCAACATTACCAAATGGTGTCCACAATAGCAGTAGCATCACTACTATGGTATGATGCTGCTTTGACATACTCCAGAAGTTTCAGGAAGTATTTTCAAATCCTAGTAAAAATTTAACACATACAAGCTATAAGCAACACAAAATATCAAGCAAACAAGCAGAGCTTCTGACTTCCTCACTCCAAACAAGGAGAATTCAACATTTGTTCTGCCAGTAATTAACCACAAGACAACTTCAGCTCCTGTAGTTGCTTGTACTGAAGAGATGCGGTCCCACAGCAAAAACTTTGCAAGCGTTCTCACAGCCCTCAGAAAAGTACATCTGCCAACATGATTTAGCAGTAGTTAAACTGAAGCTTAATAAAGGGTTTATGTTAAAGTACATAGTTTTGCAGTTAACCTCAAGACTAGTTACCCATTATCCTTTTATAAAAGGATGCTCAACCCATCCAAATTCCACGAGATTTGGAGCATGCATGAGTTTCTTTGGAAAAGTTAGGTTTTGTCAGTACCTTCAACGAGGACTACACAAAAATCTGCGATCACAACCAGACCAAAATCTTAACCTTAAGTATTTCTTGGACTTTTTACATATCTTCACAGAAATATTTTTTTAACCTTTTTATCATTGTAACTTCCCATAAACTACAGAATTAGTTATTCATAGGGTTCACAGAATTCAAGAACCATTTACGTTGGAAAAGACCTTTAAGATCATCGAGACAGACCATAAACCCAGGACTGCCAAGTCCACCACTAAACCATGTCCCTAAGCACCACATCAACACGTTTTTTAAACACCTCCAGGGACAGCAATTCCACCACCTCCCTGGGCAGCCTGTTCCAATGCTTGACCACCCTTTCAGTGAAGAAATTTTTCCTAATATCCAATCTAAACCTCCCCTGGTGCAACTTGAGGCCGGTTCCTCTTGCCCTATCACTTGTTACCTGGGAGAAGAGACCAACCCCCACCTGCCTACAACCTCCTTTCAGGTAGCTGTAGAGAGCAATAAGGTCCCCCCTGAGCCTCCTTTTCTCCAGAATAAACCACCCCAGTTCCCATAGCTGCTCCTCATAAGACTGGTGCTCTAGACCCTTCAACAGCTTTGCTGCCCTTCTCTGGACATGATCCAGCACCTCAATGTCTTTTGTGTAGTGAGGAGCTCCAAACTGAACACAGTATTTGAGGTGTGGCCTCACCAGTGCCCAGTACAGGGGGACAGTCACTTCCCCTGTCCTGCTGGCCACACTGTTTCTGATACAGAAAATTCAGGATTACCAGAGTTCAATCTAATTTTTATGCATTATTATCTGAAGCAAAGTCAGCAGAAAAAATTTACTTGAAAAATCAGTAGTGTTTTTTTCTACCACAACATACCCAGATGCTCTTTATTGTTTTTTGCTAGAATGAACAGTTAAAACAAAGTTATACCCACCCATGGTTAACTTATTCTCGGTGAGAGGCTGAAGTAATGGGCTTACCTTTCCTTTAAGTTCTGCATCTTTATTAAAGAACATTCTTCCCATCAGCACAAAATATGTTGAAAGAAAAATCCTACACCAAATAGTTTCTGGAAAGTATGATGTCAAATACCTGACTCAGTTCATCCTATTACTAAGCTAAGGTATTCTTGCTTTGACACACCTAACGGAGTCCAACACTGTGACTGAGTGAAGAGGCACTGTTCCAAATTAGCATTTGATTTTTAGGATACGGTAAAACGATTTTCTTCTTGTCCCAGCTTTACAAATACAAAACTACAACCAAATCAGAACCGTTAGCAGATCTTATTTCTTTCTGCCCTATCTTTCTTATTTCTGTGCAAATACTGCAACTGAGGCATCAACTTCTACAGCAGTTATTTACTGTTACAGGAGGACTAAAACAGGTCTTTTTAAAAAAATGTGACTAGAAACTTCATTTCCGACACCAAAACAGAGAGGAATTTTGGAACAAGAGTTTCAGCCAAGCTTTGCTTTAGTAAAAAGTTTTTTCTAAAGAGAAAAGCAAGCACTGCTGGCATAAAAACGGTCATTGAATTTCAGAACAAACTATGAGATAAGTGAGGTGTTTCTGAGCAAGTGATGCAGCAGCCAGGGAGTACGGATCTCCCTTTACACATTATTGTAAGCTATAATATTTGCTTTCTGTTAAATCATCATACCAGTATCACCTGAAAAAGACCTCGATTATCCACCAATTCATGGAATGAAGTAAAAAAAAAACATGTAGGGAGTAACACTGAAAGAATACTATTGTTTCAGCTACAGATCGCAATTTCTGATTTGTGTTTAAAGTTGCACTGTAGACATGAAGCATTTTTATTCGTGTGTTTCTAATTAAACAGTGCTTTCCTTCACATTAGCAAATAATTTTAAAAAAATGTTTAAAGAATGCACCTTGTTTCCTGCATTTACAGTCTGGCCCAGACTTTCTTCTAGCAACGCACATTACTTTTTGAATGATCAGCTGCCAAAAGCTGCAGTAATAGCAATTGATCTTGATTCTAACGGAACTTAAACCTAGCTTTGTTTTCATCTACTATTCAATACTAGTTTGAAAGGTAATAAAAAAGAAAGCCAAATGGCTCAAGCTCTTTCCAGGATCACATGGGTTACATCTTACATACAAAAAACCCCAGTACTCTAAACAAATACAAAAATACAGGTAGGTAGCCACAATTCTTTCTTAAAAGCCATAGAAATAAGGAATATACTATGATCATTACTAGAAACATTTGGACAACAGTGTGATACCACACATTTGTGTGAATGCCCATAACACTTCACGACTTCAGTCATTTGACAGTACTATTTTCAGTTTAGGCTTCAGTCTGAAATCCTTGAGTGTCACTGTATATAGTAATATTTCTTATCTTTTGGACAGTTTTAAGAGATGCATGCATAGACAGTATAGATACGTTATGCAGAACTATAAAGCTACTCAGTTGCAAGCAGTTTTACATTCTAAAAAATAAAGGACATAATCATGTTTCTTATAAGCTTGCTATTCCTCCCTGTTTCATCTTACTCAGAAGCCTGAAATCCATGAGCAAGCTGCTGTCAATTTTTGTACACAGGTACATTTATGATGTTTAACATAAAAGTCATATACTCATAACAAGTCACTCATCTGTTTAAAGAAAACCCTCATATTCAATTAACAGGAAGAGCCATTAGAAAAAAAAGTATTTAATAAAATATTAAAATGGAAAGTAGCCACCTTTAATAATTTAAAAGCTTTCGGCTAGTTAAAAAAGCTTTGTCCTGTGGAAGGACAGTAGTTTTTCAAAGTCTGCTCTTTAAAATAGTCCAACACCATATAACCCCTCAAATTGCTGTTACACACTAGCTGCAATTACAAATATTTTATCTAAAACAAATCAGAATGACTCACTTGTCCAGAAAGACAACCATGCCAGTAATTACATAGGAGCTGGGAAAAGAAGGGAGGATAGATAGCTCAGAGATGACAGGGAAGTCATCTCTCCTCAAGGAAGGAGGAGGGTTTCGCTACAGTCACTGATTTCCCTCCCCGCCCTTCTCCCCATAGGAGTCAAGTCTGCAGTCCAGTATAAGCTCTGCTTTCACCACCTCCTACTAGTTTTCACCTCTTATCTACCATTACCAGCAACTCCCATGTATTATTACAGAAGCCTTCACTGTTTCAGCATGAACCCAGGCACACACAAAGGTGCAAGCCATTCAGGCAGCTGAGAAAGCAGCTATAAAAAAAACCCAAAAAACAAAGTGCCTCAACTGCTGTTCAACAGACAGCCAGTATGAAATGTAGCAATAAGGACAGAAATCAAACAGCTGAAAGTAACCAAACGTACCCTTATTGAGGAATGTTTTTAGAAACTGTTTCACAAGAAGGACTGTTTCTGTTACTATCCTCCTTTGGACAATTCTACAACACCAACACACTACAGGTGGCTGGCTACAGCCTCAGGTTGGAAGGACCATAACTTTTTAAAAACTCAGTCAGCTTGTTAAAAAATTTTTTAAAAAAAATCAAGTTAAAGTAATTCTCTCAATCGCTTAGAGATTTAAGTCACACCTTTGAGAACATTGATCTTGTCATATATCCACCGTTATAAAAAAAAAAAATCACAGAGTATCAATCCTTTATTAAGATTTTGTGAAACAGAGCACAAATACTGTCACTGCTACCGAATCTAATACTTTTGGGGGGCATTTTTCCCCAAAGTCAGACACAGCAAGTCCTGGACCTAGAATCACCGAAGGATTTTTTGTTGTCACTTTTACCAATGCAGAAAACAATAAAGTACAGCTGTAACACTAAATATTAACCCCAAGCAGAAAGCCCCACATGATCCCCCCCACGAGCGTGTCATCAGACTTCTACTCAGATACAGTACCACCTTAGCCCAATTTATATTTTAGATATTTTTAAAGCATACTTCAGGAGTATTTAAACAACATAAGGGGGTGTTTTTTAGACTAAAACTACTGAAAGAACATGTGGAAAATTTATTTCTAAGAAGTCAGAAAACATCAAGGTTTCTAAACTTAATTATGGATTTTAAACAGAATACGTAGTGTCACAAGGAATGGGTATTCACTGATGGAAATGAGATCATTTGTACTAGTTAAATTTTCAATTTTCCAGGTTTGATTCCTTACTCTGAGGAGTTTACCTGTACAACCTCAGGAAGAAGAGATGTACTCCAAGATAATAACTTGCCAGCTGAAACAAACCCAAATTACCTCATTTCACAAGCATGCTATCATTCTTGTAGCTCCACACTCATGGAATTCCATATTTTATTGACAAATTCAGTTGAATATTAACAGACTAGAACACTAGCATTTAGTAAGTGATACTAAAAAAAGTTTTTATTAATCTCCTCCTTCAACTTCAGATACTGTGCAAAAAAGCTATCATTGGTAGCCTCAAGAAACAGAACATAAAAATCAAAATTTGAAGACAGATAATAACCGACATCTAAGTTACTTTCAGCATCGCAGAACCAGCACTGTCTCTAGAGAGAAGTATTTACATGAAAACACAAATTAAAAGTTAGCAAAAACAAAACAAACATTGGGAATGAACTGTGTTTGTACAATACCAATCAAACCAGGCAATAAACTACTGTACTTTTAATTTGATAGCCCAGTTCCACTCCGTAGCTA
The DNA here is from genome assembly GCA_035590275.1 of Ibycter americanus. Lineage (NCBI taxonomy): Eukaryota > Metazoa > Chordata > Aves > Falconiformes > Falconidae > Ibycter > Ibycter americanus. The sequence goes on along the minus strand of JAVJGI010000050.1, from coordinate 66,259,373 downwards.
AATATGACATCCTGAACAAAAAGGAAAGGATTATCTTTTCCCCCGTAACATCCAGACTGTTTTTAACAGGTCTCATACTTTGCAAGGTGACTTCTGTTAATATACATCTACAAACATGTCATAAGCCAAATGGTCTGTTTATGCCGATTAAAAAAAAAAAGTTATTAGCCAAAGACTGATTTACAGATCACAAGCACCAATGAACTGGAGCCTGCACTGTTGTTCTGCGTTTTCTTCCCCCAAAACTCTTTGTAGGCAATTACTTCGATGGTAGCTCCAACGCCTGCATTTTGAGCACTTATTTAGCGGTCAAACTCATCACGGCCGCCGAAGCCAGGGCCCGCCTAGCCGGGGGGCACACCGCAGGGCTCGATGTTACTCTCCACCTCGTAATTCACGCGTTTTCTGCGGGCACACGGACGCGCGCCCTGTGGCCCGGGCTCGGCAGGGAAACCTCACGCTACGCCCCACGTCGCAGCCTTTCGCTAGAGCCTTTGTCAAAGGTTTCCCCACCTGCCCCCACCGACGTGTCCCCACAACCCCCTCGCCCGCTGCTCGGGGACCACTGCCCCCCCCAGCTGCCATCCCTGCCCCTCGCTACACCGTGCCCGCCTCCAGACCAGCGACCACCGCTCTGCCTGCCGCCCTCCCCTTCCCCCCCGCCCGAAAAGGCCACCCCCGTCCCGAGGCGTCCCCGCCCGCAGGCGCTCCCGAGCGCCTCAGCCCCGCCCGAGCGCCTCACACCGCGCCCATC
>JAVJGI010000050.1:66218939-66253976 GCA_035590275.1 Ibycter americanus | reverse complement strand
ACCTCTAGTTTGTTCCCAATCACTAAGGTTATATTTAATTATTTCTGTGAGACTAATTAAAAGCAAAAGCAAGCTCTGGGAATAATATCACCTTTTAGATGTTTATTTCAGCTAATTTGTGCAAATTCATGCAAACATTTTGTCAGCTTACTACCTAAACATTGACTCTGGATTCTCTTTGAAGAAGGAACACACGTTTGGACCTTGTTTATGTTTTTAGCCATTAAAAACATCCGGCATCAGTTGTCTGAAACATCCCATCATAAATCCCTATTCTCAGTCACTTTTCATTGTTTATAACCCTTACTAAACTCACCACTGGATTGTATCTTGGCTTGCTGGGTGCTTGCCTGGAATGTTTTTTTTATAGTTAGGGCAAATATAGTTTAGTTATTTTGAAGAGTGAGATTAGGCATGCATTGTTTGCCATTGTTGCTAAAGGAAAACTCTAATAACCATTTCATGTGGGAGTTACAGTTGAGAACCTAAGGATCAAAATTTGGTGGAGAAACCCATGTCAGGGCTCTACTTTTGATAATTTAATACTACTCAAGACTGACCTTGAGGGAAAAAACCCCTCATGAACATATTCTTTAGAGTCCTGCTGAAGCTTTTACTAGCAGTAAAAACTCCATCCCATTACACCTACTGTCTGTGACTAATGTGTATATATATGGATCACTGAACAAATGAACTTGCTCCATGTCTAGGCAACAGGGGTTTAGCCGGCTTTCCTTTTGCACTCTATCTGATCTCAGAGCTGGAGCTGAAGGCAAGGAGCCTGACATTCTTGAATTCAAGAAGAAGGAAGATGCTTTATTCACAGAAGGAGTGAAGAAAAATAGTTGGGATAGAAAACACAACGCAAAAGAGCCAAGTTTGGGTAAAAGAACCAGGCAGAAAAGCCTGCGATTGCTGCAGGAGCTCCTTTAGCATCAAGAATGGGATCTAAGATCCCTCACTTTCTACTGTCAGCAAACAGATGTGGAACCCTTTAGCAACGCAGGGGAAGCTTTGCACACACAGACGGTCACCACCCTTTACCTACCACATGCTTTGTTAGTGAAAGGGGCAGGGGAAATGGACTTTCAGTGCAAGCATGAGAGTGTCTGTGTGGTAACTGAGGTTCTCTGGAAAAGAGTAGGTTAGCTAAGGTGCTGCAGAACAAAACTGATGCCAGTATGGCATAATACAGAGAAATTTCCAGGCTTTTTAAAATACAAATGCACTGGACAAACTTTGCAAAAATTAGTGACCAGATGTTTAGAAAGGACACAAAATTGTTCTTGGCTGATCCAAGCATAAAGATAGGGTATTGATAGGAGTGGTGGTCTCACAATAGCCTGACTGCCAGCCACTGATGACTATAAACATAACTACTTTGCATCTCAGATTGCATCCAGAAATGACAAGAAATCCCACTGAGATGATCATTCTGCCACATAGCTGGTGGTAAAACTAGTGTTTTGTAGGAAGCAGAGACTACATCCTTACCTGAAGTGCAAACTGGAAGTCAGCCTTAACTACGTAACCCCAGCGTATTCAGAATGCAACATTTTTCTTTGTCCCCATTTTAGGGGGGTGTGGGTGGGTGGGGTGTGTGTGGGGGTGTGTGTGGGTGTGTGTGGGTGTTTGGTGTCAATTTTGTTATCTCTTCTTCACTGCAGGATTGCTTTTCTGAAAGAGCATATCCCAGTAACCTTGCCTGGAAGTAGCAAAAGTGTGGATAAAAGATTTACATTTGAAAATATAGCCCTACTTATTTCTTCACTTGTAAATGGCAAAAAAATTTAGGGGACACAAGTTACATTGTGAACTTTACAGTCAACAATAGATCCAAAGATTCTGCATCCTTTAAAGTGTCAGTCACAGCTCCTCATTGGTATGATGTATAGATCACCTTGCTTTATTAATCTAAGTGCTTTTATGTGCCAAAAACCACCACTCTAATATAGTCCAGGTTAGGTCATAGCTAATTTGCCTTCCTTCAGACCCCAGACTCAGAGAAAGGAGAGAGTGGAAAGTACATTGAATGATAAGGAAACATCAAGGAAACATATATGATCATATATCTATATGATATGTATTATCTTTCAAAATACATTAGTGTCATATAGCTTGTGTACTTTAAAGCACATCACAGTGTCTCCAGTGGTCTCGTACAGCTGGTTATAAGGGTGTCAGAAATTGTATGCAATGTCCCACCTTGAGTGTGGAGGAACAAATTCCTTGGTCTTTTTTTTTTTTTTTTTTTTGAGAGAGAGAGCGCTTCTGTTGTGAGATTGTGCAGGTGATTCAGCAAGATCTTATTTTCAGTGATTCAAAAAAACTTTTGATGGATCTTATGGAGTCTTCTCTGACACTTTTGCCTCCATTGTGATAGGAGTAGTTCATCAGGCACTTGCAAAAAAAAAAGTCTAAATTCATGTGTTTTTCTGAATTTGAATTTACAGGTATCAAAGGAATAAACCCCCCCCCCTGAAAGCAGCAGTTCAACCCCCACCTTTTCATATGTTTCTTCAAAATCTAAAGCTCAAATGATATTAGTATTTGAGAAGGTCTAGTTGATTTCTTAAGGAAGGACCTAAAAAGCTTACTTGAGCAGAGCTGGCATCTTACCTTCCTTCTTCTTTATTAATTCTTGCGGCTAACTGGCCAAGCTTGTCACACTTCTGTCAGCCAATGGAAGTTAAAGACAGAATCAGTTTAAGACATGTAGGGTTTGCCTCCCACTGATATTGTTCAAAAAAATTATACCAGGCTAGATCTTTTTGCCCAGTTCATGCATCAAAAAACGTTGGGGTCTGTGACGGTTGAAGGAAATGGTGTTTTTCACATTTGCTACACACACACACACAAAGTGATTGTAAAAATCCCTATTTATTGAGTGTCATTCTGTTTAGAAAGATGACCATACACAACTTTTTACTCAGCAGATTTGAACCATGCTTATACTCAAGATCATGTCTGAAATCTATTGGCAAAAGTAAGTTTTATGAATCTCTACAAGCTCTGCAGAAATAATGCCAGAGGAGAGGAATCCAAACCTTTTCCTAGTTCTTTTATAAATTATTTTATCTCAATTCTGATATTGTCAGTGACAACACATGAGATATGCAGAACAGAGCTGGCTTTCAGAGTTCAGTTCAAAATTGCTAGTCTGAAAGCATTTTTTCAGGTTGTATGATGAAGAAATGTCTCTGGCAATGGTAAGCAAACCATGCATGGGGGGTGAGAGGCCGGGACAACTGTGCTTCAAAATGAATCTTTTATATTAAGTTCCTGCTGACTTCACATAGACACACCATCCTGACTTCTAATCTTGCCATAAACGGAGGTGTGCCTTGCATGCAGGAAAGTTACAGAGTCTTCATTTACTGGAGAGCTGCCCTGAGTGAAGGGAGTGGTGTGGTGTGGGGGGGGTGGGGGTGTGTGTGCATGCATGCACATGTATTTGTCGTAGTGCAATTCATACTGTTTTCTCTGTCTCCTCAGAGCCCTGTTTTCATCAAGCTCCTTTACTATGCTGTCCACAGGATACAGTAGAGGGGTTTCATCAGCCTTTCAAGATGGTTGATAAAAGGTTTGGGGTTTTGTTTGTTTTTTTTTTTAATCTGGATATTTGCCAGATCTTACGACATGGGGTTACTGTGTGGGAAAGCAGCAGTTCTTGGTGGTTGTTCAGAAGCTTTGGTGCTAAAGTGCTGATTTAGCATTAAGGAGTGGCTGAGTAAAGAAAAGAAAATCAGGTAAGGGATGAAACAGGTACTAATCACTTTCTGGCAACATCTAAAAAGTTTTTGTCGTCCTAAGTAAACTTCGATCACATCCATATTTCATTCATGTAGGTGGTCAGTTTTCAGCTTTTGTATAGCCCTACCCTGTCTATCCAGCCCTGTAATGGATTTTCCTGATGTATTTGTTGTTTTCCCAATGTCCAACAGTCATCTCAAGTGGTTCAAAAAAAGTGTAGCTACTAATATAACCTTTCTTGTCCCTTGTTTTAATTATATTTCTCTTTTCCTTAAGTACCTTCACAGCATTAAAGATCATTCTTTTTGTGTTCCATGATTTGTATGACTTTGCCACTGTTTGTTCATCTGTCTTTGCCTCTGCTCATGTCTTTCCTGTCCTCTTTTATCTGGTAGCGATGACAGGATACAGCTTTTCTCTTTCTCCCAGCATTGCCACAATGCTTTCTACTGCATCACTCCAGCTATTAAATAATCTGGAAGAATCACTTCTGTCATGATGCCTACCAAAATGGTGAGTAATATGGGCAAAGAAAAAAGAACAGTGAGAAGAATTTATGAAACCCCTTTTATTTCTGATATTAAGAAGACATGGATTCATCTTCAAAGCTATTAAACTTTTTGACTGTGGTACTTCTAAGTTCTTCTTCTTCACTAGACATTGACAACCTTGTTGTTTTCCTAATTGTTTGGAGAACATTATAAAGCATTGCCAGAAAAAGAGGAAAAAATGGAATAGTGGAACTGAAATTGGCTTTGTGATTCCCACATCTCTTAAATAATTGTGTTCTGATTTGCCCATATGTACCTCTTTCAGAAACAATAGTATCATCATTCCTGGCACAAGGAATGCTTCCTTCCTTGGTTACAGCTGTGAAGACAGGGTTTGTACTTAGATGGAAAAGTAAGGAAATGGATTCCTCAGTTGGTATAATCTCTATTTTTTGAATCCCTCAAAAGCATTGGACTTGCCACCAACTAAAATGGAAGGAAACATGATAAAGTTTTCAATGAGGTTTATGTCCTTTAAAATGGGAAACAGTGCTCCTGGCAGTAGCTGGAACGTAGATAGCATAACATGAGAAAAATAGAATTTTCTATATACCCTTTGTGCTGTCGGAGCATTTAACAGGCAGCACTCACGGGTGATAGATCTCTCCATTCCTCTGAATATCGTTCAGTGTTGTGGGATTAAGGGTTTACCTTGAAGACTAGGTGAGGGTTAGGATAGAAGAAGAGGGTTGGGAGCTGAAACACATGGTTCATTGGCCGTTGCAACTTGGCAGATCAGCCCGTAAAAGGTTATTAAAACCACTGATTTGGAGCCTTGTGTGGCCTTTAGTTCCTCTTATCTCATCCAGTGGACCTCTACCCAGTCATGACTCAGCAGGATAGTTAGTCTGCTCAGACCTCGTGCTGCCACACTGCTATCACTAGAGGTATCCAAGCTAGCTACTGTTTGCATACTTGAGATATTATATATATCTATAATATGCATACTCAAAATATGCAGTGTAGCACAGATGAGCACTGGTTTTGTAGCCTGTTCAGAAATTAAATTCTTACAGTGAGAATTTCATTTGCATAAGGAGTATCATGGTTTGTTTCTTCCAGTATTCATATCTTGTGTTGGTATTAGCTCCCAAGGGGATGAAGAAGTGTCTTGATACAGGCAAATTCAAAATGTTTGGAAAAAACTTAGATACCACTTTGATGGGAAATACTTTCACTTATCATAATTAGTGAAATACTTTTAAAATAACTTTATAGATAGACTTTAAAGTTCTTTGTCAAACTTAAAGTTAATGTCAAACGTAGTATGAGACATCAACAGTCCTTGTATGCTGTAGGCCCAGTTTACATTGTTCTTAATGCTGGTCAGAGTTAACAGCCTTGTGCCAAATACCTGTATGGACATTAGGGTCCTTTTTCAAATGTTTTCCCTGGAACAGACCCTTCTATGTTTCTGTTATAAAATTCCATCTTTGTTTATCTGTTAATTCTAAGCCTTATCAACATAATCTTTTTTACATCCAAGTCAATAATATTGGTGGGTTTTGTTTTCAACAGCTTAATTCTCCCTGTTTTCAGACATATCACTAACAGCATTAACAATATGCTGAAGTAATTTTAGTACAGAAAATTTCCATTTCTATTGTTATGTGCATTTGTCATTATTCAAAAGTAAATAATTTGTATTTATTTACTTTGTAAATATACTCAGTATTTTATGTGTGATGTTCAAATCATACATGTATTTCTCACTGTTAATAGAATTAAGTACTGCTGATCGAGTATCCAGAGCAGATATAATTCCCCAGATTAATTTAAAAACTAAGAGGAAAGAATACGTCTTTGATCCCTTCACAATTTCTGGAAATTTTCCCTCTCTAACATCATCAGCATCTCATGGTTCACAGTGGCATAGGTAGAGTACCAGACCTAGTATGCTTTGAAAAAAATTGTGCATATATGTGTGTTGCATTTAATCGAGGATTTGCAAGGTTAATTGTATCAGTCTTTTATGCATGAATTGACTATCTGGAGCAGCTGTCCTTTCTGTCTAAGGACTACAGATTACGCTGATTACATTTACATCAGTCCTACTTTCATTTCTGGAAGGTACAGCCTGGTCTACAGGAAGCAGCACTGGTTGCTGTTGCTTTAGATGTGTAACATTCAGTAGAAAAACATAAGGGTTAACACATTCATGTTGTTTTAATAGAAAAAAATGCATTAGATTCCTGTTGTATTCCCCATGGCTAGTTTTCCCTGGGAAAAGATAGACAACAACGGTACACTGTTACAAGAAATTCAAAGTGTTTTAAGCTGTAGGTTCATAAGTTTATAGATGGGGGATCACAAAACAAGATAAGAATGACTCTGAAGTTGGAATTAAAGCTTGAGATAACTGTTCTTTTTAATCCAATTTATTAGTAGGGCTGGTACCCAAATGCATGTTAGAGAGGAGATTCTGCACGTTTGCAAGGTTTTAGCCTCCCATTACAGGACTTGTGCTGCTTAACTATCAGAGTTGGATAGGGGGTGGTGGGCTTTAGTGCTTGGTGAGATACGCTGCTGTTGCTTCTGGTGTTAGAAGTTCTTGAAACATCTTAGGATCTTTTGGTCAATTTACTTCCAATTCTAACTGCTGTAAGGACATTGGGAAATGATCACTCCTGCTTTCTTGTTACAGTATGCTAGAGGTGCAGCTTTCTGCCCTTTGTCTCAGGTCTACAGGCAATCAGGAATGGTGTGCACTCTGAGGTATGGGGTTGTTCATGGAATAGCTGTATAGCTCTTTTAAGACTGAATATCTGTTGCAGTTGTTCTTGGATTGCCCGAGACATCATTCAGTAACCTAAGTAGTCTTTTTTAATCCTCTGTGGCTATGTTTTAGACTGCTAAGATCTGAATCCAGAGAATGAGAAGCAGTGCTTTTAAGCTTGAAAGGTTGAACTGCTTAGGACCCTTCTTCCTTGGCCAAATAAAAGATTTATTGAGAAATCCCAACTGAGCATTTTGTGGATGTTGAATGTGTAACAAGAGCTGGCTTTTGCTCTGAGTATGAAGTACATTTTTGTTTTCTCCTATTTGCATGTAGGTGTGGGAAGTGGCACAGCTCTTTCCCTGGGAGGCAGGCATTCCCTGTCTTTCTTGTACTGTACAGCTCAACAGCATGACTATGGACGGATTAAAAAAAAGGCAAGTGCTAGTACGCTGGTTGCATCACTTTAGAACTAACTAAAAAATCCAATGTTGCATAAATCCTTATTAATATCACTGAAGGGTTTATGAGATATACAAGATTGTAGAGGAAACCCTTTCAGAAAATCTCATATGTGTTAATGAAAGTATAGCAGAGTCTTCACACCAGTGTGTTCTGATGCACAGAAATTTTTTACTTTAAATAACGTTTCTGTTCTGAGAAAAAAATTATATGAACATGACAGATTTTTAATAAGCAAATCCATGTCTTTGTCTGTAGGATTTTAGCTGCACACACAAGTGACAAAATTAATTTTGCTTTGGTTTTTTTTCCTGTTAGACGTGGTAATTATGTATTAGGTAATAAGCTGAATTCCATTGCTTTCCATATATGGTCAACAGAATTTACTGCATTGCTAGCAAGTGTATTTATGTAACTTAATGAGAACACTGAAAAAGGGGCAAAGGTTTGGTTTGCTTCAGACAGGCTTCCCATGAGATTACTGGTATTTATGGCTTTGATCTCTCCTCAAGGTTCAACATTAAAATAAACAAAATCATGTAACAAGACTTTAAAGTGGCTGTCAGCTTGTTAATTGATTATTAATTTTTCCAGATTACTTTGCTCCTGCAAATAAAAACTAGCCATAATAGTCATCTTTTATGTGTGGGAACACTGCTCTTCTGCTAATAACTATTTTTTTGAGAAATATCAAGAGAAAACAGATTGTCTAAGGAAACATCATATATCATAGTATATAGGAAGCTTGGTATTCATGTTCTGTAGTCTGGCTGGTGTCCAGGAGAGTCTCTTTGGCATTTTGACTGGTGAAAGCTGAAGTTTGGTCTGTCAGAGAGGTGTTACAATCTTTTTTTGATCTTGCCTGAGGCAGGAGGCTTCTTAGAGTGTTAAACAACGAGAACAGTGAAAACCTAGAGCAGATTTAACCTAACCTATCATAAGCACCTAGAACCTAGTCTAGCATCCAGTTCAGTCTTCCTGGTCTCCTCTTACAGTCGATAGACAGATTTAAATACCCCAGAAGGTGATTTATGTCATGGTAAGACAGGTCAGATAAATCATCTTTTGGAAAGGCCCATGTACCTTCTGTCAACTCTGAAAAAGCCCAAGTAAACTAACTTAGCTTTGGATAGCCAAATCCTAGATGCTTAAAGCTTAGGTAGGATGAATACAGAGGTGGACCCCTAAGTAGGGGAATTTTATTCAGATGCTCAAATTTACTCATGGAGCTCTTAAACGTAAATTTGAATTCACCTTAAGGAGATTTCCAGAAAACTGCCTGTAGCATGGATGCTTCAGTCTCAGAACATCCTTTTTAATTACATGATAGTCTCAGATGTGCTGCACTATTTAGTACACTTTTTAGAACAGTTTTTCCAAAGCAGAGGATGTATTTGGGACTCATTTGAAGGAAAATGTTCGAATGACGCAGAATCAGGTTGGTTCTCTGTCTGTATTTTGCAAAGATCAAATAGAATCCATTAAAATGTTATTGATTCAAACTTTGTGCTGAAGTATTCTCCGTAAGAGCTCTGTCATTAGCCCTCTGAATGGGCTGATTAGACTCTGACATGAGTTATGAGCATGTAGAAGCTATCAAATGGTATTTGTGTACGTAGTGAAAGGCGTAGGACATTAGCAGGGGGATAGGACTAGATGATCTCCAGACCTCGCTTCCAGCCTCAGCTATTTTGTAATTCTGTGATAATTGCACTTCTGGCACGCCCGTACATACATATGTCCCCTTCCCACCTCCCCCTTTGCCAGGACTTCTCAATTGTTCTGTCCACCCTATTATTGCATTTTCTCTATAAAAAAAGAAACAAACTGAAACTGGCTTTTTAAATGTTTTAAAGAAATGTTTTACTTTTGTGTCAAAGAGACAAAATTGGCAAAGGCCTGTGATATATTTGAAAGGTAAGTAAGGAACAACGAGCTTCAAAATAAGAGTCCTTTACAGATTGACTAAACAGCCTGCCAGTAATGGACTACTATGCGCTTTTCCCACTGAGTGGGAATAAAACATCATTATCAATGAGTGAATGTCAAATTGAATGAAAACAAACCCTAAGGACAGAATTGTGTAGTGAAGTTATCTACCCACACAGGGTCAAAAAATTTGATCTACTGGTGTATTATATGTATCTAATTGACACTTTGCAATGATCGAAATCAGACATTCCACTGGCAAAGCACAGCATACAATTTTCCTTTTCACTTATGTAGTTTTATGTGGGTATCAGAGTGATCATCTTTTTTGGAAGGGACAATAAAGACAATCACAGGAAAAATAAGTTACCATATGTTATGTTAGGGGATTTTTTTTTTCTTTTTTGCTATTTTATTTTTGTCTCTAAATACACAGTTTGTTTTCATAAGCTCCAGCTTATGGAAGCTTGTTAAATGGCCCTTATTATCATTTAATGTATTTCAGTAATTTAGAATCAAATCATAAAACTCTCAGCATGTGCAATCAAAATTAAATTTAAATAGCAGTATCAATATTTTGAAATTTTCTGCAATCTTTTCAAGTTCAGTTTTCCATGTAAGAGAATGTTTTCACTCTTGCAATTGAGTTGTAAGTGAAAATAATAAATTCCACATCATTCAAGACATAGGATATGAAGACAGGAAATGGCTTAGTATTCTAATACCAGATTCCTGAAGCAAGTGCTCACAGACTGATTCATCTATATGCAATAGTCCTCATGCAAACAATCTTTATGAATCTTTTCGTGCGGTTTTAACCCTGCAGCAATGCTTATGATTTCCTAAAGAATTGAAGAAAGTTGGTGAATAAGACTATGGAAGTTTGATTTGCTGAAATCAAAATATGAAAGAATTATTTTGATTGAATGAGTTTCCTTTCCATTTTATTGTGTTTTCAGATGAGTCAAATTGATGAGTGAAGAATAAGTATCATCTCTTAACATTACATGTGTATGATGACACACTGCCAAAATTCAAACTCTTTGACTGCATTACACTTGCTTATATTTTCAAATACTGTTAATGGAGCTTCAGGGCTGTCACAGAGATATCAATCAGATGACAGATGATTTGCCTTTCAACTGTACAAATGAATGCAATGGATGTCTATCATAAATGTTTTGATATTTCTGAGGCTGCCAAAATAAAATATCCTTTTCAAGAGAATGCTTAATTATTTTGTCAGAGAAACAAATATGTAATTGACAAAACCTGCAACATTTGCCCTAGCAAGCTATATAATTTTAAATCACAAGTATTAGGTCTGTACAACTGACTGTATCATATTGTTTTCACAATATGCTGATTGCCTGTCTGACAATCTACCATGAGCTATTCTGCATAAACTACTGTAAGTCTGTGCAGAAAACTTTTTCATTCACTTTGAAAAGTACAAACTGTTTTCTTTTCTTAGGGCATGCATTTTTGCTTCTCAATGTGAAATTATCATTGTCATCTATGATCTTGCAATTCAGGTTGGGAAAGTAACCAGGTAAAATTGCAGAAAGAATATGCAGACTGAGCCAGACTCCTAATTGTTATGTTTGCTCTGCATCCACTGTATTTTCTACCAACACACTCCAAGTATTGGCATTTCATAGCTAGTGATTAGCTTGGGACACATCTGAAAAAACCTTTCAATATCAAAATGTTAATTCATAAGTTAATTCTAGCTGCAGATCAGTGTGATCTATTTTGCAGATGCATTTTAATCTTACCTTGTATGTCTGTATAAAGTTTGTAAAGCAATATAGAGTCCTTCAGTGTTCAGGCTGCTTGGGTATTCACTGAATCTTTATAAAAAAAGCATTCCGAGTGCCCTTACAAGGCAAGAACTGCTATTTACATAGGCATTAATGAGCCTTTCCAGCACTTTTTTCCCTTGCATGCCATTTCTCTGCCTGGGTTACAAGTGCAAAGACAAAGTCCCAATGGCACGACTGGCAAAGAATCAAACACAGAGCCATACCCCGATTCAGACACAGATCATCTTATTGTAATCTATTTATTGAGGTCTCATACTTTCACAAATGAAGTCTTTCTTCATTTTTCCCTTTCTGTGATTTTCTTCTCAGTGGGATAATATCCAAACCCATAAGCTTTTCAGAAACAGTTGCAAACAGTTCTGCTTTATTTGATCTGCAAATACAAGCCATTAGGCATAGAGTTGGTTGGGGGTTTTTTACATTTTGTTTTACTTTGCCTTTTATGCCTTTTACTTTGGAGAGCAAAATATCTGTATTACCTAAACAAGTGATGAATCGAAAGATCACACACTGTCTGTATGTATTTAGAGGGCATAGCAGGTCAGCTGCATGTGAAATACACATGGCAGTTCTTTATTCTGATGTAAGCAATCATGTAAGCAATCTGGACAGCAGCAAGTGATGGATGAAGAGTGATTTCTCATCCTACCAGTGGTCTTTCCAAGTTAGGACTGAGATACTGTGTTGAGTCTGGCTGAGCCCCATAGCAGCCCTCATAGTGCTGTGCTTGTATTGGCAGCTAGAAAGGTGGTGATAACACACCAGGGTTTTTGACTATCGCTGAGCAGCGCTCATGCAGCATCAAGGCTGTCTCTCCAACCTTCCCCCCAGTAGGCTGGGGGTGGGCAAGGTCTTGGGAGGGGACATAGCCAGGAATAGCCAGGACAGCTGACCCAAAGTGACCAAAGGAATATCCTGTACCATACGACGTCTGCTCAGATGTAAAAGCTAAGGGAAATGAGGAAGAAGGGGGGACATTTGTTATTTATGACATTTGTCTTCTGGAGCAACTGCTACACGTACCAAAGCCCTGCTTCCTGGGAACTGGCCAAACATCGACTGCTGATGGGAAGTAGAGAACAACATCTTTTGTTTTCCTTCACTTCCGCACACACGACTTCTGCTGCTGCTTCATTAAACTGCCTTTATCTTGACCCACAAGGGTTTTTTTTTCCATCTTATTTTCTCCTCCCCTGTCCTGCTGAGGAGGGGAGTGATAGAGCGGCTTGGTGGGCACCTGGCATCCAGGCAAGGTCAACCCACCACAGATACATTATCAGTGAGAGAAAACTGCTGCTGCTGCTCCCTTCAGTCGCACAATTGCAGCTATAATTGCAATGAGTGCAGAAGGCCCACAGAGACTATTATTAAATTTCCCTTAAGTCATAGTTTGGTCATAGTGGGACTGAAAAGGATGTAATTTAACTATATGCCTCAGAGCACAGTACAGCGCCAGTCTAAGGAACAGTGCTTTGCAACTGTCCTCTGAAAACAATGTTCTCCTCCTGACCACAACCCATGGCAAAGTACATTACCATCTTGGATGGGATTTTTCAGCTGAGAAGCAGAATGGGACACTAGAAATTATCATATTTCATTTTTTTTTTCCTGTTCTGTCTTCATTCAAATTACATCCAGAGATTTCACTAGCATAGGCAAAAAAGAGTTACTATTTTGCTCTCTGAAAAGAACTCAGCATTGCTATTCTAAAGTAGACCAACGTAATCTGGGGAACTAGTCAAAGCTGGAACTAATTTTTAACTGAAAGAATCATAGAATGATAGTACAGTTTGGGTTGGAAGGGACCTTAAAGATCATCTAGTTCCAACCCCCTGCCATGGCCAAGGGCACCTTCCACCAGACCAGGTTGCTCAAAGCCCCATCCAGCCTGGCCTTGAACACTGCCAGGGATGGGGCATCCACAGCTTCTCTGGGCAACCTGTGCCAGTGTCTCACCACCCTCCCAGTAAAGACTTTCTTCCTAATATCTAATCTAAATCAACAATTACTGCTTTCATGGTGAAAGGATTATTCCTTCCTCATAATGCTGAAATGGATTTCAAGGAAAATGCATCTTTGGGTAGATTACTGAAGCCGTAAACATGTTTGACTTTGCTGACAACAGAGACACAAGAAAAAAAGAAGTGAAAACATCCTGAGCAGCCTGTGTGGTAATTATAAACACACACAGAGTAGACTTCTCGTTGCTATCAGTCCTCCTCTTGCCAACTGACCAATCTGGTCCTCTCATGTGATTTCTGTTTGAAGTGCTGAGGTGTTTTCTGAACATTGACAATGGTCTCTTTGTATGCTGAGCAGAGCAGGGTATACTTTCAGTCAGTCAGCTGATAGGGGTAAACAAGAGAAATTACTTTAAAGTTTTTGATAGGCTGAAAGTTGGAGGAAGGTTTATTGTTAGAATTTTATAAATAAATTACTTTTTTTCCTGTTCAATATAAAAAAGGAAAAGGAAAATTAATCATGAAATCAGTAAGTCACATTTGAAGTAGGTATATTCTAACCCACACAAAATTTCCTGAAGTATGGCTTAATTCATGGAAAGAGAGATGATTCTTCCAGCAGTATCGTGCTTTTTCTCTTCCCAGAAACAGAAAATTTATTTGCTTTCCCTAGTGAACCCAATCAAATTTTTCTCTAGGGGTGCACAGGGTCTATGAGTTCAGGTGGACCGAGGAAGCCAAACAGTGTTTTGGTATCCCTCACCTCTCATAGGAGTGCAGAAATGAGTGACACTGCCAAAAAGAAAAGGGTGTAAGGACTCTCACTGACCTGTATAAATGTCTTTTGACAGAGTCCAAAATATCTTTAGTAATGAAGTCTGGGTACTGCAATAATCCTGCATCCCCCATTGCCAAAGAGAGGGTGCAATCAGCGGGGTGAGGGTAGGGATACATGCCAAGCCCTCCCACTGGACCTGCATCTATCCTAAGACTGTTTAGCAAATGGCCAAAGTTAGCCAGGGACAAATGCTGCTCTTGCCCACAGCATGTCTCTTATCCCCACCCGCGGAAAGGAATCCTGCGCTTGGCACCAGATTGCCAGGAGCATGAGATCGCTCCCCTCTGCTTGTTCCTCAGCCCATTTTAGTGCCAGCCAGAGCAGAATTCAGCCTATGGAATTCGGATTTTGGAAGTTAAGCAGAAATAATTCAGCATTTTGCCTCCACCCTCCAGCAAATGGGTTTTTCTAAAGCATGTTTTTTTAATTTTAAATTTTGCCTTAGTGCCTGGCTAGCAGAGGATTTAATCTGTTCAAGATCTCAGGAACTCTTTTTGACCTCAATTAATGCTTTGAGAAACTAAGCTAATAAGTGTTTGAGACATTACTTTACCATCACAGGAATATATATATACTAGAAACATGTGCTTTGCTAAAATGGGCTTGGAACGGTTTCTGCATGCCTCTGTGTCCGCTTGGATCATTATTGCCATTCTTTCTGTGCTGGCATTCCAGAGCTGCTGATTCACAGTCTACATCTGGTTCTGTAGTATTCTTGCCAGCACCAAGCCTGATGCATTATTTGGACACTTAACTTGCTTGAGTCATTCTCCCTTTATCACTGACTTGTTTGTTTTAACATCCTGTGTGTTATAAATATATTTCTGCAGGGCCTTTCCTCACTGTATTTGATTAGACTATTTGATCTATCAGAAATGAAGTGTTTTCTTTCCTTCCTTCTTTCTTCTTTCTTTGGGCTCGGTTTTGCAGTGGAGGCTAAGATGACAGTTGTTGATACACATATAGAGGCCTGCAAACTTCAGAAAGGCATGGCGTAGGTGAGGAAATCTGCTTAGGAATAGTGATCAGGCCTGGGATCGGGATCCAGCTCTGTAAGCTGTCACTGGTGGGAGCAAAAGCTGAGCTTTCCAGACACGCTACTGTGGACAGCCACTTGGGGTTTTTGAAATTTAATATTAAGATGTTTGTAGACTGACATATACCCCAATTGTTTTATGTTTAATTGTATCTGTATTAATTAATTTATATTTGTTAACAAGTTTGAATTCTTCAGTCATGTAATACAACTTGGGCATCAAAGACAACACGTGAGATCAGATAGCAGCTGAGCTGAGATTTCTGCCTAATTTGTAGACTATAAAGAGGCTGGGAACAGTAGAATAGTGACTACACTTCACTACATGCATGTTAGGAAGGATGCCCTTCTTCAAATTCCTGCACTAAACTATACGAAAAGTTAAATGACTTGCCATCCTATGGAGTTCATCTCCTCTCCATCAAAAGTGGCCAATATCCCATCCGACTGAAATCAATGAAAACTTGCAAGTAATTTGAGTGGATCTAGGACTACTTCCAATAAACATCTATCCATTGCCTTAACCAAGGCTGGTTTTTCCTCTCCATCAATTTCAGTGACAGTTCTTCGTTGAAAAAGCTGCTTAGAGCATGAGTGACTTTTATAGCCTCAGGTTTCCTCTACTGAAATGTGTAATATGGGGAGCAGCTGTGCAGCCCTCTTCATCAATGCACTTCGCAACTCTTATTTCCAGCTTCACTAGGCGGAAATAATTTCCAAGGGTGGGATGTGAGTTTGGTGTCCATAGCCTTCCACTCTTTTTCTGTTGAAACTTAGTTACACTGCCGACATGGTCGTGCATTTGGTGATAAGGGCAATGTGTACTGAGAACAGGATGGACAACCTCCTAAGACACTTCAATAAGAAACTGTTTGTACAGTGCTTTCAGTGAGTTCTGACTGTTGCCCACAAGCCAAAACCAGCTGTCTTGCAAGAGACCTATCTATGAACTGACAGAGAAACCCACCATTACTGACTTCTAACAGCAGTCATGTTGAATTTTGAATGGATGGAGATGCACTAGACATTAGCTGTAGAGGTCACTGTCCATAGCATGAATAAGCAAAACAATCCAGGCTCAACAGGATCCTGAACTCCTGCAACTTGAATGTTACCAGCTGTCCCCAGTTTACAGCAAGATTTGCAACACCGGGATTTTTTTCTCCAACTCATGATTCTTGGAGTCAGGCAGTTATGTGGGAATTTTCACGTTCAGGTATTTTCTTGCTAAGAAGCATGCCTCAGATCTTTGAAAAACTGCCAAGTGTACACTTTACTGACTCAGAGCCAAAGGGCACAATCTGTGGGTTTTTTTGTTTGTTTCCAGCCTGTCATGATGTCCTTGATTGTTTGAGTTCAGCCTAAGGACTGAACCAGTAGAAGTATATGGTAAGATCTATTCTTAAAATGCAAGGTGTTAATTGCAAGTTAACTAAATCAAGAGGCAGATGTAAAGATCCATGGTCTGGTTCCCAGAAACTTTGCATTTCTATGCTGTCTTGCCTCCTTTCTCTGCTTTTCGCTCCCCTGAACACATACCCTCAATAACTTGAAGCCGCTTTGTATCTCACATCACAGCAGCAGAACGGCCGCTGTGGCAGGACAAGCCTACCTATTGAGACCCAAGCACCAGAGCCTGGTTTCTAGTGGGGTCCTAGCCAGCTGATCTGAAGTTAGCTCAGAAGCCCATGTTGCATTGCAGGCAGCAGCTGAGTTTCTCAAGAAGCCACACACAGCCTTTCCTTACATGCAGCAGGGAGGGAGAGCTGAGCTCAGGTTTTCATCTTCCTTCTAGACATTGTCCCAGAGCAGGGTGCTACAGGAAGCATTATCATTTCCATTGCAGGCATCCCTTTGTGAAATTAATCCTGAAAGTTTTCAGTCTAAATTATTTAAAGCAATAGTGACATTATGGCCAAAAATAATGTCTCTGTCGGCGGATGGAGCTGAGCTGAGGTCACAGTGATCTCATTTGCCATATCCCGAATAAAAGCCTTCAAGCTGAAAGTAAAAAAAGATACCCAAGATACTTCATCACTGCTGAAAACAACCTAGTTTAGGGCTGGCTATCACTAGTAAGACAGCTGTGCTTTCCAAACAAATACGAAGTTACAGAGCTCAGTGCTGCTACCCCATGCAATAGCTCCTCTATTTGAAGTGTCCTGATATCCCATGTGCCTACACAGGGAATAACAACCCATGAAGGCCTGCTACACATCCGTAATGATGACAAGTCCTTTTCTTCCCATGAAGTGAGAGCTGCTATCAAACAGTGGAGCTCCCTTGCTGACCAGTGTAAAGTCGGTCTTTTGGCAGAAAGTCAAGAGTTCCGTTCGGAATAATTTTTCTCATAATCTTTGTAGTTTTCTTAGTAGAATTCCCTTTCCTGTACTTTAACTGAAGTCTTCTCAAGCTTGAGAACAGCCACGTTCATAGTGAATTGATAGAAATTTGTACCAGGAAATGGAGTGGGAAGAACAAAGAACAGCAAAATGAATCCAAAATGACTAGCAAGGAGAGGCATAAAAGCCAAACTAAGTTAGAGAGATGGGGCTTCTGGGTGCCAAACACGCCATCACTAGAGATCTTCTGATAGTTATGATATCAGTATTTTGAAGATATTTGAGGAAAAAAATAAATAAATGGAGCTAGATACTAAGTCACTGAAGGAATATTTATAAGGGCCAGATGAGAAAGGCCACTCAGTCTAGTGGCATGGATATAATTCACTCCCAGGCACTGTGCCAACTCAAAGCCTAATCTCTGCCGAATTATTTTGGGCCCGGTTTCTGGTTGCTGATGAATCTGTCTTTTTCCATCTTACTGTAACAGGGTGTTTAGCCCCAGCAGAAACATAAAACTGAACAAGCAATTTATTTCAGGGAATGGGCTTAATGTTCCTGACAAGATGGAAAGTTACCAGCTGGGTTATCTTCTGCATCTAATCCAAGTCAAATATTTTCTTCATAATGTCTATTAGACCAAGCATAACTGAAAGGTAAGTTTTCCCAGTATCCACAAAACTCTACAGCAATAGGGAAAGAGGCCATATATTGTGTCATATTTTATGTTGAAACAGTTTCTATTTAATAAGGCACAAAGCCTTGCCAGGTTTCCGTACAGTAGCGAGCACAATTTTAAAGTCATTTTTATAGCAATAATCTCATAATTGAAGGCTGGTTGTTCAGTTGATCTGGCAGAGCTGGATGTATTATAGAAAGATGGATTATGGGATGTCTCCCTGAAACTTCCAGGTTAAGTGTGGAAGTCTTGTTAGAAAAGGCAGGATCTGAAGACGTTCAGCACCTCCAACCAAATTGTTCTTGCTGCTGAGACATGACTGCACAACGTTTGACACAGGCATGCAGGTTCATTCAGGATGGTCTATACTTGCATCATCATCGGTAGCAGTGTAAGGTGTCCAAGTGTTAGCAAGATTTCTCCTATTCTCGTTACAAGTTCAGCACAGAGTGTCATATGCAGAGTGGGTCCTAATCCCAATTAGATTATTTTGTTTTCTGGTACTTCAGTATTAGAGTTTTGGGGCATGTTATTTTCTTGACTGCTTAGTGATGTTGCTTGCCTCTTTCTGTGAATCTCTGCTGAGACCACAACTTCTTCTCTATGGAGAATGCCATATAATTCACTTGTCATTCTGATTTACAAGGAATAAAAGAAGGCGTTATGTTCCTGAGAAATCATGTTTGTCGTCACTTGACATACTCTGTGGGAAGGTTTTTTTGAGGCTATCAGCAAGGAGGTAATTACATAGCTGGATTCAGTGTATCATCTAACCCATCTTTTTGGTGCCTTTACTTATGTAAAACATTTTTTTTTCCTATATATGCTTGATGCAAAGAGGCAGGATCA
This sequence comes from Ibycter americanus, assembly GCA_035590275.1. NCBI lineage: Eukaryota > Metazoa > Chordata > Aves > Falconiformes > Falconidae > Ibycter > Ibycter americanus. The sequence continues at coordinate 66,235,034 of JAVJGI010000050.1, read as the reverse complement.
CTTTAGTACCACCAAATCTGAGGTGGGAAATGAAAATGCAGATTCCCATTGAAAGGGAGCTGCTACATCCTGTGTTGGCTCTGTTAAAAACCTAATCTTCAATGCCGAACATTAAAGCACGGTTTTGTTATTTTTCAGGGCTGAGATCGTATCACTTACCAAACTTCATGTGTCTGCTTACAGAGGTCCAAATTAATTGCAGTTGTCGTGATTGCTTTAATGATAATGATGATCCATGTCTGTCAAAACCTGGCTTGAGACCAACTGTGCACTTTTATGCTACCAAACAGCTAAAAGATGTCTTTGTTAAGCTCTGGCCTATGCTGCAAGTAGACAAATGTCCTCGAGGCAAGTGTCTGTATCCTATTGCAATGATTTTGAGCCTTCAGAAATCTTTAAATCAGACACCCTAACTGTACCAATTTTGTCTATGTCAAGAGAAACAACAAAGTAAAGCAGAAGTACGATACGCAACCAGAACCAGTGGGCAAATCTAGAGGAACAGCAGGAAAAAGAGCCAATGACGGGTGAGCAGCTTGGGAGGACAGACCTATGAACCATATACCAGGAGAGAAACAAGGACAAATAGTTTGCTATACTAGATATAAAAATGTCTGAAAGTGGTTTTGCCTGATGGCATCTAATTGCTGTCACCAGCCACAGCCAGGCATTGCTCCAAAGCACCAAGACGAGCAGTCTGACAAAGTGCTTATCCCAGCAGCTTGCCAAAGGCTGTGCTCCAGCAAGAAGACCATCAGTGCCAAGGAAACTGCAGTAGAGGCTGTTAATTCTCTTTCTCAAGCTTTGTTCAGTGTTTACCCACATTCATCTTCTCATCCTGGGGCAATCTTATCCTCCTAACCCTCCTTCCCGACCCGCAGATGGTGACACAAGCCTTCTGCAGAAAGGAGACTGCACTCTTTTGCTTGCCAGCTGTGACCCAGTGGGGCAGCGGTTATTGTGGCCATCAAGGCTACGCTACTGCTTACCCACACAAACATGCAGAAATATTTGCTGGTGCATTAGTCTCCTGCTGCCAGCTCCTACAAATAAGGAGGCTGTTTATGGAAATGAAAAATGGAGTATATGATTCCTTGATGGACGCACTTTAATACCCTTCCTGAGCCCCAGCTTATGCTCTACTTTCCAAGATACAAATGATACTGATCATCTCTAGGCACAAGCAAAATGTTAAATCAAACAAAACTTGGGAATTTTTTCTTCTTAAATTCTTCATTTTGACCACATTGCCAACAGAACACTAAACCACGCCACTTGTTCCAACTCTGTGGCAATCTCCTATGCTAAAGCAATAGCTATTCCCATGATCCAAATGTTTTAAGCTTTAAATCGGGCATTTTTTGAAACTGAAAGTTATGCCTGCTCTACTGATGACATCAATGGACCACAAAGTAAATACTCTAAAGAATAAAACAAGCTTTGAACTCACAAGAGATGCCAAACTTCAGATTTAGCTATGCTATATTATCTCTGTTCTGATTTTTGATGTGGCTGGTTTACTTTATCTGTATATAAGCATACTTTAAGAGGTAGGTTTATTACACGGAGACATGCAATTATAAACAGAACACAAACTTTCAAGTCCTATGAAATACATATTTCTAAAACTTGTATGACTCCTAAGATGATGCCATCTTTATGCTTAGAAAATACTATTGAACATGGAAGTGCATTTGTTTAGGTATTTGATCCCATTTTATCTGTAGCCTTAATTACACAAACACATTAAACAAATTGTTTCTTTTTTCAACTTGAATTCTTTGATGATAAAAACTAGTTTATCCCAGAAACTTAATAAAACAGAAGGCCAATTTAGGAAGTGTGATTTCTAACACATTCTCCAGAAACTGCACTATGATTATCCTAGGGATTTGGCAGTAGGGTTGTTGGTGTCTGCAGAAAGTGGTAACCTGGTGTACCAATTCGCTCTATTGCTGTGAAAAAACATGATCCTGGTCAATTCGTGTATATGGCGTAATCTCAGACTTCTGTGGAGACTAAACACTTTCTTGAGCACCAATTTTTGGTCTGACCCCTGGACTTTCTGCTCATGTCCCGCACAGCATTAATTTTACCTAAGAATACTTGTTCATTTCCATTACATCAGTCAGGGACAGACTGTTAAGATTTTAGATAATATATTTTGTTAAATTTGCTTTAAAATATTAAAAAAATTGTTTATAACCAGTGATTTCAAAAGGCTGCTTCTCAGATAGATAGGCGCTAGCACTCACATTTGAAGTTCCAGTAAAAACAACACTGCTGCAAGCAGTATGGGAAGATACCTTCAGTGACAGCAGCCAGAGTGGTTTTCATCCAGTGACTGAGAAATCCTCTCTTTTGCCTCCAAGAGGTTTTTGACTTCTCCACACCTGCTGCAGCCTGAACCACCACTGCGGGTCCTTCCACGCCCCTAAGTTAATCCTTCCCTTTCTGGTGGTACTACAGTTGTCCCCTTCTCAGCTGGTAGTTACCTGCTGAGACCTAGTGAATGTGTTATTTCCTAAGGCAGTGTGTTCATGTTGTAAGGGCTTGAAGGGAGGAAGGAAGGGAACCTGAGTTTTTCAGTGTGCTTGATAGTCACCCACTGAAGAGACCTGCTCAGCTTCCCCTTAAATGAAAGTGAACCCTGCAGTCAGGTCAGTATTTCTTTTGCATGTTGTGCTGTCAGGTGCATATAACAAAGATAGTCTTTATCCAAGCAAAGCATACTTGTTAAAATAGCTGAGAAATTATGTTATCATCAGTATTGTAAACTTTTTTTTTTTTTTTTTTAATTTAATAACTAAACTTGTATGGAAACTTCTAATTTCTGAGTGGATTCAACTTCACATACTAATTTCATAATTTTATAGATTTCTATAAGAGCAATATCTGCCCCACTAATCTTAAAATACTAAATATTGTCTTCCTAATTTGACAATTAAAATATATCTTGTTTTCTGAATGCTTTTTCAGTTACCTTTCACTTGCAGTCAAAGGAATTAGTTTTGGAAGTAATTTGTTCAGATACATGCTCAGCTGAACAAAAAGCTGAATTTATGCCCTGTTCTTTAATGAACCTTTATGTTGCTGATTAAAGTTATCTACAAGGACGTGAGCTTCTAGTCCATAATTTCATTAGCAGACTGTACCTGCAGTAGTGGATGCATTAATTTACTTTCCCTAAGATTCTGTTTTTCCTGCTTGGTACTGAGACCAATTATCCAACTGTGATTCAAGCACCAGACAGTAAGAGATGAGGCCCAATTAAAAGCAGTGATGGAGCAATTTCAGGATTAAGAACATTTGCAATTTCAGGGGACTAGAAGACTATGACAGCTAACTGGGTAAGGTAGGTTAGGAAAGCTTTTTTTTGCATAGTGGGCAGCGCGTATTAGTAAGGATTATAAGAAGATACTAACTTGTGAATACAGGAACAAAGAATAGCCCAAATTTAAACATGTTTATATTACTATTATTATATTTATATTATTTATATATGTGTAGCTCTGAAATGTTTAAGTCATGCCTATTTTTTCGAACTACCCCAATTTATTGTATAATGCAGTTCCTTTGCTAGAGAGTCATAGTGAGCCCTGTCACATCAGTTGTTTTTCAGATATAAAAATGCAATCTTGTCTGCACCAGAAAAGGCAAAGGTCATTGCATATTTGGCTATGGAGGTGCAGCAGAAGCCAGGAGAGCTGTGGCAGGAAGCATCATCCCTTGGGCCATGTTGGTTGTGAGCTGCTCCAGAACAGGGAGAAGCTCCTCAGCACGACCCTGCACACCTGCGTGAGCTAATATTCCCATGGTGGTGCCAGCAATCAATGCTTATCCCCCGTGCTCAGCAAGAGTGGGATACGGATGCTAACCCTTTTTTTGCGCTCCCTTTCCCTGCTGCCGAGGCTGGGCTGGCGGAGGTGAATGCCTGTCTGACTCTCCCTCAGGCTTGAAGTTCATTTTGCTTTCAGGCTTTGCTCCTGCTACCATTTTGCTTTTTGTTGTTTGTTTCTTCTCATTCTGCTTTTCTTTGCATTTCTGTTTGGGGAAACACTGTTTTCAGTTACAGCTGGGTCTGTGCCCCGAGTGGGCTGATCTGCAGCTCTAAATAAGCAGAAAGCACAATGCTTCATCCAGTCCTTCTGCAAGACGGAGTCAGCAAAAGTCACATTCAAGTGTTGTATGCTGCACTTTGTTGCTTGAGAAGCCACGGAGAATATTTTATTTGCGCTACTACAAACCCTAGGAGATGAAGGGTTTAGCAGGGCCTGAAGCAATAGGACAAGGGTTAAAGGTTTTAAACTAAAAGGGGGCAGATTCACTCTAGATATAATGAAGAATTTTACAATGAGGGTGGTGAAACACTGGAGCAGGTTGCTCAGAGAGGTGGTAGATGCCCCATTCCTGGAAAGATTCAAGGTCAGGTTGGACGGGGCTTTGAGCATCCTGATCTACTTGAAGTTGTCTCTGCTCATTGCAGGGGGGCTGGACTAGATGACCTTTAAAGGTCCCTTCCAACCCAAACTATGATTCTATTCTATGAGTATTACCTGGGGACAGATGGTGAAGAGATAATAAAGTATCTGCTAATTTGGAGGGCACAACGTGAAAATCTATTTTCTCAGAGTTCTTGACATCAAATATTGATTGCTATGTGTAATATATATTGTTTGCGTTTATTTCTATGATTTTTAGATTTCATTTGAAGGGCTGCTCCTCTTAATTTAGTTGTGAATATAAATTTAAATTCTGTAGATGAGATGCTGAAGTCCCAAGTCAGACACTCAAACAATAAGGAGTATACCATTACAAGGACCCACAAGTTAATTTTATCCTAAGAGATGAGGTCCTATAGATAATATTTCTCACCTTTTTAAAAACACTGGAGGCTGCCCCATTAGCTTTTCAGGAATATCTGTGTGATATAGTATTGACACTGGCCGCCTCTTCCAGCTAATAAAATTGGGGCCAAACTCTGAGTGTCCCTCCCTGTTATTTTTTATGTGCTCATGTGTTTGGGGATACCTGTGAATTAAAAAATGAATTTAATTTATTTTGCATACCACATTTAGATGTTCCACAGTCCACACTGAGAAACAGTGGTCAGAGCAGGGTCCAATTCTGGAGGAGTCTGTCCTTCTCTAGGGACCATAGAGGCTGCTGGAAAAGACTCCCTAGGTTCAAGTTAGTCTTTGAAATATTGACCTGTCCACACATCCAAAACATTTGGTTTTAATGACTTCAATTGCAGCAAAAGGAAGAATGTGGCAAATGTGATGACAGGATCCAGTTCTCCAGAGAGGTGTTCAATTGTGTTGACCACAAAAACATCCCATCTCATCCCTCAGCTGCCCTGTGCCCTGCACATCTTCTGATTTGGGCCACAAATAACTACCGCGGTCTCCTTTGCTTTCCAGCCTGGGGTGAGGACCACAGCAGCTGCTCCTTAGGGCCCGGCTGAGGTGAACATGCTGAGCTGTAATAGCATGTTTAGAAACTGTGCCCCATGACAGATAGTTACCACGAGAAACATCACACCGAATGGTTGAAGTTGCAGGGAACTGAACAGAGATCATGTATTTGGAAGTCCTGGGTAAGGTTAAAATACAACAGGTTAGCGTCAAGCTGCAGTATCACATCTGCTACAACTGCCCTAGACGTGTTTAAATGACCGAAATGAAGGGTGAAATATTCAAGCAGGAACAATCCAGTCTCCCTTATATCATCAGAATGAGAAAGGACATGCATTGGAGGCCATGAATATTCACATATTTAATTACACATGCAAATTATATGCTTAGACTTACAAAGACCTAATTTGCTTTGCTAGATAGTCACATATAAACTGGATCTAGAATTTGAAAAACTGGCCCTAATTTGATGTAATTATTAATTTATGCATATCAGATCTGATTGGGTACTCTGCATCTGAGGGATGTTCCCTAAATCTTATAGCCACATTCTATTCAGTGAACATTTATACGGGAAAATAATCAAAGGAAGAAATCTTGACCAGAAGTGTTACAGAGCTTCTAATCTACTAGTTTCAGAACAGTGTAAATGTCTAAAGGAACTTGAAGATGTACCAGAAACTCATACCGAGCACACCGTGAACTCAGCAGAAGTCATATAGCAATAGATGCTGATGCTTTGATTTTTTTTTTAATTATTTTTTTTTTTTTTGTATACCAACAGTTCCTGTGCTTTTAATCATGTTCCCTTGCCTCCTTCAGGTGTATGATGGAGAGAATTTTCACAGAGGTAAAGTATGTCTCTTACTCCTTTCTCTAGTAATACTTATGTTCTATGACATTGTTTTGATACAATCATAGTAGACTAAATTAGCTTTTACATAGAGGCCACTATTTTATTCCCTATTGCTTGACCATTTTGCTTACAGTTCCTTTTTGTAGCCCATTCCCAATTCAGGGCAGTAACATACAAACAGAAATTAGTACCACGCATAATGCCTGGGCTCTAGACTTCGGTGTACTTATGTTCTTTACCCACTACAGTATTTGGTATTAAACTGCTAGAGGTATTCAGCTGCACTACAGAGGTGTGTTGAAAGGCTTTTGCTAAATATGGATTAAAAGGTGAATTACCTCTGCTACACGTACCTGAAGATTAGGGTAATCCCTCATGGCATGCAACTGCAATCCACTAAACCCCCAGAGAGAGAGTCTTAGGCACTGCTGTGGAGAGCAGCGCTTCCAGCTCACCACAGGAACCCTCGGTACAAGCGGAGGGTGGAAAGCTTGGCTTGCTTCCCTTTCGGCTTAAACCCCTATGTGGAGGGCGGCTATCTACCAGGGAGGGAAGGACGGAGTTTAACATGGGCAGAATGGAAGCCAGCTCTTACAGTAGAACCAAGTACAGATTGAAAGATGAAGACAGAATAGAAACAGTTGAAAAATTGTCATTTTTGCTAATCTCTTCAGATTACTCTGCATATGCGGGCTGTATTCCTCAGCGGGTTTGAGAAAATAATAAAAACAGCTCTCCAGAAAACAGTTGGAAATAAGATAAAAAATCATGGGAGTCCATGAAACGAGGCAATACAGGGCAGCGATGACAGGTACCTCTGAGGCTGAAAAAATAAATCCTAACAGAAATAACAACCTCTATGTCATTCTGCTGTTGGATGTGCCAAGGAAGTGTTGTTACAGTCAATGCCTGGTATTTATGGCTGGGGACTAATCTGAGCTCAAGTTCTTTCATTTTGTTATTCTGCCAGTAGTTAAAAGTACACATTGTGCTACCAGAGCAGTGGCTACCCATGCCTCACTGCAGGCACTTTTCTTGCCGGCCTGTCTTGCCTCGAGCAGTGTGAATTAGCTTGTGGCCAGAAGTTCTTATCCCATTTAGTTTATGTCATTAGCCCATTTGCTGTACAGCTGGGAAAGCAAGGGGCTGATCACGGAGACATCAGAATTAGCATGAGTAAAGCACAGAAAGTTTTACCAAAAGGAATTCTGCACCAGCAAGGGTTTTTTTACGGCTAGTACTTGCGTTTTTTATAGGTAAAGTTGTAATTCCTGATTTTACATGAGGAAATATATATATGTGATTTGTTGTCTGACATTACCAAAATTTTTGCAGATTAAAAAGAAGTTGACTTGAAATGGTGACCAAACTCTCTAAAACATGTAGCGGTCCCACTAGTTACAGCGAGTAACTAATGATGTAGTTATCCAGACTGTGCTTCCTATTTTGTTAAAGTATCTCTTAAATCTTGCAAACCTCAGAATTCTTACTTTTGGTTGCTATTTGTGTTTCTTATATTTATGTATTATAAGCAGGGAATTTATTTCCTGGCACTAATAGACTTGGGTCTGTAAATGTTTACTAGCTAGCTGGGAGCTATATGTAAACATTTCTATACCACTAGCACCTCCTACTTCCAGAGACATCACTAAATATGGAGTACCAAAGTAGCATTTTAAACCTGCTAATCACTACGGCAGTATTCACAAAGGCATTCTTTAGCCCAGCCAGGTTAATCTCCCTGTGCTGCCTCTACAGTCAGGAGGAAATTTCTACAGTGCAATTCAGAGCAGAAACCTAAAATTAGAGTGCTCTGGATGATTCTGTAGAGTAGACCTGGCTATAGGGGGTCTCAAGAGACAGCTTTTCTAGGCTGCAGGTATCCCTGCATTATACCCCATAAACTTTTTTGTATTTAAGGAAATAAAGTCTAATAAGTCAAAAAAAATAGCAGTCATGCAAAGGACAAAAAAAGGAGAAAGCTGCTGATCTCACGCTTCCCTACACAGAAAATGAGGAAAGGGTGGAGAATTGCCCAGACGCTTTCTGATTATCCTGTGAGATAGGATGGGAACAATGAGGTGGCTGGGGTGAGCCTGAACAGAGCACTTTCATTTTGGCACTTTAACAAATGTTGGCAGCATTTTCTTTTTTAATGTCAACATTATGTGCACAACTTCCAGGTAAGCTTTCCAAGTCACTCAAGTTAATTGATACATCAGGGATGTGGAACTGAAACATTATGTCCTTGATGCTACTTAAAAATATTGCAAAACTATATGTTATGCCTTTGGAGGGGGGACTAGAAAAATCCAAATGCATTACAAAAGTGTTGGCCAGAAACGGGGGGCTTCACTGCAGCCATTTCCTTTAATGTGTGGTTCAGATTGATCAAAAAAACTGTGAAATTATGTATTCTGCTCTAGTTTTGATAATTACTGTCCTGCCTCCCAAGTTGGATCTACTTTCATCTTATCCAGAACTGTCCTTTTGCTGACTCTGTATGTTTTTATACAAAAGCAGTAAGTGCTTTTAGCTCTGAACTTACAGCTGTCTGCTGCAATGTAGCCTCAAGGCTTCAAAACTGAGGGTTTTGAATTCAGTGGAAGAGCTTGTTAGTGCGGAGACAGAGTCCTCTGATCAGGGGAGCAAAGAAATTTTACTTACCAGCAGCTGTCGCTTGGGGGATGTGTCACCCTTATGTATACTCAGGCTATAAATGAACATCCATCTCTGATGCAGCTATCACAGGCTCTCAGGCCACGTCCTCTTCTACCTTACCTTGCACTTGTAGGCACACTCAGACCCTGTCCTCATGGCCATACTAGGGTGGAGTGATGCCTGAGCCACCCACTGCCTCAGCCAGCCCCTGCAGGAGGCTCAGTGAGGGTGGGAGGGTGGTTCAGACAAGCACTGCGGAAGAGATTCAAATGTGTAAATACAGTGTCAGGAGAAATGCCTTGGGGCAGCCAGCCTGGCCTCCAGCTGCCGCTCAGGACAGCGCAGGTCTCCTATAGGTTGTGTGTCACATCTCCCAGCCTGGTGTGGATTATCTTGGGAATACATGGGACAAGACGTGCTGTTCAGTTGAGCAAACCAAGCGCTGTGGCTCGAAGAATGACTATTACTGATAACATTTTTTTTTTTTTCATCCTATAAGATACTGTCTGTCAAAACTATCTGGTGTAAAAACAGATGTTGCTTGTGTTCTGGTGGAAAATGCCCTGACTGAGAGGGGAATTCTCTGAGACTCCAGGTCATACCTTAATCTAGAGAGGCTCATCAGAGCTCCCAAGACCCTGACTCTGCCCCCAGAAGTGACAGCTCTAGTCTGCACAAACTTTGAAAAGGTACAGTCTGCTCTGCATTGCTGCAGGGGCATCGCTGCAGTTTATCTAATCCAACGAGGGCAATGTGTATCCTGCTACAGTCAGGTAGGGAAGACTTGTAAGACTTGTCCTAACTGTATTTTTATAATCACACTCTTCCTGTACACAATGGTTACTGGGTGTAACTGTAAATAAGGATTGCTTTCATCGTGAAGTTCAAAATGACAAGATTTCTCCGTTGCTTATGTAGTGATTGTGCACTGAGACAGAGGGATGACAGCTGCCAAGGCCAGCCAAGGGTTTAGTGCTCTTGGGAGGGTGGCTCCAGTTAAAGTATTTTCTATCTCACTGCTGTGCTACTTTTATAGTATAATTCACTCTTGCAAATCAAAACCGACTCATTACCGTGTACCCATACAGTGAAATCAGCAAGATCTTTAGTGCTTGAAACCTGGAGCACTTCACAAGATTCAACACTAGTTTCCAGGTTTTAACATCAGTAATTTTTCTCATGTGAACAGTTCCACTGCATTCATTTCACTGAAAGAGGAAATTTAGCAGAGGTGAGGAAATAATCCAGCACCAACAAGGGAAATCTTGTGGTGCCTTGAACTGAAGCTCAGAAGATCCTGGCTCCCATGCATAGCTCTCATTCACTTCAGTCCAGTCCTTTATTTTATGCAAGCTGTCTGTTCTGCATAGATCAGTCACAATATTAAAAAGTGGAGACGGGGTGACAGTTCCATGTTTTGTTTGTTTATAAACAACATAACTGGAAGTAGCAACTTCCAAAGCTCAGAGGGAAGGACACAGGCTGCAAGAGAGATGCATTCAGAAGAACCCCTGGAATCCAGGCTGTGTGCACACTCTTCAAAGGTAACCATGAGTCTTTGGTCTCTGAAGACAAGAGATATTCCAACATGATGATGTTTAATGTGATTGATTTGGTGTGATTTGAAGGGTGAGCTCTGGAGTTAACAGGGAGCTGTAATCTAGCAAGGTTTGTCCCTCCTTAGAAATTATATCTTGTCTCCATGACCAGCAAGAACTCCCAGGCCAAGGCCAGGAATCTCTGGGCCTTCCACAGATCGGCTCTTGCTTCTGAAAGCTGCTCCTGGCTTCAGTTCTTAGTGAATTCAAATGCAGTAAATTCCCTTCCCCAAGGACGTGGGTTTGTTCCTTTGATAAATAGCTGCTCCTGTCCCTCTGCCTCTGCACGTCTCTGCTCCTGCTGACCTTGGACCAGGAGCACCTTCCTCCCCCAGTGTTAAGCAAAATGGCATTTTAAACATGGGGAATCCTTAAGCTGTAAACAGCTTTCAGAAATGAGACAAAATTAGGACTGATATCAGCAAATGTATATTTATGTTCTGCGCTGTCTTCAAACCATATTTAACTTGTAACCAGGTTTGTTATGAGAGGGTTTGTAGCCAAGATCAACCCTACAAACACAACAGGAACCCATTAAAAGGTCTTAAGACCTCTGATTTCTAGGTAAATATGTGTTAAAGAAGGTAGTTTTGATAGTGTTGTTTTCAAAGTAATTAATTTTTAACTTTAATCTTTACTCAGTGTAAGACATAGTTTATTTTTCAGGCATATACATTAATTTTCAAAGAAATTGGTCATATGTGGCAAGAAAAATCCATGTATAATGTCAATGTAGGTAACACCCTGGTATACTTTCCTTCTGCTTTTCCAGTATAGCTTACACATAGATTTTTTGTGGCACAAAATAATTTCATACTACATTAGCTGTATAAGGAACATCTAACAGAAAATGAAACCATAGTTTTGATTGCTAAAGCTCAGCACCAGGTGTATGTGGGATAATTGGAATTAGATAATACTAACTTGTCCAAAAAGTGCCCTGGATTCACCAACAATTATTCAGAATGTGTTCAAGCCTTAACCAGTAGCAGCATGTGACAGGAACAGTGATTTTTGGAAGATAATCAGCAGCTGGACTGGAACATATTTGGAATGAAATCCTGCCCTGTTACACATGCTAGTATGCCAGGAATCAGTACTGCTGCTGATCTCACAAAAGTAAGAAATTAAAGAAACTGAGTAGGGAATGATGACCTACTCTGAGTACTGTTACTAGATTCTGAAGCCAGAAAAGATCACAGAATGATTGAGGTTGGAAGGGACCTCTGGAGGTCATCTGGCCCAACCCCTAGAACCTAGGACCGCATAGATCTCCAAGGATGGAGACTCCACAATATCTCTGGGCAGCCTGAGCCAGTGATCAGTCACCCTCACAGTGAAGAAGTGTTTCCTGAGGTTCAGAAGGAACCTCCTGTGCTTCACTTTGTGCCCATCGCCTCTGGGCCTGTCACTGGGCTCCAGGATCCGCTGCACTGTGCATGCTGCTGGACTGCCCTTGCATCTTCCTTAATCTAATCCATGGTTCCTTTTGAAGAATATCTAATCCTTTTCTACTAGGAACCACAACTCACCAGAATTTTGGTAATTCTTAGCATAAATAATCATACCTGGTAAATTACGTTTTTCTGGTATCTTGAAGAGCCTTCTGTTGTCCTGCCTGTGCTCCCCTTGTAGGCTCCTGGAGATTGAGCTCAGGTCCCTGTAGCCCGCTGAATGAAACAGACCGAGCTCTGCAGCTCTTGCTGTCATCAGATGTGTTTCAGTCTCAGATACTCTCAGAGCTCTTCTCTGAATCCTTCAGAGCGCAGCACTGTCTGCTCCCCATGAATGGTGGCTGCAGTGCTCCGGCCGCAGCTGAACCAGTGCCGAATACTGTCACAGAGCCCTTACGGCTACCTGCGAAAGAAGCGCGTTAGAGCTTTCACTCACATGAACGAACTCACAGAAAACGAGCGCAGACCTTCACCACAGCGCGTGTTGTGTCCCATCACTGCAAACGCAAGCCAGGCTGGCCATTTTGCAGTGTCAGACGTGGTGCTGCAGCTCCTGACACACGTATCTGCTACCGTGGCCTGGCGGGAGCCCTTGGTGAGGTGCTTGGGCCGTGCAGAGCGAAATCTTTCTAACAGTTGGTTTGTTGTGAACTGTGAGCTCACAGCTCTCTTTCCCGACACACCTGTAGAGGAATTATTTTAGCCTTCCTTTTGACCTTCTGTCTCTTCTTGCCTTACTTATTTCAGCTGGCCAAGCTACAGAGCTGTCTACAAGCTGCTCCCAATCACAAACTAAGCTAAGTCAAGAGCATGATCTCTTTAAGAAATAACACGCGTTGATCAGAAAAGCAACAGGCAGGAGGGAAAACACGAAGTCCCCAGTTTTCCTTGGTGATGTCTCATGGCAAGGGCAGGTGGGTGGGAAGGGAGAGGTCTGGCCCGTGCAGAGCGGCTGCTGAGGGACACCAGCAGCCGGGCTTAGCAATAGAGCTGGGAGGTGCAAGTCGAGGAAGATTTCAGGCCAAAGCTGGAACTGGGGACGGTTTCCATGATGCCAACTCAGCCAAGATACAAGCAGCTCCTGAGAAGCTGTAAAGAGACTTCTAATGGTGCATGCTGTTGCCTACTTTGGTTGTAACTGTTCGGTTTTCATGTCTACGGTTCTAAGCAACTATTGCTTTATCTTAAAGCTTGATTAAAGCTGATCATGAGTAATTGACACACACTATGCATGTTATTCCTGAGGGGAACAGGTGGATTATTCCGGGGCACACTGGGAAACTTTTGGAGAGCTTTGGCTGAGATAGAGTTAATTTTCTCCACAGTAGCTAGTATGGGGCTGTGTTTTGGATCTGTGCCGAAAACAGCGCTGATTACAGGGGGCTGTTTTCGTTCCTGCCCAGCAGGGCTTGCGCAGCCCCAAGGGCTTTTCTGCCTCTCACCCCTCCCCAGCAGCGAGTGGGCTGGGGGGGCACAAGGGGCTGGGGGGGACACAGCCAGGACAGCTGACCCCAGCTGACCAGAGGGATATTCCTTACCATATGATGTCACACTCAGCATGTAAAGCTGGGGGAAGAAGGAGGAAGGGGGGGACATTCGGAGTGATGGCGTTTGTCTTCCCAGGTAACGGTCACATGTGATGCAGCCCGGCTTTCCTGGAGATGTCCATAGTATCACTTGTCTGCCCATGGGGAGTGGTGAATGAATTCCTTGTTTGGCTTTGCTTGTGCGCTCAGCTTTTGCTTTACCTGTTAAACTGTCTTTATCACAACCCACAAGTTTTCTCATTTTTACTCTTCCGATTCTCTCCCCATCCCAATGGGTGGGAGCGAGCAAGTGGTTGCAGTGCTTAGTTGCCAGCTGGGGGTAAACCACGGCACAGGACTGAACATACGGTGGGCTTTTCAGGAGCCTGAAGGCAGTTTGCCTGCTGGCCCAGCAAACTGGGGAGAGGAGCAACTCGCTGAAGCAGGATTAGTCTGTATCTCTCAGGGAAGCAATAAGAAAACGGGAATATTATCTGAGACTTGCGTCACTAGGAGTTTCTTTTGTGCTGTTTGTACTTACTGTTATCTGCTCTCAACGATATCTCTGATGCTGAAGGTGACTTGTCTCAAGGAAGCATCTCGAGGATGGTGATGGTTTGCTGAGCAGGTCCCCGCAAGCAGAAAGTACTCATGGGAACAGTGGTTGAGCTACACCTGAGTGACAGGTTACTCTGGAAGGGACATCAAATTGATTAGCACATTATTGATTTTCTGTACAATGGTACCTGATCTGCAAAGAACCTGTAAGCTCTGCATTTTTGTTCTGTGATAACTAAAGGCTTTTAATCTATGCTTTCCTTACTGTAAGCCGCTGTAGGTAAAATCTGGGAGTTTTTTAGTTTTGGGTCTTCCACTTCCGAAAGGATTTATGGAGTTTTGATACTTTAATACAATTTTGCATTAACATGGGTTTGCTTTTTTGCAAGCATCTTTACAACAAACATGCTACATAGAAAATTAAAGCTTATTAAAAAACAAGTATCTCTAGAATTAAAACCTTATTGGAACATCCCTAGAATATCATTTCCCAGAAGCAAGAGAAGTCAGCAGCAGCTTTGTGCCAGAGCACTAGCAGATGGGTGACATTTGTCCCTATTAACTGGTTTGGCTGCCTCACCACAGTTCCTGCTTCGTGAAATGATCTTTCAAGAACAGAAACTACCCTGAGAAACACCAACTAGGCAAGTACTACTGACAGCTACAGACTGATTTATAGTGGCAATGCACAGAAAACCACAAATGAAAGGATAGGAGGTCTACAGGCTTCAGTGAAAAGGATTTTGCCTTTATCAGTGCCACTGGTTTATAATCCCTGAAGACCTGAGATAAGAGTGTTGATGAAAGAGGATTGCTGTCAATGTCTCGCACCTCTCATCAAACCTGTCTTCTACTGAATCCAAAAAATGCTGGTTATGGCACTGAAAACTCTGCCATATAAAACCAGCCAAACAAGCTGGAGCCCGTAGCTGCTTTTACAGCAGGGGTGAAACAAAGTAAGATGGGGATTTAAAACGGACACCTAACACACTAAGCATCATCTCTGGCTGAATGGCACTGAAATACTTCATTCGTGTTTATTGTCCAGTACTGTGATCAGCGGAGGCCTGTTACCGCTGAATAGGACTGAAAACACAGGACTTAATTGTCGTATCTCCAGAAGGGTAACGTAAACATTATCATTTGCACTTACACTAGATTTGAGAAGGAAAATGCATTTTTTTTAAAAAAAGGATATAATCAGCCTCCAGCGAGACTGGAGTCTGCTTGCCTGTTACCACAAGCAGAAAGTCACAAGACCAGTAGTATAGGACCAGGATGGATGACTTCTGTATGCAAACATTTGAAAATGCTTAATTATGAAACAGAAAAAAAGTACAGAACTAGTTTTAAGCCAGCAATGTGGCACTTTGGTAGTTTCATCAAAGCTCCACTTTTACGATTTTTAGCTTCTTCCCAACTTGCCCATTACTACCACTTCCTAAATGTCAGTTCTAGCTAATCTAGATTTAGGTTAACACACCATTTATAAAGTGGAATGGAAATTGCTCCCTAGAATTCCAGCTCGGACAGAGGAGCTCTCTACACTAGGAAAGCACATACCTTTTTCTTTCAATGTCTTCAGGGCGCAACTCCTTCAGCAGATGTGTTAAAACTGGACAAGAAGGGAGACTATGGAAGTTTTAACAGAATTGAAGATCTGCGTGGTTTGCTGTTCCATGTGTAAGCAGATGATGCACATGAGGACGTGGCACACCCCACAATCCCAACATGGGGAAGGAAGAACAGTTAATGCTAAAACAGATCCTTTCACTAATCTCTACTGAAAAAAATAGCACCGGTTATGCTGAAGAGCTGCAGCTAAGTTTCCAAAAATCTCAGCCAGCATTTACTTTTTGCTGGTTTAGACTGCCGCCTAACGGGGAGGGACAAGCTGGACACCCCGGTGAGCCCGGCTGCTGCCCTCCCGTTCTGGCTGCCGCACACTTGGGAACTGGGCGGTCAGAGCCCCAATTACCCGGGACAAGCATCAGATACGCAGGTTCCTGCAAGAAGCAAACCTTT
>JAVJGI010000050.1:66166439-66213939 GCA_035590275.1 Ibycter americanus | reverse complement strand
ACTTGAAGTCTGCGTTATATTTGAAGGCTGTAACAAGGCTGAACCTGCTGTTGATGATGAACTTGTATGGACAAGTGCTGTAGGTGTAGTACTACTGAGGTGTAAGCCCTTGTACACTCCTGCAAAAGAAAAACAAAACAGTAAGCTCATTTTTCAGAAAATACTCAACTCCAGACAGACATCTCCACTGTAAAAATCAAGATGCAATCAAATTCTGTCAAACAGATGCATACCTGAGGCTTGAAGAATGCCATTCACCCCAATTCCAAGCACCACATCATCCTTCATTTTGAATCCCATCAGTTGTTCTGATGTAACCAAAGCTGAAGCAGCAAATTGAGCACTAACAGAATCCAGTGTCTTGGAAACAAAACCCTAAAAAGAACAATGGTGGCAAATATATGTAATTGAGGTTTCCAAAAGTCAGTACTCTCCCCATTTTAAAGCTACACACAAACTAGAACAAAGATCAGTACATGTATATCAGAACTGTGGCCCAGTCATTCTCTCAGACCAAACTGTCAGCATTTGGTACAACTAGTTCAAATCTGAACTGTGACTTATTTCCATGCACTTTTAGCTCCATTATGATAACGGAGAAGAAAATCCCCACAACTACTTAAAATACAAAGAAACTTATTTCCAAAGTTCTGTGGAACAACATCATTTCACAGGTCAACCTGTTTTCATGAAATTCCAAACCCAATTCAGAGACTCAGAGGTTCAGATTGCAAACAACTTCTGAACCTTTTAATGTGTCTGTCACCACTGTCATCACTACACATTTATGAATATTAGACATTTCCACAGCTGTATAGAGGACATATTCAGGAGTTAGCTTTAGCTCTTCACTAAAAATTGTGCTCTGAAAATTCCCCACTATAAGAGGAAAATGACATGGCTGGAGATCTCTGCAATTCATATTTCTAAGGCTTTGAAAATTTCATTAATTGACTGACCCATCTTTTTTTTTTTTTTTTTTTTTTTTTTTTTAAGAGGGAGCAGAGGCAATGCCTGCCACACTCACCTGCAGTGTCCCTTCTAAACACTTTACAGAATGGCTATGATGTAGATTCAGGCGAAAGCCACTTTCCTGTTGGTTAGTTTCAAGGTTCTATGGCAACAGTTGACAATTAGAGATGAACCCTGGTGGGAAACAATGAGGGATAAATCATAGCACAGACAAATCCCTCACCTGTGATGTGTTGGCAGAGGAATTACTATTTGCTTGCTGTTGATGAATTTGTGCAAGCTGCTGTTTCTGCATTAGTGCCAGTTGCTGTTGATGTTGCTGGTATTGTTCGGCTGTAAATGCTGAACAAAATATAAAACGAGAAAATACTATATCAAAATATGTAGGTGTTGTGTATATAATCACATCTATAATCCTAAAAAACAAAACACAACAAAAACACACCACCAAAAAAACCCCACACCACAGCAAGTTCCTAAGAGCCTTAATGCACCTTTATGGCAAAAAGGCTATCATCCTAGAAATTTTTGTTCAAATTAAGCCTTCCTTTTAACACTGTTTTTTAGTACATATGCTTTAATTGCTCTGCTGCATTTAGCTTGACACCAAAAAGGGAGGGGGCAAAACCACCAAAAACTCTCTAGTAACTGACTAAAAAGAAATTACACGTACAAATGGCACTACTGTTTTCACTTTGTGAAACTACAGTATCTGCATTATTAGTAAAGCAGGTTTATGTGCAAAACTTGGAAACTGCATGTTCTCAGCCCTCACAGATGGCATTTTAGTTGTAGGTACTGGCTACCTTCAAGATTTGTTTAAATTTAGTTGAAAATATTAAATTGGGCATGCTCACAACTGTGCAGGCTATCAAAGAACCATAGAATGGTTTGGGTTAGAAAGGACCTTAGAAATTATCTAGTTCCAACCCCCCTGCCATGGGCAGGAACACCTTCCACTGGACCAGGTTGCTCAAAGCCCCATCCAGCATGGCCTTGATCATAATACAGTATTTTTGTTGGTTTTAATCACAAGCGTACGAGCAACTCCATTAATACAGAATTTCATAGAGCTGCATCCTTCACTCTAAAATCTCTGAAAGGTGACCCAGTAGTCAGTGCTTCACAAGTCAACAAAAATTTTATCCAGCTAGCCCACAAGTATAAAATTTATAAAAACCAGCATCATTCATACAGATTCACAAGGGGATGCCCAATGGTGCAGGGGTGGAGAGTCATTAGTTCATCAAGCTCATAAAATGTTGAGGGTTTTTTGGTTGGTTTTGTTTTGTTTTGTTTTTTTAATTTACATTTCCAAATGCAAGGAAGTCTTGTTTTCAATAAACTTGAATCAAGGCTGGAATGTGAATCCCCTTCCAAATTCAGTCTAGGATACACCTTTCAGATTTTTCCTTCAATTTTATCTTCGGATTGTACAGATGCTCCCAAATAAGTGCTATAAACATTAGTCATACTTCTAGAATGCAGTGGAAATTGCACTTTTGGGAAAGTTCACTACTGTTTGGCAACAAACCACCACCACACTTGAATTCTGTTCACAAACTGCAATTTCAAAGTTTTTTTTCGTTAATCTACTCCTTCAGGCTTGCTTGTCTGAAGAAAATCTTGTTTCTATTAAAACTATAATCATCCGCTTCTGGATACAACAGGATTCTGAAAAGCAACTGTAACTTATGTATAAACTTAAATAACAAGTCAATACAAATGGCTAACCAAAATTAGAATTAATATTTGGAAATAAACAGAGCAAACACTGCTGAACATGCATTTTTCCAGTGTTATTTGTGGTTGTTTTGTGGGTTTTTTTAAACATTGTTCCAAATCCTCCTATTAAGTACTGGAAATAGGCACTAAATTACTGCCAGCACTTTGCCATCTGAGCAGTAGAAGTTATAGATTTTTATTCAGCTGTTACATTCAAGTTATTAATTTTTTTAAAGTAACATTCTTCAGCAAGTAGGGATGTACCACTTGTTTATATTGCCGTAAGTCACAAATTACTTCCCAATACTCTTACAGTTAAATCTCACTTCAACATGCTTTATTTCTTTAATGTTTTGAAGTTATTCCTAGGGGAATAGCTTAGTAGTAACACCATCCATAAACACTCTTACTAAAAAAACAAACAAACAAGCAACTCATTCCAAAAAACCAAAAAAACTAGAATTCATAGACCAATATTCAGGACTTGGCTGTTTAAATTTTAGTTCTACTTTACATAAACTAATAGCCCTTTAGATATTTTTTTAGACTGTCACCAAACACAGAAGTTAGAGCAAGAAAGCTTTAGCACACAAAGATTAACACGTAGAAAGCTGAGTAGCAGAGGGAGAAAAATGGATGTACTGTTCTAGTACTGATAGACATTTCATTTATATTGACTGGTTAGTAGTGAAGTTTTTTTAAAAACTCTAAAATTTAGAATTGGGATGGCTTAGCCAACATAGTGCCAATGACAGTGAAGGTTCCATGTATTAGTAAGGTATTTTTATTCTACAGTAAGACACTTGAAATATACTGCTTAGGAACAGGCTGCATAAGTGATGTAAATAAAGACAACTCACAGACTGACAAAGAGGAAAAATGGCAAAAAAAAAAAAAAAAGACAAAAAAAAGACATGTTATACCACCATCTTTGACTGAATTAAGATCAAAATTTCCACTGTCATAACCATCTCACTTATGTCCATTTGAGTAAGTAAAATTTAACTAGTATTTAGTTTCAGTTTTCAAGCCTTAGGTGTATTTCAGATTTTGGCTATAAAATACAGTTGTAGTAAGCACGGTCACCTATGTTGGTTTAACCAACTCCAAAATACTGTTTTCTTTTGGAAAAAACAGTAAATAAAGTTTACTGAGACAAGCTGTGTTTGTTTAGGATAGCCATTATTTAGTACCGTCTTCAAGTGCTCCTCCTTTCTGGAAGCAACAGTTAGATGAACTGTGTTTTTCAAATTGTGCATCAGTATATTCTTTTGAAGTAGTCTGTGACCCTTACAGCTGTAAGTTTCCCACCACTACAAATACAGTATACAGCTGTCACAGTAAACAAGTGACAGAAGAACCCCACTACGGCCACAACCCTTATCTATATTCAAACCGCTTCTCTTACTTCTGCTGAAGTATCCAAACACACTTACAAACACCACCTCAAAAATGCAAAGCAAATGGCTATTCGCCTGTCATACCTGAAAATACACTCAAGAACAGCTTATTTCAGATTGTTCAATTTAGGTTAAAACATTCAGCAACATTTTTGCTGCTTCCCTTATTAAAGGTGAAAGCCTACTAGACATTTCAAAACATTGTTTACAACACTATAAGAGATTTACTGTGAGATTCTGAATTAATCAGTTGCACACAGCTTAGAAAATAACACTGCCCATAAAGGGCTGCTGCAAGCTACAGCCTCCTAAAATAATCTGATTGATATTCCTTTTTCATTCCACAGCATACCCAGATATGCTCATGTACCAGAAGAAGTTATAGATCGTATTACATAAACTAGCTCCTCCCTCTCCATGCTAAAGGAGCAAGACATCAAAGGTTTTATTGAAAACATTACTACTACTGAGAACTATCCAAACCAAAATTAATCATTATTTCTTTTGAAGACCTGCAAACTAGGACAGCATACTTTATTCTTCTTCTGTTAAAAGCCATCATATATTTTGCTCACTAACATTATCATTAGGTTTCTTCCCTTCCTGCTCTCAGAATACAGTCTATATTACGCTTCAACTGAAAAAAACCAAGCGTATTGATTGTGAGGTAAGTTGTTTCTGGAAACTATCATTCCCATGCACACAAAAAGTGTTTGTATGTACTTTATATTACAGTGGGATATCACACATATGCTCAGCACAGTGACATCATGGGTGTACTGACTGTCTGTGCCTCTACCTCTGCAGGCACAGTCCTAAACTTTTCTAAGAGCTAGTTTAAGTTCAACAGTCATCTTTTAAAAAGCAATTCAAGTAGAATGCACTGCAGACCATAAAAATGTAGCTGCTTTAATGGGTTCATTATATGGCTTGCAGAGAGTATTTTTTTCTTGCCTGCAAAGCTAGCATAGATGCAATCGCATAGGCGTCAAACTTAGTATCTCATTAATGTAACCTTCTCTAGAAAGACAGTAACAGTGTCCCTAAGAACTGTCTTCCAGAAGTTTTATTACCTCTTCCCATTTTTATTCTGAAGAAAAGAAAGGATACAGCTGAAAAGCTTTCATCTGTGTCAGAGAAAAGTGGTAAATGTAGAAGTAGCAAAAATGAATGTAATTTTCTTTTGTGTCATACACTGGTCTTTATCTGCTTGGAAAAAACCAGCAGGCAAGAAGCAAGCCCACACGTTTTCTGTAAACTTAAATCAGCAACCACATTTCTGGTAACTCAGAAGAGTACTGCTACACAAAGCTACATATTCCTGATATTACTGGAGACCTTCAAGGCTTAAAAAAAGTTAGTAAAGCAACAGACAACTGAACAACAGCTTCAAGTTAAAACAAGGGACAAAATGTAACATTCAATGGTTAAAGACAACACATGAGATTTTAAAATAGATTCTGCTCCAGCAGTCCTAGACAGGAGTGCAGTGTTTATAGACTCTTCTCAAACAGCATGCTAAGGCCAGTGGTCATGGTTCCATCATACAGTAATAACTCTATTTAATATTACAGAATTTACTGAATTGGACAGTGACAAAATATCCAGCTTCATTCACTACATAGAATCCAGTGATGGGTGGAAGTGGGAGTATCTCAAGTGCCACTACAGATACATTATAAATAAGAACATTACCATTTTAGAGTGTCTCAGCTGTCTTCCATAGCTAACAACTGTACCTTCCTCCAAAACTTCTACATACTTTCCAAGACACTTACAGTAATTTATGCAAGTCACCTGACTCCAATTAAGTTAACCCAACTGTTTTCCTAACCTTAAACATTAGGAACCTTTTAAGGTACAATGCTACCTGGAGTTATCCACATCTCAAGTCAGTTGTCAGAAGATGGGTAGCTCAAGGTTTACTGACAGACTAGGCTACATGAATGCTTCTTACTTGTTTGTTTGCAGCATACCATTTCGAACTAGAACAATTAAAATTCAGTATGCTTCTGAATTGTTTCTGGTAGAATTCAGAATCAAGTTACAACATTTCAGTTGAGACAACCGTCAGGATTTTACGTCAGTACATCATGTAACACTTAACCTCTTCATTTTACAGCTTGGGATAACACACACACCTATTCTGCAACGGTATTAGTTCTATACTTTGGCAGCAAGAGAATGTTTTCTGGCTTACAGGTTGCAAAAAGGAATGGAAGGTACAAGAAAACACTTCAGAAATTTGCAGCTATGAATACAAGGAAAGAAACACCATACATTACTAAGACTGACTGACAGGATAAATGCCTGCTTAGTATCTCCTTAGCGACAGCCACAAATCTTGTGCTGTTAAAAAATTTGAGTTCTGGCACATTACACTATGAATACGCCTTCCCACAATCATTTACATGACTATAATCAAGATGTTTGTAATCTTTAGGATAATTACATACCCATTTTTTGCTCAAATTAAGCCATTGGATAGTATCTTTCAATTGGATGATTCTGTTTACATATCTACCAAATTCTGTGGGATGCTGATACTCAACAAATGTTGTTTTCTGGAGCACAGAGTAACAGTGATGCTGTCAATGGACTTCTCAAAGATCCATAGTTCTCAGCAGTTTTATACTGCAATATAAAACAATTTTTACAGTGCTAACTAGTTTTACCATAGCATTTAACACATGCTAGTCTTACAGTGCTGTAGCTTACATTTAGCTTCCCTGAAAATGCAAG
This sequence comes from Ibycter americanus, assembly GCA_035590275.1. Lineage (NCBI taxonomy): Eukaryota > Metazoa > Chordata > Aves > Falconiformes > Falconidae > Ibycter > Ibycter americanus. The sequence continues at coordinate 66,207,100 of JAVJGI010000050.1, read as the reverse complement.
TCCTTCCTAGAAGTGGCCAAAACCTGTGAGGAGGTAGGCTGGCTGTGGACTCTGTATGAATAGATTGGTCTTTGCACAGTAAACAGCCACAGCCCCCCTCCCAGCTGCTGCTGCAAGTCTTACTGTGAGGTAACTCACTAGTTGTTACTCTGCTTCCCTGAAGTAGGAAAATACAAACTTATAAAAAAATTGACCACAAGAACCAGTTTCCTAAAAACCAGGAAGCGTATCCTGGACAAGCAAATGTGTGTGTGAACTCCTGGCCCCCCTGCTAGCATTCCGTTTTATTTCCTGAATGGAAGACACTCACTAGATTTGTCAGGGAAACTGAGCAAGTTTTGTGGAGTAAACACAATAACCTATCCAGCTAAGCATTTTGGTTTTTTAAATAAAGTTTAAAAGAATTTTAATATGGAGAGACTCAAACAGCTTAAACCTTTCAGCAAATGCTTCAGTCCTGTTAAACATCTGAAGAATTAGATATTTAAATTAGAGTAACTTAAGAAAACAGTTGCTTTGTAACATCAAGTTAACAAGCAGAAAGGTTATTTCAGTAGGAAAAATGAAACATTAAGACTGTATTGAGTTCAAAGAACATCTCTAAAAATCCAGAGTACTGGATCCCTGATCTTTCCAGCTAAGGTGATGGTCATCAAAAAGGCAGTTTCAATCAGGTAACAGAAGAAAGATCACGTAACTAAAGCTTCCAATTGAGAAATCCCATAAACTACAGAATTGCTAGGGTGTGTGGAAAGATGATATATCACATTACAATGTTTTCTTAAGGGAAATACATGAGAGCATCACAACCCTGCTGTATAAGAGAACAATTAGTAGTTACTAATGCCAAAGTGCATGCAAAGCAAACATCATTCACAATACCAAGTAATCCAGAACATCACATTTTTTAATCTCTATTTTATGAGAGATGTTATCTGGCTTACATTGCCTGGTTAAAGATTTTCTACTGTATAGCAAGTTCTCACCAGTGAATTCGGAAGATTGGAGAGACTTAGAGCCATCAGTGTGATTTAGTATTTGATGCACCAGGCCCAAAGATGTTTCACTTTCTGAAAAGAAGTTCAAGATTGATTTTACTTAAACATGGCATTATTAGACACTATGAGAACATGAATCATTACGCCCTTGATTATTACTACAACAGCCTTATATTTCAGCCCAACAAAACTTAAGTGTGAAATTCTTAGTATCAGAACTCTAGACTTAGAAATTATAAAACTAGATACAAGATACATATATATGCACTCCCTACTTGGCAGTGGAAGAAAAACCGACAGGAAATAATTAATGAGGATTTTTACTAGCCACTGAATGAAAGCTAAAAATGCTTGGTATGCATTTGTATTTGTCTGCCCATCATTCTTAATACAAGTTTCCACTGAAAATGTCACAGACCAGCTGGGGTACATAACTCCGCAGTTACAAACATGACCATCCTTGCATGGGATGCAGACAAAGTATAACAGTTTACACAAGCCCAAAGATTCAGCACTTTGGAGCAAAGTATTACTCCAATTGGGTTAAAGCTGAATGAGAAAATCCAATACAATTACAAGTCCCAAAGTCTCCAGAAGTGCTCAGATGTTTCAGTAAATGTTGACTCTTCCTTCCACCCCCAGTCACATTTCCCAGACTGAAGAGGCTTTTCCTTTTAAAATTTCCTCCTTCAACTAAGCCTAGGGTGGGCTATAAACATCTGTTACTCCCAAAGCCATTGCTTCTTCAACTAGGTTCTCAACATCTCAGCTACAGATGAGCCAAGACTGTTAAGTTCCAATGATAACTGAAAACAGCCATTTCAAATGTCAGTATTTTTCATGACCAAGTTTAACCTGCAATGTGAAAATCAGTATTTGGAAAAGGGAAACAGTAAAACAGAGAGCAGTACTGAGACTATTACAGATGCAAGGGTCAAATAAAAAGACCTAAACACAGCCAGTGATGGCATGAAAGCAATAGAAAGGTAGGACAAACCCTTCTACTCTGATCAAGGAACTGCCACAAGGATCGAGGAGCTGCTTCTGGCTTTTTTCCAGGAAAGGAATGCCTGACAACAGATGTCAGGTATCCTTAATGAGAACACGAAAAAAAATAGTATAGCTCCATCAATTTAGAAATGCTAAACACATATTTGGGAAGTGGAAGCATAGTTCACCATCCTGCTAGATCCCCAAGTGTGCAAACTTGCTTTTAAAAAGCAGATTAAGAGACATAAAAAAAAGAATCCAAGTTTGCTGGGGAAAATGTTATTTCTAAGGAATTCCCACAGAAAAAGTTACTGAAGAGCAAAGCACAACTTGCAGCACATCATCTAAATCTTTAGTTTACAAGAGAAAACAAGGTAAGCTACTCAGGATTCTTTCTCTTAACTATATTCTGGATGCCTGCAGTTTTTCTTATACAGTAAGATCCAGAATCCTAAAAATCCTAACTCTTAAAAGGCTTCTGCTAGAATACTTAGGTGGCTTCTCAAAGAAAGAATTACAGATTTAGTGAGCAGACTCTACTTTACTGCTAGCCTTTTTAGCCTTGACAGGTTGCAGACTTTCTTTTCAAAGTGACCCCACTTCTGGATGAAGAACGCAGAAAACAACGGAATGCAAGACAGTTGCCTGGTCTTACTGTGCAACCTGGGAACCACTGCTCCAATCTTTCACTAGCAACTGGTATCTCTGGTCTGCCTCCTAAACACAAGGATACACCAATTATACATGCTGTGCAGTTCTAAACGTCTCAAACTTTTGATTACTAGGTGCAGGCATCCAAAAATATGAACATGACGTATTTAACAGCAAGTCTCCTGCAGAAAGCACAGTCTCTCTATATAACATGATGCAGTTTGAAGACTACAGAACTGGCAGAACTAGGTCAATCAATTAATCTAACAAGGAAGACTGAATTCCTGGGACACAAATACTTCAGATGAATATTCATGTCTGCTGTACATTCCAGACTTAAAACACAAGGTCCATCTCTGAAGATTACATTTCGGAAACTTGTTGAGACCGTCAGCAAGACAGGCTCCTTTTCTGAAGTAGTTTTGTTGCATTTTGTTCAAAGTGAACAGCTTCCCCACTGAACAAGTTATTCCTCCCCAAGAATCATGCTTTCACGCTCTTGCCTGCTTTTAGTGATGTTCTGTATAAGATCTGACTGAAGATCCTTGAATCAGCTTTTTGCAAGAGGGCAAAGGATGCTTTTTCATAATTTTTCAGTAAGATGAAAAGGAACCATCCTCTTCAAAAGTGGTGCTACTTTTCTTGGCCACTTGATCCTGCTGCCAATGTCTATCCTTCAGCACATGACAAGTCCACTACAAGCCCTGTTTTTCAAACAACTTGGAAGGGATTTTTTTTTTTTTTTTAAAAGAAACATCCCTTCTCAGTTTACACACAAAATCTCAATGCAACAACATCAACTTCCATATATCTTTTATGATGAGCACTCTGAAAGCCATGACCAGAATAACTTGCATGCCTTCAGGGTCAAAGGTGCTTCAAAATGTTTACAAAATGCCTGGCTCTTTGGGGAAACCTCTCTCCGATGTGAAGGATGAAACGCAATGCTTCCTGTAGCCAGAGAATTCTATGTCACACCACAGCTTTCATAACGTGCCCTCTGATTAACAGAAGACCTGAGATACCATCTCAACTTCATGCCTCTGCTGGCCATGAATGCACAAACTTGAAAAGCAAGGTTTTCCACAGCAATTTTTCCACATCATCAGCAGTTGTCTGGATCATTCAAGGTGTAAAGAGTTCAAGACTTCTCTGAACTTCTTTAATGTGAAACCAGACAAAACTCATGTGATTGCGCATAACAAACAACAGCATGATCACCTCTGCTGGCCGCTACAGAATCACAGGACAAGCTTCATCTTACAGGTAAGCAACATGGTTTGACCACAACTCACAGCAGCAACAAAAAGTTAACAGGATTTTTTAAAGTAAGAGATATTTTTTATGATAATAAAACATTAATGAGTGTTTTCTGGTAAAAAGACCTACTGTCACTTCAAAAACCTAAAAGGCAAAGAGAAATAAACCTAACAAATCCATACCCCAAACTCCCATCTTTAAAGACAGTTAAGAAAAAGGAATAGGGACACTCTACAGGGCTGTAAATCTGTAGCAGTGACTATTAGAAAAACTTCAGTACAGATGTTAAGATACCTGACATTCTTCACAGTATTTGGTACAGAAAGTAAGATGACAGCTCAGCAGCTGCAGCCCCAACTGACACGCACCTTTCAAGAACTCAAACTCATACGCATGAGACACACAAACACACCTGTAATCTGTGTAGACAATGTATCCTAAAGAACCCTTTAAGAAACTGAAAAAAACCCGCTAGAAAACAGAATGGCACCAAGATGAACTAGACTGTATGCTCCTTTCAAACACCTATACCTAAACAGATGATCATTGTTACAGCACATACAAGAACTCTTCTACACCTCCAATGCTACAGGAATCGTGATCAAAATTATAAATAATTATATGGGTACAGTCTGCCTGGTTATATTAATAACAAGCGACTTTCCAAAGACTGTGGTAACTAATTTGAATTATATATATATCTGAATTCAGACACAGTTATATTTTTTATTGTTTCATTCTTGTATCAAATCCTAATAAAAACACAAATCTAAACTCCACTTCAATTTGGAAAAGCTGGGAATACTATCTTAAATATATTACACAGATGATAAAACATCTGCATAGAATTCCAAGTACAAATGAATGTAACATGCTAGGTATTTATGCATATGTATTACTTTCCCACAGTCTTCCAAATACAACCACACAATTAAAACCTTGACCAGAACTCACCAGTGTAAATAACTGCATTTAATTCCTACATGATGTAAATATCTTAATCACTTATTTAATGAAAAAAGACATACACAGAGACACGCTTTAAACTCAATCAGCCAATTTTTCAAGTCTACGTGATTTTCAGGTGTAATGTATTGGCCATTAGTATTTTATAGTGTATTTCTAATCTGTTCATCACACAGTAGTTTTGTTTTCACACTAGTAACCTGACTACCATTTTATCATAGTTCAGACTATCCGCTAGACAGAGGATGCTCTTGTTCAGTTCTAGACTTGGTTTACTGCTTTGAAACATTGGAGGGGCAGAATTTAAACAGCAAAAGCCGTACTTAGATCACAAATCAGAAGAACCATCAGTTTTAGCCCTAATATTTCCAGCAAGAAAAGTCATAAAAGAGAAAAGAATGGACGATGGGGGCAAGGACCTACTCTAGGACAGTATGGAGAGGAAGCATCAAATAAAGCAGCAGAACAAAGCTGCCCAGTAAGTCTAAAAATGCAAGAAGTCAGAATTTTCAGGGGAAAAAAAATAAAAATAAGGTGGTGCAGGGAGGGAAGGTAAAACATATATTGGAAAACAAGAAGATTAAAGTAATCCGATACCAGGATACACTCCTCCTTGTTTGAGAAAATCTCCAAAATATCCCACAATTTGGGGAGTTTATTAGGTATATGCATCTCTCCCCACCCCACTCCTACATTATCCAGGTTTTCTAATTTATTTCCAAAGCTGTAATTCAAAATGGCAAGGAAAAGATGATTCTAGAGACTCCTTACAAAATGGTGGTGAACTTAAAAGTTATTTCTTTGTAAAAAAACTACATCACTTTCTATAGAATGTGATGTAGCACTTAATGTACTGACTTATCAAAATTCAAGTTAAGTTACATTCTAACTACATAAATACCAGTCTTCCAGCACGAAGAACGGAGTATTAAGAGTGATGTTATCCAATAGTATTCCAATCAAAAAACAATTAACACCATTTCAAACCTTAGTCAGGTCCTCAATTCTGTAATTCACATTCTATAAGATGTAATCTGCCACTTGCTGCCGAGATACAGGGGTGACTAGTCCAAGAATTTTGCCAAGCATGAGCAGGACGCATCATTGGGGGTGGACTGGGTATTTTTTGGATGGGAAATGGCATTTAATTTCATGTAAATTCAAGTACGAATTCCTAATATGCTGGGATTTCAAAAGAAAACGTTGTAACTAAACATTTCCCACCACCACCACACCTTGTACTAGAAAAAATCTGAAATGTAGTATTTATATCAACATCTCAATCAATGTATTTTTCATTTTTAAAATCCAGATCTTCCGAGTCAACTTAAACCCTAACACAATACTGGTTTCTATGTCTTCATATTTCTAAAATTGCATTACGCACCAAGGTAGCAGTTGTATAAATTTGAGATGCAGTACACTACCACTAGCAATACAAACAAACATTCTACGTACCAAATAAAGAAAAAGTGAAGATGGGCTGTTACCACCAAAATAGACCGTGATGTAAAGTATGGATGACCTAATGACATTCTGGATTATCTGAGCAGAATTTAAAATTTCTAGAAGCAAGTTTGTCAAAATGAACATACCAAAATGTGCTGAACCACTGCTACTTTTACTTTGTATAGAGGTACTGCATGTCTGGGTCCCGGGTTGTGCTGTGCCTGTTCGATTTATACCCCTGTATAATTTCCTACAGGAGAGTTCATCATTGTCGCTGTCATGTAGGGATGGTGTCCGAGGCCTAAAATGCCGCCATCTACATGATTTGATATTGACTAGTATCTGACTGAGGTCTTTTGAGAAAGATTTGTCCGAGGTATTTGTTTCTGAGGTATTGGCAAATTGACTGATTGAAGAGTGTTGTGATGAGGAAAACATTTCCAAATCCAGCTGATGAAATGTATTATCGTAGTCCGAATGTGCTCTGTCTAGTAGCACCCTAAAAACAGGAAAACAATGCAGAATTATACAGTGGCAAGAAAATACCAAGAAAGTCACCAGTTTGCCATGTGTGACAAAGGGATAGAAGAAACTACACAAAACTGTTCTAGAACAAGCAACACCTGCTGATGGACACAATGCATGACTACATGTTACTTGACAGTAAGTACTATGTTTAGGTTTCTCTTCACAGGTATCCTCTAGCTTTTACTGTTTGAACAGCTGATGTACATCATCACATATATATTGAGACACTGCAACTACATATATATATTTTTTTTTTATAATCAGGCTGGAAGACAGAGTTCTGCAACGCAAAGAAAAAACCCTAGAGAATAAAATAAAATTGCTTAATTAACTAAAGAGCAATTTAAATGCCCTCCTAAAGTAACTTCAGTTCAAAAGCCTTATTCCCATATATACTAAATATACCTACAACAATCCCAATGCAGTGGGAATGTCACACATTAACTTCCACATGCCCTTGCAAAATCCCAGTAAGAGCCTTCAGCTCCAATTCTGATTTTGCTGATATGCCAATCTGACTCGCTAATATGTGAAGAGGTGCTAAGCGTTAATCTGGAAACCAAAACACATTCTTAGTATTTTTAATTAAAAATCTAGTATCAATGTATAATTTTTAAAGACACATTCCATATTTAAGGAATATAGCACTTATTCAATACTGTGCAATTTATAAATTGTTTTTGATACAGATGCTTAGAAGCAAAATGCCTGAAGTCCTTAAGTCTGATATTTTTGACGTTTGAAATTTAAGTTATTGCCACTTTTAAGTACTCCTCCCAAAATTCTCTACAAGTGACAAATCACCAAACATGGTCCAAACTCAGAAAACCATCTTCTGAAAAATGTGTTTTTTGCTATTTTTAAATAGTACTATTTGAAAACAGCCATGCAAATAATTTAAATACAAGCCACGAATCACAACTGAAAACACAGATCTATTTTCACCTCAGAGCTTGGGAGTGCCAGAAATAAAAAACCCCCTAGAACCATTTCAGAAAACGGTATTAAAACAGCTTCTACTACCACAACATAAAAACAGAGACATTAACCAGCTAAGAAAACTTGTACCAAGTGGAAGTATTTAAAAAGTCAATCTCTCTGATGTCTCAGGATTTGAGGGGTTTGGCTTTTTTAAACTTTGCTCTTTATGTCTTACTGATTACTTTTTATTTTAAATTTTGTTTTTAAAAACAGGAACAATTATGTAGCACTTACCTTCCACCACGGCCGACCCGTCTTCGTGCAAACCCAATACACCTCTGTGGTACAGTGAGGGTGGTTAAGCAGTATCTATAACGCACATCTCCTAATCTTCCCTCTTTAGGGCTACTCCATGGCCAGTTGCCAGGTTGGTCTAAATGAGGCTTAAAATAATTTTACACAGTTAAACACAAGATGTTTCCCCACAGGGGCTTTGTCTTATGAAACACAGGGAAATTCTACTTACAGCATAGTACTGACAGCCTGCTTTCCTACGGAAGGCGAAAGGACCATCAGGATCATTGTCTTCCTCAGCCTCCGAAGAACCAGACAAAACCTTTAAGAGGGGGATGGGAGGTGTATGAGGAGAGATATTAGTCAATTAATGAGTTTTACTTCTCTTCATTCCCCAAGAGCAGCATAGAACTCTTAGAGGTCCTACCTGGGAGAGAGGTTCTTCATCTGAGCTAGGAAAATCATACTGATTCAAATCTTTAGCATTAAAGACTGGCAGTGCAGCAGGACTTGTCTGTTGAGGAGTAGCAGCAGCAGACGAAGGTAAGACTTTTGGCTTCTTCTCATACTTTCTTTTGGGTCTAATAACATCAGGTTTATCTTGCTGGAAGAGAAGAAAATAGCAGTGTAAAATTAGACACACAAGCAAATTAGATGAAATCAGTAGTTTTGGAAAACTCCTGTGTAAGCACACTAAAAAGTGAACTCATCTCTCCACCACCTTGATAACAAAACATGCAGTCATTTCATGAATATCTGTATCTCATTTCCAGTAACTGAAACATTTAACAAAGTGGAATCAAGCAGTGTTAAGTCAATCCATGCTAGATGAAACACTAGTGGTTAAGATAACAGTACTACTTTGGAGAAGTAGACCAAAATATATACAATGATCTCCATGAGGCACCTGTTTTATCTTCTAACATTTTAAATTGATAGGCATTTATGCTGTGTTAGGGAATTACTAAGCACCAAACAATGTTTTAAAAGCAAAAAAGTTAAGACTTCTGAAAGATACCTAGAATCTCAGAAAATCCTGTAAAAATTAAACACATCTCCCCATACTATGCAAAGTCAAGTTTAAGTGCACTTCTCAAGTTTCCAAGAAGCAGGTTTCTTTCAAGCTGCGAGACACCGCACTGACCCAACATCACTAACAGGTAAATACACTGCTGCAATCTCAGTTACAATGCTCTACTTTCGATGGAAGTATTCACTAATTCAAGCCACCTTGTCAGATTCAGAACAGGCTTTGGACATTCTTCAGTTATAAGAAGTCTGTTTAAAATTCAAATTATACCTCAGCATTTCTCCTGTGTTACCTGACCTATTTAACACGCTCAGTTGTTGGCACTGTAGCTATGCTGTGTATGACACAAAATTAAAGCCTGCAGGAAAAAAAGTGTTGGTCAGCTGTCTAAATCAAGTAAGATTATTTGACACTTTAGTTAAATACAAAACCAGACAAAGATATACAGCATGCTGGGAATATCAGTAGATCGTATTTTAAAAAAACAAAACAAAAAATCACCCTCCAGATTAAAATAACTACATAATTTAGAACAAGAAATGAGTTTTACCTCATTAGTCCTATCTTTGTCCAGTATCTAGGTAATAAACACACCTTTGTTCAGGCTATCCTAACTTTACAGACAGCATTAAAGAAAAATGTTCATACGCCCTAGAGTAAGAACACAACTGCATGTGTCCTTTTGTCTGTAGTTCATCCATACTTCCTTTATTTCTGTCTTGAGGAATGCCAGTAGTCTATATGTTATCCCCATAACTCCAACAGAACAAAGCATTTTATTCCAACTGCAGCTTAGCTAGTCTATTTTCAGTTTCAAAAAGCTTCTCTCCTCCCCCCCATCCTAAAATGCTGTATCTTGCATACGTAACAGCATAAACTAATAACTTGATTACTGACATTACTCACTTTAACTTTAAATTCTTTCAGTTCCATAGCTTCTTGGTGTTTAAAAGGACTGCTGTTAGTCACAGGAATGATGGGAATAGCATAGGTAGGTTTAATCGGCTGCCGCTGTGCCATGACCTCAGACACAATCTCTCCACTGTAGTCACCCAAATTATACCTGAAATCAGAATTATTATTTTTTTTATATATTGCAAATATTTCAGCAAATATCTGGTAAAAAATTGCACAACACAGAGAAACACAGACTAATACTTGCAACTTGGGCTAAAGGGACATCCAGGATGCCAGTAAGAAGTACAGAGAGCATTATTCAAAAAAGGGGAGTAATAACACGGAAACTTTGCTGTGAGGAAGGAAAGGTTTCTCTCCCTGCTCACTTGGGGACAGGTACCATTTAAAAACATACATTTATAACCCAAAAGCTTTTTAACACCGAGGCAGAGTGCTGTATTCATGAATCTTCCCTCTCTATGTTATGGAATATTTTCACAAGTAGATCCATGAAACATGTTACATTTCAAGACCTGTGGAAAGTGCCGAGTTGAAGCACAGTTTTCCATTCTAAGGGGCATTAGTCTCTCCTCTATTCAACAGCTTTTTTCTTGAAAAAGCTACTGGAGAGTCTTTGAAATTTTTCCCCTCTCTATTTCTACTGAAAATGATCAGTGCTTGAAAAAAGTGCCCCGGTAGAGACATTCAACTTGTCTCTCTAAGAAGTCAGCCTAAACCATTAAGTTTTAGAGCTGTACAATACTGACTCAAACCATCTGTTTTCAAACATGGATGCTCAAGTTAGAGAAGTCTATTCAGATTCTAAGTATCAACCTAGACAACTATTCCACATTTCAAATATAATTCTCAGTTGATTGGGAAGCAGCAGCTGACAGAGCAAAGCATGTGGTCTTCAGCACAGCTGACACACAGGATATCAAAAGAAGCACTAGTAGGAGATGACTAACACAGCAACATTTTCTACTGTATGAAATGCTTATTTGTTTTCCTCAAGAGGATATTAGATTAAGCCTTGCTAAAAAATAACAGCGATAATGAAGAAAAAGAAAACCGGTAATGATCAGAAACAGCCTTAGAAATAGCTGGGATTTCCTTAATCTACATATTTCACATAAATTTCCAAATGAGTTTACCTGAAACTATGATCTCTCTTCCTGTGTAATATATAGGATATCCACATACATTTGAATACACATACACATGTAATAAAACAACATAGATGAGTCTAATGGGTCACATCCCCATAAGCAGCACCTTCCTAACATTTCATTTTGCTCTCCATAGCCATATATAAAAACAAGGTCCTGTAAACGTGAAAGTGTCTAAATACTTACTTTAAAAATCTCTCGCTGTTTTAAGTATTTGTGGGAATCAGAATACAAAGTAGTTTCCAAAGCTTTCTGCAGCAAGTTTTCAATAAAGATTACCTCTTTTCCATAATTTCCAGTGTTAAATGCAGCAACTCTCTCTTGCTTTTTTCCCTCCTCTTTATCATCTCCAGGATGGTTACTGCACGACTCAGATCTCGACGGAGCTTAAGCATCTTCTCATAAGATGCTTCATCATTTTTTCGATTCTGTAGATACACAGTGCATATGTTTCCCCACATCATGTAAATTAAATAGTCTGAATTAAAAGTTCTAAATGTTTATGTATATAAAAAACAAATCACATGCTAAAACAAAGAGAAGCATGTGCATGTCATCAATGAGCTACAGCTTACCAAAACCATTAAGTGTGTTCAGCAGTAGATTTAGTGAAAAAAATGAATACAAACTTTCATTCAATAGCTGTCCTAGTTTCTTTTATGTTGCTAACCTTGCAAATTTAAACAAAAGAACACCACGAATTTTATCGTTTTATACTACAAAGCAGAATCATTTCTCTATATAAGATACTTTTTGAGAGGGGGAGAAGGAAGAGAAGGAAAGCAGAGGAAGGTATCCATCTACTTACTTTCCGTGTCTGCATCTTTTCTGTTCGTCTTCTAAAAGCAACATAAGGGTCATTTGTGCTGGAACCATCTCGCTTCTCTTGTTTCACTGCTGGGATAAGAGAGGGACCTCGACAGTTTTTCCTCTTTTTAATCCAGTACTCATATACTTCTCTGATCAATTCATCATCTTCTTTCAGCAACAGCTTGGCCTCTTGCAGGCTGACTGGCTAAATGTAAAACCCAGCATGTCACTTTTATATAGCAATACACAGAGTGTGTATTTCAAATACTTTATTCAAAGTACCATTGTACCTGCTGACCGCTGCCCTTTTCTAGTCTGTCTATCATCTCCTCAAATTGCAAAGGAGAGATGTCCATTCTTTTCTTCAACTTATTCACAAAGATCTCATCTTCCGAATCCAAGTCATAATCCGGCTGCTCAGCATCCAAACTGAAAGCTAAACCATGCAAGTGAAAGGTAGAAGTTAGTTTTACTACAGAAACGTTTTTTTCTGATAGCAGTGTCTGGAGCACGCACCAGATTCTTCTCAAGACAAAATCAAAATCATTTGTTTGAATGTTGTAGTAATACTACTTCAAAGTTATATGTAGTTCTTTCTAGGTTTTCTACACCATTAAAAATCAGGAATAAAAGTTGATATTTGACTATGCTTTTGTTAAGCAATGAAAGCTTACCAGTGGTCAAAGCAGCTAGCAGCTTTCTACCTCACTGCTTTCAGTAAGAAATTAATTTTAGACTGGTCAAAACTTTCAGTGCTGTCTAGTATTCTGCAGTTTTATGTCTTGTATTATTAACAATTCAGACTTCAGCCCAAATGCACTTCAAAGGTACTTCTACTAAAGTATGTGCAGACTGTATTACGATGACATTACACATACCCTCATCATCGATTTTTGAGATGTAGACAAGTCAGACTAAACTGGCCCAGTATGGTCTACCCTATGTAGCAAGGCATTTTCAAATACAAGTAATGTTCTGCAGAACACAAACAACTGCTCTGTTTTCCACAATACCCTATGAAAATGCAGCATTCTTCATTCAAAACAAGATCTCCCTAGTTCTCATGCCCCATTCAAGCTGTTTTAGCTCGTAAGAGACATGAATTTCTTCCCAAGTGCACATCTGGAAACACACTGTGAAAAGCATCACTTGCTTTTAATACATGCATAGGTAGCATACAACACAGCTGAAAAAAAAAAATAAATCACTATTTCAGCTGTTAGACCACTAGATAAGGAAAAGAAGAATAAAAAAGTGTAATCTTAGTATCAGCATGGAAGACTGCTAGTATTAGTCCCTTCACTGCCTAGAGGCAGAGCGACATGTTCTAATCTACCCTATCTTCCACCTGATCTAGTGGAAGTTGTCTCTGCTTATTGCAGGGGGTGGTGGTGGACTAGAGGACCTTTAAAGGTCCCTTCCAACCCAAACTATGATTCTAACACTATAGCAGTCTGAGCTTCAGTGATGGCTTAAAGAAGATCCATTTACATAGCACAGATACTACTTTTAAAATTCTGCTAATTCCACCATGCAACAGATTACATTTTTTTAATCATGTTTTCAAAATTTATCTGAAGTAACATGGTGATCACATCCATATAGAATAGCTGCTATCTTCCAACAAAAAGAAAATCCCAACACACTTGCCAGTCATCAGTGATATCAGAAACCATCTACTTTTAGATGCAGAATACTTCATCCAGGCATAGGCTAATACTACTACTGCCATTTCTGCCTGGCTTCCCAATCCACGCTACTGCCACTTTATCCTGGTTAAGTTTCAGGGGAGCAGCACTCTGTTTCTTAGCTATCTATTATATATTCTCTTCAAGCAGATTTGTGTCTGTCCTTGCTAACGCACCTAAACTTCCCTGCAAGCTGTAATTACAGAGTGTTACAGAGGGCAGAAATAGGCCTTTAAGATTGCTAAATTTAAAGTACTAACATATAGATGTCCTCCTTGAGTCCAAGTCTATCTACTTCCTGATCAAGAACAAATACACCTCTTCAGCAAGAGGTATATATTCCTTTATGTATTGGAAAAAATTATCAAAAGTCAGTCTTGATGCAAGCTCAATAGATATTTAAGAGTAATCTCACAAAATACTAGCAAAATAAAGTTCTCAGTGTAGACTTCAATGAATGAGTTACTTTACTTACGCTGTATGTGAATCAGCTGCTTTGGCATTTTAAATTCTCCAGGATATATAGATTCATAGTATGCAATATTACTTTCTGCTTCTGGAACCGGTATAACCATGTTATCCCTCTTCTCTCCATATACTTGTTGTGCTGAGATAGCCCGCTGGAGATGATGTTCCTATGAATAAAAAAAAGTCAAGATGAAAATCTAAGAAAATATTTTCAGAACTCAGACTTTTTTAAATTGAAGGAACTCTATTTATTTGCAAATGCTTTCATTCCAAATCCCTGAGACCAGACTTCGGAAACTGGTATTGCACCCTTCACTCAAAACACACTCCATAAACTGGAAGGTTTTTCCAGTAGGTGGAGCTCTCCCTCTTAACACAAACACAACACTTCAGTCACTAAACTTAGTAAGTGAACTTGCGTGTTCTTGGCACATCAAGCTATGTAAATCTATCTTTACCTATTTCTGGAGCGACACTTAAGATTGATTAGACAAACAGATTATAACAAGTAGCTGCAGGCAAATATTCACTCTGGTATTATTCTTTATTTGCTATGGCCATTTATCGCCAGTGATGGTCAGAACACCAGCAGGCCTGCCATCATCTATTAAGAAGAGAAGCAACTATTCTTACCCAAACAGAGATTGATTCCTAAAGGCATTCTTGCTTATTGCAATGCTTTCTGTTATACTCCTTCTTTCCCTCTTAATCTGTCAAAGTTTAATAATAAACTATAAACTCTGAAGGTGAGAATAATAAGCTTTTAGAAATCTGCAACTGTTTTTTCAAGCTTAAAAGTAAATTACATTTGTATCTGTTACTACAACCCAAGAAACATTATGAATTCTAGTAATTTTTTCTAATGCTACTATTCAAATGCATTCCATTCTTCCTATGATGCTGTCAAGACAGTAAGTAGTCTCAGCAGAGTTCAGTTACCAACAAAAACCCACACAGCAAGATGTGTGCATGTAAGTGGTTTACTGACGATGTAACACAGTATTTTTTCCCCTAGTATCAAAGCTGCTTTCTTAAGTTCCTACACTCTTCCTTCCTAGGTGCTCTGTAAACCAGTGCTGCATCAGCTGCGCCAGTAAGCTAACACTGAGATGCTGTAAACCAGACTACTGAAATACTCAAAAACAGGAACTGCAGCAAAAGGGTGGCAGGGATAATCTGTTTTAATATTGAAGTAAAAACATACCGGTGTTCATCGCTATGACCTTATTAGATCTTTGCCTGTCTGACTTACATTTACCCCTCTTCAGTACAATAAATACAATTAACATCATCTGTCTAAACTTCACATAAAAAAAAAAATCAAGATAATTATAAAATAGGCTTTATTGTGAACTGTAGAGTTAGTGCGGCTTTACACTAAAACCTGTTCCAAGGTATAATTCTGCTGCAAGGATTCACAGGATTTTAGCCCATCTTTACCTTCAAACAAGCTACAGAGATTTTTTCAGATCTATCCCATTAAAAAGTTTCTTCATAAAAACAGACTAATTCTGAGAATAAGACATACCGTACAGTTGTGAGTAAAACCCCCTGGACTGATTCTGATCCTCTACCATTTGTTAAGTGCAGGCACATACATCACCTAGGAGATGCGGCAACTAAAATTCTTTCTTGGTTATGGTATAAAATAATTTCTTTTTTACCTCTCAGTGAAGCGCTGCTGCCAGACACCTCAGATTTGTGTAAACAGTAATAATTCTTCAGGATTTTGTCCCAACAGCTACAACTGTTGCAGAACAGGAAATTAAGCTTTGTTTTCATATAGTACAGCAGGATTCTATGTCAAATACATACTAACAGCCAATGGATTCTGAACAACAGTAAAGGTTTACTGTTCTTAATCATATGAAGGATCCCTGGTGCATTTATTCCAACTTGTGTTTTCAAACACAAAAAAACGCTTTGCTTCAGGCAAAAGGGGGTTAGACACTGAATCAAGATTTCAATTTCTCTGATCCATTTCATACAGAAATGGGTACTGCTAGTTAGTACCAGTAGTCTATACTTATTTCCTAACAGACTTCAGTAACAAGTATTTAAAGAAATCTTAACAATATTCTTGAAACAGAAGCACAAATCATCATTTTGCCTGACTTTCATCCAAATTACAAAAATACACACATACTACGAAAGCCAACTGGATAAAAGTTCCTTCACTGAAACACAAACTAATCTGCTCTTCCTATCTGTTTCAATTCATAACAAGAGACACTCCACTAAGTAAAATTAGCACCTCCCCTTTACACCCCCATGCACCCAGTTCTCACTTATTTGGACAAATCAGCAATAGTGACTTTGTCCCCAGCTTCAACATCTCAGCTGGTGGCTCACCACATCTCTGTCTCCTAGTAATACATACAAACAAGTGTGATTGGTAACTCTGGAAGCACTCATTTTTAACATGAAAGCATGTTAACTAACCTACTACACCTTACAGTTTCTATTCTGCAGTCATTCTCCACTGTGATTGCCCAGCTGATTACTCCCACTCAAACGCGACACCATTCATCTCTAACAGTAGCTTTCCATTTGAAAATGCAGCGGTTTCCTCAGTTTGTCAGAATGATTTTTTTATTCCAAATCCTAATCAGACATACTGGCTGCCCTTCATGTTATCTTGATTTAATATGTCAATGCTGTAGTCCAAGTCACTCCTGAAAATACCAATAGGTATTTAAAGACAGACATCTTCAGAAATTTAACAGATCTTTTCACTTCGACTGTTCATCCATTTCCAGATACAGTTTTCCAATCGGAGACATTTCCACTATACAACAGTTTCTATAACACCGTTTCCATTCATTGCATAACAGAGCAGTACTAAAAAGCCTTTTAAAAAAGTCATGATGCAACTATCCACTAGGTCCCTTGCCTTGCCATAGAAAGAAGTTACACTGGATCAACTGGGGTTTGTTCTTGAAAAACTCATTATTAGTTGTTCACAAAGAGATTAGTATCTTCCAAGTGATTACTGGGGCCAAATAACTTACATTATCTATATTCCTCCATGAACTGCTGTTAAGATAGCCCATTTGTTGCCCTCTAGCTCCCAACTTTTCAACAGGCTGTTACCGGGTTTTGGTTTGGGATTTTTTAGGTTCTATGTTGCTTTTTGTTGTTTGTTTTCTGGTGGGTTGTTTTTTTTTTTAAGACACATGGTTGCAGTACCTTTTCCCCTTCTCCTCTGGAACATCATCTGCCCCTCAGAAGTTCTCAAATAGATGCGAAATTATTTCAGACTGTTTCTTTAAATTCCTTTCACAAATTTTAGGTGGGTTAGTCAAGCTCAAAACCTGTAATTTGTCATGTTAGAAGGAAACTCATTTAACAGTTAGCTACCACCACAAGGTGCACTCTTGTGCCCCTTGCTGTCATTCTCCGTATTACTACTGCCTAATGCCAGACTGAACCTACTATGACAGCTTAGGGAACTAAATCCACAGAAAGCCATCTCTCTCCAGTTATTTCCCCTGAAGACAATTGGAAACAACCAGCCTTCTGACAAACTAGCTCCCTGAACTGTGGGATGGGCAGAGAGGCAGTGGGGAAAGGGAGGAAGAAAGATGATTCCCTTTGGTAGTAGCCAGCTATTAAACTGGCTTAGCTGCATCACTAAATTAAAAAACATCTTTTTAAAATGAATGTCAAGGGTAAGATTAAGACTCATTAAAAGCTATGGCAGGTAACATTCCAACCACCTCAGTACCAAATACAATCAAGAAGGTTTCCTCTTACTACAAATATTTACCAGATAGTCTCATCTTTTTCTGCACATTCATTACTAGAACGATCTCAGCTTTCTCCTCCTTTCCAGGAGTTCCATGTAAGTATTAATTGTTCACATATTATTTGTTCCTATTCATCAGTTTCCACTTTGAGTGCATTCAGATTTCTGTGTTAAGGTATCCTTATTTAAACTACATTTGGAATAGCTGCAGTTGTCTTACAAAAATTCAGTCCAATCTACCGAAGAAGACAGAAGACTTCGCCATTTCTTCCCTCTCTCTCTCAGCTTGCTTCCCTTGTATCTTTCATACATAGACTGTTTCACAAGACATACTTACAGAAGGCAGTTTATTCTCACTGAAACTGCCTTCCACTGTTGTATTTAACTATTCTCAACCTATTAGTTAGGCTTATATCCAGAAAAGCTTCCCTATTCAGTTGCTTTCTCTGCCTGACATAAAAAGCTATCAGAAATACAACTTTGAAGTTGTTTGTGCTGTGATGCTCATTTGATCCAGTACTTTCAGAATGGTGCTACTGTTCCTTAAACTTCATTCCCTCTACCTTGTACTAATGCTTATCCAGATTTGTGTTTAAAGCTATTCAAAGTGTTCATCCAAAACCTAAAAATCTGCTTGCCTTTCCTCCTGCAAGTTCATTTTCCATCAGGTTGGCTTCCTACACTGGCTCATTGCGTGGTCAGACAATCCGAGTCGAACGGATGCAGTAGGAGCACTCAGCTCAGAGACAGAGGCTGCCTGAGGAAACAAGCAGCTTCATCACTTTTTGCAACATTCAGCCAGGAACATGAACTGCACCTTATTCATCCCAGTATATTCCTGTCCAGGAAAGTATGCATACAGTTAAGATTCCCATGCTTACCAGATTACCCTGCTAGTTGTTTAAAAAACCAAGAGCTTGACAACCACTTTCCTCCTTTATAAATTTCCTTTTAATTAGACAGTCTACAGGAAAAGCCCACCAAAACAGAAATCCTTCTTCTGACTATCCAGAATGTAACAAAGCATGATGCACTTATATTTCCTGAGCAAAATTACATATTTACACCGTTCTTTATTCTGTAGTCTTCCTTTTCATTAATTTTAAGATACTAGGTTTATCCCTTGCATCAGTATTGCCATGCCTGTTCCAAAACATCAAAGACTGAAAAAATAATCTAATGCAAGTTGGCAGTAATTCAGGCACTAGGGAAAGCAGGAACACAGCAGAGCAGTTCTCACTGCAGCCTTAAGGAATTGGAACTTTTGTTCAGCTCTGCTTTCAGGGACCAACAGGACCTCTCTCAAACAATGCAAGGACATGGGTGCAACTCTTCAAAACAAATTTAGTACTTGCACACTTGTTGCATTTCTAGCACACTACATTAAAAAAAAAGCTGAACTACAATAACCAGAACACAAGAGAAAGGATACTACAATTGTGGTTCAACCTCAGCGTAAGCAGGCACTCTTGCCTACAAGCGGAAACAAGCAGGAGCGTAGCAACTGAAAGCAAGCAGTATTTGCCTTCTTTCACATTTTGGTAATACTCAGTATGTTTTTGGCAACATGACTGATTCCAAGTTAGTTACAGTTTCTCAAAGAAAACTGGCACTGAGAGCACAAAGATTCCTTTGGTGAAATATTTACTCTGCAGCACACCTTGGAAACTATATTCAAAGTAGGATAACCACAACACAAGGCATTAAAAGACTAAGCAACATAACCCTGTCATTAACAGGTGAACAAACCGAAGGTTGCACATTATTGTTTTAGAAAGTAAACTGAAAATAATGTTACTGCAGTAGCAATGAGTGCATCATCTTAAGAACGAGACACATAATCCACTGTTTTGTAACCTGACTGCATGTTTCTTCAATTAATTTCTCCAAATTATTCTACAGCTCTTAGAAGAAACAATCACTTAAGGTACATTTGCTTACGGAAATGACCAAAACAGCCAACTCTTAAGTCCAGCGGGTAGAGCAAAGCAGAAAGTCTCCAAATTGTCAAAAGCATACCCTAAGGAAGGGCATGCTCTTTGTTGAGGGAAGTCAAAGATGGGGTGTTGGAGGAAGCCACACACAGCAAGTAGAAAGATTTTTTAAAAATATTAGTATTTATAAAAAGGACACTGGAGTGAGGTCAAGTTTGCGCACATCGTAATCATGTGTCTGCTTCTGAAATACAAAAACTATACAAAAGGATACCACAATCGATTCTGTCGTTATTAGGAACATGTCAAACCACACTGCCCATCTACTGGTCTCTGTGGACCTGCTAATTTACATCCACATGACTGGGGAAAATCCTCTCACATCCATGCCTTGCCTGAAGAACTTTCCAAAGTTACAATCTCACAGCTCACACTATAAGTTTAGAGTACAACAACTAAAAACGATACCAGTTTCAACAGGTATTTGTCAAGAAGTATTAGGTTCACAACAGTTACATTAAAACAGATCACAGTTGAAACAGAATCAAGGATAGACAGGTCTGTAAGTCTGTATACTTGTATTTTTTTAAACACATTTTACCTTCCAGCAACTTGTGATCCAAAACTCTTTTAGGAAAAACCTAAACACACAAGAATCATCCAACAAAATTGTAACTCATCTTCAACACAAGCACATTACTCTAAGATGAAATAAGAAAACATTAGGAACTTGAAAAATCAGAAGTTTAATTACGTCATCCAGAGATGATAAACTGGTGCAAGAGCAACCTGATTCCAGGTTATAATGTAAAGATTTCTGGCTGCTAAATTCACAAGGACAATATTGTTCCCACACCTAGATTATCTCACAACAGCAACATTTACTGGTGGAAGGACAGTAGAAGACAACACAGCAAAGTTGCTAGGAGATCCCACTGCACACCAAGACCATTCAGACTAACCCACCCTATAATATGTGGTAGGGACTACCGAAGAACTTCTATGACCTACTGCATGCAAATCACTCCCCAGCCTCCCCCTTCCCTTGGCTCAGTGAGCTATGGGATACGTAACTTGTCTCTCAGCCATATGATGGTCTCTGTAACCTGCATCATCAGGGAAGATGGCCTCTTTTGGAAGTGTGATGGTTAATCTACTCTAAGTGAACTCTGTCCATAGATTCAACCCCATAAATCCGTGCACAAAGGAGACAAAGCAATAGAATAACCAAACTGGCTCATTTTCTGCACCTTCCCCTCCTGGCACCAGATCTTAGTTGTCCTGCAACTTACTAATCAGACACAATTTATATCCAAGATTAGGAGGATCACCGAGAGTGATCTCATAGAATTACATGCAAAAAAATTAAGGTTTTGTTTGTTGGGGTTTTTTATGCCCCCCCCTTATTCCTCACTCACATTATTCCTTCCTCCTTCCTAGAACAAGTTCAGGCATCACAAGTATGTTTCTGTGGGACTCCTGGGTGTGTGTGTGTGGTATAGTTATCTACCACTGCAATAGAAAGGGCTCAACAAGGGACAGGCACCAGCTATGCTCCAAGCAAAGGTACAGAACGCACAGCCAGAACGTAGTACCCATTTTAGATCAACATAAACTTCGTAAAATTCAGAGACACTTCAGACCTCCTTTGTGTTTTTCTTATCTTTAGGGCAGAAAGTGGCTCCAGTAGCTTCTAGTATGACTGAAAGCAAAAACGCTCAGTTCTTCCTGCAAAACGGGCATTGCAACTTAGTACAGAAGCACTTACAACAAACATACAACACACTCTTCCTTTTACTACCTCACATATATATCCAGCCACACATAACTACATGCAAAACAGCAAAGCCATTCTGACAAGTTTGTTACAGTATCTGTTTCCAAACAACTGCTGATGAAGAGCTCCAAATCTGACTGAAATCATACTAATGAGGGCAACATGATCCTGCGCTGCAGAGCACAGAAGTCTTAAACACGTATTCTGGCACAAAGTCAGACCCAAGTTACACTGATCCTTGACTCTGAAACTGCAAAGCCCAGCTCCTGAATATCAGCTTATAGATCTGACCCTTGATAATGGCAAGGTAACAGTCATGTTGGTAAGCGTAAATGCAGCTTCTGTCCTCTTGATCTCAAGTACATGAATATCATATAATGTGTCAGCAATAGTTTAAATTTGGTCAGAACAAGCACACATGATCAAAATAAGATAGAAGTGGTGGTCAACAAAGCAGCATTATGTTGCTCCTTGCTCTCCCCCTGTGATGGGTCCCAAGGAAGACAGTAATCACTTCCCCCACCCCCCATCTGGCCCACAAGCAACTGTAAGCCATCTTTCTATTATGATTACTAGTATGAACAGACACAGGGTAAACATCTTCTCACATCAATTTAAGTTGCCTGAAGATTCACCCAAGCCACATCACTGTAGATCTTCCCTTATGAAGCTGCAAGATCTCTGAATGCCCTGAATCATTCTATGCAGTAAATTGTTTTTAATAACAAAATGAGCCTGAAACTGTCCCTTCATATTCCAAACACGAAGAAAAACTATGGAGATAGCTTCTGTTAATCAACTGATGTCAGTCTCATGAGTAGCCAATTAAGCAGGATCCCACAGTAATTACTTTAATAATTAGATCTCTGCCACAAATGCTGACTTGAAATAGCTGCGTAAGATTAAATAGCAATTGCCCAGTGAAAATGTGATCTAATTTACTTTTAAAAATACATGTTTTTGTAATTAACAGACTATCAAGAAACCTGGCTAATTATTAGACTTTTTATCTGGAACACTGGTTAGAAATTAGGTCAGCCACACCATGTTGAGCATCATATTCAAATGCTTTCCCCATGTTAAAATGAGACACTTCTCAGAGTATGCATGGAGTCTGCTCTTTTCATGGATATATCCTGCTTCCATATTCATGGACTTCCAGCAGCAAACTACTTACACTTTCTGGGAAATTTTTACCTGCTATGCTTGTTCAGTGAATGGTAGTAGGGAGGCGGAGGACACACGGGGCATTTGATCCAGAGGTCTAACAACATTAGTACTAGAGATCACAAGTAAGCTAGAAGAAATGGAGAGTGATTTGTTGTCCTGTTAGCATAAGACTGAAAAGAAATTTGTTTCATGTTTTAAATTACTGTGGACAACAGGCAGAGATGAAGAAATGAATGAGACTGGCTCAAAACATGTTAAAAAGTATAAGGCACGCAACTTAGGAACCCTGGGAATCAGGAAAACTCCAGTATTTAACACATACAGTAATTATGCAGTACCATTCACAAACAGAATTTAACACCTCAGTTTTCCCAGGCACAGGTCCTGTTCAGACTACCTATCGGCTGCTTGCCAAATTGTCACTGCACTACATGTATTCAGAACCACAGTTTGAAGTATTTTCTTTAGGAACTGCTAACAGCTCAATACCAGCAGAAGAGGCTATCCCACCTCTTCAACATTGGTAATGGCCATAAAAAATTCCCATCTTTTCCCCATGTAATCACTTTGGCTTTCATGGAACTCCTCAGCCTATGCAGCCCTGTAACCCACAGACGGGAGAGGAGTTAAGCAAGTCTTTTGCTGTGAGCTAATCCAGTTCACAGGCAGGTGGTGTAAAGACCATGGCAAGCTCTAGGAAAACAGTGGAATTGCCTCTTCAATACCAGGAGTTACACCAGCTCAGCCCATCTCATGTGACTCTGCCACACAGCCACACTTCACAAGATTCCAGATTTAACTGCAAACCTGTCAAAGTCCCCCTTCCTTAAAGCGGCCTGCTGTTCCAGCTGTAACGCTATGATTTGTGAGCCTGCAATGCATCAAAACTATTTCAGTGATCTATACTAAACAGTATAGTTTAATAACTAAACCAATTTCCCCTAAATAAAGCATTCTAAAAAACACATTAAGATGCCTTTAACCTGTTACTTAGGTAGTCCAGGGCATGACCTCTACACTGAAATCAGACTGTAACAAAACTAATTAAGATTTGATACAGTTTACAAGAATACAGCTTTCAGGATGCAGTCTACATGGAATGAGAGCAGCCCTTAGAATTTAATCTTTCCTTATTAGAGGTTTCAGCTATGAAGCCTTTTAGGAGATCATGAATAAGTCTTTACAGTGAAATTATTTTCCCCTTGTATGAGGAAAATAATAAGTGGAACTTCAAGATCATTTCATCAGCTGACTCATAATAAAATTGCATGAAGTTCTCAAGTTAAAAGATAGACGCAACAGTATCTTGCTGCTTGCTTAAACATTACTGTGCCCCAGCAATACTGCATAACAACTCAATTTCGGATGGCAAAAGCTGTACATTTGCATTCCAACATTTTTGTTAAAGGGACTTGATACTACTGTTAACAGTACTGAGCACTGACAAAAAAAAGCAGTGTCATCTGAATAACAAAGAACACTGTAGCCCAACTTCGCAGGAAACAAGTTCCTACTGTTTCATTACTCTTCTGAACAATACTAATATGCAGAAATACTGGGTTGTGTGTTCTAACATACATGGGGTCCCCCAACTATTCCAGTTACATATCATAGCAGAATAGCACACACAGCACTAGGTGAGGTTAAAGGTAAGTTCCAAATCTACATTTAGATAGGTACCAGGACTTAAAAAGAAGTCAACTGAGCCAGGCGAAATTTATACTATACTTCTCTCAAAGTTTTCTATGACAACTATGGAAAAAAAAAAAAATCTACCACTCCTTCCACAGAAGTTGTTCCTCAGACCAGGTTTTCAAATGACCTCCATTAAACCAACTCCTTTTCCTTTGCAGTTAAGGCATATCTCAATCTGGATCCATTAATCAACTCAGCAGCAGTACAGAATCATGACAGGTAAGGCAGAGAGAAACACCAGGCAAGGGAATAAAGCCATAACACAGTGTCTGAGGAGCACCTCTGTCTCCTCAGTATTAGCCTACTGAAAGCTTAAAAACATTCTCTTCCACAGGGCAGACTGCACAAACTGCAGACAGCTTCTCAGATTACATACGCTCAAAGATTCTAAAGGAAAAAAAAAAAAAGTCTAAGAACAGGATTTGGTTTCTTTTGTTAAAAACAGAATCTGAAGCTACTAATTTTCCCCTCAGAATTTGCTGTAAGAGTCTAAAACTTAGAGCTGGAGTTTGAAGGTCAGATCTCTAAAAACCTAACTGCACAACTACTCATGGACTTTAAATAAACAAATGTCCAAACTGGTTGACTGGGCTAACCTAGATGTTAGGCATTACTAGTAACCAAACTCTTTGAAGAATGCAGAAATGTTTTTGGAAACTAACTGCAAGACAAGTGTGGATTTTATCAGAGTGCCACTTTGCCTAACACCATCTCAAGAAGAGGCCATGGACATCCCTACCAAAAACAGCATAGAAACCACAGCCATACTTCCACAGCTCTTCTCTCCCTGAGCCATAGGGTATCTGAAGCTGGGAGTGCAAGCCATGTTATTTTAGTCTTTGCATTTAGTAGTCTGATGATTTTTTCTTCTATGAGCTTTTCAGTCCAGTGTGCACTATGCAACTCTAATGTTAATAAAGATGCTTGAGAGATACCCAACACATCTCCAACTTTATTTTTGGTTGGGGTGAAAAAGGCAAATGAATAAAAAGTAATAATAAGAAAAGATAAATCAGTGAGCAAACCATAGGGTTTACACAGGGTCTGTAACACACAAAACTAAAACAGCTGTACCCTCTCATAAGGTCACTTCGTTTACAACATTCTTGTCAGGTTTAACTAGCTATTCTGTAAAGAACAGTTTCATTACCTCAGTCATTCACATTTAAATAGTAATAGAACTTGACTGATGTTTATACTGAACATTATGCAGTATTCAAGTTATGTGGGGACAGCAAAACGTCAAAACCATTATCAAGAAAAAGTATCAATGTTTGTGCAAATTTGTTCATTCATGAGTTAAGGCTCAGCATCTCATGTCAGACAACCAAACAGAAGTTTGCCATAGCAACCTAAACAATCTGGGCACCTTTTAGAGTCATATGTGCGATCCATATAAAAAGCTCACATACAACAGTTCAGTTAAAAAAATTCAAACTGAAGAAGCTTCCAGAGCACCACCTTAAACTATCAAGCTTATTTCTGATTTTAAAAATAAACAAAGAAAACACACTTGTTAGCATTACCCACTTCAGTGCTACAGGGAAGAAATGAAACCAGTAGAAAAAGCACATGGTGAATCACAGTAATGACTAAAAGCTAGTCTGTTAAATAAGCACACTTTTGCAGACTCCACACTATCTGCATTTTAAGTACTTCATTCCTCTGTGTAACACACAATGGAAATAAACTGTCATATAGTGATGAGCAGAAACGTGAGCTGCACAAATATGCATAGGCTGGCAAAACGTATACCTAACCTTGCCCTTGAATAACTGTCAAGTGTCAATGGTATCAGAGTTCCCATCTCATATTCCTCCAAATTACAACTTCTGTTATAACAAAACCACAAAACACCACTAAGCAAGCAAACACACACCACAAGAAAACACCACTTACTGCCCACTGCCTTTTGTAACTCTTACTAAGAGAAGAAGCTTTTTCATGTACCAAGACAGCAAGGTATGAGGACAGCTGCTAAGACATTTGAGAGAACTAAAGTAAACCTCACCCCACCCCCCTACCCCTAGTACAAATGCTAGAAGAGGTACACTTAAGAGTTACACTGCTTAAGGCATTTAGTAAAGAAGAAACCTACTTAGCAATTAGTATAGAATTGCTTTAATCAACTAAATTTTGTCAAAATACATTCATGAAAATGCAAGCAAAACCTACCCATACTTTTCACTGAACTGCTTCAGCTTCTGTATTCACAACACAAAACACATCAGAATTTCAGATCTGATGCCACAAAAGGTAAAAAAGTCCTTCTTCAATAGTGACAGTGACAGGTGCAATAATGAATAACTTCAAATAGATTTCCAAAGATTACCCCACTGTAATGAGCTTATCTATGTATTTCCTGCTGCAGATGTCAGTCTTCAGTTTGCAAATATACGTGTTTAGACATTTTTCTTGGCTTAGAATGAACACTGCTACACTGGAATGCACAAAAAAGCTACCTAGAGCAGAGGCCTGTTTTAGGCTGAAAGGCTTAGACAAAACACCAGCTTAAAGTTTCCTGATCAATAAAAGCATGTTTTGAATGACAAAGTGCTACATGCACCATGAGTCAGGCACCAAATCATTACTCTTTATAGGTCAGCTATTCTTGGTGTCTTGTAATCTCTAAGTTTATTTAGATTGCCTTTAAAAACACAACACAGACTAGCATTTCAAATTCATGACCTTTCACATGCAATTATGATCAAACTTGGTTTTAAGGCTGGTATAAACACTGAACAACTAAGACAGGTTAAGACAGTAAAGTCATATGGAGGAGAGGAGGAAAGGAAGAACAGAGGTGAATGGTAAAGGCTTATCATAAGGACAAACATTTCCTTACTGCTTGTAAGCTCAATGCATTGTAACTGTTACTGGTACTCTCTCTGCACACACAGCGAGAGTTAAGTGTCTGGCTGGGACAAAATAGGACTATTGAATGTGACTTAGAAGGAGACAGCATCAGTTAGTTCATGCCACATTGTCCATTTTAGCCAGCTTTTTGCTCTTGGTTTTTATTTTCTTCATTTATTCCTGCTCCGCTCCCGCCAGTCACCCCCCACCCCCCAAACAGTATTTTAACACCTTCCACTTACTTAGCATTTACATCAGTTTATGACCTTCATTTATTAAAGAAAAAAAAAAACCACACCAAACCAACAACAAAAAAACCAAACAAACAAAAAAAACCACCAAAAAATCAACACAAAACCTCCACACCTTTTCATCATTCCTTAAGTCTTCAGTCTTCACTCTTTTAGTCTATTGCATTAGTAAAAGCCTCTACCCACAGCATAAATTAAGTACACTCGATCTCTCAAGGAATAGATAGATGTTACTTCCTCCACCTCTCATAGGCAGAACAGCTGAGCCCTATCATGCTGGTCACAACATGGAGCTGCCTGTTTTTCCACCACATGTGCAGCTGCACACTGTTACCGATTCCTAATAGGCAATTTCTGGCTACAGGGGATTAAGGTTACAGTGGTATGAATATCCATGATTTAATCTGCCTATATAATATATATATTAACCTACTGAAGTGTAATAGACATTTCAGAGACTGCTTTGTGCCCTTCTCAAATACCGAGTCCAAGAACATAGCCCACATATCAGTAGAGAAACCCATCTACAGGACTTCAGAAAACATCCCTTTACACTAGACATCCCACCTCTCCCTCTCACCACCTAGCGCCATGTAAACTACTAGAGGCTGCAAGTGAGATTTGGTACTTCACATTAATTCATCACGTCCTTTCTCTGCAAGGACTATTTTAGCTATATTGCCATTAATGAGTGTATTTATAAAAGATTATTTAGCACATTGTATCTTTAAAAACTTCAACTTGACACTGCATACATTCTTAAGAGAACAAAATTCAGAGTTGCCTAACACACTATGCTTTTGAATTACCAACTACAATCTCAGTTTCATACCGCTTGCCACATTAAATGGTTTCATCATTCTGCAACTGCATCTCCTCCCCATGCTGAGAACAAAGGACCAAATAGTAACTCATCAATAGAAAGCAAACTCAGCATTACAATGCAAGGTGAGAAAAACTAGGAATAAATGTAAAATGTGTTGTTAACAAGAAATTCTAAGAGATGACAAAATGCTTGTCACAGTTTGCTATCACAAAGAAGTTTCTATGTTACTGGGAACCACACTGAAGTCCCGATGTTGCAGAGATAGGCTGTTTCCTTTAGGTTTATCAACACAGTATTACCAAAATATGGAAAGAAAAGTCTTCAAGACTAATACTTTGGAACTTTTTAGAATAGCAGCTTGAAGACACTTAAAAGGTTTTTCAATTTTTTTCTTTTGCATCTTTGGATTTTTCTGATAGCACACTTGTTCTGACAACTATCTACATGAAGCCCTCAAATACCTGGTATTGCATGGCTTTTTCCTTAAGCAGGTGTTTTGTTCCTTTCCCGATTGGTAAGTTAAAGGGAACTACCCTACGAAGCACTGTTAGTGATCCACAAGACAATGTATTCCTACTTTCTCCATCTATTCAGTATTACGACAGATTTCATCCAGTGGATCAGTTCAGTAACTGTAAGCCAAAGCAAGATGATGTTCTCTCCATCCCTGGAAATGATACTGCTGCCAAAAGCTGGCTTAGGACCTCAAATTCCAATTCCACCTGTACAGACAGTGCCATTTGCTGAAGTGGCCATCTGGCTTCCTTCAAATTCTCAGCAATACTGTCTAACATTCTCTAGTAATGGGAATGCATAATTCATATTTAGCAAGTGTGAAAGAGCAAAGTATTGAAACAATCCAGAGTAAACTTCTCCACTAGCATTTAGCTCTATGATCATCTGAAGAGAAATCACACTGCAGCCCAACACATACATGCAACACTCACCCTCTCCGTGTACGGTGAAATAAACCACAAAAACAAGACAAACATCCAGTATAAACATAGGAGTGAACTGTACATACACTCCTGACCACAGTGCAAAACAGTCTGGAATAAGAGACTCTCTCCAGCAAATTTACTGCTAAATCTTCCCCTTCTCTATTAAGTAAAAAAAGTGCTTCTTATCCAGAGTTCTCTTTAAGCACAGGTCAAGTAAAGGGTCAAACCTACACTGCTGAGAGACAGGACAATGATATTCATGAGAAAACTAACACTGGAAAACATTCAAAAATTTTTTCCCAGAAAATTATACCAGGGAGTTACAATTTAATACAAGCCAAAATAAAATGTCAGATACTTCACTACTTTAATTTTTCAAATTACAGAGTTAAGCCAACCACTGGATATAACATCTAAAAATAATGAGGTTTCTAAATCATGCATAGGAACCTTCTTTACCTGCTGAAATGAATCAATAATGAATCAATTATGAACCAATTGAGGGCTTGGTTTTACAGGTCTGTTTTTTTGATAGGCTCTCATTTACCAACGGGAATATCCATGTATGTTTTTCCTATTGCTTCTGGATGGCTTTGGAACTTCATACTACCCTGCCATACAACGACAAAACTGTTACCTTCTGACTGGACTAGTCCCACAACATACCCATGATGTTAACACTTACAAAATTGTAGCTAGTAGATTAGTTTGTGGTACACTTTCCTCAGTAACATGCACTTGTTAGGAGCCCTGTGAACTTACCAGGAGCACTTCAGAGCTTTTCTTCCCTCACCAGCTTCTCCAGATTCTATGAATGATAAGGTTTTGCCTTTATTTCTGGGACATTCTGCAGCACATGCCCCAACTACTTAAAAGCCAGCCAAAGCTCCCAAAAACAACATTTAACAACTATCAGCTCAAGGTCTTTCTGCACTAAAATACAGATGCTATGGAAAACCAGGCCAGCCA
Organism: Ibycter americanus; assembly: GCA_035590275.1. NCBI lineage: Eukaryota > Metazoa > Chordata > Aves > Falconiformes > Falconidae > Ibycter > Ibycter americanus. Next base: position 66,176,814 of record JAVJGI010000050.1, on the reverse strand, counting down.
TAAGGGTTAATGCATTAACTGCAACAACTTCCTCCAACAAAGCCCTGAAGATCATCAGAACACCTCAATGCTTTCTGTTCCAGCCCAAGATATGCCAAATTTGTTTTCAGTATTTAACTACCATTAAGCAAATTTCTGAACATCCTTTCAAGACACTACACCTCAGACGAAATAAATACCTCTCCTTCAGAGGAAGACTGACAGAAAGAACACGCAACAGAATGTTCTGTTAATCACTCTTATCCTACAGCTCTGGTAAGCATTTTTTAGACAGAGGTACTCTGTAAATATGTGTATTTCACCAATTCCCCACACATACTTTTTTCTCACTGAAGAAATCTTACATCACTGACAAAACAAGGGGAAGTCATTTTGCTTCAGTTTTGGTAGTTCAAATTAATTCTCCTCATACAAACAGCAAGAAAAAAAAAGTATTTCCTATTGACTTGAAGTTCTGACTTGATGAAATAAATTAGTTGCTCAGATGGACTGTATTAAACTACCTTTATTCCTAACATTTAAATAGTCTCATACAGTACTTGACCTACTTTAAGACCACAGCATCTTCATGAGAAAGCAGAGCTAATACACTAATATTAATCCTTTCTTCTAACAAAACAGAAGATTAATAGCAAGAGATGGGCAAACAAGATTGTCATGTTGGGCAAACACATGAAAGTAAAAAAAAAAACCACCACCATTGAGAAACAGAAGAGAGTGCCTAAATTCATCCATGAACAGCTGAAAGATCCAGCAGTTTTGTATAAGTAACCTGCTTAAAGAATTCCAGTAACTGTACAAAACACAAAAATTCTCCAGGGCTCAAACTCAAGTTGGCTCCTACCTGTAGCCTTACACCTAAACTTTTCAATAAAACCACCCCGTTGTTTTAAATTCTGCTTTTTTTCCTGAGATACAATATTTACAATTCAGTAACTGAGATATTAGTCAGACCACAATACTGTACAATCTTCTTCCTGAAGTCAGTTCCTTTTTTCTGCCACTCTCTTCAGAATTCTTTTTCTTGTGTTTAAGTGGAAAGAAAAAGCAAGTATCAAAAAGGCACATAGGACATGTCCTGCTGAAATACTAATACAGGATTGGGGGTGGGGGGAGTAGATTTACCACACAGTTAAAAGCTGCATTTCTTAAGCAAAAACATAAAGGCACAGGGGAAACCAGGAATACAATTTTATCACTTGTGTTTAAAGAAACTTAAAAAGGAGAACTAAACTAAGAGACTTCAGAAACACAAGCAAATGGGACATTTCAAATAATTAAATCCTGGGAAACACCTGGAAGAAAAAATGTTATGTACTATGTAGACAGACTAACACAGGGAATGATAATGGCACTGACAGAAGGTAAGGAGAAAAAAAGAAAAGTTATATAAAGTGTTTTCATACTTATGCCGAGAAAGGTATTTTGGGTGAGACTCATTACAGATCAATGGAGTTCAGCAAAGCAACTTGTTTTGGAAAGGGAAGAAGGGGTATAAGTTCTGCAACTTTAACGCACAATCATCGCACTTTCATAACAACAACACAGTCTTGCACAAAATCCTTGAGTTCGGAAAAGGAAAATCTGGAAAGAGAAGCCTATGCAGAATTCAGCTTTCCATGCTAACACCTTCCTAGCAGCCATGCTTTGAGTCTGACATCTGATCAGTGGAGAATTTGAAGACTACAGCTCCTCACATTATAACAGAAAACAGACAGCAGCATGAAATATATGTCTAGGGCAGCCTTTACTACAGATCTCTCTCCTCAAATGCAGGCTTGCTAAGTCTCCCAGGCAAGCTACAAGATCTCCAATTAATTTTTATTTACAACTAGGAAGAAACAACCTTGAAGTCATGAAATTGGTATAGAGGTATGAATGTAAAGAGATGTTGGAAAGCAATCCTTTCCAATACCACCCCTCTTGAAAGCTTCCAATTCAAAAAGCATGAATTTTTAAACTCCTGATTAAATATAAAGGAAACAAATCTTTAAGAGTGGTACTTAAACCTTAAGAGGATAGTTTCCTCTCTCATTTAAACTACCTGTGCTTGAAAATTTCCTGGTCTGTCAGTCTTTTCAAACTTTTATTCTATCCTCAATTCATGCAATTCATCCTCACATATTTGTTTAACCAGAAAGATCCTCCCAGAACAGGGTTAGTCCCTGAATGTACATACAGCTGAATACACAGAAATACACACACACCAGTGGAAGGGAGAGAGCACAGGGTATGTACAGGCTCATTAAACAGGAAGAGGATATACACAAGCACAAAAGCAGCAGCCACTATCTGTATGCTGATGCATTAGTCATTTGATGCATAACTTGATATTAAAGCTGGTTTTTCCTCTTACCGGTACAAAGTGGGAATGAAGTGGAGAAAGAACAAGTAACTTATTACATATACCTAAGGCCAGCAAAAGTATTCTGTTCCAGAACAGCAGATTCCCACACACACTCCTTGAAAACAAAGACTTGAAAAAGTAACACATTAGCGTACAAGTATTCAAAACTCACACTGAATAGTCTTTACAAATTGATATTGAAATAACTACACATACATTTCTATGTATATGATCATATAGTTATGGCACAATTACACCTACAAGCAAAGCAGTCTACTCAAAGAAAACAGCAGCAGATTTAAGAGCTTGCCACATTGCACTTTCTTCTACCTGAAACAAACCAGTATTAGGCAGGTTTCTGTGAACAACCTAAGTTTTACTGGAATAAAGTACAGGGTGTTAGCTATTAAAGCGAAAAGAAAAATAAAGCTGCATCACCCTGATTCTCAAACATTAAGGTTACTGAATTATTGTTCTTTCCCATTATTGTTATCAATATTTTACTGCACATAATTAAAACCCAATCCTTTGCTGAAATCCATGATATGATAGATCAAATCTGAAAAAGTCAGGAAGATAAACTTATGGGGCTCCTCCTTAAGACAGGCTGTGAAAATTCCCAGGAGGTTAAAGTCTTTCCATACAAGCCTGGCCTCAAAATGACTTATGTAAGTTCCTCTCCTTCAACTCCAAAACCCTGCCAGCTGTGTTACTTCTTGTGCTACTAAGAATGCTGCTAACAAAGCTGTATTTGTGGGTTTTCCCCCTCAGTCTTAACGTAAATAATTTGAGAGAGATTTTTAATCTCTTCCATGGTTAATCATCCTCACTGTAAATAAACGAGTACTAAATAAGTCTAACCTTTTTTTTAATCTTAAGTCTGAACATGAACAATTGGTCTCACTGTAGTTAACTCTGCTATACATAAAGCTACTGCTGTTACATGCCTTATCCTTGTGCAATTACCGGGAAGTCAAGAAAAGGTTAAAAATAATTTGAGTGTGCATACATCAAACTAACTCCTTAAGACTGGTCTACAATTAGCTTTTCTGGAACGGCTTTTTCAGGAGGAATTAAATTGCTTTTATATGCAGATAGCTCATATAGACAATAAACAAACCAGAAAAAGAACATCCTCCACCTAGAACGCTAATGTCCTGACTTGGAATTCTTCCGAAGTTGAGTTTGTTTATTCATATCCTCCCTCATGTGAAAAGAGAATTTGGACCTCCTGGAGAAGCCTCTAACCTGCATAAGGCACTGCTGATCAATCAACTCTTCTCACTATTTTCTGAAACCTTCAGTATTTTCAACATTACTTTAGAGCATGACATGTACACCTTCACCCATATACAGAACTAATATCGCATTATCAAACGACTTTCATGGCAGTCTCCTGCTCACAACTTCAAATTAGTGCCCAACTTCTCTATAGTATAACAGCAGGCCATCTATCATGATCCCTAATCTTTTACACAGAACCGCTAGCTTCCAGGAAGTTGTCAAATCCCATAGGCGTAATCTATACTTCTTGTTCCCAGCTGATCATAGTAAATTCTGCTTCTTCCTATTTCAAACTGGGATGGGCAATCTCACTCCAGCCTCAAATAAGTCCCACCAATCTGTAATAGAAGTCTATGCCACCACCATCCCTCTGACTTCAAAAGGAAAACACTGCTGGTATTTGTATCACAGGTGGGTTTTGTATCACAGAATTAACCAGTTTCTTTAGGCAGTCGGAGACAGTGCATAAATTGCTCACTATAGAAGCTACTCCTCACCATCAGACAGACTCCTAACTCGCATGAATGTTCAGGTGCACAGAATACCTTTCAACATTCAACACAACGGAACTGAAAGCTTTGGTGCAACTGGAAGTGAAATACCCACTAAACTGCCAATATTACCGAATAGTCAGGAGCTGGACACAGAGAGAGAAGGGGAAAAGAAAACACTTTTCATCACATGAATATTTTGACATGGTATGGGAGTTTTCATATACTTTGAAATATGGCCATGTTTGTGGTGAGCTGTCATGTGTTTTTTCTCTCAAAATTCTCAGGCTAAGGATCTCTGATCTTCTTCACACAGGTTATGTCTGAAGTAAGTTACTAAACTCAATACCAAACCAAAAGGTAAATTAAGTCTGTTATATGAGCTCACAGAAAAATCTCTTCCAGCTCCAAACTGAAGCATCTGTAGACACTTTAGACAAAACTGCAACAAACCCTTATTTCTCTGTTCTCCTCCTATCAAATTAGATTCCTAAGTGCATACATGTTTGATAATCTATGAGTTTAGCATATTTAAAATTAAACACACAACAAAGAACAAACTGGCATATAAAATTAATGCCTCTTACTATGAGTGAGCAGAAAAGGTAGGAAAAGAGAAACATGACATGAATAGGAAGCAATATTCTTCCAGTTTGTGGGACTCCTGAATCGAAGAGTATGCAAAAATATCTCTCTCTGCCCTCCCCCTTCAAAATCCTTCAATGTTTCAGCTCCACTAAAGCAGTTCAGTTCATCTGTTTCAACATTATACTTGACTTCTACAACCCGGGCGGGGGGGGGGAGGCAGCAGCACAGATTCTCTTCCATTTGTAAACTAAAAACTCTATGGAGAGTTTCCTGACCTTACATCAAAGAAAAAAAAATAACCCAGACTTGAAACTGATGATTCAGTTACAGTATCTGTAATGATTTTACATTCATATAACTCTGATTGCCCCTACAAGATCCTGAAACACTTAATATCAGTGAACTGTGCATCAGCAAGGTAGTGATTATTTTAGGAGTACCTAGATGCCATGGACACAGTTGTTAGAAGAAAATACATACTTTTATGGATGCACACACAGAATGCAGTTTCTTAAGCTGGCAAGAATGTAATGAACAAAGACTACAGGAGCTTTAGTGAAATTTACATATGTAATTCAAGCCCATTCATACACTGACTCCCTACACCTCTGCTATACACTTCACACATTTTTAAATTCATCAACATTTAGATGGTGACATACAGGCCCCTTGTACATTCTTTACTTTCTTCCTTGATAAGGTAAAACCAGCTGTTTCAGTATCAAGAGAATCTGGATATGGTAAGCTCCCAGTGCCTCCAGAGTAGATTTGGGAGAAGGCAGGCATATATTCTGTGCAGGCACTGCTTGGAAGAGATCTACGGTATCTGGGCTCAAGGTAGTTTAATGGAGAGGATGTGATCCCTGAGCCTACCCAAACTGTGTAAATGGGAAGTTAACCAAGTAGTGGTTTGCCAAATTAAGACACATCCTATTGGCAAATATGTTCGTTCAAATACTTTGGAACCCTTTAAACATTAGGTTATCTTCATTAGGTCTTCCACAGCATTTAGCAAATACTGACAGGTCATACTGATACTAGGAAAAAAAGAACTTATGTCTAATAATGAAATTTTACCAAGTAAGCTTTTCTTAAACATCCCCAAAGCCAAGGCAGGGAAGGCAACTACAACTGTGGGTTTAAAGAGATCAAAAGCACATTCTGAAATATGTCAACATTTTGCTCAAACACCAGGTAACAGCGTACGACAGTATTTACAGATGACAATTGCACACACAGACTTAATTCCACCATTTGTGCAACCTGTTGGGTTACATCACAACACATACGCAAAGGAGAACAGTAAGAACTGCATGAACAGCTGTACAGCTTATAACTTCAGACTCTTGGCTGCTCAATTCTTCTATCTGCTGCTAGCAACACTAACTAAAATTAGAAAGCAGGCTCAGATTTTAAACTCTGAACCTTAAAAACATAACTCCACATAGTGCATCAGTCTGGCAGAGATCTAGCAGGACAAGAAAGCTGTTACTCCAGAATTAAGATAAGGGCAAAGATTAACCACCAGACCACGATCTTTGTCAGAAGAGGGAGTTAAGAGTGATACAATAAAGCATCACGACTTCTCACTTGATGCTCTTTCCCCTGCCTCAATACCAAGGACAGAGACATCAGGATTTAGAAAAGTTTACCTGACAGAAATATGGACCTAACCTATACAAACTTGAACATGCACAGGACTAAATGGAAAGATAACATCCAAAACCTTAGTATGACCATAGTAATACCAGCATTTACATCGAAGATACACCCACTCAAGAAAAAAACCCAAAACAAAAAACCCTCACATACAACTGCTAATAACAGTTCCATGGGTATGTCATCAACGTAGCTGTATTATCCTATTTAGATAATTCATTTCTTTGATGTATACTAGGACACTTCATTAAAAGTATCTCTGCTCACACACTATTCTTTGTTGAGGCACTGCTTCGGCTAAGAAGTTCACATTTCCTGACATTTTAAATATGCCTTATAAATGTTGATATGAGGTGCTTCAAATACGGCTTGCTTTGGTTTTTTTAAACTCTCTTCAAAAAATCAAAACAGTTATATACACAGTAACTTTCCATAACCATTTTTTTGTTAATTATCTACAGTCTCAAAAAAACCCCGAAGTTTCTATTTCTTACCTAAGACAATCTAGAGGATGGGGATGCAGTGTGTGTGTCCTAATTCCTTTCCTTTTACAAAAATACAGGGAAAACAAGTGTAGTTTGGTTTGGTTGGAAACCATCAAATTAGGATGTCTGTAAAGCTATGCATGCCTCCTTTCTGAAACATAAGTTACTAAACATGTTCAAAAAGCATCAGTCTGTCTTATTTTTTCAGTAAAGCATTTAATTTCAAATAACTAAAGCTGCCTCTGCTCTGCTTTTCCAGCTGTTCTCCTTCCAGTCTAGAATCTGAATTTCCAGTTAAGGAAAAACAAAAGCAACACCTCAAAAACCACAAAACAACAGGACACACAATTTTTTTTTTTTTTTAAATATCTTTCACAAAGGATAAACAAATCCAATCCATCTACTTCTTTATTCAGACAGTTATGAATTAAAATGGATTTGTTAGCCAAATCTGCATTACTGTATTATTAACAGTGGTCTGTTGTCTGGTTCTCAAAATTACAGCACTAAGGATGTATTTTGCTCAAAACCAGGCTTTTGAGATAACGCAGGGGATGTTTAGCGTTGCATAAGAAGTGTCATTACATTTTGAAGGGTGCTTTTTTTTTTTTCTTTTTTAGCTATGTAAATGTATCCTGATAGTTTTTAGTTTCTCAGATTTAGCAACAGACTTGGCAACAGCTACAATGTGTTTACCCTAAAAACTTGGGAGCTAAACCAACTGTCAGAACACAGTATCAGTTGATAACTTCAAGTCCCTCTGTCTGTGTGCCAAAGAGCTTTTTACTATGGTTTTTTACCTCCAAGCAAACCCACTAACTGAAGTTATGACTAAACAGAAAGGTATACTTTACTTGTTAATAGAATTAACATCACTTTAAGGCCCTTAGTTGCCGCTTTTAAGAGTTACTATATGCTTGTCATCAATTGCATATTTTAGAACTCCGATGAATGTAGCAATTTTGTTTTTCCTTCAGAAGACTTACAGAACATTGCTGCTCAACTGTAGGTTCCAGTTGTAATAATGAAGATGCACTATTTTCCGTATTTATTCTTTGTAGGGAGAGGATGGAATAAAGATAAGGTGAAAGGGAAACAAAATAAGATTCCTTTTTGTGCATCAAAACACTAATTAGTCATTTAAATATCTTGTAACTTGATGCTTGAATATTAAATCTCTTTGATTGCATTTTTCTCTAGGGAAAGTTATTTAGTCAAGAGGAGAGCTCTTAACTCCAAATATGTGTTCATTTAAAATCACATTTATGCAAAACTCAAGGCAATGTTAGAATTCTATTTATAAAATAGTTATAAATGCCTGCTCACACTAGTTGAAGCCATCCCCTCCCCCCAGATTCTTATGGATACTTCGCCATCTGTTTGTAAACAAATGGATAGAACAAAATACCTGTTATTTTTGTAAGTATTAGGAAGAAATCCATTAATACAAGTCTTCAGCTGCTGCGTAACACTAACAACTCTCAACTTCCCTAAATACTGCATGGCGTGAAGTTTGGGAGACAGAACATAGTTGGGTATTAAACCTATAAGGTTTACTATAACTTGAGTCAACTACCATGTCTCTTTGTCAACACCAATATAAAATTGAAGAGAAAACTTTTGGGGCAACAACAGGGAAGGAGGAAATTCAGCAAGTGTGCAGAAATAAGAAGGGGGAAGAGTTTAACATCAACTATTTTATGCAAGAAGAACTGAAAAGAATTCAGAAAGACACCCATGTTTACTTACGGCAAACAAATTTCTCTTGGGGGTGTATGTACACATATATTTAAAGCAAAAGCATGAGCAAACTAGAAAATGTCTACTTACACCTACAGCTCTGAAGTTTTAACCCTCAAAGCTAGACTGAGTAAACAAAAGCATCGCGTTAACCACAGAAGTAAGTCCTACAATTAACATTTGAAAATTTACTCTTGCCCAGGACTACTTTTCCTTAGCTAGAACATGTGTCTCTGGGTTTATGGAGGCTATATAGTTATCCCACGTAATTTTCTAGCCTGAAAACTTGTAACTGCCAGGCAAACAGTAAAAGAGAAAGACAGCAACCTGACATTTCTACATAAATGCCTGCATGCACTCTTGCTCACTTTAACTGAGAAATAAACTCGGCAAAGAAGCATAACATAGCAAAACAGAACAAAATTTGAAATTCTGCTACACGTGGAAATTAAGGGTGCTCTCTCTTCACATCTAGAATCTACAGGTACCAATTCAGAATACATCTATTGCATCAAAAGGAACCTGCGCATCTAAGCATAGCTACCTATTGCTTAAATATTACTACTAATGGATACCACACCAAAGTTTTGAGCACCTTTACATCACAAAAATAAACACGACTGAAATAAAACCATAAGGAACCCTACGTTTCACAATATACATTTTAGTGGATGTTTAAAGCAACCTATCATTTGCACAGGACTTGGAAACATTACGTTAAAATGGTAGGTAGGCAGGTACACTAGAAAAGCCTCAAAGCGTAGTTACTGAATGGACAACAACATGCTGAGTACTGCGCTCTAGAATCGTTCGGCCTGAAGACATTTCATAAAAATTCACAGAATCAGTTAATTTACAGCAATAGCGGCACAAAGAGAAGACTACATTTAAAGAAGAGATGCATATTTGAAGTTTTAGAGAAGTAACTCAAAGATTGCTACGTCTCGAAATACTAACAGGAACTTTACAGCCTGTCACCTTCGAAGGACAACGGAAGCCTGAAAGCTAGCAAAAGTCAAGACTACGAAATTGTCACATTTGTTCTTATCACTAAATTTCAAAACCTCTTTACATAACTGTATTTCTACCGTTCTATCTGCTGTGCTTAATGCACAAATGAAGAAAACTGATTATACCAAGGAAATAATTAAAGATCTGCAAACACTGAAAACAAGTTACCCACTTCAGCAGGGGTCTTCAGCAATAACAGCTATTGAATGTTATACCCATCTTGGAATATGCTGAGTGAACGACTAAATGATCCTGAAGTTTGAAAAGGTTTGTTTCATTCTCCACTGAGCCAGCAAAACTGAGAGGGATGGGATAGGCTTTCGGCCTCCAAAGTCGGATTTTCTTACTTTGAGTAGTATTTCAGTACTGACCTTTGCATTTCCATGCAGCAAACATCACAATTTTCCTCACACCACGCCTGCCTGCAGGCGCTTGTAGGGTTTTCAAATAAACCCAAACACAAACCCTTCCACTTCCTATCTCTGGCGGCAAACTTCCTCCCCACCAGAAAAAAAAAAAACAAAACAACAAACCCAAACCCAAGCAAGACTAACCACCCAGCCACCCAAAGGACACGAGCAACGCAGAGCCGTGCGGCCGCTGGAGCAGCGCAGCGGCAGAGCCGGGCGGGTTGCGGCGCGGAGGCTGTCAGCAGCCCGAGCGGTACCGCCCGTCAGGAGGCACGCCGCCGCAACACGTGCGCGGGGATGCCGGCACGGACAGCCCCGCTCCGGCAGCCACCGACGAGCCCCGCTCGCCGGCCCGGGCCC